>OY747131.1:29963786-30588547 GCA_963556465.1 Berberis vulgaris
AAACAAAATATGTAGAGGAGATGGGAGGACAACTTGTAAAAAAAAAACCTAAATCGGATTAAGGAAACCCATTAATGATTCGAGAAGAAACCCTAATGATCAAGCAAAGAAGCAGAGATTAAGGAAATCCTAAAAAATCATCAATCAGAAACCCCCTTTCTTTCCTAGAAAAGATTGGGTTCCTTTTTTTGTAGGAGAAAACCCCTAAATCTAGTTTGGGATTAGAGCAATAGGAATTAGGGTTTACGATGGATTGATTATATCATATTACAAAGAATGGATGTAATGTTGATGAGATGAGATGGGGAGAAGAAGGGGTTCTTACCAAAGAGGAGGGATTGGGACAGAACCGAAGAAGACGAGACAGCAGAGGAGGCACTTATAAATCCCCCAATTGATTGAATCCAAGATGAGATCGATCGAATCAAGAGAGAGAGAGAGTTGATGATGAGAATGAAAATGAGAATAGTAAACTGAACGATCGGATCGAATTTTGCCCCACACGAAACAAGTAAGGATTGATTTGGTTTTTGGAAAGGTGAGTGAGAGTGAAAAACAAATGAGGTGAGAAAACGCGTTCGTAGCCGACGCCTTTTTATACGCTCTGACCCAAGACCAAACCCTCGAAACATGGCTGACGCCGTTATAACCAGGAGCGGAGTGCCAAGCAAGTCATATTTTTAATACACCGCCACTTTTCCTGTGGACACCACCAACACCCTCTTCTTCTTTCTTTTTTTTTTTTTTTTTCTTTTTTTTTATGCCTAATTGACTTTTAAAAATTAATTCAGTCTATTACTCAAATTGTAACAGTCAACACAGTTGACTTCCTCTTACCGTTTAAATTTTCTTAAAACTCACTTAGTAGGCACATGCAAAACAGGTAAACATCTTTTGACTGATCTTTGAGAGATATGTATGGTCATGATTAATTTCAACTATCTCTAAAAAAAATCTCCTTATCTTCTTCTTTCCCAAACATTTTTTCATCTACTCCATTAATCATCTCCAAAATCAATACCCGCCCATAACCCCAATGAATACCTCTATGTTTCTGTCTCCTAATTTTAATGATTAATTTGATCATTTGGGTATTCGTTTGGAATAAAACACCAAGCAATCTCAATCTCAATCTCGATCAAGGTCTCTAGGCCACCTCACCTCGAACCCGAACCACCAACATCTCTGTCAACAATCAACCCAACCTTGCGCAACCCTGAAACCAAAACCTCCACACAATTAAACCCATCAACATCATCATCTCCTTGTTGTTGTTTAGCAATCGCAAACCTCTTTCGAACCACCAAAGCAATCTCAAATGCAGTCTGCTCTTCTCCATCCCTACCTCCCATTTCAACACTCCACACTGCAAAACACAACAGACCCAAAAAAAAAAAAAACCTCACCAACAACAGCTCATCAGATGGCACATTGTGTATTTGATTTCAGGCCTGTAAAAAGGAAACGCTGACGTGGGGTTAGGGATGGCAACGGGGCGGATTTGAGCAAATTCATCCCCGATCCGTCAGTAATAACCGATCCCCGATCCGCCCGCCAATCCGTTCACAATTTTAATCCTAAATCCATAACCGCCCCGTGCGGATGGGCGGATATCCGCCCCGCTCCGCCAATCCGCACAAAATTATAACAAAATTAAAAAATTAATCTCTGAATTCGTACAAAAAAATACAAAAAATTATGAATTACAAAAAATTTTGAATTACAATTTACAAAGAATTCGTACAAAAAAATTAAAAAAAATCTCTGGATCTGATGAGATCTGAGATCTGATCTGTTGAGATCTGAGATCAGATCAGATCTGATGATCAGTGAGATGAGATCTGATGATCAGTGGGATGCGATCTGAGATCAAAGATCAGATCTGGATCTGGATCTGGATCTAAGATCAGATCTGGAACTAAGATCAAAGATCAGATCTGGATCTAGATCAAAGATCAGATCAGATCAGATCTGGATCAAAGATCAGATCTGGATCTAAGATCTAAGATCAAAGATCTGGATCAGAACTGGATCAAAGATCAGATCTAGATCAAAGATCAGATCAGATCTAGATCAAAGATCAGATCTGGATCTAAGATCAGATCAGGGTCTAAGATCAAAGATCAGATCGTAGATCAAAGATCAGATCTGGATCTAAGATCAGATCTGGGTCTAAGATCAAAGATCAGATCGTAGATCTAACATCAAAGATCAAAGATCAAATCGTAGTCTGGATCTAAGATCAGAGAAGGAGAAGGAGAAGGAGAAGGGGCGACGACCAGACGACGCCTTCGCTGTGAGAGAGAAGAGGCGGCCGACGGGCCGAGCTTGAGCTTCGCCTTCATTGTGTCAGAGAAGAAGAGGCGAACGAGCTTCGCCTTGAGCCTTCGCTGTGAGAGAGAAGAAGAGGCGGACGGCCCCCGCCTTCGCTGCTTCGCTGTGAGAGAGAAGAATAGGCGGACGGCTTCGCCTTCGCTGTGGTCCTCCGCCTATCGGGCTGTGCTCTGTGTGTGTGAGAGGCAGAGAAAGAGGAGAGGCCTTCGGCGCTTCGCTCTCGAGTCGAATCCCTGTGTGTGAGTGTGAGAGGCAGAGAGGGAGAGGCGGGCGTGTGAGGGATGGAATGAGGGAGAGGGAGGGATCAAGAGTTTAATCCCTTTATATAGGGAAAGGGTATTGTTGTAATGTTACCTAATAAACGGATAAACGGATATCCGCGGGGCGGATATGGCCAAATCCGTATCCGCCCCGAATAGTGAACGGATATTTTTTGGATACCCGAAACCACCTGAAAACCCATTCAGCCATATCCAAAACCGCAACAAACGAATTGGGTGGGGCGGATATCCGTGAAAATCCGCCGCACCGCCATCCCTACGTGGGGTTATGGAAGAGAACAAAAACGAAGGAGAACAGGTAGAGTGAGGGCTCATTGTTGTGACAGGATCGAAGACACACGTGCATGATATGCGTTGAGTGACTGACTCAGTCTCTATCTCACTATCGAGTGAGAAGAATGGGAGTTTAGGTTCGTCTCCCAATGCCTTGTTGAAATCCAGAATATCTGAAATCCACCGATTGGGCTCGCACAGTCTCTCTGCGATCTGTCTGAGAGCAGTAGCTCTACAGATGTGAATGATTTTTGCCACACTATATTACAGAGCCAAGGCTAATAGGTGGGGTTTGCAAGGGTTCAAAAAACTTACCTTTATGAATTGGTGCACTCTGTCACTATGAGCCTAGACCACTTCCTTTGACGATCCACCCACTACCACCGCAACCCCACCACTGGTAGCGGTGGTGGTAAGAGCCCAGCAAGAGGGGGAGAAGAAGCCCTTAGCGGCAATCGATGACTTGTTTCAGCGACTCTAGACCGACTTAGACAAGATCAGTCTCTTACAAGGCTTTCTCGACTACATGACTCAGCGAGGCGGATCTCAAAACTCGTCTTATCATCTCGACACCTCTCTCTTCTACGATCATACCAATCGAATGGCAGATAAAATTAGGAGGGAGAAACATAGATGTATTCATTTAGGTTTGGGTTGGGTATTGGTTTGGGGAAATAAATAAGTGAAGGAGTTAGCTTTTTTTTTCAACCATGACCAGATGTTTACCTGGCATGTGTTTAATAAGTAAAGAATATTTTTAAACGGTCAATTATGTTGACTGTTACAATTTGAATTCTAGACTGAATTAATTTTTAAAATGAGTACTAAACTCAATTATTTAAAATGAGTACTAAACTCAAATTTTAAAATGAGGGTCAAATTCAAAAAAAACCCTTTTTATATCTACTGAAGGACACAATCAATATATAATAAAAAAATAGATTTTATTTATTTTCTCCCAAATCCAGCGACTCCTCCTCTCCCAATCGCATGAACCGACCCCTTTCCCACCATTTTTTCCTCTTAATCTCGCTGGAATCAGGACCGTCGGCCACCTTCTGAAGCCTCCATTTCTCTCTCTTACTCATCTTCATCCTCCCTCTCCTCTCTCTACTGCTTCTTTTGCTCTCTCTTGCGAGAAAACACTTCTTCCATCCTTTTTCATTTTCCATAAAGTTATCTTTCATTTTTCGTCTTTTTCTTCCCTTTTAACACCATTTTATCTCCATCTCTCCTACATCTTGTTGTCTTGTCTCTCTGTTCATCTTTCTTTGTTAGGATTTTGGTGAAGTTTGTATATAAAAATGGATGAGTTCAGTGAAAGTGAGGTTGGTAGGCTTCAAGATTATAATGTTGCAGTTGAGAGTTAGCATTGCATTCCATTTATAGGTGTCAACAAAGAAAATGAGCATTTTCAAAACGAAAATCGACCCACTCCACTCTCAACACTCTCAACTTGGGATGAGCTTGCATGGGTATTATTTTTTTTTTGTCATTATCGTAATATCATGTTTAATTTCCTTTTTGGTTTATTTGAAACAACTTTGTTATTTTTAGGGGTAGTTGTTAATATTTGAACCCTAAAATTTGCTTATTTGTAGGGTTAGTTTGATCATTGTTGTTGTTGTTGTTGTTGTTGTTGTTGTTGTTGTTGTTGTTGTTGATTGTTGTTATTCTGTGCACAGAATGTCATCGCCGATCTCATAAATTTCAAGATATTTGTCATAATGTAGACGACTCAGAGGCACTTAAGCACATTTGGTAGAGACGAACCTTCTAAAGGTAAACTTCGTCCTTAATGATTTTATTTATTACCTTACTTAATATATGATTAAAATAACATATATTTATATTTACTTAATGTAGAAGGATGATGATGTCGAAGCCAATGATGAACAAACACTAGAAGAAGTAGTTGATGATGACTACTTGTTTATAACGGAAGAGGTGAGGTTAATTCTCGTAGGCATTACATTATTTAATTTTGTTTCACAAGTTGATTGACTAGTGTTTCTAACGTCAGTATGCATTAATTTTTTTTGTAGGTATTCGCATCAAAGTCATTCTTAGTATCTTGGTGTTAAGGAATTGGCAAGGAAAATAACATTGTTTTAATTATCACAAAGTCGAAACTTGCTAATAGTAGACTTAAATGAAGGCTTCACTTGGGATGTGAGAGGTGAAGGAGGATGAAAAATGTTCAAAAGCAAATAGTGGAGGTTGGTCGATCTACAAGTTCAAAGAAGAGTGGATTTCCATTCCAGTTGAAAGGGGTGCCACAAGGTAATAATCATTGGAAGTTGCGAGTTACATGTGAACCCACAATCATCCATGATCAAAATCTCTTCTTGGCCATTCATTTGTTGGGAGACTGAATGAAAATGAGATTACTTATTTGCATAACATGTCCACATCTAGTGCAACCCCTCGGTATATATTGTCTGGTTTGAAAGAGATGTTCCCAAACAACGTGTCATATTTGAAGTCTGTTTACACCATTCAACACCAAAACACAGTTCAACTTAAAGGCAAGACAACTTTGCAGGCCACAATCCATTTGTTGAGCGAGAATGGTTACATTCAATGGCATACAATAGATGATCATAACACAGTCACAAATACTGTCTGGTGTCATCCTGAGTCAATTCTACTGGCTAAGTGTTTCCTTATGGTCATGCTTAAAGACTGCCCCTACAAAACCAATCACTATAGGATGTCGCTATTTGAGGTTATAGATGTGACTTCAACCAACATGACTTTTAATGTTGGTTGTTGCTTTATGTCATCTGAAAATGAACAGTTATACACTTGAGCATTAGAAAAACTATTTGAAGTGTCTGAGCCAGACAACTTGCCAAAGGTATTTGTCACAAATAGAGAGCTTAGGTTGTTCAAAGCCATTGAGCGAGTCTTTCCACAAGCAATGAGGTTGTTGTGTCGGTGGCACATAAATACAAATGTGGAAAAAAAATTGCAAAAAAGAATTTGAGGATAATGAAGGATGACAGGAGTTTATTTAATCTTTCTCGAACTTGTATAAATCGGCTACAAAAACAAGAATGGAAAAAAGCACTATTGAGTTCGAAAGAATATGGGCATCACGTCCCAAGTGTTTGGACTATTTGTAGACTGTTTGGTATACGCATAAGGAGTTCTTTGTGAATGCATGGACTGATAAATTCATGCATTTTGGCCAACAGACAACTGGTTGTTTTGAAGGCGCACACTCTAGGTTGAAGAAGATGTTTGAGAATTCCCAATGGACATTTTATAATGTATGGAGGAAAATGCATAACATGATCCAATACCAACTTGTAGAGATTGAAGCGTCCTTACGAAAAAGTCTCACGAAGACGAAGAAAGAGCACATTGTTCCACTATTTGGAAAACTTCATGGATCCATGTCTAATAAGGCTCTTGACTTGATTTTATCTGAAATTAGTAGGTCTGACGCTGGATTTGTAGGCGTCGACCCAATAAAGTGTCGATGTGTGCTGAGAACCACTCATGGGTTGCCTTGTGATCACGAAATGGCACAATATTTCACTCCCAATGGTCAACTTCCACTGTCTATGTTACACAAGCACTAGATGCAACTTGGAAAAACACCTATTCGTGCAAGTGCGGAAGTGATTATAGATCCAGTGGTAGACGTCGTCAAGCAAACGTTATTGCAATCCACTCCTGATCGGTAGTTGGTCTTGAAGAGGAAGCTGCTAGATTTGAGCTGCCCCGATTCATGTGTCATGATTGAACCATTTGAATCTGTTAAGGGCAAGGGGAAACCTAAAAAGGAGTTGTCTAAGCATAAGAATTCCACCAAAAGGGACCCCTCTAGTCTTGAGTATGCGAAAACATGAGAGAAACTTAGAAGTCAAGCTAGTGTTTCTAGGCAAAACGAGAAGGGGACAAAGTGGAAATTTACGTATATAAAGCAAATTCATCTATGGATTCGGGATTATATTGAGGACATTCAAAATGTACACCCGAATGGAAATTGTGGATTCAGATGCATAGGCAACTTTTTAGGTTACGATGAGAACATTGGTTGGAGGCAAGTGAGACATGAGCTACTATTGGAGCTGAAAAATAACCATGACTTTTGGGTTCAAATGTGGAATGACGGAGGAGTGAAGTTTGTGAAAGATGTTTTGACAATTCCCTAAGGCACTGTACGCATTGGCAATGAAAAATGGTTGAATGAACCGGATATGTTAGAGTTGGCGGCCAACCATTATAGTTGTATCTTTGTGTGTTATGGGAATTAGAACAATACATGTTTTCCAAATATTCAACCGCCGTCAAACTTGAACGATGTACGTATATGTTTTATGGCACACCTTCCACAAAAGTAAACACTTCGTCTTGCTTCATATGACACCAATACCACCACTGCCTCGATAGTATCGACTTGGCCTTCACGCATATTCCCAGAAGCATACTCATGGAAGACTTTGTTCGAAACCCAACTGCAAATAGGTGACGTGATGGTTAACAAATACAATACATCAAAAGCAAAGAAGAAGTCGGAAGTGGTTGTAGTACTTGATGATTGATGGACTTTTTGTACATTTGTAAATGACATTTTGTATACATACGATGATCAAATTGTAAGAGAAGTCAACTTTTTTGTTGTATTGACTTGTATTTTTTTATCATTAAATATCAACAAATTATATTTTACATTTCATGAAGATTATGTATTGGTTTTGTATTTTATGGAAGGATGAGTAATTTTATGGATGCTTTATACCATGGTAATGGGTAAAAGTAACTGTATAGTAACATAAACATGAGCAAAAATTCAGACTGCAAAATGGGTTAAATTTCAAAGTCTGAAATTTATGTTGTCAAAAAAATTTCAGACACTAAATGCACGAGCCGCTACAATTACATTTGCGAAAATCACAGCGATCGTCGTGGTTAGAGCATATACCATCGCAGCAGCTCTTGCGATTGAGTCCTGAAAACTAACCAACATGGATTGACATCAAACGCAGCGGTTACTGCGAACAACATAACAAGGATCATAGCGGTCAATGAGAGTGTTCATAACCAACGCATGACCGCTGCGTTTGAACAGAGATCCAGACTCCTTCCAAATTTTGGATTTCTTGAATTTGAACTTTTTTTCATTTTTTTTCAATTCATATGGGTTTGATACACCATTGGCATTAGGGGTGGGCATCCCATCCCGCGATCCCGTTCCCGTCCCGATCCCGTCCCGTCCCGTCCCGATTTTTCCGGGTCTTAATGGGATTGAATAATTTCATCCCAATCCCGTCCCGTCCCGATTTAGAATGGGATGGGATGGGATGAAGATTTTCAATCCCGTCCCGTCCCGAACTAATTTATTAATATTAATTATTTATATTTTTATTTAATTATTTATTTTTATTTAGAATCTCACTTATTTTCATTTTAGCCATGGTTCAAATCCCGTCCCTTGCATAATTTTTTGTAGTTAAAAACTTCTTCAATATTTATAGCCCGGAGTAACAAAATTTCCTAGATCCGCCTCTGAACACATGCACATAAATATTTGGATAACGCAAAGATCTTGCATCATAAACCCATGAGACTTCTTCGCCTCTTGACAAAGTCTGGTTTTCAGTACAAAAGTACTTGAGCTATTATTGTCCCTGCTGTGAAGTAATTTGTTTACTTCATTAATATTCTATTTTTCAAGGCTAGTTCATTATCAAAATTTGAAAATGGTGTGAAGTTAGGTATGTGTTAAGCCTATCTGTGTTTTTGGTCATAATCAGGTTGACAAAATAAACATATATGATAGGAGAGGTATTCGGGTTTGGCGTTTCAGCTTATTTGAAACATTCCCACACAGTGAGTAATTGTTTTTAGTTCACAATTTCACATGTGCATCGTAACCATTGAGGACCACTATGGATACGAGCATCAGCGAGGAGTTCCTATTTTAGGCAAGGTAGTACAAGTATAGATATTGACACTTCAAAACGAATACAAATGCTGAAAATTTTGTACACATTTTGCCTGAAATTTCATTGTTAATGGTCAAGATAATCCCTTTACTTTGAGTTGAGATAGTTACAAGAAGTAAAAGCTTCTTGTTGTTCACAAATTAAGTCAGCCTTTGAATTGAAATGGGGTACCTGCTGATCCCGTCCCGTCCCGAACCCGTTTGGGATGGGACGAGATCGGGATGAGATTTTTCCCATCCCGTCCCGTCCCGATCCCGTATGAACGGGATGGGATAGGGATGGGTATATCTCGTCCCATCCCGTCCCGTGCCCACCCCTAATTGGCATGTTTGATTTATTGTTAAACCACACTTTTTACCTTCTCAAGTTTGGGTATTCAAAAGTGGGGTTTAGCAATAAAAAAAATGCCAATAGTGTATCAAACAATAGGAACTGAAAAAATAAATGAAACAATGGTCATTTGCATATTGGCCCCTATTATAAATGGCTTATTCAGGTTTACCCCCATAATAAATCCGTATTGCATTCCTCCCAAGACTAGCAGTTAACGAGCCTTGACCGTGTATTCTGAAATTAAATTACCAAAATGCCCTTGATAAATCACAAGCTGAGATTTAATGTTTCGTATCTCGAACATCTCATCTTGAGGAAAATCCAAATTCCCAACTGAAATCGTAACCGTATTTTGAAAAACCTACAACAATTGATTTTAAAAATTTGCAGCTAAAACAGTTCATCTCGAGGAACATCTAACAGTTCAAATTTAAACATACACACATCTCTAGGTAAATTAAAGGTTCAAATTTAATTGTCGCATCTCGAGGTAAATTTAACAATCCATCACTCACCTCAAGGAAAGTTTGAAGGTTTAACTTTATTCATGCACGCATCTCGAGGAAATTTGACGATCTCTTTAAATATATGCGCATCTCGAGAAATATGGGGGTGACATTGTATTAGGTATTTATTATTGGGGGCATACAACAAATTGCCCAAAAAAAATTCCACCCCTTCTTCCTCCAAGTTTCACAGCCCAGCCATCATCGACAGAGGAGGAAGAAGGGGAAGAATAGGAAGAATGAGGAAGAGGGGCTGTGAAACATATGAGGAAAGGGGAGGGATGAGGAGGAGGAAGATGAAATAGGAGGAGGATGGAGGATGAAAGGGGAGGTGGTGGTGGTGGTGGTGGGGTTGTGAAACAGAGGAGGAAGAAGTGGAAGAAAATGAAGGAGGAGGAAGACGTGAAATTTTTTTGGGTAATTTGCAGTATGCCCCTATAAAAAATAGCTAATACAATGTCACCCCCAAATTTTCCTTGAAATGCACGCACGATTAAATTCAGACCGCCAGATTTTTCTCGAGATGCATGCACAATTAAATTCAGATAGTCAGATTTTCCTCGAGATGTGTGAACAAATAAATATGAACTGGTGGACTTTCCTCGAGGTGCATGCTGGATCGTTGGATTTACCTCGAGATATGAAAATAATTAAATTTGGATCATTAGATTTACCTAAAGATGTGTGTATGATTAAATTTGGACCGTTAGATTTTCCTCGAGATAAGCTATTTGAGATACAATTTTTTAAATCAATTGTTGGATTTTCCTCGAGATACGATTATGATTTCAGTTGGGCCTTAGAATTTTTCTCGAGATGAGAAGTTTGAGATACGAAAGATTCAATTTCAGCCTTTGATTTTTCAGGAGTATTTTGGTAATCTCTTTTTAAAACAGACGGTCAAGGCACGTTGACTGATAGTCTTAGGGGAAATGCAATACGGATTTGTTATAGGGGTAAACCTGAATAAGTCATTTATAAGAGAGGCAATATTTTACATTTTATGAAGATTTGTATTGGTTTTGTATTTTATGGAAGGATTAGTAGTTTTATGGATGTTTTATATAATAGTAATGAGTAAAAGTAACTGTACAGTAACATAAACATAAGCAAAAAATTCAAACTGCAAAATGGACTAAATTTCAATGTCTAAAATTTCTGCTATCAAACAAATTCCAGATTCTAAATGCACGAGCCGCTGCAATTACATTTATGAAAATCGCAGTGCCATAGCAGTTATAGCAGATACCATCGCAGCGGCTTTTGCGATTGAGTCATAAAAACTAACAAACCTGGATTGACATCAAACGCATCGTCTACTGTGAACAACATAACAAGGATCACAGCGGTCAATGCGAGTGTTTATAACCAACACGCAGTGACCACTACAATTGAACAGAGATCCAAGCTCTTTCTAAATTTTAGATTTCTTGAATTTGAACTTTTTTTCATTTTTTTTTAGTTCCTAGTGGGTTTGATTTACTATTGGCATATTTGATTTATTGCTAAACCTCATTTTTGACCTTTTCAAGTTTGGGTGTCAAAAGTGAGGTTTAGAAATCAAATATGCCAATAGTGTATGAAATCCATAGGAATTGAAAAAATTGAGGAAAAAATATCAAATTCAAAAAATCCAAAATTTGGACAAAGTCTGGATTTTATCCAAATGCAGTGACCAGATTATCTTCATTTTTTTCATTTTTTCAATTCCCATGGGTTTGATACATTATTGGCATATTTGATTTATTGTTAAACCCCACTTTTGACCTTCTCAAGTTGGCGTGTTCAAAATTAGAGTTTTACAATAAATCAAATATGTCAATAGTGTATCAAACCCATATAATTTGAAAAAAAAAATGGACAGAGTCTGTTTCCTGTCCAAAAGCAGCGGTAGCTATGGGTGGAATAGAATTCCTCGCATCGACCGATGTGTTAGGATAGAAATCCAGACTCTGTCCAAATTTTGAATTTTTTTTTCATTTTTTTCAATTCCTATGGGTTTGATACACTATTGACATATTTGATTTATTGCAAAACTCCAATTTTGAATACCCCAACTTGAGAATGTAAAAAATGCGCTTTAGCAATAAATCAAATTTGTCGACAGTGTATCAAACCCATAGGAATTGAAAAAAAATGGTTCAAATAAAAAAATGAAAAAATGGACAGAGTCTGGATTTTTGTCCAAAAGCAGCGGTCGCTGCGAGGAACTCTATTCCACTCGCAGTAACCTCTGCGTTTGGACAGAAAACTGACTTTGTCCTTCTTCTTCTTTTTTCATTTTTTGGGTTTTTATCAATTTCTATGGGTTTGATACACTGTTGATATATTTGATTTATTACAAAACTCTAATTTTGAATACCCAACTTGAGAAGGTCAAAAGTGGGTTTAACAATAAATCAAATATGTCAACACTATATCAAACCCAAAAAGAGTCAAATAAAAAAAATAGACAAAGTCTGTTTTCTTTCAAACGTAGCGGTCACTACGAAAAATCCTTTTTCCCATCGCATGGACCGCGGCGATTTTTTTATATGCTTCGCCGCTGCATTTGATGTTATTTTCTGTGACATTAGTTTTCAAGATTCAAACGCAGCGGCCACTGCGATTTCGTATATCACATTCACAACGGCTCTTGCATTTACAAAAAAAATGGCAGATTTTTTTGTTTTAGGTCACTTTGTGTCAAATTTTTCATGGATTTTGATAGAGTTTGTTACTTTTACTTGGACTACAATTAACATTAGAATCATTACTGTGATATACATAAATACTAATGTGAATAATAATTGTGAAATCATAATTAATTGCATAAACATATAGCCATTACAACAAACAATTGTTTTGGAAAATTGTTTCTATAAACACTAACTAATACAACAAAGAAAATTGAATCTGAAAATTATACATCAATTCCTTTTGGTATTTTTTTCGAGGTTATTTTTAAGGCATATTCTTCTCATGCCTCTTCTTGGTTCTACCCTCAACGCCACCACCAGCAAGAACTCCATTGTCTTTAGCACCACCTTCCCCTTCCCCCTCGTTTACCACTAGCACTAGCACCAGCACGACCACCACCACCTTCCCCTCCCCTTCCTCTACCACTAGCACCACCCCCTCAGATCTTCCTCTACCACCACCAGCATCAGAAGCACCACCCCTCTCCCTACCACCACCTGCAACACCACCACCATCACAAGTTTGACTAGGTTGTTGTTACTCCTCATTTGGCTTAGCAACTCACCTATTCCATTGAGCAACACAGACTTATCCACATTCCTTACTTCATTAGAGGCGTCCACCAACTGAAGAGCCTCAACAACCAACTTGTTCTGCAAGGAAAATTTGATCTTATTAAAAAAAAAAAAAATCAGTTATGTATTTCAAATGTGAGCAAATTTGTTAAACTATATATCAATTACCCAATTGAGAGATATAACAATTCATTTCTTAAGGGATGTATCCTCCTTCTCTTCGGTGGTTAGATGAATGGATGACTAATCTCATAAAACCACTCCAAGTAGTCCTTGCTGCAATCCCATGAAAGCTTCACTGGCTCTCCATAGTTTTCAATTGACAGGAGATGATTCTACCAAGTTGCAACAAATGAAGACATTATCTCGTGCTTCATCGAGTAGTTGTGGCCAGATCGACATTTATTCTTCATTTTGGTTTGAATGGGAGGACTTGGAATGACCTGTACCCTTCCCATCTGTCTCATCACTCAATCAGAATGATAGGGTTCTTCAACATCAGGGCATAACAAGCAGCCTTGGAACCATGTAATGTTGTGAAGTGGAGTTTTTCACTTGGATTTCGCATAAGGGTCCCAAATAACCTGAAAAATACAAACATGAACTTATTAAATTTACTGAGATGAAACATGAACTTTAATGATAAACTTTTACCTCTTCAGGAGACATTTCATCAAGATTCTACCTAAGAGTCAAAATTTCTAAACTCACGACCCCGCTAAGTTGGGAGCAATTCCACTTAGCCATGGTGGGGAGGCGATCCTTCCACGAGTCTCAAGCCGTACCCCAAAGGCTAAAGTGATCGTATATCCAAGACTACAAAAACATTATACATATCAATATAAAGAATCAATATCTGAAACACTAAAAGGATAATTAACTGAACAATTAACCCAAAATTGTACCTCAAAAAGCGGCAAATATCCAGATATTTGTTTGGTACTCGCTCTGCTAGCACAACCAAGTTGACGATTCATGAGCGCCAAAGTACCAATTCCCCATGCGTACTTCTTAATATCACCCACCTTCAATAGCAACTTTAAATATTCGGTCCACACCTTGGTTCCAGTCTTATCAGTGAAGATCGTCATGCCCGGAAGAAATAAAAAGTAACACTGTGCAACTTGTTCTTTCTTGTGAAGAGAATCACTTGTGCTCACTTTCCCACAACAGTGATCTTTAATAAATTTCACCTCCATGAAACTCTGATACTTCTGGACATGTTTTTGTACTCTGCTCTTTTGAATCCCCAAACCATTAACCAAAAGTTGAACACACTCATCTGTCTTCATTTGAGTTCTCTTCACCATAACTGGCTTACCAACAATCGGCAAATGAGTGATACGATAGACATCATCGATGGTGATGGTCATTTCTCCAAAAGGGAGGTGAAAAATGTTGGTCTCAGGTTGCCAACGCTCGATGAAAGCACAAATTGTGACCCTATTGATATGATCCTTACAATGGTCTATCAACGGTCGGAGACCACTCTTATAGACCACTGAAATAACTTCCTTCGGCTCCTCGCGCAACCTCCAAACTATAAAATTCTTGTACAGATGCCGACATCTCAACTCGCCTCGCTCGTCAATGTCCAAATAATGAAAAACCATTTTGTTTGTATATTGAAAATAACTTGAAAATATTATAGATACCTCCTGACCAGACCAAATGGAGTGAGCAACATGACCATCATAATCCTCTAACATGGATGCATCATTGGCACCACCAGGATAAAAAACTTTGTCAGGTTCTGAATCTTCATCGGGACGAGGTTCTAAAGAAATAACTGGATTTTCATCTAGATCACCCTAGGCATCCGCATCCCTTTGAACCTCCACATCCCGAGCCTCCGCATCCCTTTGACCCTGCTTACCCTCCTCATCCCCCTGACCCTGCTCACCCTCTGTATCCCCTCACGTTTGCTCACGTTCCTCATCCCCTCACCCTTATTCGTTTCCTTAACGTCACGAACCACAGTACGTTGACTTTGAGATAGCAATAGGAGTGTCGCCGCTTCATCCGCGACAATCAAATCACTACCCATTGCATCTTCTTCTCCTCTTCTTTCCTCTTCATCTTCTTTTCTTTTCCCTGCGTTGTCGAATTTTTTTTCTCTTCCACATTTTTATTTTTTATGGCTATGACCTTTCTCAAATACGCCATCATTAGTCGTCTTTCAGTTCAATGATCCTCACCAACACCACCACCTACACTACTGCCAACATCACCACCAACACCACCACTCCCAACAACACCACCACCATCACCCCCACCTACACTACTACCAACGTCACTAACACCACCAAACCACCACAAAAAACCTCTTCAACAACATATTTGTTTGTCTTTGCCTTACTAAACATTTAAAATAAATATGAAACAATTAAAAAAAAACAATCGAACACAACAAAGGGAAAATAAGTTTACCTGAATTTGTTTGGGTTTGGTTGAACAATCGAACACAACGAATACCACGCACCAAATCGAACCAACTGAGCCCTAGAATCACACACAAACGCATCGATTCGTACATAACCAAGCCCCAAATCCATGAAAACCTTCAAAAACCTCCAACCTTTGAAGCACACACCAACGGTAGAAGGAAAAAGCAGAGAGTAAAGCAAGAAAGTGGAGAGTTGAGGGAGAATGAGGGCGGGAAGAGTACCTGTGAGAAGTTCAAACGTTGGGAGAGGGAGAGGCCATGTGGGAGAAAAAGGGAAAATTTTTTGTTAAGGGTTTTTATTGATGGTGACCTTCAGAAAGGTTGTGGTGTCCTTCAAAAAGTAGGGTGTTGGTGGTGTCCATCGGGAGAAGTGGTGGTGTTATTTAGCATAGGCTTTTTTTTAACATTAATTAAATGGTTAATTGCTATTTGCCCCCTATAATAAATAGCTAATTGAGATGTGCCCCCTTCTTTAATCCGTATTACACTTACCTCCTATGACTAGCAGTCAACGTGCTTTGACCATTAATTTTCAAAATAGATGACCACACAAAAAATACTACTTCCAATTTCGACTACTATCATATTTTATTCTTTTTTTCCCAACCCTGTCTGTACCCGTGTGAGTCTGTGGGCAATACATGGTTTCTACTTTCTAGTACGGCTAGGCATTTCAGACCTAAAAACCAAATCCAACCGGGAATCGAACCGATTGGGTCAATTTTAATATTATTTTAATCTTCAATCCTAAAAACATGTCTCGATTTGGTCCTCGGTTTCAGTTCCAAAAACCCATTGATTAATTGGCCGGCCAATTGGCTTATTTTCTTAACCGCTAGAGAACTAAAAATTGAAAAGAAAAAAATAGAAACAAGCACTCAATCAACACGTTTTCCCCCTTCCCCGACACCATTGGACTCCTCATCCCCATGCCGATTCGACCCCTATGATCAACCCTCCACTGCAATAAAAAAAGGAATAATTCTTCCTGGCCTGGGAAACCAGCGAGGTTGCTGCCTGGGGGGGGAGATTTTACACTTTTGCCCCCCCCTTTTTAAACACCTTTTCCAAAAGGTTGTTAAAGGGGGGGCAAAAGTGTAAATTCGCCCCCCCAGGCAGCAACCTCGCTGGTTTTTCCCAGGCCAGCTAGAATTTCGGATAAAAAAGACCTCTGAAGCTAGGCGAGCCAGTTAGCTCTTGAAGCTCGTCGACCCTACCTCCAACATCATCACTACTAGACACTAGTGCTCACCAGCTCTTATATTTCGTCTTCCGCAACAACAACAACAACGATCTACCCGCTTTGCCTTCCGTTCCACTTTCAGTTCGATTCTCATTGCATTTCTTTGTCTGATTTGTCGTTTTGTCCTTGTTTAGGGTGTGGGTTGTTGGTCGAGCTGGGGGTTCTTCGTTTTTGGGTGTTTGTTTTTCTAGGGTATATCTTGTTTTAGGGGGGGAAATGTTATTTTTATGTTGTATTGTTCGTAAGTGTGTACTACAAGTTAAGTTTCGATGAAAACTCATCTCCTTTAAGGGTTAATTGAAGATTTTGATGGTTTGGGTCAATTCAAAATTGGGGAATATAGTACACATTTAGAGTTTTATGGTTGATTCATATTAAATTTGATAAAATGTTGAGGTTTTATGTGTAAATTGCATTTTGAGTTTGACTGCTTTACTAGTTTCCCCCCATATGCCTACTACATTTCATTTCAAAAATAGCAAAACTTTTAAGAGCTTGCTCTCAGTAGCATAAGAAATACCATGATACTTGGACATATTGTTGACATTCAGTGAGCTTATAATGTTCTTTAATTTGGCAGTCAAATTTTGATATAGTAATATGTATATATTATATATGTGTGTAATGTGTATGTATACAGTGGGTTAATTATGAGCTAACAATGGTTATAATGGTGCACTTTGGGCAGCATATGTGAAATTGTTCACTTTCATCTGAATTGTTATTAATTTATTAGGGTTATGCTTTAATTTAGATTAACCTCTTGAATGATTAACATGCATTAAACTCATTTATGCATTTGATGAGACTGAATAACCTATTTTCAGGTTATTAACTTATTATAAATAAGTCGACAATGAAGTTATTGGTGACCTAAACAAAGAAGAAGAAAAATGATGTGAGTGTTTCTGTCATTGTGTGTTTTCTTGGATCATATATTCGGGTTTCTTAAATCTTTGTGAATAACAAATTAAATTTATTGATGTGATTTAGGTTAAGCTCAAGGCGATCAACCATGGATGTAGTTAAACAACTCCAATTTCATTACCGTCACCACAAACTCAAGATGCACCGCCATCTTGAACCATCTCAAAATGCACCACCACCTAGTCAAGAGGGAACGCCGTCTCAAAATCAACCACCACCTACTCAAAAGAGGGGACTTCCCCCATTTCCTCCTTTTACTACTATAAAATCAAAGGCATGAAGTCATTCTAATAAACAAATATATTGGGGGAAAGGATGAGGGACGTTTGTATGCATTGTAAATGTGATTTTGCATGCATAGTTCAAACAATGGTACCTCTAACCTACATAGACATTTGCATGAGTCTTGTCCAAATTCTTAAAAGAGCAAGTAACCAAAAAGTCATTTCTTTTGATAATGAAGGTACCTTAGTTGCACTCCTAAAACGTGGAAACACTTATTTACACCAATGATTGGCTTTAAGCTTAGGCTTTTGACTTCTTAATGAGCCAACAAAGGTTGAGATTATGTATTTCGAACATTGGAAATTTCTTCAATTTTAGATAATTGAAGTTTGAGTAGTTTATGTGAAAGTAGTGGTTTGATTGTAAAAATTATGTTTCTACTATGTCTATAATAGGTATTTTGGCAAAAACAACAAATATTCAGATTTGGATTTTGAAAAAAATGGTCTAAAATTGGAATTGAATTGCATCCCCGAAATTTCGGTTACTCAGGACCTGGTTTCACCCAGTCCGGGATCGGTCCCTAAAAAGCTGATATGGTTCTCAAGCTTGGGTACTCGAGCCGATTACCCGAACCAAACCCAACCCTAGTTTCTAAAAGATAGCGGATAAAGGCACCCTAAAAATGGATCTCAGGTCCCTCATGGATTACCCACCTCTTACTTTTGGTAGACAGAGTTTAAAAATAAAGATACTTGATGCAAATTCAACCTTTCAGTTCACCAAATTGAGGTTGTTTGAACTACACTCAATTTGGTGAACTGAGCGCTCGAATTCTCAAACCAAAGTCATTTCACAATACTCCGACCTTTTAACTAAGGAACATCACCCATCAAAACATCGTTCATCGCCTTAGTATATGTAGGAGCCCCTGTTTTCTACACATAAATAAATATATGCATATGCTCCATTACATAACCAAAGACAAAAGCGATAACACAATACTGACATCATATTCCCATTCATGGTCATTTTGGAAGGATGTTGCTCAAATCCATTCATTTACTCAATTAACAAAAAAATGAATTCATTCATCTGATGATTGCAAAGGAAAACCACAAACTATTTTGATATGCTTTGATGGCTCTTGTTTTGTTCTATAAGCAAAGACTGTGATTTCTCAAAATGTTAAAATTTCAGGTTATTTAGTGGACCCCCCCCCCCCCCCCTCTCCCCAAAACACCATAATGGCCTAATTAGGGGCACACACACACACTTTTAGGTCAACCGTCGCCTCCCCATCCCGATCGTTATGTTTTGCATGTGTCATGCACATGTCTCCCTTTGTACTTTCATAGTGCTTAAATTACCATGTTTTGTGATGTATAAGTAAATAAAAAAAATATCTCAAGGACATTTAAGGATTCTCATAAAAACCCCGTTTTTGCATCTTCTTACTTAACCGAATTATTATTTTTCTTCTTCAACATCCACTCCTTTTGAACCTGAACCACCTTCATCAGGCCCTTACCTCACTCCATCATTGTCCCTCTGACATCATCGATAAAATTGAAACAATGCTCATCCCACTACCATCATCCCAGCCATGGTCCACCTCCAACTGAACTGCCACCACTAGCAACTTCGATTGTACAAAACCCACCACCATCACCACCTTCAATGAAATTAGACTCATAACATCATCACCACCTTCAATGAAATTAAACTCACACCATCATCACCACCTTCGATCAAACCCCACCTTCAATGTTAATTGAATAAGACCAACCACTCATATTTACATGTTACATATTTGTTAGAAGTTGTCTCTATGAATGGTATGAAATAGGGAGGTGTCACTAATATTTTATATAATAGTGGGGGGCATTAGTCGTTAATGTATTAACAATGGGGGTATGTCTAATATTATGGTTATGTTTATTTTCAGTACTTTTTTCATGCCCTATCTATGACAACACAAGGTGATGGTCAGTTATTTGGATTTGATAAGTGAAGTCTGGTGATAAATTCTGATTTCAATTTGTTTAAGATTTCAATTTGTTTAAACTCAAATTGGAGGTGCTTAATGGGTTAGATTGATTCAATCGAAGGTAGTAATGGTGGTTGGTTTGAATTAACTAAATGCATTTGTGGTCAAGGATGATGGTAGTGTTGGAAGTGATGGTGGGATAGTGGTTTGTTCGAAGGTGTGAAGGGTGGATCATGGAGGTAAATGGTCATAGTGATTCATTTTCAAAGAAGGGGGAGGTTCAAGAAGATGGATAGAGGCTTTTGATTAGAGCCCTCAAGATCATCCTTGAGATATGTTTTAGATGTATTTTATCAAATTGGAGGGGTGTGACACTAATTTTTTTAATAACATTGGTGTTGCATATCTATGGATAGTTCTACCATTATGAAGGACATGTGCATGACAAATTCGAAAGATAACGGTCAAGGGGGACCACAGCTGACAAAAGGGAAGGGGGTGCCCCTAATTTATTAACAATATGATGTGATTCTTATGTAACATGTCACTATATGTATATGTCTTATAAGAATTTAAAATGCACAACTTATATTGTTAACCTCAAAATTACAATCAAAATTCACGTTTTTTTCTACACAGAAATATTTCTTGAAATAAAGGATTAGGAGTTGCCTTAGAAAACGAAATCACAATCCTTGCCTATAAATTCTAATGTATTACAAGGAGCCATGAGCAAGTTTATGTTCCTTGTCATTATTCTAGATGGCCTCATTTGCAACAAAAATTAGAAAGATCATACTCTGCAGATAAAGCATTGGTTCTGCTTCTGAGTACAATATTCACAACTTTCATCTTCAGATAACAAAGGAGATTCTGTTTCATCTTTATATGGCAGCCATTTCTGAATCTTCGACTTCGGAGTTCGATACAAAGCTAGGAAATGCCATGGTTATGTCCCTGTTGATATCCATTTTTCAAAAATTAGATATTTACAACATTTAAACAAACATATAAACCAATATACACATATTCAATAGAACAAATATGTACTGAAAAGTTTACTGGGCACACCAGAAAAAAAAAAGTCTGACGTTGATCGAGGTGACACAAAAACAGAATGAACTTTAACAACTAGGGCATAAAATCGGTCAGATCTTGCTACAATTGGGTTGAATTTTCGGTCCAATGTAATGTAAAATTCGACAAAATGAAATACCATATCCAGACCACTTTATGCCTTATTAACAAGGGGTGATGAATCTGGCTATCCTAATTAACAATCACTAGTGTCTGCGCACACGCTAGGCTTTCCAATTAAGAATCATGAGCTTCCTTGGTCTTTTTTTCTTTTCTTTTTTTTAATTAATAATTGGCCTCGTTTATTTCCACAAGAAAATAAAAATCTCCCAATACAATAATGTCAACTCGAAATGAAGGCTTAATAAACAAAATACAGGTATTTGATACGTGAGAAGTACATCAGAATCATTTCCAAGCTATATGTGAAGATACCACTTGTCGAATCTGAATGAGTTCCAACAAGGATAGATTCATAAAATCCATGTGCCATGCCTCTATAAGCACCTATAGTCCTATGGAACAATGACAGTTCATTTATGAAAAAATTCCAGTATCCAACACGTAGTGGACAATTGGACACCTGAACACTTGTTCGACACTCCACCACACATTCCATACATATCTTTCAAAAGTTTCAATTCTTTACAAATATTACAAGAATATTAAGGCAAGTTAGTAGTACATATCTAACAATGTTGATCTATAAATGTGAGTAATAATATAAAAATTATTCCTGAAAAAGTAACTAATATATAATGTGTGCAGGTGCCCCCATATTGTTTTTTTAGTCGATGAGTCTGATACGAAATCTTCGTGTCAGATACCAACACTCATATCAGTGTCATTGTCACATAGCTACAATCTGAATCAAGAATTCATAGATCTCAACAAATAATTGCAGACAGAAGGTGCAGATAACTACTCTTACATCATCATATTTGAAAAGCCAAATAATTTAAAAGGAAAAAAAGAACCATAAATGTTGGACTGACAAACTGGAAAAATAAATAAACGATCGCACGAAGAAATTAAACAGACCTGTTCAGGTTAATTCAACAAAAGTAAACGGAGTTGTAACTGATGATGAACAAGTTAGTTTCAGTAATGGAGACCGTTATTGAAGACTTTGTCAGTTGATGACTTTCTCGTACGGTTGGTTATGAAAGTAAATGACACCAGGAGGCGCTTGATAGTAATATTTCAAAAGAGTCCTTGTTTAGCAAATGTGGATTATGTGAAGGCGGAGACGAAGCACAATCTCCTATGTGTGAGTTTGAAACAAGATCTGAATTATCTTTTTAACGGGGCACATTCAATGTTCACAACACAAAAGGTAGAAAAAATTTACGATGCTACAATAGTTATGAAGTTAGGAGCATAACCTTGTGTATAGTAATAACTCATTCAAGTTTAGTTGTGGCATGTTGATGCAAGAGGATTCGAGACAGATGATGCTGAGCTGTCAGATAACACATTATTGGCACTGAGATACCTTGAATTGGCAGATCAGCGCAAAGATAGCAGGAAATCGTGATCTTTTGGGCAGTTTTGGGTGCGTTTCGGTATATTGGTCATAACTTTGGCTACGGGTATCAGAATCGCGCATATGACCCCAATTCGGAAAGCTCTTTTCGACACGCACGTCATAACCAACGAGCTACACATCTTTTCGAGGCCAAAATCCATTGTTTCCCCTTCCGAATCTACAATTTTAGTAATTTTTTTCTTTTTATGGTAATATTTCATTCTTTGTTTAGGAAGTGTTCTGAACCCAATTTGGGCCAGATTTTTGACAATTGTTTGAAATTTGCTATTTTTGGTAAAATTCTAATAATCACGAGTTTTAGCTATAAAGTCCGGCTTGTGGGTTGACTTTAGACATACCTTTGATTTGAATAATTTAATTGAACATTAGAGTTATTTCTCTGTGTTTTTTGGGCGATTCTCTTGTGTTCTTTTCCTGTGAATTGTCTGTTGAAACTAGCCTGCAGGATAATCGATATTCTGCCCGACATCACATGTATCTTATCTTAGAATATTTCTTTTACCTCATAAACGTCATAAGCCCATATCTTTGCATCCTATGCCCCCGCAGGGATACGAATAATAATAATACGGATGGAAAAATATTAATTTTTGTATATTTATAATGATCTCATCTCTAATAAGATCTTAGATTTTAGAATCAGACAAGGCATTCCAGGAATCATGATCAAGGTGCACATTTATAAAGCTTTTGACATTGTCTCTTGGAGCTACTTACAAAACTTGGAAAACTCTTTTGGCTTTGGTTAGAAATGGAGAAACTTGGAACCCATGTAGTAACCCCTGATGTTGAGAGAAGTTAGGCAAGGGGACCCTATATCTCCCCTTTTGTTTTCTCTAGCAGCTAAAGGCCTCACATCTCTGATGAGTGGTGCTCAACATCAAGGGTTACTACATGGGTTCCAAGTCACCACATCTCCTCTATCCCCATTTCGGTTTGAGGTGATATATGGGTTGAGAGTAAACTTTGCCAAATCTTATATGTTTGCAGCGGGTGATGTTCCTGATATTGATGGTTGGGCTGCCATGCTTGGCTTGGCTGTAAGAAGGGATCACTCTCAAATATGTACCTTGGTTGACCTTCAAGAGCTAGATTCAAAAATTCTTAGGTCATGGAGGGGGCCTAGAAAGAATTGAAAGAAGGCTGGGGACTAGGAAGAAGTACATAGCTAGAGGCCACCCTTATTAAGAAGACCATTGTTAGCATTCCAATTCATACGATATTGTTGTGCATCATCCCTCTTCGGTAGCAGTTAGAACTGAGAAGCGTATGCGAAATTTTTTGTGGGGAACTCCTTTTTTAAAACAAGTATCATTTGTTGAACTAGAAAAAGATTTGCCAACCTAAATTTAAAGGGGGGGAATCAAAGAATTCAATAAAGTTCTATTATTGAACTGGATTCGGAGATTTAGGAATGAACCAATGCTCTCTATAAAGAAAGGTGATCAATGATGCACGTACACGGACATGCCAACTCGACAATTTTAACAAAAACTAGGATTCAACGACATAGTGACACGTCATACTTTTTTTTTCAATAAAACCAAATGAAGATAAACAATAAATCAATAAAGAAAGAGTTTAAATAGAAAAACAAACAATGCATCCATCTTTCTATTGCAAGTAGGAAAAATAAATAGAAAAAACATGAGAAAAAGTAGTAGAAAAAAAAAAATATATATAAAAGTGGAGAAGAAAATAATATTGTCAAAGAAAAAGTAAATAAAGTAGAGAGAAGAATAAACAAATATTAAGAAGAAGAAACATAGACTATTTCTATGCTTTAGTGGTTTTTCATCACCCTTTCTATCTTGACTCCTACATCATAATTGAAAGTTTCTTACTTCTGAATGACTAACAACCTACAAATTATGTGGTTATATGATCGAATCTTGACTGTGTCCTGACCGAGTTTTGGGTGTGTCAAAGGCATATATGACACGTTGACCACATTGACCATGTGTCTGACTCGCCAACATGGTGAACAAGTGTCTGATACGTGTCAAGTGAGTGTCGGTGTTGGATACTGTCGGACACGGGTGCAGCAAGTTTTCCCAAGAGTATGTGCATCCTTGCAAGTGATTGATCACAAATATGAGGCTTCTCAACAATATTGGCTTACCAAGGATCATTGTGAAGCTCAAAAAAGTGGAAATGAGAGTATCACTTTTGAAATGCATGATGGAGAGAGTACAATTCTAGGAGCACAAATGGGTGGGAGAAGATAATTAAAACACTTCTTTTTTGCAATTTAGAGCATTTGAATCAACAAGCTTCGCAAGGTTAGGGAGTTTTGGGATGCAAATGATTGAGGTTGGAATATTCAACTAAGAAGACACTTGAATAATTACGAGATGAATGAAATGTTTGGGCTGTTAAATATCATGGACAATGTTCGGCTTGATGAAAAATAGGACAAATGGTTTGAGATGGAAAAGACACAAAATTCTCGATGAAAGATTGGTATCAATCAATTGCCCGTACTACTCCTATTTGGAGACATAATCAGTAAGCTTCAGTCCGTCATCGGGATGATTAACCCCCCTCCCCCTAGAACTACCTTGCACCTATGGACTGTACTCCATGGTGAGACTTTTACAGTTAATATTGTTAAGAGGACAATTCAGTGAAGGAGTCCATTGATCACTTCTATGCTACCCCTTTGTGACCGATCTTTGGTGTAAAGCCTTTGTCTGAGTTCAATGTACAACTTTCTATTCCCTTTTTCTTGGCTTGGGTGGAGGGTTGGAATGAGTCCCTTTCCAGCCTCCTCAATTTCTCAAATTTTGGCTTGGAAAAATATGTATTCATGCTTTTGTTTAGGTGGTTTGGAGGGAGAGAAACAATAGGATCTACAAAAAAATTCACAAGTTTGAGTATAGCTTATGGACATACACCAAGGTTACCTTTGGCTGTGGTGCGTTGGGAGATTTAGAAATATCCTTCCTGTATGTTTGACTGGAATAATGTAGTGCATAGATCTCATACAATGCATTGTTTTTGTTGGAGGCAATGTTCTTTATCCAATCCTTTGAGTTAACACAACACTTGTTTTTCTAATACTTGTTTTTCTGATATATTAGTGTAATATACCCTAAACTTTAAAATTAAGATAAAACCCTAAAATTAAAGATAAATAAATATAGGGGTGGGCATGGGACGGGATGGACCTCATCCCTATCATATCCCGTCCGTTCGGGATAGAGACGGGATCGGGACGAGATAGACCTCATCCCGACCTTGTCCATCCCAAACGGGTTCGGGACGGGACGGGACAAACATGTAGTAAATAGTCCTCAAATGAAAAATACCAAAAGAATTTCATCTCACATTGTTCACACACTAATAATGTCAAATTTATATACATATAACTTTCATCAAAAACATATTAAATCTCATAAAAAAAATTGTTGAGGGTTACCTTAATAATGGGAGATGGAAGGAGCCCATCTATAGCTATGTCTTGCATATTTCCGGATGAGTTGAAATATCATTCATACAAGATACAATTATGAGCAATGTTCCCCAACTACATAACTCATAGTGCAAAACTAACCCAAACCATCATTTGCCTTTATTTTTTTACATGAACAATTGTCCTATAACCAATCTAAAACTTGAAAAAGCATAAATTTTCATGAGTTCTATTTAACCTAAAATATCCAAATTAAAGTTTCTACCTAAACAAAGATTATTGAATCAAACAAGTAAATTTTCAAACAGTAGATGTTTTTATTTAATTTCAACACATCCTAAACTTTTCTTTAGAATGGTAGTTTGATTAAACTTAATAATAACAAATATTAAATAAATAAATTCGAGACAGGACGAGATTGAAAATCTCCATCCCGATCTCATCTCACTCTAGATCGGGGACAAGATTGGGATGGGTTTGATCAAATCCCAAAAGGACCCAGAAAAAATCGGAACGAGACGGGACCAAGATCACGGGATGAGTTGCCCACCCTTAAATAAATAACTCTAAATTTTCATTCAATCAATCACCAACTACAACTTAATTCTCAAGCTTTATTTATAAGCTTCTTTGGTAAGCAATATAATCTAGTGTAATTAAGGCATTGGGGCGAAAACAAGGCACTCATGGTTAAAAACGCCTGAGGCGCGAGGCGATGCACATGCGACACACTCAGCTTATTTTGGATTTCTTTTTTTAATAAATCATAGTAGCATACTACATACATAATCCATTACCAATATGTTTTGGATATCTTTTCTTATAAATAGTAGCATACTCGCGTGCATATATCATAATAAAAACAAAAACAAGTAAAAAGAAAGTTACATAATTACATTTCTACTAAATCATATACAAAAACTATTACATAGAATCTACTAAATCATACACAAAAACAAAAATCGACAACAAAAACGTTAAATATAAGGAACCTAGTTCTCAAACTTGATAAATGAGAGGGAAGAAGACGAGAATAAAGAAGAGGAAGAAGAAAACAAGAAGAGCTTTCTTTAAGCATTGTTAACCCCTATTAGCAACTAGGTTAGAGGCTTTGATGAAAGGGAAATTTTTGAGTTCTCTTCTTCAACCCTTGACGCTAATAAGGTTTTATTTGTTAAGCACAGTCCTAAATCTAACAGCAAAAGTGGGCTCTGGGCTTTTTCTTTACAATGAAGTTATCTAAACTAACCCATGTAAAGATAAAAATGATAAAATAACCATGTAAAAACAGTGAGGCGTCTCCTCACGCTTGAAGGGCTAGGCGCACTGAGGAGCAGAAAGGCGTACCGAGGCGAACGCCTCATTTCATTGCCCCGCATTGCCTCATCTTGAGGCGGAATTTTGTAAAAATACCTTGAGGCGCCTAGGTGATTACCTTGACTACAATGATCTAACCCTAAACCTAATATGGCTAATGGCCCTATTTAGTATGGGCTTTAATATACGTGGACAATTAACAAATACTTATCATATTAATATGATCCAATTACCCAATTACATCATTTTCTCCGACTTGAAAAAGCTTGTGCATGACATGCCTTCAGCAACTGATGAAATGAGCTCGCATTATCATCCGTCGCAAGCACACTCTGTTCCATTCCTTCTTGCTCATCAATCTCATCAGTCAACAATACAAATTTCCCTTCGAACATGGTCAGGTTGGCCATATCTAAAGCATTTAAGTGATATATTAGATGATGGTCGCTGCGGAAAAGTAGTTGAAGGACGAAGTGAACATATAAGGTTTCTTCTCTAACGATCCTGAAGTTAGAGCTTAGTTTTTGCTCACTTAGCCCATGTTCTCTGCAGACAAAAGTGTATCAACTTCTTCTAAGGCTAAAACATATATAACCCTAGCATCTAAACCATGGAAGAAACGAAATGATGTCTCACATTCTGACTCTTGAGGCTTCGCGCGCATATTCAAAGTTCGGAATTCAGTTGCATAATCATTGATTGTGCGTCCACTCTGTGTAACTCTCATCAACCTACCAAAAAGGTCATATTCGTAATTCAATGGACATATGTTGCATGCATCAAATCGTGCAGATCATCCCAATTTGTCACAGGGGGTAAACTCAAGGTCGTTCGTCGAGCACACTCGTCCTGCCACCAAAGATTTGTTGTTCGTTTCAATTTCATAGCTACTAACTGCACTTCCTTCAAACTTGTATATTCTTAAACTATTAATGCTATCAATTTCCAATGACCAATCAACAAAGGCATCGCCCAATTCCGTTCCACCATATAAAGGAACATCTTTCGAACCTATGTCATCGCGCCTTTCCATGATAGCTAACAACAGCGCCAACTGGTCATTATCTAAAAAGTGGCCACTTCCATATGCCTGATCATCTAAATTAAGAGCATGAACAAGTTAATTTCCTCAACACCTCTACCACGTAGCAACAGAGCCCAAATTTGTCCTTTGTTCTGCATAGGTTACAATGGGGATGTGGGTCACGCTGGTGCTCTTCCACCTAATGGTTAACACACTCTTGCATAAATTCAGCGAGAGAGATACCAAACCCTGCTTGTGCATTTTCATGGGACTCAACCGAATGGATATGTGAAGGGTTCGGGTTTGGAAGAGGTATACTGGATGGTTTAGAAAGATAATAATATGGGAGGAAATTAGGGTTCAACCAACTACCCGAAGTAGGATCGAAAATAGTGTGCCCAAAGAGTTGATTAGGAATCAAAAGGGTATAGGACTGATGTTTAGGGATTCAGGAAGAGAGGAAGGGGTGCGGGAAAAGGTTGAGGCTGAGAGAGAAAGCCTCCCAAGATAGCAGGAAGGGGAGTAAATGGGCATGTAAAGGGAGGGGATTGGCCGAGGGGGTAAAAATGGGGTCGTGGGGTGGGATTGGTTGACGAGGGGTGTCAACCTTGTGGGGTTCACCGCCCTCCTGAAGGAGCTGCTGGTGGAGGTGCCAATTATCCGCACGAGGCGGTTGGGTGTTCCATGTGGGTGTTCAACAGGTTCGTGGGTGGTTGTTTCCTTTCACAAGATCCTGGGTTGTCAGCTACAATCTCTACAACTTCCTTCTGAATCCACCGCTGCAATCTTGCCAATTTGCCCAGCCATTCTGCTTCTCTTTTGATTCTCTGCAATCAAGCCTCTGTTTTATCCCTGCTAATCCGTTATGCCTGTCTATGGCGCATTTCTCGCTCTCTTTCAGCTTCCAAGAGATTCTTCAATGTTTTCCACTGTTCCATGGCTTCCATCGCCTTAGTTGTTTCTTCTTCAACCATCTTCCAAGTTTTCTTTTTTGTGTGCTTTGAGATTTTGGTTTGTTTCGGCATACACATTAGGAGTGTTTTGGTTCTGATACCAAATAGTATAATCTACCCTAAACTAAAACTAAGATAAACCCTAAGTCAAAGATAAATAAATAACTCTAAAATTTCATTCAATCGATCACCAACTACAATGTAATTCTAAAGCCTTATTTATAAGCTTATTAGCTTCAAACAATAAACAAATAAATAACATACTAATACTATCTAATTACTCAATTACATCATATACATAAAAAAAAAAAAAATATATATATATATATATATATATATATATATAATTAATAGTAAGAATATAGACATTAAAAGATAATATCTAGACTCGCACCTTTAAAAAAAACATATACATAATCATCAACCATCCAGACATTGCACATTCGAGTAGTCTTACCTTTAAGGCAAGTGTAACCTTAAGACAAACAGTTATAGTCCTCAATCACTCTAGTGAAATGAAACATAACTCAGATACATATATCCTGACATCATATGTGCAATTCATTTCAAACATAACTCAGATACATATATCCTAACATCATATGTGCAATTCATCTCATAATATTATACACTATTAAGTCTATTATGTTAATTACATTCATGCACACGAATCATTATGTAGGAGGATCAGTATTCTCTTGTTCTTTATACCATTCTAGTCGATAATAAACATGAGAGTGGTTTTGGGGAGGTTTATATCCTCGAACTTGATAAATCCTACCTCATTGAAATGGTAAAACACAAAGAAGGAAAAAAAGTCTCTATGAAGTGTAAGATTATCCGAAAAGTATCCAAGTTCTCAAGAAGTATTCAAAAAGTTTCTAAATCTCACCATGACACATGCGGAACCATGTTGGACACATATTCGAGGAGTATCCGAGAAGTATCCTGTCCAACAAGGAAGACTCCATGGATTGTCTGTGTTTCCTAGTTTAGGATGCTGCTATCCTGATACAATACTCAGCTTATAACCTTTTTATCCTTATTGTATTTAAAGTCTCTGGACAGGATTAAATGCAGATAACTATCAGTTGTAGACCACATCTCAAACATTTATCATAACGCATAACTTAGGACACAAAGCCGTCAAAAACCCAAGTCCATAACTAGTATCTTAGAAGCATCCCAACTTTTAATTCGGATGGCTTTCATTCTCTGTAAAAAGGGCTTTCTCACGAAAACGAGTGATGTCAGAGATTCTCTTTTGCATTTCTCGAATGGCCTTTTAACTTCTTTGAGATTGGTGATTTTAACTGATTGTTATCTTTAAACAACAAGATATTGTAGGTGAGGGACGATGGGGGGCTGAATAAGTATTTTTTTTATCTGTACTCTGTTTTTAAATTGTTAGAACCGATTTTTGTTACCCTGGTTTCGCAATTGGAGGTTCAAGTAAATATGTTGGGAAGGTGATCATTTCAATCATTAATTTTCTTCTTTTTCAACATTTTATGATGTGTCCAACAATTGTTCAGTCCACATAACAGGAAGCATGCATCGTGAAACACAGAATTTTGTAAGAGAAATCTAAGGTGGAGTCCCAAATTAAATGATGAGCAAGGATGTAGCACCTAATGCAATACAGAATTGAGCATCGAACTTCGACTCACTTCAAATATGGCAAAGTCATGTTCTTTATTAGAGTTGGATTCCGAGAAACAAATTCCTTCCACTCTTCTAAGTCTATCCTTCCATCACCTTTTAAATCTGCATCACTGAATGTCTGTGGAATGACAAACAAATATATGTGAACATTAGCACAAAGTCAACAATTTCAAGTTCAACTAGCCACCTAGGTAGTGTGCCATACCTTATCCACAATCGTTTCCACGACATCATCTGAGAGGTTCAGATCTGATTCGTTTAAAAGAGCCAACACCATTTCCTTCAACTGAAAAGTGATGAACATTAATACAACTACTTGAAGAATAATTAATTCATAATGATGCCAAACACCTCCATATCAATAATAAAGACTTATGTCATCTGCAAATTTAGACTTAAATAGGAAAAGATCTCAATCTCATGTCCTCGAATACAATCACTAAACACTTTTGTTAGTGTAATCTACAACTAATTTAATTAACCTAAACCTACAATTAAACTAAAATAAAGATAATCAAATAAATCAATTCATATTCATCATTCAACCAACTACAAGCAATGGCCCTATTTATACTAAATATAGCTTGCAAATCAAGCAATCTAACACTAAATGCTATGGGAGCCATAATCCCCACTTATTGTAATGGCCTTACTTAGCCGGACCAACAACTAAACTAAATCCTACATTATATCACCTTCCCAAGTTGAAGAAGCTCGTCCTCGAGCCTGAAATCAAAGAAGTCCGCCGAACGCAAGCAATCGATCACAATACATAAGGCACAATGCACACAAAGTAGACGACCTCGAAACTTGCCACAATAATTTTCAATAAACCTGTTAGAAGACTTGTGCGCATAAGCTCATGTCATGCCACAAACAATCTCAATATGGATCAACATAATCTTCATTAGTCAATGTGTCTGCCACTGTAGAAACATCATCCTTTTGTCCAAAAATGGAAAAGAAATCACAGAAGTCAAATGGCCCACATGTCGAAAAACGAGTACATGTGATGGTGCCTTTAACTTCCTCAAAAAACACGACGAACTCTGACAAACAAAATTGCTCTCTTGCTCTTTTTGCATTTTTCAAGTGCGTCTCTCTCCAATATTTCTTGAAGCGCTCTCATCCTATCATCATATATCTTGATCATGCACTGGTACTTCTCCTCTGCCCTTGCCATCTTCTTATTCTCTCCATGCATCAAAGAATTACAAAACTCCATGTTCGGCTCAATTAATGGTGTAGTAGGATAGATAGTGGGGTGTACATCAGTAGCAGATGGAGGTGGGAGGCGGGGGTGGGGGTGTAGGGGAAACTAGTTCAAATTGGGGAACATGGGTGTATTATGGTTGTGGATAGTAAAACTGGTTATGGGTATTGGACACCTCGGCATACTAGACTCGACTTGAGATTAGCTATATGGATATTGGTATGAGAACGGAGAATAATATAGGTATGGATAGGAATAATAGGGGTATATATATTGGGAGTAATATGAGCATTTTTTTATTCAATGTTGGGGTCCTTCAACGGAGTGGGGGTGTACACAACCTGCTGGCTGCATGGACTGATCTGCACAGTTGCAAAAAATTTGGGACTGTTTTACAAATTCAGGGTTAAGGAGGTTATCACTGAACAATTCAGGAGGCTCTTAATAAAAATCAAAGTTTCTGATTTTTTTTCTTTTCAACATAATCTGTAACAGGAGACAGCGATTGGTGAACAGTGACGATGAACAATTCCGAATAACAATTTTTTTCCCAATCTTCAATCAAACTTCGTTTCTTCTTTTCTCTTTTCTCTTTTCTCCTTCAATCTTCTTCTTCCAATCGAACCCACAAATCTAATAGTGTCCAAATAGTGCAATCCACAATTAATGTAATTAACCTAAACCTACAATTAAACTAAAATAAAGATAATCAAATAAATCAATTCATATTCATCATTCAACCAGCTACAAGCAATGGCCTATTGGCCCTATTTATACTAAGGCTAGCTTGCAAAAAAAATCCAACCCTAAATGTTATGGGAGCCCTAATCTCCACTTATTCTAATGGGCTTACTTAGGCCGACTCAACAACTATATTCAATTAAATAAATAAACTAATCCTACATTACAATATTTTTTCCCCCGGTTTTGATATTGTAAATTTGCAAAGTTAGGTGCAAAATATTAAATTATTCCTACTTTGTCTCTTCAGTTTCTCCAAAAAGTGACTAGTTTGTATCCACCATTTTTTAAGATCCTTAGTCATTTTAATTCCATAACATAATCTTTGTACTTCCAGGATTGTTGCAGAACCAAGCAGACAAAAGTTCCAAGTTTAGACCCACATAGCACATAGCAAAAGAACAACACGTATGGATCTATATTAATTGTCTTTAGAACTACCAGAAGAACCAAATTGAAATACAATGCACACATAAATTGTAGCACATAAACTGTGAGGAAGAAAGCCTAAAAGAGGAAAACATTTTGGCATAGTTAGGTAAACAATGTATCACGATGCCTCCTAATTCCTCGTTAATTCTTTCGTTCACAAAGAGAATTCTCATAGTTAAAACACTTCCCATTGCTTAAAAGTAGGGTGTTTTTTTAAACCGAGGGTTAGATAGCATTCTTGTTTAACGGAGATATCAGCCTAAGAGATTAAAAAAAAATTGAACTTTTATTATGGTATTTAGAATACCTTGCTTAACCTGTCCTACCATACATAATCCTTTTAGAATTTTGATTCTATTAACTTTTACTGAAGGGTTCCCAGGAATTCCTATAAACCGCATATTTCTCCAATACATACGAATAAACTAGAACAGGCTTTCCTTCCTTCCTTGGACTTAATTATAAAACTGAAACAAGACGAAACAAAACAAGTAAAATAAAAATAATATCCATGTGTTCTCCCTCTGAAGCTATTACTCTCCTTTTTTCCCACTCAGAGTGTATTAAATGTGTCTATCATGTATTCCAATGCAATAAGCACTTGATCTCTTTACCTCTCTCATAATTTATCCTACAATTTTTCTCTTGGCAGCGTCTTGCCGCATGTGGAGACCATGACCATGAAAATGTTAGACATATAGATGACCAACTTATCGAGAATAAATCCATAATAAATAAATAAATGAAAAAGAGAATCCACATTGGATCATATCAGAGATCTCAAAGCTTCAAACAACAATGTTGTTGATGTCAACATCCATTTTCATATACACAGTTTGTTTGGGAAATGGGTATGGTTAAGACTTGTGCATGCTTTGGTTTGGATCATTTGGAGGGAAAAGAAACACTATACATTTCAGGGGCAGTAGCAAAGAAATAGATAAGTTGTGGATTGATGTTAAGTTTGCCTTATGGTTGTGGGCCTCTAATTGGGAGAAATTTAGGGATATTCAGTTTTTCTTCTTGCATGTTTAGTTGCACAATATTCTCCTCCTCAGCTGACAGGATGGACATTTGTATATCTTTTGTATTGATTAGTATGCACTAATCCTTTTGACTCTTGGGCTATACTGAATATAATATTATACTTGTTTTTCTACAAAAAAAAAAACAAAACAAAAAAAACAAAACAAACAAACAAAATCCATTTCATATACCACATAGTTCTCATTCTTACATTTCATCATATACTGATAGAATTAAACTTGCAAATAAACGAGAATTGAAAATAAAGCAAATTTTGAAATAATTGACGATATCTGAAAGATAATAACTGATGGACAAATAAACAAATAAATTATTTTCATCAATGAACAACTTATGCCCCTTTATAATGACCCAACTTCTAAAACAAGAAATAAATCCTAAACCTAATTGGAAACTAAAACCCTAACCATTATGGACTGTTACTAAAAAAAATCCCTTTATTTTACTAATAATATTATTACTAAAAGAAAACCAATTACATCAACTTTCCAGGGTTGAAAAAGCTCGTCCTTGAGTTTGAAACCGAAGAAGTCCAAGGAACATAAACAGCCACAAAGAGAACACAATATGAAGCACAGAAGCAGAAAACGACCCCGAAATTTGCTTTTTTAGTTACTGGCACCCCAAATAATAGATGAAAAAACTGGCACCGAAAAGAAATTCCAACATGAATATTGAGCCGAAAGTAGAGGAATTGCGTGAGTTGGATGGTGATTGCAAACTTGTCTTCAAAATGTGTCATAAAATTCATCCAAATTGGATCATAATCATTGTTTAGCGGTGGTACTGACTGAATCTGTGGGGGCTCAAGTAAAAAATTAGATTAGGCACTGAAATTGAAATTGAAGCTGCAATTGATTTGAAAACTGAAGCACGGACTTGATTGAAAATGGGATATTGTTCTTCTACCTCACAAACTAAATCGAGGCGGAGTGAGTTGGGTTGCGACACAGTGATGGTGTCCCTGCAATGGAGAGACGACAGGAGAAAGAAGGGGTTTCAAGACTGTGGAAGAAGGCGGTACAGTGGGAAGTGAGAGGTCAGTGGATCGAACAAGGAGAGTGGGGCGACAAGCCTACGATCGAAGGCGGAGGAAAACTGTAGTCGATTGAAGGGGGAGGATCGATCAATTTGGGAAGGAAGATAGTGGGTTGTTGTCGATCGACATAGGAGTGAGGGTTGGGAGGCAAGCGAATTGCATTTGACGTCAGTGAGTCGATCGACCCAATGCAGGTTGCAATGGTGGCGGTGATCCATCAACCTAGTGCAAGTGAGTGGGTGCAGCGATCGCCGCAGGCAGAGGCTTTTGTACAGCAATCAACGCATGTGGCGTGAGAGTGACACCGAAGAGAGGTTTTTCCCGTGTCACAACCATCAGCATTGGTGTTGTTTGGGTCTATCCCATGGCCTTGTCGAAGATCAAATCCATCATTGTCTTTCTGAGTTCTCTGAATTTTGCCCTTAATTCTCTGCATTCTCTTAATTATGCCCTCAATTTTGCGAATATCAGCTTCATCTCCCTCTGTAGCTTCTCGAGCACTTTTAGTCTCTTTCCTTCTGTCATCTTCTAAACTTTTCTTCACAAACAAATTTTTCTTCAAAGTGAACCAACTAAACTAATTAGAACCATTCAGCTCCGATAACAATTAATAAAATTAAACTTACAAATAAACGTGAATTGAAAATAAAGCAGAAATTGAAATAAATTGACGATAACTGAAAGATAATAAATGAAAGGAAAAAAAACAAATAAATTTTTTTCATCAATCAACCTACTAACAATGAACAACCTACACCCCTTTTATAATTGACCTAACTTCTAAAACAATAAACAAACCCTAAACCTAATTGAAAACTAGAACCCTAACCATTATTGATTATTACTAAGCAGCCCTATTACAATATGACTAATAATACTATTACTAAAAAAAACCCAATCACATCATATATCTTCAATACATAGTTAGCAACTGGATTCAACCAAAGGGACACACCGTGATTCAACCCAGTTTAGGTGGATATTAACTTTTTGCTCATTTATTATCTAATTGAAAATCTCTATAATCTATAAACCCTATACCCCCTAGAAATCATAATTTGGAAGCTACAGTCCACGAGCAGCCTCGTCTTTGGATCGAAGACTATATTGTCAGCGGCGAGGTCAGGCGTGAGGTGCCAAGGTCTACCACTTGAGCCTGGGCAAGGTGAGGAGTTGTCGCAATGGAGCCTTTCTTAGAGGGTAGAGATCTTAGTCTCACCTTGACTAATGTATTACCTTGTCGCGTTCTAAGGCTGAGGCAAAGCGTTGTGGAAAAACAAATAGAACGGAGCCCTTCACTACATATATCATTTCATTGAGAACTATAACTTTACAAAAAAAAGGGATGGGGTGTTTGTACCCTACCCTTCCTAGAGCAATATAATTTACACTTCGTTGAATCAGGACAAACAAATATACAAAGCCAAATCATAAGATAATTTGAAAAGGGAAAAATAGGAGTCTCGGTTCATTGATAGTGTAGTCAGTGGGAATCAATGTTATATTTCTCAACCTAATGGATATAAGTCGCAATCGGTTGCAAATATTACAACATAGCCATCAGTTGAGAAGGGACTAAATTGTTAAGGAGGGCCTTAATCCATCCGAGGGAGAACTTAATTCATTGGCTATATTTGCCTTTGTCTCAATCCATTAAGAGTAGGCCTGTAATCTTTTGACTCTCGACTTTCCTACCATGTAGTCAGACATCTTGGGGATTTTTTAGCAGCCTTCAGTTCATGAAAGGGAAAGGAAAAGGTGAAGACCTCATAAGGAAGATTAGAGATTAAGGGAACATGAACCAATATATGAGGGGCCAAGAATAGTAGGATAAGGTATTATTATGATATGGAATGGTTACATGACTAAAGGCCTCATAGACTAGAGGTTTTTTTCTTTTATGTTTTACCATTTTAGACCTGGAATACATTGATTGCAGGTATACCATGTTCGCCACTTGTAAACTCATAGGTCTTTATTGCCACAACTGTCACAAAGTTGGGTATGGATTTCTTTTTAACATTGCAACTATTCAACTATATATATATATATAACAACACTCTACTTTATTAAAAAAAAAGTGCATCGATACGTATCGTGTCTGATACTCTTGTCGATACTCACAGATCAACTTCACATATCTATAAAACATTTCAGTACTAATTTTACAAGCACATTGACCTACAAGTGAATGAATATGAGTAATAATTTATAACTTATTGCTAAAAAGTAAATAATACTAACATGTGCAAGTTTGTCTCTTAGCGTATCTAGTATTGTGTTTTTCTGGCCAACGTGTAGACACATAGTATCTATGTCGGATACCGACACCCATGTAGATGCATACTTTACAAAATATCGTTCATTTCCACATACCAATGATCAAAGTAAGCAAAGCGTTGAGGAGAGATCAAAGCAAGTGGGACCAGAAAAATTTTAATTTTAAAAAATAAAAATAATAAAAACTCCTAACATTTTTACCTCTCTAAATAGCAAAACCAACCTAACCTAATCGATAATGACAAACAAGCATCCGCAATACTCTAATGTTCTTACTTTCTTATTGACATGGGTTTAGAGCATATACTTTGATTTGGATGCATTCACAGCATATATTTAAATTTCTAATACAAGAAAAAATTCTGAAATTTGAAATATGTCCAAAGCATATAATTGAAATTAAATTTTGGATGAAAATATATCCAGGGCATATAGTGTGGATTCATCTATTTTGCAGAGCCGTGCATGTTATATTTCAGTGGACACAATTAGTTACAAGAAGTGAAGGTGTAGAAGAAGATGGAGGAGCAAAATAACTGGAAAAGGAAAATAATTACTTTTTTAAGTGGTCACTTTTTGCTTCAGTTATGTCAAGGTGACCCTGTGTCTTTGCCTTTTGCTTTAAGAGACCATAGCGGGTTTCTTTGGCTATACACTGCCATAGGATTTATGCTTATACACATATCGATACATACTCGCATATTTATCCTATAGCTGAAGTTTGTATTGAATCTTCTGCTCAACTATAACCATATGCTATAGAACAAACACAATATGGAGGGATGATAAAGGAGTCGAAACTCTTTTAGAACTACAGCAATTTGATTGTATCTAACGAGAATATGTTTTTTGAAAGAAAACAAAGAGTGAATGGAAGGAACGGGAAGTATTAAATATGCACAACCTCATAAAGTAATCACTATGAAACAATGTTTTTAGGTCCGACCTTGAGGATCTCGCATCAGTATTTGGAACATTGTCCTCCTTGGCCTTACAACACCTTCATATACTCCATTGGTGTTCTTCTAACTGTTTCAGTTTCTGGTTTCCCTTTCGTTAGTCTTAAGTCTTTCCCTCACCATTTCCATCATCCATTTTTTATAAATTCGAACTGAAAATTGTGTTTGACAAATGAACAAATTAATGTATTACAGATAGATTGCACCAATCATCTCTCAGAAGTCGCTTCTACTGACAATTGCTAGAATAGAGAGACACGCGACTTGATGTATGTCATAGAGAGAGTCTAGGTGTGCCCATTTTCCATGTATGTTTGGCATAGATATGGTCATTCATGTGAATTTTGCTTGTTGAGTTATCCAATATCACTTACAGAGATCTCGTTTCAGAAATTAAAGCTTGAAATCATAGTTTGATGCATATGAGGATGTGAAGAATGGACAAAGATGGCTTGTAAGTTTCATATAATAGACAAGAAATCTGCCAGTCTGCAGTAAAAGCTAGATATCATTATATTTATGTTGGCAAGAGCTATATTAAAAATTAACAATGAAATAGAAAGAATAAAATTAGGATACTCACCTCTTCACGCTCAATAAAGCCAGTCTGCCTTAGATCGTACAGTCTAAATGCAACTGCCAGAGGATTTTACAAAGCAAAAGCCATAAATGGATTCAGTACAATGCACTGAAAAAGTATAGCATTTCATTTACGATGTAAAGCATGGAAATCTTTCATACAAAAAAATATAAAACCAAAAATGAAAAGTTAAAACTCTACAAAAGACATTATTTAGCAAGTTTTGTATTACATGCAACTTTGTCCTCTATGGGAGCATTTGGATGAAAGACGCTCAAAGATCTGACAAATTCTCCGAACTCAATAACACCATTGCGCTTCACGTCAAACAAATCAAATACCTGCAGAATAATGACACGACAGAATGAAACTGCAGAAAATATTGTCGGTTCTTGGTTAATCTAAAAAGAAACATAATCTCTTAAATCTACAGGATATGGAAAGAATCTTTTAGAGTATAGCTGAGTAATGTTCCGAGTATATTAACATTATGTTAAAGTAATATGAGACCTAAGCCTAACAAAACATAGAATATTTTAATCATTTTGGTTGTAAACTTAGTAATGTGAATAATAAAAAATAAACACCAGAGAACATACCCTATCTGCAAAGAGGTTCTGCTTATTGCTATTTTTGAAGAGGGCAAGCTGGAATTCTTCCTGTTAAGAGAGGTGGAATGCGTAATTGGCAAAATGCATGTAGACGAATCTGTGACAAACTTCGGAAGCACTTAAAGGAAGTTACCTTGTGAATAAGCCCATCATCAATTATTGAACTGCTTAACTTCTTAAAAAGCTCATACAAGGCCTCCACTTCGCTCACAGTAACTGCCATGACAATAAAAACTATTATGCGTCATTATATGATGCATAGCTAGTACTTACAATATCAAGAACACACTTTGAACCTTAAAATCGCAACAGACGGATACTTCTGCTAAAATATCAAGTACACACTCTGAACTTTGCATTCTAATTGGCATACAGAAGAAAGAAGCTCTGAATTTTGTGGAATTGTCTGATTTTGAATTATAGACCAATAAATTATTCCTTACACACACAGAGGCAAAGCAGCCAAGTGAGAGTAACATTGATACTCACAAGGTGTTTCGGAAGCAAGAAGAGTAGGTTCCTCATAACCAGGTGTCTTCTTAGTTTTCTTGGAGTGGATGCAGCCCATACAAACAAGCATAACGCAAAGACCTCTGTTGAAAAGACAATGGTGTTGTGTGATTCTTCAATTCTTGCACCTATCTATATCCATTGAATAAATGAACCATTAAACAATAGATCTCACGTCAACTATAGATATACTTGGACCCAAGGCACCATGCTTCCATTCAAAGAATTTAAGCTATAATTTTTTTTTTCCTTCTTTTCCCTCTGGTCTATAAGACACACTACAGTATTTTATACAACTTCATTACTGAGCTTAGACATTGAAGATCACAATCTTAAAAGGTGATTGAAGAAAGTGAATGACAGACAGCTTTTATTCCATTATAAAGAGTGACTTTTCTGCAATTCAAAGAACAAACTAATACTTGTTTGTGATTACTAATATGATATACTCAGTGGGAAAAAAGGAATTTAAAGTTAAGCTCTCCAAAAGAGGGGCCTTGACGTGGCATCTCATGTTCTTTGAAATATAGTATACAAATTACAATGTACCTGTCTATATATGGGATTAATTGAGATCAATGGCCCCAAGCTTTTAATCTCCCAACTCTGTGTCACTGATAACACAATCAAACAGATGCGGTTTAACTTCAGGAAAAGTTGAAAACATAAAAAGTATGAATGTATGATCTGTCTATATATAAAGCATGTTTCATAAAGATATGGCAAATGTGAAAGATGGTTAAACATGGAACCCCACAACAACGACGACATCTCAGCAACCAACTCTTCCCGACCTTTCTATTTCTGAGCATATTTTCTTTTTGTGATAATATTACTGAGCATATTTTCAGATACCCACATACAAACAAGAACTAAATAATATGATAATGTAACCATAACCATCCACTCGTAAGCACTGAAGTAAAGCATACCCATCAACTCAAGATGAAACTCCTCGTCCCAGTATTTACATACAAATTAGCAACACATTGACTATCACTCATTACCCTTTTATTCATAGCAGAAGCATTTCTAGAGTGATGGGCACAAATTCTCGATACTGATCCATAAGGAAATTTTCTCGATTAATATATATTTTCTCCCCTTTAAATACAGAATGCCCAGAATTGATAAATATAAATAAACTAAAAATAAGAAATAAAATTATGTCAAAGTGCATAAAACGTTGAGGCACACACTTCAAAAATATATTATCTCAAATATAAGCAAAAGAAGAAACGCGAGAGAGTTGAAACCCCATTAATGTAATGGAATGGAAATGGTGGTGTCTTGATCAATAAAACGTCACTAACTACGGCAACAACTCAAATATAAGCAAAAGAAGAAACACGAGAGAGTTGATAATTGAAATGAACTAACCACCTGATCTCCTCCTTTTTGATGCTCAGGGATTTCCTCAGATCGGGGTTTCTGGTCTGGTCCGGAGTGGTCTCCTTTCACTGCAATGAATAATCAAATCACACATTTCTCACTCTCCCTTCTAATTTGTCTGTCTATGAGAGCCCCGAATCGTTTTCAACTCTGAAACTTATTTTTTTGGATTTTGACAATGAGAGAGAGAGAGAGAGTGGTTTTCAATAAAAGGACACAATTTTTTTTGGATTTTAACCCTCGCTCCTCCCTAGAATGGGCTTATAGACTTTTGAAACTATTTTTTAACGAGAAAAGGACAAGATTGTTTTGAACTCTTCTTCCTTTCGTCATCGTCGACATCTACAACTTTGGCTTCGCATCAGCAAGTCTCCAACTTCAAATTCTTAGCTGGCATTTGCAACTGTGCACCCTGAAGTGACGTAGCTAGCTAGTATCAGACAGATCACAACTGCAACGCCACACGATCAAGTTGAAGTTTAGGATAACATAAATTAATGCACAGAAACATCACCAAATTTATGTCTGTTGGTCAATATGCACGTGAACCATGGGATTGGGATGCAATCTCAAACGGTGTATTATCAAACAATAATTCTAGCTGGCCTGGGAGGTGCGCCTGGGTGGCTGCCTGGACACTCCCTGGCACGCGTTCGGGACCCTCCCAGGCACGTGCATGATGAAGGCGGGATTTCGGGCGAGCCAAAATTTTGGGGAAAATTTTCGATTCTTCTTCAACTCTTTCAAAACATCATTTGAAACCGAAAATTTGGGGATCATTTGGGCGAATCGAAACAGAGAACATTGCAGGGTTGAAGAAGAATCGATCTAGAGAGAGAGAGAAAAGAATCGAGAGAGAAGAAGAATCGAGAGAGTAGAAGAAGAAGAAGAAGAAGAGGAAGAACAAATAGAAGAACTAACAGAGAACATTGCAGGGTTGAAGAAGAATCCATCTAGAGAGAGAGAGAAAAGAATCGAGAGAGAAGAAGAATCGAGAGAGTAGAAGAAGAAGAAGAAGAGGAAGAACAAATAGAAGAACTTGTTGAAGCAACTGGAATCAGCGACCCAAACTTAGAAACCCGCGAAAGGTAAGTCCCAAACTTGATTTCTTCTTGATTTCTTCTAGATCTAGGGTTTGTAGATCTAGGGTTCCTGACGCTCTAATTTTTTTTTTTTTTTTCTTTTTTTGTATGTGAGTTATATGACCAGTAGTTTGTCTTGGTTTCTTCTTGAATTCATCTTGATTTTTTCCTGAGTTTATGTTTAGAATTTGTTATGAAATGGTCAAATTTATAGTTTGAATTCACTTTTTTCAGTAAACACTATCACATTACTTTCTGGAACTAAATTAATTAAAGCATTTAATTATTTTGAAAACATAGGATGGTTGTGATTTGGTCAGTTTGGTTTTGCTTGATTTGGTGGTATTCAAGTCTGTTTGATTTGCTTTTGGTTGGCCTGAGAAGATAATAAGTTTGCTTATGATTACTTATTTTGTCCATTTTGATTTAGAAATAGTAAAAATTAGCAGTTTAGATCAGTTATCAAGTTTGGCTCAAAAGTCAAAACGGGAACAAACTGATGTCTGCACAATTATGGTAAGATCCCTTTAAGAACCTGGTCAGTGTTTCCTTCTGAATAAAATTAAGGAAGTAATTTTTTTATCAAAGAAAATGTTGGGGTTTGAAGAAAAAATTTGTTGGGGAAGCTTGAAAAAATTGAGTACTTGAAGTTGAAGATGAATTTATGATTTTCCAGGGAATACATGCCTTGCTCCCTCCTTAGTTGAGGGTCTTAAAGCTGGTTTGTTGGCCAAGGGATTCACTCAGACTTGTGGAGTAGACTAGATGGAAATTTTCTCTCATGTAGCATGGCTGGATTTTGTTTTGGGATTGTTATCAATTGTTGTTAGTTGTGATTGGCCACTTTATCAGTTGGACATTAAAAATGCTTTCTTACCTGGAGTGTCACTAAAGGAGGGGGATTTGGATCAGACCTCGGTATGTTGTGTACAAGACCTGGGTATGTTGTGTACAGGACAAAGTATATGGTGTCAAAACTGAAAAACACAATCTGTGTATTGAAGAATCACCCTGCATGACACAGTCTATGGATTGAAGAATCACCCTGTCCCTGCACTTAGTTTGATAATTCATTTCAGTTGTGATCCAATTGTTTATACTCTTTCCTAGCCAAGTTTGTGTTTTTACTATGCTTACCACCTCTACACCTAATGAAGGAGGAGAATGAAGCACAATGCATTAACATGCTTCTATAAGCATGTGAGTTAGAAGCCACATGATTTTCTTTCTGGTGTTCTTAGACGAGTTTTTTTTAATCATGTTTGTTTCATCTCTTTTTCAAATTGAACAACTGAGATGTGTCCTTGCTTCAACCATATCACTTATCTTTTCAATAGGTTCTTTATCCTGAAACAATGCGTCATTCTGTAACTTTTATGTGCATTAAGAAACTATTATGAATATCCATAATCCAAAACTTGGGCATCTGGCTTACAAGTTGTTTTACTTGATGCTTTTTGGATCTTACTTCACTTAGTTATCTCTTTGGTATATTCATTGTCATTCCTAGAATGTTTTAGCACAATGTCTGGTCCATGGAGCCATTTGTTGGGTCTTGTTAGATATACTTGTGATAAAACTTCTCCCAATTTCATGTACACAAGGCATGCAACAGTAAGTTTAAAAACAGAATGACCAAACAGTATTTGCTGCATTAAGAGATTGATGTAATTGTTGGTGTATTTTCATGTGATTTTAGATAATATGGTAAATGGAATTGAATTGTGTGAATGTTATAAGGTTTGGCTTGCTATGCATCTTGCTTGATATGTTCATTTTCCATAATGAGTGTTGTTGTTACTTGAAAAGAGCATTCTGTCGAAATAGAACTACATGAAATTTTTTTTTTTTCAAAAACCTTTCAGGAATGGATAGTTTAGAAGAGATCGAATTGATGGAAAATGAAGAAAATTTAGAAGAGATAATGGATCCCACAGAAGGGATGCAGTTCAACAGCATTAATGAGTACCAACGATATTTTCATGATTATGGTAATAAAATAGGATTTCCAGTGAAAATAAAGAATACGGAAAAAGATGAAAATGGAAAACCTATATTCATGACGCTTGCATGTGGTCGTTCTGGGCAGCATAAAAGTCAATCACAAAATGTTGTAAAAAAACGGGGTACAACTAAATGTGGATGTTTGGCTAAAATTAGAGCTAAAATTTACCCTGATGGAACAGTGTCAGTGACAAAGGTAACACTTGATCACAATCATGAATTGAGCCCTGGAAAATCTAGATTTTATCCGAAAAATAGAGTTATGAGCTCGTATGTGAAGAAGAAGCTGGATTATAATGATAGGGCGGGTATTAGGCCAAATAAGAGTTTTAATTCATGTGTGGTTGAAGCTGGTGGTCATGATAGCCTGCCTTTTTCTCAAAAAGATTGTTACAATTATCTGGATAAAATGAGGAGGTTGAGGCTTGGGGAAGGGGATGCGGAGGCCATTCATAACTACTTCCAAAAAATGCAAGCTAACAATGCTGAGTTCTTTTATATGTTGGATTTGGACAATAAAGGTAGATTGAGAAATGTCTTTTGGGCTGATGCATGGAGCAGAGCAGCTTACAAAGAGTTTGGAGATGCTGTTACCTTCGACACTACATACTTGACAAATAAGTATGAGATGCCATTTGCTCCTTTTGTTGGGGTGAACCATCACGGTCAGTCAATTCTTTTCGGATGTGGATTGATATGTGGTGAGACCATTGAAGAGTTTGTTTGGCTTTTCCAAACTTGGCTTGCGTGTATGAATGGCAATGCTCCGACGGCTATAATCACTGATCAAGATAGGGCAATGAAGAGGACCGTTGAAATTGTATTTCCCAACACACGACACAGATGGTGCTTGTGGCATATTATGAAGAAGTTGCCTGAAAAGTTGTCCGGTTGCAATCAATATGATGCAATAAAGTTTGCAATGCAAAGAGCAGTTTACGATTCCTTGTCTCATGAAGAGTTTGAAGTAAATTGGCATGGTTTCATTGAGAAATATTGTCTGCAAGAAAATGATTGGCTGAAAGGATTATATCTTGATAGAATGCTTTGGGTGCCAACATATCAAATATCTACTTTCTGGGCGGGGATGTCTTCAACTCAAAGGAGTGAAAGCATGAATGCTTTTTTTGATGGTTATGTAAATTCGAAGACCACTTTGAAGCAATTCGTTGAACAATATGATAATGCACTACGAAGTAAGGTTCAAAAGGAAACTGAAGCGGACTTTAAATCGTTTCACCGACAGATCCCTTGCATTACTCCTTATGCAATAGAGAAAACTTTTCAAACTGCCTATAGTACAAAAAAATTTAAGGAGTTCCAAGAAGAGATTGCAGGGAATATATGTTGTACAATTCGTAGTGAAGTTATAGATGAGAATGGCTTTGAGGTGTACATTGTTAGACAAGACTTGGTGATAGGAGATAGACAACGTTCAGTCAATTATATAGTATATTTTAACGTTGCCGACTTCAAAATCAAGTGTAATTGCCAATTGTTCGAGTTCAAGGGGATCTTATGCAGACATGTATTGAAAGTATTGTTTGAACGAGATATTCATGCTGTACCAGATAAATATGTCCTTCGGAGGTGGAGGAAAGATGTGAAGATGGCGCATACAAAGGTTAAGATTGTTTATTCAAATTGGGGAATGAAGCCTGAAAATCAAAGGTTTGACAAGATGTGCAGCCACTTCAATGAAATGGCCGAATACGCCGCTGAGGATAAAAAGAAGACATGCCAAGTTCATGAATGGATCACTTTGAAAATGGAGCAACTCAAAACTGATGATGGTGATGAGGGTGTTGATTCACATGGGTTTATGGAATTTGGGTCCAACACTACTAGTTCTGGGATGCAATCCAACATTCATAGTCCATTACCGGTTCGTAGCAAAGGTCGACGCTCTAATTCAAGGATGCAACCCACAGATGAAAAGATTCGAAAAAAAGCACAAAGGAAAAAAAATAAACAAGCAAATAAAGATCAGGCCCTTGAGAAGAATGTGGTATGTTTTGCAAAATGTTTTTATGAATATTTAATTTTTTAAGTCTAGAATATTAAATTTTATGTACACGTCATTTGTAGGGTTGTTCCCAGATTGGAAGGCCTGAGTTAGAATATATGACACCTCATTCACTAAACCCAAATACACAGGTTTGAATTTAATATATTTACTGACGCGAATTATCACTTATGATTGTTCACTTATGATTTATATTTGTCAACTTGAAGGATCAAACAATGCTGTCACAATCTGGTATTCCAATCTCATTCATGGATCCATATTTTTCATTGATGTCACAGGTATATATTCTAACCAAGGGGTCATACTATTTTTTAGTACTATTGCAATTATTTATATATATATATATATAATCTTTTTTTTTTGCAGCCACCGCCTTCAAGATGAGTTTCTGAAAATTTAAATGCTGCAAAGATGCTGAAAATGTTGTGAAGATGCTGAAAATGATGATTTGAAGCAGTGAAGATGCTGAAAATGAATATGCAACAACGATGAAAAATGAAGATGCTAAAAATGAATGTTGAAAACTCTGCTTAATGCTGAATGCTGAAAATTGAAAAATGTTGATTGTTGTTTATCTTTCACTTATAATTGATGTGAAAACAACAATTGACAGAAATTCTGTGAATTGTTATAACTTATGAGTATCTGACAATTCTTGTTATCACTTATGAATATTCTGTGAATTCAAAAATTCTGTAAGAATTTCTGTGAATAGTATCTGACAGAAAAATTCTGTGAATTAAATTATGTGAATTGTTGTTTAGATATCTGTGAATTCAATTATGTGAATTGTTGTTGAGAAAAATTCTGTGAATTCAATTAGATAAATTCTGTGAATATCTGTCAGATGAATGCGTTATTTTTCTGTCAGATGATTGCTTATTTTTCTGACCAGATGTTAGGCCCCCTATTAGGCAGTCCGTTAGGTGCTATGGAATTATTAGAATCTGTGAGGTGCTCTGTGAGTTCACTCTGTGGCAGTGCTCTGTGGCAGTTCTATGGAATTATATGAGGCAACTGATGAAAAACCTTCAGAGCTTAAGCTCTTCTGCTATGTGCTGCTGAAAAATGTGTTGTTGCTGCTATGTGCTCTGTGGCAGTGCTATGTGCTGCTGAAAAATGAGCTGAAAATGTTGTGAAATGAAAATGTTGATCTCATAGAAATGAAAGTGATCTAGTATTTATTTGAGAAGACGCGGGTTTTCCTGTCCCAATAATGTATATCCTCGGCTAAACTAGTAGCAGATTACTGACAAACATACCATTACTATCACTCCACACAAGACTCCTTATTAACGAGAATTTCTTACATGTGATGTCAATGGTTTGTCTGAGAGTGGCATACAACTTGGTGGAGACTCGTATATGGCCAAGCCATAGAGTTCTGTCTCCATTCTTTCGAAAAATTTGGATTCAAAACCTTACACATTCCCAGGGCATTGAAAGCTAATTGCCATTCAGTAATCAAACAAAGAGAAATGAAAATTTTCAATAGACAGTACATGGTACCACAATCAAGAACATAGATAGCATTAAAAAGCAAAATAAAACAAAAGGACCACATGAAATACATTCTGAGATCATACTCTGCTCCTTCTCACTATCCAATCTACATTGTACTACATACAGAATGCAGATCAGATAACCTCATTAGCTAAAAGAAAAACTTTATTCAACCATCAGACATGAGATTGGCCATCACCATCAAACACGCGCTGTTACAATTCTTTCTGTATGAAATACAATCCTTCCTTGAATTCACATCAAACTGAACATCTGTCAATTACACTGTCTTGATTCAATGCAGCTGTTCTTTAGCTACTCGATAGTTTTATCTAGCTTTGTTGATTTCAGTACCAGCAGTTTGAAGCACAAAAATCAAACATGAAAAAGCTGCAAGAAAAAACTGGAATATTAGTATCCATTTAAAATAATGATAATAACAAATAAATAAACCTGAACAAAATGAGAAAAATTGCTTTCTATCCTTAAAAACAGCTGCTGCTATAGTTATTAGTTATTACTATGCTTTTATATGCATAAAAGGGGACTGAACTTATTTACGTACAACACTGATAACAGCAGAAGTTGGACAACAACAGGAAGGGATCTATAAGAACTCCAAAACTGTCTTTCATGCAAATGCACAAATGAAAATTGCTCCTAACTAGGACTAAATACTCTAGTTTTAGGCACTGAAAATAGTTCAAGATTGATAGTGCTCAGTAACATAACAAAATCACCTAACAAACTGCGTCTAATTCTCCGCCTACACATACGAATCTAATTCTCAGCCTACACATAAGAATCTATCTAAAACCTCCTCAATCCATTGTAATATGGCATTAGCAATCACATACATGCATATTTTCCAATTGATCAAAGCACTGAATTGCTTAGTACATTATTCTCCAAACAATTGATCAAAGCACTGAATTGCTCAAGAATTATCATACTGAATTGACAATTGAGAATTCATATATGAATTGCTGACTGACCTCATTGAAAAATAAACTGCTGAGATAGGAGGTGTAAACTGTGTTGCATCACCACTATTTGCTGTCAACGGCTTGTCAGAAGAAGAGATTGGAGCTTGAAAATGAATGCTGAAACCCTGTAAGGAAATGTAGAACAAAAAGACATCTCATTTATTTTCTTTTCTAAATCTTGCTATAACAAAAAGACATCAGAAGAATAGATGCTGTTAACCCCATCTCATTTATTTTCTAAATCTTGCTATAACAGTTTGCAAACCTCACCATTGCATGCAGGGAGCCAGGCAGGGCAATTTTATGATTTCTGATCCATTAACTGACAACTGATCCATGCATGAACTCATCACTGAACTCTACAACCTGATCAGAGAAAAACTTGAATGTCAAAACAAACTCGATCTACTCCATAAATAACCATTAAAACATGTGAACTTCAAATGAATGAAACTAGCTTATACACTTGAAAATATATCAAAAAATGCATGAGATCAAAGAACTCCATTGACATCTCTCTAACTAGCTAGCTAGTGTTCCTGAAAGGCGCCTCCTACTATTACTTGTGTAGCTATCTTGAAAAACCATTCAGTCAGTCTACATGAAGTTAGGGATGAAAGTGAGGTAGATATAAAGAGAGAACTGATTGTAGTGCCTTGACTACCCCTTCAACTCCTCCAAATTGATTGTTTAGACTCTCATAGTTCCTCTCCATGGAAAGTTTTTGAATGCCTTTCAGGTCGAGTCCAGAGAATCTTGTATCGTTATCAATTATGAAATCATTAACAATCTGAGATAGGAGGTGTAAACTGTGCTGCATCACCAAAATAAACAACACATTAATAAAGTTTAGCAAATATAGATAAACATGAAAGCTTTACAGAGAAAAAAATTAAAAAAGTGAGACACATTTTACCCACAGATTCCTTCTTCTGCTTCTTCCTTTCCTGATCACCTTCTGACCCAAGTTCTTCGTCTTCCATGTAGTCTGTATTTTCAGTTACAAAAGCATACCATACGGAAGAAAAAAAAAGAACAATATGAAACACAAATTTCATTGGATTATGAAATATATTCACATAATACATATGTATGTACATATTACATTACATATAATTCCATCATTCGTTCAAGAGCTTAATAATAAATATTAAACCTAACATAATAAGTACAACTATCAAAGTATTGATTAAGTCCCTCGTGTAAGCCCAAGGATCATTGTTCCCTTCAGTGACATTTCTTTGATCATTCGATGTACCGACTTGATCATCAAAAACTACATTGTTAACTGTGACATTTTCATTGTTGTTGGATTCCTCCGAATCTCTCCTCACCGCTTCTGAGCGAACCCACAACTCGTATGATTCCGCAGCTTCTTCAACTGACATAAACCCTTTGTAAGAAGCACCCCTATACCCTGATACCGCTGATAAACATGCGGGCCAGTTTAGGTATACTCCAGGGTGACGACCTCGATAGAAAACATACGCTCTGAATGCCATTCCTGCATTTAAGAAAATAAATGCCCCGATAGATACGCATGTGGACACAATAAAACAATGTTTGAAGATCGAGTAGTTTGAAATGCATGCATTTCTCCTTTGTGAGCATGAATAGTTAGTGAACACAATAACACTTGGTTTGGGGATTTTTAAACTTATCTTGAAGAGATCCACCACATAGTAGTAGAGAAGTTGGAATTATAAAGGGAATCCCCAGGATGACTAATGAGGATCATGGTGAGATTTTAATGGAAAACAATTAGACTTTTTTGGTGCAATATACTGTTTTTAACAATTTTTTATAGACATGTACGTTTCTCCCCAAAACGAGTTTTTGTATTGTCAATGTGAATTTAATTAGTAATGCTTCCTAATGACTTACTCTGCTTTGCAATCACAACAAACAGGGCTTAAGAAGAAATGGAACTAGAACCATTTAGAGTATGCAAAATTCTAAGTGTCGAGGAAATGAGCGAGGAAACGAGCGAGGGAAGTGAGGTGGCGGGGTGGGAGCCGTTCACCTCACTCGAGATGCGTGCGTTGACTTTTTACGCGCACATCCCGAGTGAGGTGAACGGCTCCCACCCCTGCCACCTCACTCCCCTCGCCCATTTCCTCGCTGTGTAGAATTACTCTTAGAGTATAAAACAAAAACATCAAACTTACGATTCTGAAATCAATATTTGGAAATGATAATCACATCAAAGAAAATATGCACATAGGCATCTATTTTTCTGTTCTGTATATTCAGGACATCTATCTCTTACTGACCCAAAAAATGTGATGCTTCATGCTAAAAAGTTAAACAATACGAAATCAAGCTTCAAGCGCTGATCACAATAAATGCTTTCCTAACAAATTGGAAATTGCAATAAAAATGATCACATCTACCAATAATATTAATCCCTGACTCAAAATTTTATAAACTATTCCCATAAGACAGTTAGGACTATTGAAGTGCCTTGAAATTGTTTTCCCTAAACCTTCGTAAGTTGAATGTGATCTCTCAGTAGTTATGGATTCAAAGCAGTATCAAATAAATATTTGGAATGAAACACACAGAAGTTCTTCAAAATAAATTTCAAATTTTGTAGAAGTCACAGATACATGGTGTTTGCAGAAAAAATTACTGCTCATATAACTCACATACAAAAAAAGAAAAAAAAAATTAGAGCGTCAGGAACCCTAGATCTACAAACCCTAGATCTAGAAGAAATTCAAGAAGAAACCAAGACAAACTACTGGTCATATAACTCACATACAAAAAAAGAAAAAAAAAAAAATTAGAGCATCAGGAACCCTAGATCTACAAACCCTAGATCTAGAAGAAATCAAGAAGAAATCAAGAAGAATCAAGTTTGGGACTTACCTTTCGCGGGTTTCTAAGTTTGGGTCGCTGATTCCAGTTGCTTCAACAAGTTCTTCTATTTGTTCTTCCTCTTCTTCTTCTTCTTCTTCTTCTACTCTCTCGATTCTTCTTCTCTCTCGAATCTTTTCTCTCTCTCTCTAGATGGATTCTTCTTCAACCCTGCAATGTTCTCTGTTAGTTCTTCTATTTGTTCTTCCTCTTCTTCTTCTTCTTCTTCTACTCTCTCGATTCTTCTTCTCTCTCGATTCTTTTTTCTCTCTCTCTAGATCGATTCTTCTTCAACCCTGCAATGTTCTCTGTTTCGATTCGCCCAAATGATCCCCAAATTTTCGGTTTCAAATGATGTTTTGAAAGAGTTGAAGTAGAATCGAAAATTTTCCCCAAAATTTTGGCTCGCCCGAAATCCCGCCTTCATCATGCACGTGCCTGGGAGGGTCCTGAACGCGTGCCAGGGAGTGTCCAGGCAGCCACCCAGGCGCACCTCCCAGGCCAGCTAGAATTATTGATTATCAAATATTATATTTGTTTTATTCTTTCTATAATAACAATAACATTTAGTCTATTGATGCATCCAAACCTCTCCTTTTTTTACTTTGACCTGTAAAAATGAGCAGCACTGAATTAGAGACTACCGTTATGGTGGCTAATAACACTCCGATAATAAAGTCAGGTCTTGAACAAAGATGGAGTTAGACTAATAAAATTAGGATTGCATGTGTACATTTCTCATCCATTTTATTCACCTTATCTCATGAGAGTGTTTGTTCATTCATTGACTCTACCTTTGAATGCGAGATGAAGGGAGGATATATCACTTAGAATCTTTCGTTATCAAGTTATATCCACATAGGATTCTTCACCCGTCCTCGACTGATATTCTTTGGCGTTTGGATCTCTTTAAGACTCAATGCTTAATTAGACCTAGCCTAAATGGACCTTGGGCATGCTATAGTCCAGATGTTTGTATTCGGGCATTATTGTCCTTGGCCAAACTCCGAGATTCTTACTGCATTGGGCTCACATAATTTAGATTTGGGCGCCTAATTTACAGGCTAAATAGAATTTAACTTGGACCCGACTTGGGCAGTATCAGATTCCTTATTGGAGGCAAACATGACCAAACTCCGGCAGTACCAGATTCCTGATAATCTGAAGTTGTATTTGTTTGTAGTAGGTGACTTCCAAACTCGACTGAGGGAGGGCTATGTATGTTTGTACAAGGCCCATGTTCAAAGCTAGTTTGTGCTTCCCCGTCCTTGACGCCATTTGGTGTTTTCTGTCGTACCACGGTATCCCCCCGGCCCAACTGACGCCGAATCAGTGGAAGACCCTGATTGCAATTTTGATCAGGGCGAATGAGGTTGAGTTCCATTTGTCGAGAAAGGTGTTGTATTCGTTGACTTCCATCGTGATGAATCCAAATAGGGACTACGCTTTGAGAAAGCCTTCATGTTTGGGCGAACTTTCAGATGATTTCAAGAATTGACAGAAGTACTACTTCTTTGCTTCTACGAACCCCGAGTACTTCTATTATGAGGATCCAGCACGATTTCAGAAATCTGAGTAAGTTATCTATTTTTCCTTTGTTTTTTATTTTGATATAATTTTTGTTGTCGTTTGACTTGTTGATTGTCACAATCAGGGGTGCATGAACCTGTTACCCTCTTTCCTGACGAGAAACAAATGAAGGATCAATTCTTTGCTTTACCAGTAGTGCCTATCATGGAGGTCCTCGGACCGAATAACATCAGGTGGAGTGCCTGTTCTCCATTAGGATTGGTAGCGCGAAACGAACTCTGACTGCTCCGATAGGCTAGTTTTTGGGGACCAAGGTCCGAGCTCTTGAACCGAAAAAAAAATGATGAAGATGTCCAGCTCTTCAAAAAGAAAGGCTTTAAAGGGACTAGTTTCTCCAGTCCGTCAATTTAAAAAGATCAAGACTAGAATTGATCCAGCTGCTCATCCCACTTCGTTGATCGCCCAGGATAGGGAGTTTGGGGAGTTTGTTGTTGTTGAGGTTCCTAGTCAGACGAGCGGAGAACCGATGATCGAGTCGAATAGTCTTCTTAAGAGGGTTCTGAACTCTTTTGCTGAGCATCTTCCTCCCACTCCTTCTACTTCGTTGACTAGCATAGAAAAGGAAGTGTCTTTTTATGCGGGGATAAATGATCCCAGCAAGCTGAGCACAATTGAGGCTGATATTGCTTCGAACAAACTCCTTTAAGCTATAATTAGAGCTTATGTCAATTCTAGAACAGAGTAGCCTGTTTTGTCTAATATTGCCTATGATCTGTCTGTGGATCCAGAGGTTGGCGAGCCAGGACAGAGTTTGTGGCCCTTGGTGTTGAGGATGGTTGATCCGCAGACTGAAAGTTTGCCCGAGTCTCCATCCTTACACCCTGATCCGCAATACTTATCTCGCCCAACTCCTCATTTTGCAGCTGACAAAAGAAAAGGCGTTGTTGAGTTCCCCCTCTTTTGACATTGCAAGAAAATGAGATAAACTGATCTTGACCCCAAGGTCCTTCATACTGACGCTCAAGCCATTTTTTTTGTTCCGGGCGCTCTACACATTGTCTCTTATGGCAAACATGTTTGGCATCATGAAGTGGATTGCAGAGCGGGTTCCATCCAACACATGAAGGATTGATTCTACAAGTTGATCAGTTGAGCATTGCTGTCGGAAAGGACTGCAGGGGATCATCTCGATCAGAGACAGAAGCATCTGATGCTGGTAAGTTAGCGACCTATCTTTTGATTTGACTTATGTTCGAGTTCCTGCTACGCTTAGTGTTGATAGCTTCATATGCATTTTCTGATCAAGGAATGACTCACCCGAACTATATTGACATGCTAGGGACTGAGGTGGAAGCTGCCGAAAGTAGAGTTTATGCCTTAGAGAGGGAGTTTGTTGAACAACAGTTAAAGCATTCAAGCATTTTTTTAGGTGGAATCTCTGACAAGGCAGTTGGTTGCCCCACCCAATCTAGGGACTAGCTGAAAGAGGTTCAATTTTTTTTTGGACAAGGTGGTGGGAGCCTAGTCCGGTTTGAGGTCTCAATTAAAAGAGGTTCAAAAGAGTCGGGACAAGGCAGAGACTAAGCAGACTGTGATGGCTGACCAACTAGAATCTACTTTGAAGGTCGTTGATGAAGCTCAGAGTGCTTTTGAAAGGGAAAGTGCTGAAGCTAGTCACCAGAGACGTCTTCATGAGGAGTCTGAGGTACAGATGTTCCATATCACTCAGTAGTTGGATTTTGAGCGTGCAAGTCGTGACAAGGCTGATCGCAGGCTAGCAGATTGTGAAGATAGGCTTCCCAGAGCCAACCAAAAGCTAACCAATTCTAAAGCGCAGTGGGAAGCTGTAGAGAATGAGCTCATCGAGTCTTTAGATACTGTTCAATTTAGTTAGGTTGTCGCAAGGAAACAAGAGTTGTTCGATCTGATTGAGCAATATCATGAGGACTAAGACATCTCTGCATACAAGACTTTGGCCTATGGCGCTTCGAGGAAGTGAACTATTCTTCCCCTTTTTCGGATGTCCTAGAGTCTGCCATTAACCCTGTTGAGTTTGGTCCCGCCCCTTTAGCAGAGTTATTGTAGTGAACTTTTCTTTAATTAATGAAAATTACATTTTCTTTGTCTCATATTTGTATTGTCGTTTGCATACTTTCCATCTTGATCTTATTCAGACTAGGTTGTGTAGATTAAATAACCTACTAAGACTTTTTAAGTTATGACTGGACTTAAGATAGTTGAGGTCACCTTAATCCGGAGCGAAACTAGGTTGAACTGAAGTCACTTTGGTCCAAACAGACTACACTTTGATAATAAAGTTAACTCAATCGTGAAAAAAATTGAGTTGCAGAGAAGTCATCTTGGTTCGAACAGACTGGACTTCGATAATAAAGCGAACTTAATCCTGAAGAGGACTTAAGTAGCAGAGAAGTCATTTTGGTCCAAACGGACTAGACTTCGATGATAAAGCGAACTTAATCCTGAAGAGGATTTAAGCTACAAAAAATTCATCTTGGTCTGAACGGACTAGACTTTGTAATATAAGTCAACTTGATCTTGAAGAGGACTTAAGCTTGAGCAGACTAGGTTACCTAGATGCGGCAAGTCGCCGTCATCATGAATAGGACTAGACTTGGCCGCTTTGCGCCATCGTGGTCCTTTAGACAGACTAGGTGACTTAGATGTGGCGAGTCGTCGTCATCCTGAATAGGTCTAGACTCGGCCGCTATGCGCCATCGTGCTCCTTTAGACAGATTAGGTTTGGGCCAGTATATAGAATTGTATATGAAATGGAAATTTTTTATAGAGAGTACATTTATTGATAATACTTCTTTAAGTGTTCTACACTCCATGGTCTTTGTTAAAAAGAAAAAACTCACTCCACTCAGGCTCTCTGACAAGTAATCCCTTGACCGTGGGTTTTTCTCTAGGAGGCTCGGGCTGCAATAACTATTTGCCCGATCATTTCATTGTCGTGTAATGACATTCTCTTACTACATATTGGTCTCCCCTAATCGTCCCTACTCTGTCATCGGCGGGGTGTTTAAGGCATTGATGCTAAGTAGAAATCACTGTTCCCATTTGATGAAGCCAATGTCTGCCTAAAATTATGTTGTACGAAGAACACGCGTCTACAATTACGAACTTTGTCAACATGACCTTTTGTAGGTCTGACTCCCTTGCTACCATGTGTAGTCTAATGCAACCGGTTGGATAACATTGTTCGCCACCGAAGTCGATCATGGCGTGGTTGTGTGGCTCCAGCTCTTCTCCTTTCAGTGCATCCTACGGAATGCTTCTAGGAATAGAACATTTATTGAGTTTCCCGTGTCCTCCAATGACCTCTTGAAGTTCCACCTTGTTATCCCGGTCAATATACTAATGTGTCATTATGCATCTGAGGTTGGGTGTTCTATTCGGGCATGCTGGATAGGGTGGTCTTCGTAGTGAGAGTTGGTCCGCAGTTCTCAAACCACTATCTTCCTAGACTAGTTGGACTGCCTCAGTTCGTCGCATGCACTATGCAGGACATATATTACGTCCGTATTTTTTCTTCGACCTCCTGCACAAACTCTTCATTCTTTCTCCCTCGGGATTGCTTATCACCAAAGCCCTTGAATTCCTTGAGTCTCCCTTTCTAGACCCAGTATGTGATGTCATTCCTGAGGCTTTAACAGTCCTGAGTATTGTGACCATTGTCTTTGTAGTAAGAGCAATATTTGTTCTTATCACGTTTTGACAGGTTGTTTTTAAGCTTAGAAAGCCATTTGATATCCTCACAGTTCTTCATTGTGGAGAGGATTTTTGACATACTGGTGTTGAGCGGAGTGTAGGCGTGGTACTTTGAGTTGACATAATTGGTGGTTTTGTCGGGTTTTTTTTGCCAGACTTAGGCCTGCTGTCACTCTGCCTTCTTTTGGATATGTCTTCCTCTTATTGCCTTTTTTCTTCTCCCCTGTCTCGGATTTTGGAAGAGTGGTCGGTTTCACTCTCACCCCCATTTTTCATCCGCTAACATTTTCTCAAAAGTGATGTATTTTTGAACACTTTTTAGCAAGTTTGTCATGTTTTTTGGAGGCTCCAAGGTGAAGAAATTATTAAACTGACATCCCCGGAGGCCAAAAGTGAAGGCAGTGACAATGTCATCACTACAACAGTCAATCAGAGTCAGCTCATCATTAAATCGGGTCACATTCTCCTTGAAGGTCTTGCCATTCTTCTTATTGAGGTTAAGCAGATAATGTAGCCATTTTCTGATCCACTAGCTTCCCACGAATCGAGTGATGAAAGCCTTCACCAATGCCTCGAACGAATCGATGGACCTTGATTGGAGGCTGTGGAAATAGGTCAAAGCACCCTTATTCACGTTGGTAGGGAAGGTCTGACACAAGACGACTTCTTAACCTTTTTTTAGCGTTATCACGTGATGCTAATGGCGCAGGTTGGTCAGATGGATCCATAGTTCCATCATGGAACTCAAGCTTTGGGGGGTTGAACTTCTTTGGCAGAGACGCTTCATGATCTGCTTAGAGAATGGACGTCCTGTAGCTGGTAGCCCCTTGTCAGAGTGGATTCTCGACAACAGTCTTGTCAGTCCTTAGTGCATAGTCTCTTCAAACTTCTTTATCTCTTAGTTCCCTTTGTGGTTAGCTTTCTTACCCTCGTTAGGGACGTTGTCGCTCTCATGAATGCGCTCCCTGCTATCCTCCTGGGCCATAGACATGTTTGGGCTCCCGTCATCTTCTGATGGCGGTTGTCGTTCTTGGCCAAGTTTCTCCACCGCCCGAGTGAGTTGATTCATATGGACCAGAATCTGATTTATACGGGGGTTGTTATGGCCACTTTGGAACATGGCCTTGTGGTTGTCTCTTCCGCGGTTTGATCGTTCCGCTCCTGCGGTGGGACTCCTTCGGTTAGAGCATTGATGAGCTTGGCGTTATTGTTATTAGCGCGAGATCTGGCGCTAGTAACCATGTTTCAGGACTCTATCAGTTTAGCATAGTTTGTTTTGATTCAAGGAAAACTATTTTTCCCATGGAGGGGCCAAACTAATGTGTCCAAATCTGTCCCTATTGACTTTGGCTTGCAAAAATGAGCAGTAATAAACCAGAGACTACTGTTGTGGCAGCCAAAGGCACTCCGATGGTAAAGTCAGGTTCTTGAATAAGAATGGAGTTAGACTGATAAAAATAGGGTTGCATGTGTTTTATTATGAGAGTGTTTTACTCCTTATCATTTTTTGTACACTTCTTATCATTTTTGTTCACGTTATATCATGAGAGTGTTTTACTCCTTCATCGACTCAACCTTTGAATGTATGATGGAGGGAGAAGATCACGCTTAAAATCTTCCCATATCAAATTATGTCCATGTGGAATTTTTCACCCGTCCACGACTGATTTTCTTTGGCACTTGACTTTCTTTAGGACTCAATGCTTAAATTAGACCTAGAGTAGTAGCCTAAATGGGCCAGATATAGTCCAGCGTTCTGTATTCAGGCCTTGTTGTCTTGGGCCAAACTATGAGATTCTTATTGCATAGGCTCACATAATCTGGGTTTGGGCGCCTAACTTATGGGCTGAATATAAATTAACTTGGATTTAGCTTGGGCTTGGTCTATCCAGACCTTCTCCCATTAGGGTTGACATGTGCCATGTGTTTGGATGATTGTTTTGATATCTCATCAACAAACACTGAGGCAAAAGCAAACCAAACAAGGCTAAAATTTCAATCCCACTTGATGAAAGAGGGAGATGGATGGATGCAAAAGACGATGGATGATACCGGAGAAAAAGAGATGAGAGGACAAACCAATAAACGGTAAAAATGATATGCAAGTCATAGTAATTACCTTGCTTGTTTGTCATCCATCATAAATGTTTTCCCTTAGCAGCGTATGTAGAAAAAAAATAAAAACAACTCATGGAATACTTGTGCCAAGCCAAATCAAATTATGTGTTTGGAGTACTTGTCTGAGAAAACTATATCCCCACATAGACTCATAGACTTTGCTTTAAGCACGACAGAAACTAGTCGCGCATATCTACTTTAAACTATACTAACAATTGTCACAATGATTTCAGAGGCTACATAAACCACTGAAAAACATCATCTCACCAAGCAACAACTCTAGGCAGTGGGGAGGGTGCCTGATTAGGGTCTAGGGAGGGTGTGGGGCACATGAATGGAGGAAAATTTTAACTCAACCCAAATAATCAAACTTTCTTCCACATTTACCTTTTTCTTTCTGTTTCCTTTTTTCTCTTCCTCCACCATCACCAACACAAGTGAACTCACTACCACCGCCACTAGCATACTCTATACCTTTACCACCACCACCACCATTGGTTAACTCATCTTTGACATCTTCCAATCAAAACTGCAAAACCATAACAAATCGACTTTCAACCACTAGATTGCAAGGATATCTTCAACCGGGTCGAGCACGATTGAGTTGACCTGAGTGGAATCGGGGGAGCAAGAGATGGTGCAGATTAAGTGGGTGCGATGAGGAAGAGAACAAGGGTCGATAGCGAAATCTCAGGAAGCTAGGCGTGGGTAAGGAGGAATGGTTTTGGGATTAATGGAGGATTTGAAGAACTTCAAAGCTAAAATGTTTGATTGGTGAATGAATGAATGCAGATGAGTAAAGAACAAATAGAGGAAGATAATGAAAAGGAGGGGGTTCGAGATTGAATACATGGTTGTTTGATGAAATGCGCGAGAAAAACTATGTGTTTAATAAAATGCGTAAGAGAAAATTTATGTCTTTGTAGGGGAATGGGATGAGCTGGAAATGACTGAATATGAGGGGTTGGGATTTGAGATTCGGATTCTGTTGTGGTTGCTTTCTTTGTCAACACACTTGTGTTTGTATTTACAACAAACAAAACACACACAATGCTGAAATTGGTGGCATTTGTTGAGTGTTGTTTGGGTGATTTGGTAGATATTTTATTGGATACTATTTGGTTCTGTGGCATTTGTTGAAGATGATTATGCTTCTTAGAGTTCATTTGTTTCCCTGACCAAGAGCAAAATCAATGAATCCAACAAACACCACTGATTGAATCGAATCATAAACCCATGATAAACAGAAAACTCCAATTCTCGAAATAATCATTTTTTCTAACTTAAAGAATATAATATAAATTTGAAAACGGTGTAAAAAGATTTGAACTGTCATATTCAAAGTGGAGGTGGAGGAGGAGGTGAATATAAGAAGGGTGTCAATGGAGGTGAATAAATGGGTGGTGTGGTAAAGGTGAACTAATGGATGGTGGTGGAGGAGGTGAATAAATGGTCGGTGGCGATGGAGTTGAGTTAACTGGTGGTGGTGGTGGTGGTGGAGGTGGAGGTGGAGGTGGATAGTATGCTAGTGGCGGCGGCGGTGAATTCAGTTGTGTTGGCGATGGTGGAGGAAGAGAAAAAAGGGTAAACATGGAAGAAAATTTGATTATCTTAGTTGAGTTAAATTTTCCTCCATTCACGTGCCCCACACCCTCCCCAGCTGCCTAGAATTGTTGCTCACCAAGATACTAACAAAACAACATCTAACAAGGTTGAGAGTTACATTGATTGCAAGTCTCGTGAAACTGACAGGGTGTTTGTTTTTACTTTTGAATGGAATCAGAAGTCTTAATAAGAAGTGGACCACCTTGTTTAGAGTGTTTGTTTTTACTTCTGATCAGAAGTTCTACTTTTGATTGGAGTAAACAACAAGGAGGTGCTGATCACTTAACATTGAGTGTTGAATAAAAAATTATTCCAATAATAACCTTAACATAATTTTGTAATGACAATTGTTGCATCTATCTTCTTAAAAATAAGTAGAGCTAAATTTTGACGGTACACCTTCATTCTCTTCACCAAGCATTATGGTTCTACATACCTTCACAAGGACTCGGTAAGAAACTTATCTCATTTCTCTCCATTTTTGTTTTCTTTGTCTGTATTTTCAAGTTTTTCTTCATCTATCTAACTTTCTCGAGCAAACTAATAATGAACAACCACAATTGTCTCGAGTATTTGGATCACATGAACAAACCGATATGGTTAATTTATGAGATCGTATTGCAAGCGAAATATTAGTAAGAAATTTGGTTTGATAATTTTTTTTAAATGTACTTGGTCACATTTCGATATTCTTGTAATGAAAGGTATTATTACATTCTCTAGGATTTGAATAATTATTATGATTTTAAGCACAATATTTATGTCATAAATTTTTTAGCTCAATGGGGCAAAATTGTCAAACAGTTCTCATTCAGCACTTAAAAACAAACACCTAATCAGCAGCACATTCAGAAGCAAAACAAACAGTTCATTCAAAACTTCTGTCTCCAGTTAGAAGTTAGCTTCTAAGCACTTCAAAAAAACAAACGCCCTCTGAGTCTCATAAAACTTGAAAATAACATTTGAGAAGATTAATTTCAATAACTGCCTAACTCGGTTTTCAATATGCCTAGGTTAAAGATTGACCCGTAAGGGAACAAGAAACCAATATCACAACACCACATACAGAGGTCAAGTAGTATTTTCAAATAAATCACAACACCTAGGATTCGCATTTAAAATTGATACTGTGGTTATCGTTTTTCCTTTGGATTTTATGGGGTTTCTGAATATGTATGTATTGCTGAGGTACTAGCCGTTACCCTTCTAGATAAACTGTGTACAGAAGCTGAGAGGAAGGGGAGAGGCCCATAGTAAACTAACCTCTGCAGATGCAAAGATGATGGTGTTTTATTGGTGCTGTCAATAAATGAAAAAAGATAAAAAAAAAAAAAAAAAAAAAAAAAAAAAATGGCATGCAAAACAAAAGAAAATGAATACATGTGTAATGAAACTAGTATTTGGAATCGCCCCTTTGTTTAGTCTACTTCAGGGGAGTTGAAGCAACATAATCGTAATAGAAACCTGTACCTATATACTATTTTAAGACGACAAACAAACTTTTTTGACCTGTGATCTTGATGGTTGAATACCAGAATAAAAGGCGTCGTCTATAAACCGGTAGTCAGTGCCACCAAACCATATAATAAAACTTTGTAAAGGTAAAATTCAAACAAAAATAGTCCACATAAGATCCTTCCATCTACATCTGATAGAATTAAACATATTACATCAACTTTAGCTAGACTAGATGAGGATTTAGTAAAACAGAGATACAGAGGACCATATTTAGAATTTAAATTCAGAAAAACGATTACTTACATGCAAAAGTTAGCTGAATATACTAGAGAGTAATATGCAGTTTTCAATTTAGAATTAAAAACAATATTGAATATTCTTAAGATTGACTTGACCGATCAAGGAATCAGGATTGTGATCATCTTTCCTCAGCAACATCCAGACCCCATCAACCATGGAATGCCAAGCAAGGCAGAGCCAGTAAGGGCCAAGGGTGGAAGCTCCACATCCCTAATTTTGGGCTTTTTATATAATATACATAATTGGGTCCTCCAAAACGCAAAGCTATTGCCTTCACCCTAGCTGAATTGTTTATTCATCGGTATTTGACATTTCAGACTTCCTTGAAGAAAATCTAGGCTCCACCACTGCTGCCAACTCACTGGTTAATAACTCAGCGCGATAATCCAGTCGGAGCCAAAAACCTAATCATGAGAAACTTCAGATGATAAGTTGAGTCATTAGGAGAGTATGCAAACTGTGTCTAAGATCAAATCTAATTTCGTAAAGGACCCAGTTGAGGTGAAAACCTGTAACTATTTATTTGTTAGAACAAAATTTGTATTATCAAAGTGCCATGGTGTACAAGAAGTCGTAGAATTTCCAAACAAACATGCTCAAGCTCAACCCAGCTTGTTGCAGCATAGACAATATTTCACTAATTACCTGCAGGAACTTAAGCTGCAACCAAGTAACTCCGACAACAAACGGCAGCCACCAAAATTCCAAGAACAGCTTCAGCAAACACCTGTGATGGGGTGTGACCAAGAAGCTCCTTAAGTTTCCTTTGACTGATGGGATGCCCTTGAAACAAGTCTGCAATTATCACATTCAGCACCTGCATAGAAGGAAATCAACAGTGACAAATCGGACGGGAAACTTTAACAATACAAATTATATCATCGCTGAAGTGGCACCACTACACATAATCAACAGCTCAATAAGGACAAGTTAACTGTTAGCATATAACAGTTAACTTGTCCAAACTGCAACTGAGAAGTCGTTTATAATGAAAGAAGGAACAAAAAAGGCTACAATCAAAATGCAAACATATCAAGAGGAAACACAATATAGTAGATGGCAATTCTTCCAAATGCAATGATAAGGAAACACTGAATGCTCAGGCACATGTTCCTCTCCCTACCCGAGTGCAAATGGAAGAAAATTCCCAATATTTTTACTACCAAAAGATAATAGGTGTAAACTGGATGTCCACGAAGAATTATACCAAAGAAATCTGATAATATCCATAACAACTCACTCTCCAGAGAGGAAGGAGTTGTTGAAGACCCGGCTGTTTCTTTTCTGCCACATAACCCAAACTTTAGTGGAGAATCATGGACAAAGCTACCCGTACTTTAACCATGGAGAAGGCTTGACATCTACTGCAAAAACACGTCAACAATAAATTTTGGAATGACCCAATGAACCCCACATGCACAAATAAAATGGTGCCAAATAGACCAATCCAGCTCCAAGACTCCACGCATAGAACAATCCAGCTCTAAGTGGCAATGTGATTCCAACAGAGTTCCCACATGCAGAAAGATACTTTAGAGGGCACAAATTTCCTCCACATCAAAGAAGAAGAAAAAAAAAATACCAAAAAACAAGATCCAGCCCCCGGAATTGAGCTAGCATCGACCAAATGTTGTAGAAAGAAGAAACCAAGAAGATCCCGACTTAGACCACCTCCACCCATCGTCGTCATTATTATGATTGAAAATATCAAGGCAGAAATCAAATTCACGATCTCTTCCACCTCCCAATCATGTACAACCCTTCACATATGAAGATTCCAAAGGCTTCTCTCGTGTAAAACTCAACCTTCCCAATGCTATTGTTGGGCACCTGAAAGATCCTAGGATATGCCCTCTTAAGAGGCCTTGTACCACACCAGGTGTCATGAAAATTCTATCTCCTTTTGCCAATGAGTAGCCCAATGAGTGATCTGAGCATTGAGACTAGGGTTGTTCATGGTTCAGTTTGGTTCTATTTCAACCTGAAACCACAAACCGAACCATATCAATTGGTTTGGCAAAAATCCAAACCGAACCGAACTGAACCGAAATGAAAGTCATTTAAACTAAAAATCGAACCGAACTGGGACAAAATATGCTAAACCGAACCGACCAAAATTACATATCTATTAATTTTTTGTATTATATATAAAATTAAAAATAAATATATACATTGGTTCGGCTCAGCTTCTCCTGGTTTTTTCAACCTACAACCGAACTGATCACTTCAGTTTCAAAATATTACAAACCAACCGAAACTAAACCAAACCAATTGATCGGTTCAGGCGGTTTAGTTGGTTCGTTAGGTTATTTGTTCAGCCCTACTTGAGATAGAAGGGGGTTTGGGTTAAAAAAAAATCAGTAAAACATAAAGAGTGTGTATTGATGGAAAAGAAAAGGAGAGTGATCAGTGGAAAAAGAACACTGATCACTGACCACAAAAGTATACATCAGGTACAGGTATTCAACACTATACTATACTATCCATCTGAACATACAATCAGATAATTGAATATCTGAATTTTGCCCAACTCCAAAACCAAAGGCTACAGATCCATGCACGCCCCTGAAAATTATATTCTTTTCTTTCCCTCCAAAGAACCCAAACTAGTGCATGGAACATCCTATCTTAGTCCCACCAACCAAAAGCAAAGAAATTAGGGGACAAATTGTTTAGAGAGGACCAATCTTCCACCCAAGATAAAAGAGAATTGGGAAGCGTGGCACTGATGTGGAATCACCCAGAGCTCTACTCCTCTGGGAAGTGGACAATTAAACAATAGATGGTTCAATAGATTCCTCAACATTAGAGCATAAGATGCAGTGACTTGAAGGATTAGTCCCCTCCTTATGATGTTGTCTACAATGAGGATTCTCCTGTGCATAACAGTGCAATTAAGAATATAGCTCTAGGAGGGATTTCTGAGTATTGGAAATCCCTATCCATAAACTCAGACTGTACAAGAAGGGTGATTAGGAATCCACCCATTGCACCTCATAACACTTAACTTTGATGACTAGACTATCTGGTTACTTGTTATTACTCCATAACCACTTTCCTATTAGGATATTCATCTTCTTGAAAGTTTTGACACTCAAAACTCTCGTCTTCCCTCATTTTTGTAAAGTGCTCTTACCAACACCCCCCCCCCCCCCCCCCCCCCCCCCAAAAAAAAATAAAAATAAAAAAAAAATCTATATCTATGTGCTCCATTTTGTTTCCTACATATGGCGGCAAGGGGAACATGGAGATACGGTATATGGGCCAAAACACTTTGGGCTAGGGTGAGCCTCCCTCCTTTAGATAGAAGTCCACTATTCTTCTATGCTTTCCATCAATTTTGACTGTAACAGTCACAACTGGATCTCTTCTGTCTGGCTTAATCTTGTAATTACCCTGTACCTTTCGGGTGTTAAGGATGTGAAAATGTGCCTCGGTAACGTGGGTTATTCCTATGTAACAAATGAATTAACCAATTGTAAAGCGTATGACATGCCATACCAAACATGATGCAACTGTTCTAGTAAATCATTCCTCATTTATATGAAAATTTGACTTTACAAGTGAAGTTGATGAGTTGTGAGAATGAAAAGAAGAGGAAGAATAGTGCATAGCAACAAACTCTCTCTAGGTGACCCAAAAGAAGATAATAACAAAAATTTCATGTTACTGTCCTCATTAATCACCTAGACTAATATTGTGAGACCCTAAGTGGGCGGACCTGAGGTGAGGGTCAGGGTAGAGGGCCCAACAGGCCCAATAGGCCAAGAGGGGTTGGACGAGCTACAAGGGGAATCATAGTCCCATATCGCCTGGGTGCGGGAGGGGGATGTGCTTTAAGTGTGCGAGGTCGCTCTACATGACAACACGCGTTTTAAAGCCGTGCGGGCCGGTTGGTAGCCCAGAGCAGACAATATGGTGTCATGTGGACCGGGTCGTGACAGAGTTGGTATCAGAGCCTGACCCAGCCGGAAGTATGCCACGTGTTGGTGGGCCCTCTGGCGACGTGGACGTTGTGGGTGCCTGTGTGGCCAACGAGGACGTTTGGCCTTAAGGGGGGTGGATTGTGAGACCCTAAGTGGGCGGACTTGAGGTGAGGGTGAGGGTGAGGGTAGAGGGCCCAACAGGCCCAATAGGCCAAGAGGGGTTGGACGAGCTACAAGGGGAATCATAGTCCCATATCGCCTGGGTGCGGGAGGGGGATGTGCTTTAAGTGTGCGAGGTCGCTCTACATGACAACACGCATTTTAAAGCCGTGCGGGCCGGTTGGTAGCCCAGAGCGAACAATATGGTGTCATGTGGACCGGGTCGTTACAAATATGATAGTATAAACGATTATTGGACATAGTAGAACTAGAATATAAGTATTGACTGATATCACTCCACCTCAAGTGGTTGCAAAGATCCATCCAAAGCCCTAGTTGTTGCTGGTCTGACAGGATCTGCTTTAAATAATAACTAAAACATTTACACCAATCCAGGAATAACAACCACCACAACAAAATGGGAATCTTCATTTATCACCCTCTTCCTCCTCATCTCTCAATTTCAATAGTAAAACCATTGTTTCTGTTGATTCAACAATACATGAAACCAAACTATAAGATATTTCTCTTTGAACGTAAAAATGTTAGCATTTTTTTCAAACATCCCTTATAATTACTCCTTATCGAACAACCACTGTCCCTCCAGTACGGGTGGCAATTGAACTTGGACCCAAGGACACAACTCGTGACACAAAACCAACGTGATTTTTAAAATGTTTAGTTGAGGTTAACGTGTGGTTGGCAGAAATATCCGCTGTGCTTCTAATTGGGTGAATTTGATGGTGGCTTAATGGGGATAGGGGTGGATTCAAGGAAAATTTGTAACAAACCATCACGGATTCGGTGCAGGGTTGGATTTTACTATATCCACCCACCCAGCCCTGATTATATATTTGATACGATTTTCACTTAATCCAGGAGGACTGCCTTAGTTTTCATTGTAAATTATGGACACTATTAAATTAAAAAAATTGTTTTTTAATCTGTTTGAGCTTAAATTTTTAGAAAATTACGATTGACACTAAAAGCAACGTGCCAAAGTTTAAGCTCATTCTAACACTATTCCTTGAGATATGTGTTTAGGTCCCCACTATTAATATCTTGCTAAACAGTCTTTGTGAGTGTTTAAGGATCAACCTTTTCGAGTAGTCATGGACAATGGGCGCTAACCGGCCTACCGGCCAGTTTGTGTCAGGCCTAAGGTGGGCCCTCTTTCACTTCGTGATATTAATAAAACAATCTATTTTATCCCATTTAACGTGTGTCTCAAGGCACACATGTCGAAATGAGCTAAAACTTGGACACATTGTTCCTGAAATTGGTTTTTAAGTTTCCTCAAAACAACAACTCAAAACGGAGCTAAATGATATAGTTTATATTTACTAATGTGTATATAGTGTTCTTAATTTTTAATGAAAGCTAAGAGGGTCTTAACTGGGAAATCAAAATGTTTTTTGTCTCTAATTTGCAAATATCTAATATTATATTATATTTTTTTACAATCCTTTAACTTATATGATTTGCCTTTAATGATAATTCATTATATATCATCATCAAAACCCATTTTCGATACTTTCGGGGTCGGCTACATGTCTTTTGGTTCTCCAAGCAATGCGGTATTCCCACATATCCTCACCTAATCCTAGCTCAAGGATGTCTTCCTTCACCGCCTTCATCTTCATCCAAGTTTGCAATGGTCATCCCCTCCGTCTACACCCTCTATTAACTTGCCAATCTAGAGATTTTCTAATTGGCATCGTGCTTGGTCTCTTCCGCACGTGACCAAACCACGTTAAACGCCTTTTTCTAATTTTGTCCTCTATGGGGCATTACACCTAAGTATCTCCTAATTCTTTCATTCATATATTATATATAATTTAATAGTGGTGTTTAAATTATATAATTTATATATAATTTAATAGTGGTGTCATGCACACGGAAAAGAATGTCACTAAGCATTTGTTTAACAAATTGATGAGTGTTGCGAACAAAACAAAAGAATGGTTGAAATCTCGAGAAATATGGGGATTATGAGCAATTATAAAAAAAAAATTGTGACTAAAAGTAGATGCAGAAGCAGGTGAAATATCAATGCCAAAAGCATCATACGCCTTAACATAAAAAGAAAAAGAAATGGTTTATTGTTATGCAATGTTTAAAAGTGCCTAAAGGTTTTACTCTAATTTGAGTAAATATGTGAATGTCCAACGTCCAAAGTAGCTGTGGAGTTTAGCAAACTACAATTTAAGCAACTATGTAAATGGTGAAAGTCTATGGTACACTCTGCTACCAAATGAAAGTGCAGTGGTAACTCTAAAGTACCGCTCATGGGTGCCCAATATATAATGAGCAAGACTAGAGGAGGTGAATATTCTCTTTTAAAATTAATTTTTTTTTTGAAAAACTTTTTCAGAAGAATACAAAAAGGTTAATAGGCTATTTGAACACTTTGTATACACTTAGTGTTCAAGATAATCTCCTAAACCTTAGGGACCAATAAAATAGTTTAAAATGGGGAAAAAGAATGAAATGATTCACCTTTGGTCTATTTTGTCTCACAAGTCTTGCAATCTAAAATATGATTCTAAAAAAATATATTTGCAAAGTAGATCCAAGATTTGATGCACAAATCAAGCGAGCAAAACTATGATTTGTTAATATCAATACAACTTATAACATGCAAGATGAGATATCAATGACAATAAGATAAGTAAACATGCATAAATATGTAAAGAGAAAGGAAGAGACAATACCACACACAGATATAATGAGGTTCGCCTAAGTTGGGGTTTGATTAGCCTCGACCTATTACTTACTTGGTGTAAAGGGTTCGCAAGTCTCAAGCTTATATTATCTTGATTAAAAAGAATTACATTCTCAATAACATTCCACAACCTCACAAGGTCAAATCGTCGTGCTCCACTGAGACTTACTGATAAGAACCAAGTATTCTATTCCATGAGAATTATGAATATCTTGGTGGCCACATGGGATGCAAGACAACCAAGTTTGACAGATGTGTGCTTGGGATTCAGGTAATACCACTAGGTCTTATGTTTGTACTTCGCGAGTCTTATCGAATGTCCAAGGATCACACCATCATGGAATGTGACACAACTAAGTCTTACCACCTGCTTAGGATCTCCTATAACATTCACCCGTAGGAATTCACTTAACGGATTCAAAAACCCATACAAGGTTGATTGGGTTTAGAAAAACTAACACTCAAAGAGGTTTATCCAAAGATGTCTATCAAATAGACGGCAATAGAAAGTTTAAGCTTGGTTATCTTACTTCCGTATATAGTAGAAGTAAGATTCACCCTAATAAATATGAAGGTTCAAAGTGACATAGAAAGTTTCTCTCTAGGGCCTTTAGATCTCAAATAAAAAAGTTGTTTGGTCAGGTTAAACTATAAACTTGAGCCCTAGGTTTCTCATTTTTCTTTTTAAGCTCACTCAAATATAGTATGGAGGGATTTAGAGATTTTCTTTTGAACAAGAAATGTGTTCTTCTTCATGCTAGATTTGTTGCTCATGAATAGTTCGCATAAGTTTCTCTTGAACTTCCAAAGTTGACAAAGGTAAATGATGATGCAAATATTTATAAATTGATTCTAAAGGGGTGAAGTTGATTTAACTATCTCCATATATGCTTTTTAGAACTACTAGTTTCAGAACGACTATTTGCTTTATCAGAACGGTCGCATGCTTATAGTGACACTTCATGAATGAAGTCGATTTTGTTTTGCTCAGACAATTTTTTAAAACAAAAGTTTTATGTTGGTCACATAACATTGAACTTGATATGAACATCTCCTTTAAGCACATGGGCATGTCAAAAGTGATGGAATATTCAAGAGAATATACATTCTCATTTGAGTGGATAACCCAAATTCAAATTTAAATTTTAGTTCCAAAACATTATTTCCTCCAAATAGCTTTTGACATTTTCTTATAAATTTGGTCATCCATAAGCTATTTTTGCATTTTTTCAAATGCCTCTTGGCACATCCACCTTATTGGACTTTAACCATCTCGGACTTGTCTTATTGAAGCTTTGACGTTGCTTGATCGTTCTTCATGTATTTGACCTCGGTTTCTTGAATCGACTTCATCCTTGGTTGACTTTGATTGGTGCATGACTTGATTTATTCTTTGTGCATTGTCGTTTTTGGTTCAGTCTTCACAGTCGCATTTGAATGATCAATTTCATCGATCACTCACAACCCAGTATGCATGATTTTATGGTTTAGTCAATACATTTCTATAATAACTCTCCACTAAACCTATATTAGTTTTAAAAGCTTAACAAATATTTTTTTTGTACTAATTCACAAATAACATTTCAAATGGGTTCTCCATCGATATCCGTTCATTAAAAATTGGATAAAGTAAGTCAAAGCCTTACTTTTAGTAACTCTAATTGTTTACATATTGTAGAAGTTTTCAATGTGTGATATTAATAAATAAAATTAGTGTCGAAAGTATAATGAACACTCTAAAAGGTTGTTAGCACAAAGTTGAATAAAAAGAATATACGAGTCTAAAAAGCCTGATATATCAATTAAGGAATTTGTTATGTGGTTGTGCAATGAGGTAGGTGTAGCTTATTTCGTACATTTTGTTTGTGTTTATTTATGAGACAATTACTATTCTTGCATATTATGTTCTTATTTTAGTTTAATTGTTAGAGGCAGGGGTAACAACTGCACATCTAGGGAGGTTAGCCATGGTCATATACGACAACTCGATACACCAAATACATGTTAATGGTTTTATTTTTTCATTTGAGTTCTTTTGATGAGTGTCTAGTGACACAAAATAGCGACGTTTGTATGAAGGTTTACACGTCATTTGTGCATTCCAAAAAACCATGTTTTATTATGATTGGGTTGAATTGAAATATGAGTTTATAAAGAATTTAATCTGAAAATAATTGATGAGAAACTTGAAAAACCTCAAGAAAAGGTTGAAGCATTTGTCATTCTAAACATAACCAAATGGTTAGAAGTGAAAAGAAGTCCACCTGGTCACTGAAATCCTTGGACTCTTGAATTGCACCCCAAATGGCCTCCAATTGAGCCTACAATGTTAAAACAAGTTTTTCCTCATAGCTAAGTACAAGAGTCAAACTTGTTGCATTTTTCATTCTAAGCATAACAAATTGTTAGAAAGATAAACATTCATTCTAACAATTGAAGCAGGTGCAATGTTTTATTCTGTTGATCATCAAAATCATAGGTGCATATTTTTTTACATACCCATAAAAGGTTGAGTAAATAAGTTGACACTAATGAGATTTCCACCAACTACTAATCCATATTAAAGGACAATCCAAACTTGAGGTATTTGTTGAAGTATTGTTGGTATCCAGTTATTGTTGTTGTCGTATGTCTCTATTTTTTTTTCTCTAATTTGATTGTCATTTATTCGTTAGTACTTGTATTGTTATTTATATTTCACTTATTCAATTAACGCTTTGTAACATATAGAAGTGTCACATCGTCAAGTGCTACTAAACATAAACAATGATTGTTAAGTTTAATTATAATGGGTGTTCAATTTGTAAGCTTGGGTCTCACTTTCAATTGCGTATTGGCAAACAAATATTTCCATCAGGTATGAATGCTGACATAATTGTAGTTTACAAGTGGTTGTTTTGTTGAATTGTAAAAGAAAATACATGTCTGCAAATTCAATATTTTGATATTCATTTTCTAGTCTTTTCAATATATATGTTTATTGATTTACGGCAAAAGTTCTTTTTTCCGTCTAAATATAGATGTAATTTGTAGTTTCTAGCCATGTTAGGAAATACAATACCAAAAGCTTTTAAAAGGTGAACACAAACTTCTATGACAGAAATACTTGATAGATGGTAACATGATATAACAAAATAAATTGAATGTCCCCCCAAAGATAAAAGATGAGGATTGGGTGAAGTTTTTGGAGAATGAGTACATCGGCATGCAAAAGGCAAAGAGTGTAAAAATGTTGGAATTAGAAAGATGCATGCTTTTGGTCATACATACGAATGGGCACAAGAATGTTGTGATAATAGATGAGGAACTGATAATTATTTTTATAAGCACCTTAAATTTGATTTCCATGTGAATTATTTTGCAAGTAAATTGGCAGGATTTCGAACGGGCATTGGCTTTATGGTTTGAAATTTTGTTCGAAATTCTGAGATGGAATCTTGTTTAATTGCATTGTACTAATTTAAAATTGGTCTGAATGATATTCATTAAAATGTTAACTTTAATTAGCAGAGTTGGTGAAACCTTTGGATTATTATAGTGAAACTTAGTTGCTTAAGATTCATTTAAATCTTCTTCTTAGTTCTTGTATTGTTAGCTATCATGACTTATAGTCAACTGCTTAGTTTTCCATCAAATAAATTGTTCAATATATTTAGATTACTAAAGATAACAACTGAATTATTTAAAATTGATAACTCCCCAGCAAAGTGTTGTAATATGAACCAGTAAACGTATGAATTGTGTTTTGTAGGGTGAAAATGAGTAAAGTTTGAAAAGTCGCGGTAAATGTAATAAACCAAATATAAGTAGTGGCAAAGTGCAAAAGTCTAAAAAAAAAGAAAAAAAAAATGGAGGCTCTTAATGACAAGGTAGACCCCAACTTTTGAGTTATTTAGTCATACCTCCCCATTACCTTGGTTATTTTAGGGTCATCGCCCATAATTTTTTGTCAATTACAATTACCTCCTCATGATTGGCCTAACTATCAATATCAAAATTTCCCTATTTGAACCGGTCGTGTACACTAGTAACAAGCGTCTAAAAAATTTTCTTGCATCTAAACAACCAGTTCAAATCGTGGAGTTTGTTATTTTCACAATATTAGGAACTGAAGTTTATAAAAACTTACTGTTAGCTTGACCATAACAACAACCCCCATGAGACATATCTAATTTCCATTTGCTAAATGAAACCACCAGTTCTACTGAAGGACACCACCACCACAAAATTATATATTTTTTTGAATCTGATGAATGACACCACCACTATATACACCCAAAAATGTTTTTTTCTTCCAAATCCAACGAGCACAAGAACCCTACTTGCAGCGTCCTTCCCCTCCCAATCTCATCGGAACGATGAAGGTCGAACACTTGTCTTAGCACGTTTTCGTCCTCTCTCTCCCTCTCTTATACCTCTTCGTCTTCTCTTTATCTCTCTTCAACTGCTTCATCTTCTCTCTCCACGCGAGGGAATAAACCCAACTCGCAAGGCATCTCTTCCCTCCCAAGCTCGCTGGATGATGGCGACTTATTATTACGGGAAAAGTAAGGTTAATTCTTGTAGGCGTGTCATTTTTGTCTAATCTTGTTTCACAAGTTAATTAATTTTAGTAATAAGTTTATTAATGTTCCTATCGTGAGAATGCACTATTTTTTGTAGGTATTCCCATCGAGGTCGTCCTTGATAGCTTAGTGCCAAGGTGTTGGTATGGATATAACATGGTTATGATTATCACTAAATCGGAATCTGCTGATCACCAACATAAAGGAAGGATCCACTTGGGATGTGAAAGGGGAAGGAAGTTCAAGAAAAATCAAAGTTAAAAATTGGAGGTTGGTCGATCAACCAATACAAAAAAGTGTACGTGTTCATTTCAGTTGAGAGGGGTGCCACAAGGTAACGATCGTTGGAAGCTGCAAGTGACCTGTGGAAGCCACAATCATCCACGATCAAAATTTCTTATTGGTCATTCTTTTGTTGGCAGACTCAACAAAGCAGAGATCAGATATTTGTAGAACATGTGAACATCAGGTGTAGCCCCTCACTACATATTATCCGGTTTGAAAAAGATGTTTCCCAACAATGTGTCATATTTGAAGACTTTTTACAATGTCATTCATCAGCTAAAGACACTCCATTTGAAAGACAAGATAGATTTGCAACACACAACACACTTGTTGAGCGAGAATGGTTATATTTAGTGACATAGAGTCGACGATCCGAATAAAGTAACCAATATTTTCTGGTCGCATCCTGAGTCAATTCAACTAGCGAAGTGTTTCCCATCGGTGATGCTTATGGATTGCACCTACAAAACCAATTACTATCGGATGTCGCTATTTGAGGTTGTGGGTGTCATGTCGACCGACAAAATTGTCAATATTGTTTGTTGTTTTATGTTTTCTTAACATGAAGAGTGATACAACTAGGCATTGGAAAACTATTAGGGATGTTTGAGCAAGATAACTTGACAACAGTGTTCGCGACTAATAAGAGAGCTTGGTTTGATCAAAGCCATTGAGCGAGTCTTCCCTAAAGCAAATAGATTGTTGTGCAGGAGGCATGTAAACACCAATGTCGAGAAGAATTGCAAAAAAGACTTTGAGGATAATGAGGGGTGGAATGAATTTATAGAATCTTTCTCGGAATTGTATAGATCAACTATAGAGCAAGAATGGAACAAGGGCATTGTTGAGTTCAAGAGAAAATGGGCATCACATTCCAAGTGTTTGGACTATTTGCGGACAGTTTGATATCTACATAAGGAATGCTTTTTAATGCATGGACCAACACTTTCATACATTTTGGCCAACAGAAAACCAGTCGTGTTGAAGGCGCACATTCCAGGTTAAATAAAATGTTAGAAAATTCTCAATACATATTTTATAATGTATGGACAAAAATACATGACATGATCCAAGTCCAACTAATAGAGATTGAATCGTTCTTTAGAAAATATTGACGAATGTCAAGAAAAAGCATGGATCCGTGTTGCACAAAGCTTTAGATTTGATGCTATTAGAAATTCGTAGGTCTGAAGCCGATTTTGTGGGCAATGACCTAGTCAAGTGTCGATATGTGATTTGAACCACTCATAGGTTGCCTTGTGCTCATGAAATGGCACAATTCTTACTCCTACTAGACAACTTTCATTGTCTATCTTACACAAGTATTGGATACAACTTGAGAAAAACACATCTTCGTACAAGTGAGATGTGATTATAGACCCAATGGTCGATGTTGTTAAGCAAATGATTTTTAATCCACTCCTGATCAATAGTTGGTGTTGAAGATGAAGCTTTTAGAGTTGAGTTGCCTTGATTCAAGTGTCATGATCGAACCATCTGAACCTGTAAAGAGCAAGATGAGACCTAAAAAGAAGAAATTGTCCAAGCATGAGAAATCAACTAAAAAGGACCTGTCTGGTCAGGAATACGCCAAGACACAAGAGGAACTTGGAAGTCAAGAAAGTTTTTCTAAGCCAAAACAGAAGGCGGAGAAGTGGAAAACTAAGTTTATGAAGCAAATTTCTTTATGGATTCAGGATTATGTTGAGAACATTCATAATGTACTTGCCCATGGGCATTGTGGATTCATATGCATAGACAACTTCTTAGGTTACGACAAGAATATTGGTTGAAAGCAAGTCAGAAATGAGCTACTAATGGAACTAGAAACTAACCATGAGTAGTGGTTTTGAATGTGGAACAAGGGTAGGGTAAAGATTGTGAAGGATGCTTTGACAACTCCAGAAGGTAATGTACGCATTAAACGCCGAAACTTATTGATTCAACCAGAATTCTTAAGCTCGCGTCGAACCGTTATAATTGTGTTTGTGTGTTATGGGAACCAAAACACTATATGTTTTCGATATGTTCAGCCTCTGTCAAACTTTAATGACATACGGGTATGTCATGGCACACCTTGCCCAGAGTTCCCACTTCATTTTGCTCTATATGACACCAAAACCACAATTACCTAGAACAGTACCAACTTGACCCTCTCGCATATTGTTAGAAACAGTATAATGAAAAAGTTTGTTCAATGGCCAGCTCCAGATTGGTGAAGTGATGGTTAAGAAGTAAAGTGCATTCAAATCTAAAAAGAAGTCGAATAGGTCATTCACATTATGGATTGATCCAAATTTTGTAACTTTTTGCAAATTTTGCAAATGACATGCATACATACGATGATCTAGTTGTAAAAGAAGTCACTGTTTTTGTATTTATGGATAACTTGTACATTTGTGGTCATTAAATATCAACAAATTATATTTACATTTAATGATAACATTTTCTGTTTGCATTTTATGGATGACTAATTGTATGGATGATTTATATCATGGTAATGGTTACTGATGCATTTGTTTTTCGCTCCCTGCTCTGACATGTTCTCGCTGACCTGTTTGACCTGCACAAGTAGCATACGTGAGTCACAGATCACCGTGGGGTGGCCGATGACACTCTGATGCTAAAGTCAGAAAAAGATCTGATGAATGTGTAATGTTGTAACAAGGAATTTGTAGCCTACCTTAGCTCACCAACCTCATGTCTTATTTATAGTGCAAGGAGTCTTGGGTTAACCATGCCATCGTAGGCGTAGATTAGGGAGGAGATCTTCATGGAAATCCCTATCTAATTAGGAGTCGTGATGTAGGATGGAAGTTCCATGTTAGCTCCGTGCTCCTAGATACATGAGAGATAGTTTCCAATCCGAGAGCATTCCATCAAAGGGAGTTTTCCTGTGTGAAAGATACTTTGGTGTTTGCTTCCTAATTGGAAGCAAATAGCAGCTATGGTTGTCCTTTCGAAGCAGATCCTCGAGATACTTGCCTTAAAAGGGCTTACGGGTATCGTGGGTAGCTGTGAGACGTACTGTCACGCCCCGATTTTCGAGAAAAACAAAATCCTAAAATCCACGTAGGATTATCCGTTTCCTCAAAACTCGGGACGTGAAATTCAATAACAACAGAGACATTTAGCAGCAAATATAGGATTCAACAGTAAAGAAACAAGGGTTTTGCAAGAATTAGGGAATAAGAAAACTCACAGTAAAAGAGAAAGAATGAAGAAAACTCACCTATTCAGTCTCTCCATCCATCACCACGGCACGTGGCCTCCCATCTCCCAGCTCCGAATTATTGATAGCTTCAGCACATGTCACGGCATTATCATGTGTGTCAAAAGTTACAAACCCGAAATCTTTTCTTTTGGCAGATGGCAATGCTGGGGGTCAATTTTCTCAAACGCCTGCGATATCTTCCTCTGAAGCCAATAAGCATCAATATCCTGTACATTCAATGCAGCACCCCCATTCGCATCCCTCATATCTTCATCATCCATATGAAACCCATTCCACTCATCATTACCACCTTCCCCTCCAAGCTTTGCCATTCCTTCTATCCGCCATCTCGCCTCCAGATTCAGCCGCCATCGAAGAAGAAATCGTGAAGAAGAAAGGGAGAAAAAAAAGAGAAGAGGGTTTGCAAAAGAGAAGAAAGAAAGAAGGGTACTGGTTTTATACTATGGATGGTTATTCGCCCCCACTAAAATTCTGAGAGCACCCACCCTCTAAACACACTAAATAAAACCCTAAATTTCGAAATTCACATTCAATTAAATGTAACCCTATTTTATTTAATTAAAAATAAAATAAATTATCTTTATGAAAATTAAGGGTGTTACATGTGGGCCTAGCATGTTGTGAGAGTTCTGGAGTTGAGCGAGCTAAGAATCGCTCAGGCGGGATCCGTATTAAGCTGTTGCTACCCGTGGTTCCACGAGATCATCATGACACATGTACGACTCAAGGGTGTGACCATTTTTATGTATCATTAGCTACTCCCTTGAGTTAGTGGAGTGTTTAGTTGGCCCGTTGACTCATTGAATGGATACATGTACCGTCGTAATGATTGGACTTGAAGCGTCAGTTTCGAGCGGCGCATAATAATTAACGCGTCTGTTCAAGGAGGGAAAATTCGGTTTTCCTTCCTTATAAATATTTACTGTTCTGAAGATGAGCCTCAATTGTTGTTTGAATCCGTGATATTTTTTCTTCAAATGGCTGACAATGTCAAAATTACTCCCCGAGATCCGTTATCCCTTGCCTATACGAGTTTCTTGTTGACGAATCTGAGTTGAGTAGGCTTCGCGACTTGTACCGTATCCCTGATGATTTGTTGATTGTTCTTGAGTCTAGAGTGTTAGGTCCCACAGTACCTCCTCATGGGCTCATAGGTTTGCACTGAGGTATGTTCGAGTCCGGGCTTCAGTTTCTGGTGTCGGACGACGTATGGCACTTCTTTATCTATCTTCGTATTCCTCCCGCTCAAATGGCACTGAGCTGGTTTAAAATATTGCTGGTGATTCTCTTGAGGGCCCATGAAGCTGACCTTCGTTTGACTGCGCCGGTGATTCATCACTTGATTGATGCTCGTCTAGATACCAGGGATATTTGTAGGCTGACTTGTCCCTCTAGTCTGCGACTGACGGTGGGTAGCACCGAATCTTGGGAGAAATAGTGGTTTTGGGCTTTGGCAGTGGAATCTGGTTACTTCATAATCAGGAGTTGTATAGTGTCTTGGTACTTTCAGTTTAACCTTGGTGAGTTTCTTGGTCGCTGATGCATGCCCTTTCGCGTTTCTTGTGTGGTTCTGACGTTGTTTCTTTGTCTCAGGGAAGTTCGTTATTACATCACTCAGCGAGGAAGAGAAGTGAATAGAGAAGAAGTTTCTTGGGCTTCCTTTGATTTCTGTTGAAAAAGTTGTGATGCCTGGCAATGTCGTGCGCAGCGGGCTGCTGTGGTGCTCTTATGGGACTCACCTAGTGTGTGGTTCTCTGGCTGAAGGGGTGATTGCTCATCGCGCAAGGAAGAGAAGTTTAGCCCCGCCCAGTCCTTCCAGGCTTGCCGAGTTGGAGGTGAACGTGCCTCATATTGTTGTCTCGAGAAAGAGGCAGACTTTTGTCATGGCGGCCTCTCCTTTCAGTGCCTGTGTCATAATACTGCACGGGCCTCATGTCATACTCGGACGCTCTTTATCTGGCGGAGGGTTTCGGTAGTGTTGCGGGCCACGAAAGTGCAGAGGTCACAACCCTTATTTTTTACTCAGTCGGTTAAGGTATGAGGGCTCAGCTGAGGGTTACCGAGTCTAACTTGACGTCAACCCGTGCTGACCTGTGGCAGATCAAGGCCGAACTGGAGCGTCTGGAAACTGTTATGGACAGGTGGTCTTTCGAGCGAGGGGCTCAAAAGCTGAAAGGAAGCGGGCGGAAGCAGTATGGGCCGTTGAGAGACTGCAACTGGAAGCCCCAGTTGATGAGGGGCTACACCGTGCCCTTGAGGCGGAGAGATTGTTGGCGGAAGAGCGTTCGCACTATGAGGCTTTGCTGGGTGCGGTGGATTTCGATGTGTCAGGTAGGAGGCCGCAAATATCATCTGAAGTCTTTCGTGGCAGATTGGAGCTTCTAAAACTGGTCAGGGGAGAGCACTCCAATATTGATCTTGACTTCGCCCGTTATAGGAGGGTTGCTTTTGGGTCGATCAACAGAGGGGAAGGTTATGGTGTTGCGAGGCTGACAGACGAAGAATATGTTTTTCCTTAGATCTGTTGTAATGCTTCTTTATTGTTGGATATTATGTAAACATGTTTTTCTTTGAATGAAAGTATTGTTTTGCCCTGCATAGTGGTGTCTGCTTTTGCTGCTTTGTGGTCCGTAGAGTCGTCGTATGTAATGACTCTTCAGTATTGGTAGACTAGCGCTGACTTTCTCTTCCATTCCTTTTGCCGTTGTGACCCGCATGGAGCGAGTTAGGTTCTGCCTGGCAAGTTCGGTGATCATTGTCTGCAGTGAGAGTAATGATCCCTTGGCGAGTCGTCATCACCAGTGGACAAACGCTGACTAGACTTCCACATCCTCCGCCATTGTGATCCGCGCAAAGCAGATTGGGCTTTGGGCTCCAGAAGCCATCGTCATCAGTCGCAAACTGACTAAGCTTACCTCGCAAGTTCGACGATCATTGTCGACAGTGAGAGCAATGATCCCTTGGTGAGTCATCAATATCTTCGAACAAGCACTGACTAGACTCTCACTTCCTCCGCCATCGTGATTCGCACAAAGCGAATTAGGCTTTGGGCACCAGAAGCCATCGTCATCAATCGTGAACTGACTAAGCTTCCAAGGCAAGTTTGGCGGTCATAGTTTGCAGTGAAAGCAATGATCCCTTGGCCAGTCGTCGACATCAGCGGACAAGCGCTTACTAGATTCCCACTTCCTCCACCATCGTGATTCGTGCAGAGCGGATTAGGCTTTGGGCACCAAAACAATTGTCATCAGTCACGAACTAACTAAGCTTACCTGGCAAGTTCGACGATCATTGTCTGTAGTGAGAGCAATGATCCCTTGGCGATTCGTCAACATCAATGAATCAGCATTGACTAGACTCCCACTTCCTCCACCATTGTGATCCGCACAGAGTGGATTAGGCTTTGGGCACCAGAAGCCATTGTCATCAGTCGTGAACTGACTAAGCTTACCTGGCAAGTTCAGCGATCATTATCTGCAGTGAGAGCAATGATCCCTCGGCGGGTTGTCGACATCAGCGGAACAACGCTGATTAGACTCCCACTTCCTCAGCCATCATGACCCACACAAAGCGGATTAGGCTTTGAGCAGGTGTTAGAGTCTGGCCATAGTCGGGTCTGTCGTGAGTCACAACAGACAGCAGTGGAAGTTTTTGTAAAAGCAAAAATATTTTATTGATAATATTTTTCGATATGCTCTACATTCCATGGTATTTTTAGCTCATCATCGTCGGCATCTTCCAGTCAGTACATCCCCGGCCTATTGACCTTGGCAACTCTATAAGGTCCTTCCCAGTTCAGGTTTAGCTTTCCCGCTCTGGCTTCTTTGGTGTTTTGCTGGGTCTTCCTAAGTACCCCATCTCCCACCTTGAATTCGCGTGGCTTGACCTTCTTGTTATAATATTGCACCATTCGTTGTTGGTAGGAGGCTAGGTCCTATTTTTCTTCAAGGAGGTCTAGTCCCACGCATAAGGCTTCGTTTGTTACCGTCTAGTCTGACTTCTTCCATCCGGAAGGTTGGCACGTTGAATTCTATCGGAACCATAGCTTCTGACTCGTATGCCAGGGCGAAGGGTGTTTCCCTGATAGGGATTCTTTTAGTCGTTCGATATGCCCAGAGTATCTCTGGTAGCTTTGAAACCCATTTTCCTTTGGCCGCGTCGAGTTTCCTTTTGACGACTTCTAGGATCGTTCGGTTGGTAACTATCGCTTGGCCGTTGGCCTGGGGGTGTCCAGGTGAGGAGAAGTGATGTTCGACTCCCAAACTTTTGCATAGTTATTTGACCTTGCTACCTTCGAACTGAGTTCCATTGTCGCTGACCAATTCCCTGGGGATGACGAATCTGCAGACGATAGCGGCCTATATGAATTTTTCGATCTAGACTTGCCCTAGTTTAGATAGAAGCTCAGCCTTGACCCACTTGGTGAAGTAATCAACGGCTACAAGAAGGAATTTTTTACCAGCTGATGCCAGAAGTGGTTCGACAATGTCCATTCCCCATTGCGCGAACGGCCAAGGACTAGTCATAGGAGTTACTGACTAGGCCGACATATGGGTGTACGACTCAAACCTCTGACATTTGTCGCACTTGCAGGCTGTATCTTTGGCGTCTCGTTGCATGGTCGGCCAATAGTATCCTAGAATCAGGGCTTTGTGGGCGAGTGTTCTCCCGCCTAGGTGATTCTCGCATATGTCGCTGTGGAGAGTCCTCAAGACTCAGCTAGCCTCCGGAGGTGATAGACATCGAAGTAGTAGTCCTGTGATCGATCTCCTGTACAACTTGTCGTTTAGGAGTGTACTTTGCTGCTATGTTTTTAAGTCTATGCACTTCGGTCTTTTCTGTCGGCAGAGCCCCCAGACATTATATATTCTAGAATCAGAGTCGTCCAATCGGGCAGTGTTTCTGTGGCGTAGATATCTTTGTGTTCTTCCTCGTTGAGGCTTGATTCCTCATGATATTCGACGAGGCTGCTGGAGATGTCGTTGGAGGCCGAGGCTTCCTTCGCTAGCTTACCAGCCCTTCGGTTGTCGTCTCGGGGGCACTGTGTGAGTTGACAACTCTTGAATTTGCCTATTATGCCAAGTACTTTGTCACGGTCAGCTATCATGCGTGGATCTTTACTGTTGAAATTTCCTTTGACCTGGTTGACCACTAGCCTTGAGTCATTGTACGCTGTTAGGCGATCTATGTTGATTCCTAAAGGTAGCTTTAGGTTTGACAAGAGGGCTTCATATTTGGCCTCGTTGTTTGAAGTGGGGAAACCGAATCTGACTGTCTTTTCCAAGGTGAAACCGCTGGGGGAGCGGAGTGTGATACCGGCCCCGCTTGTGTTGTCAGTTGAAGATCCATCGCAGCGTAGGGTTCAAATTTGTTCATTTGATTTTGTGAGTTGGTGATCTGTCTTTGGGTCTTTTCTGGTAGTAAACTCGGCGATGAAATCAACGAGTGTCCGAGCTTTGATGGTTGCCTTTGGAGCAAACTTGGATAGCTTTCGCGGATCACTTAGTGCACTATCAAGGTGTTGCATAGGTCACTAAAGAGCAAGCCTTGCATATTCGGCGGGATGTGTTCTCGCTTGCCATTGCCGTTACGACTCACTGGGCGGGAGAGTTGACTGCTCCTGTTCCGTTCAAAAATGGCGCCCCTTCCGTCTTAATGCCTTGCACCGGGTCAGGCTGTTCTGCATGATGTGGCTGGATTTGGGAGTACTCTATCTATTTCAGTGTGGCGTAGTGGTATCCTCGTGTCGTAGGTTGGTCTCCACGTATTGTTTCTTCTGAGTTGTTAGCAGTATACTTAACACACTCATGAAGGGTGGAGAGCACTGCTTTCATTTGGTGTAGCCACGGTCTTCACAGGATGAGTTTGTAGGACGATGGTGTGTCTACCACCATGAAGTCCATAAATAGGACCTTCCTTAACTGTGGCTCTCCGGCTACTATGGTTAGCCTTATCCTTCCGACGGGGAAACACTTCTCCCCGCTAAACCCGATCAGCGGGTGCTCTGAGGGGGTTAGGCTTTCCTCTTTAAGGTCCATGCTGCGGAAAGCATTGTAAAATAGAACATTTAGCGAGTTTCAGGGCTCTCTTCACTTCCCACTTTAAGATGGACACAGATATGACCAAGGTGTTGTTATGTGGCGCTCAGACTCCGTCTAAGTCCTCGTTCGTTAAGGTCAAAGTGGGAATGGGGTTTTGAATTCTTGAATAGCAAACGCGTTTGTCCTCGTCTGTAGCTTGTGTCCGCACATCCAACAGAGTCCTCTTGCGGGACCTGTGCGACTGGTTTTCATTTAGTCCGACTCCACAAAGGACGTACATTATCCCAGAAGTCTCATTTTCTACCTCTTTGATCGACTCCCTCTGTCCTTGGTCGGTTCTGGTTGCTTCTCAGACTTCAGGAAGTTTTTCGATTTGCCCTTGCGGATCCAGTGCTTTACTTCATACCTCATACTCTTGCAGTCATTAGTCTTGTGGCCGCCTTCTTTGTCATACACACAGTATTTGTCGTAATCCCTTCTGGCAGGGTCTCCGCGTGTCTTCGAGGGACACTTCGATTCCTCCCAAATTTTCATGGAGTTGAGTACATCCGACAGACTAGCATTCAGGGGTGTCACGGCTCTGGATCCAACGTAGTTGGATGACTTCTCTGGTCTGGGACGATCAGGATCCAGTCTGTTGTAAGTGTGCTTCCTTTTGCTCCGCTCCTCTTCCTCGTGTCTTTTTTCTTCTTTCTTATCTCTCGAAGCAGAGGGCTTTCTGTCGCTTCCGATTTCCCTCTTAGCTGTCCTTGATTCGTCTAGAGTGATGTGTCCTTGAACACTCTTGAGAAGCTCCGCCATGTCTGGAAGAGTTTCCAAGGTGAGGTCATCGAAGAGCTTTCTTTTTCTGAGGCCCGCAGTGAAGGCCATCACAGCTGTATCGTCGTTGCACCCGTCGATGAGGGTCAGTTCATTGTTGAAGTGCATGACATACTCTCGGAGCGTCTCACCAGACCTGCCTTAGAAAAAGTATGTAGTGCGGGCCTTTTTTGAAACGCTGGCTTCCGACGAAGCGGGTCAGGAATTACTTCGAGTGTTTTGAAAGAATCAATTGGCTTCGGTGGAAGCCTGTGGAACCACGTCAATGTGGGGCCTTTGAGACTGGTAGGAAAGGTTCTGCACATGACGGATTTGGATCCTTCCTTAAGAGCCATCACGTGCTGGTAATGGCGTGGATGATCGAAGGGATCGGTGGTCCCATTGTCAGAATCTTGCATCGGTGGAGTGAACTTCCTTGGGAGGGCCTCATTCATTATCCGGTCTACAAATGGCGGGACGGAGAGGCGATACAGTAAGTCGTGATCATGCGTTCCACTTCAAAAGGATTTCCAGGGTCGAGCCTTTCTATTTTGGCGGCTAGATCAGCGTTAGCCACACAACCTCCCTTAGTCCAATAGGAACTGGCGGGGGCCTGGCTCTCCTGCACTTGCTCCCTATCGTCCACTGGAGGTGGAGGTTCGTGTTGTTCTTGGTCTCCATTAGCAACGGATGGATTCCGCCTCGTGAGCGTCTCCACCGTCTTGATAACATGCAGTAGTTGGGATGCCAGCACCTCGATTCTAGGGTCTGTCGTCGGTGCAGTTGCCTGAGTAGGCTGCCCGTGCATGGCAGGAATCGGTATAGGGACAGCAGGAGCGTTGGACGTGTCCCCTGGTTCATTGTTGCATGACCTAGTGGTCACCATCTCTCTGGGATTTGGTAGAAGACGACGCTATGTGTAAAGTTAAGAACTATGTCGTCCCCACAGACGGCGCCAAACTGATGCAGTCATTTCTTGCTCCATGCTCTTACATGTTCCCGCTGACCTGTTTGACCTGCACAAGTAGCACACGTGAGCCACAGACCTCCGTGGGAATGCTAAAGTCAGACAAGGATCTGAGGAAGTGTAATGTTGTAACAGTGAATTTGTAGCCTACCTTAGCTTTACAACCTCATGTCTTATTTATAGTACAAAGAGTCCTGGGTTAACCAAGCCATTGTAGGCGAAGATTAGGGAGGAAATCTTCGTGGAGATCCCTATCTAATTAGGAGTCGTGCTGCAGGAGGGATGTTCCATGTTAGCTCCATGCTCCTAGATACGCAGGAGATAGTTCTCAATCCGAGAGCATTCCATCGAAGGGAGTTTCTCTGTGTGGAAGATACTCTGGTGTTTGCTTCCTAGTTGGAAGCAAAGAGCAACTATTGTTGCCCGTCCGAGGTAGATCCTCAAGATACTTTCCTAAAAAGGGCTTACGGGTATCGTGGGTAGTTGTGAGACGTGTGGGCCTAGCATGCTGTGAGAGTTCAGGCCTGCCTGGTGGGCTTGAGTTGAGCAAGCTGAGAATCACTCGGGTTGGATCTGTATTGGGATGTTGTTTGAACCCGTGATTCCTCGAGATCATCGTGACATGTGTACGGCTCTGAGGTGTGACCGTTTTTATGTATCATCAGTTACAAAATTAACTGATAATCAATCAAACATGATAACTTTGATCAATTAACCTGGAAACTTGGAGGCACAAAGTCAAAACTCAAAGACATCAAATATCTCTGACTACAAATGCAGAAACCACTGCAAAAATTAAAAATCCATATGCAGAAGTCTCTGCGAAGAAAACTATCTCAACCACATAACATTTTACGTTACAGACCTGGCTCAACTTCATAGGGACTCTTGCGAATACTAAATACATAATCGCATATGGTTATGTGATAAGTGAGTGTGCTTTCTGTCCAATCGTAGAGGATTCTGCGAGTTACAGTTTCCCATTCGTGGGATCCTCTGCAATTGGACATAAATTAGATTGTTCAATTCTTGAATTTTTTGTGTTTGACTTTTTGTTTTTTTAAATTCCTATATTTTAGATGCACTCTTAGCATATGTGATCATCTAAACCACAGGAATTTTAAAAAAACAAAAAAAATTCAAAAAATTAAAATTTTGTCCAATCGCAGAGGATCCTGAGAGTTGGAGTTTCATATTCGCAGGATCATCTGCTATTAGACAGAAATCACTTTTTCCAATTTTTGGATTTTTTGTGGTTGACTTTTTTTTTTGTTTTTTCAATTCATATGATTTAGATACACTCTTGGCATATTTGATTTATCTCAAAACCACCATTTTCTATGGATGTATGATGAGAATGTCAAAATGAGGGTTTTGTAATTGATCAAATATGCCAAGAGTATATCTAAACCATATGAATTGAAAAAGAATACAAAAAAAAGAGTGAATATAAAAATAAAAAAAATCCAAAAATTAGATAGAGTGTGATTTATGTCTAATCGCAAAGGACCCTGCGAGTGTGAGTTTCATACTCACATGATCCTCTGCGATTGGACAAAAATCAGACACATTGGTCGCAAATATTATATGAATTCTTATTTTTGCGTCGCATGATCCACTACGAAAAGTAGTCAGGTCAGTAACGCAACCAAATGTGCAATGGAGGTTGTTATCTTCGCAATGGCTTCTACAATTGTAGAATTAAATTTTCACAATAGCTCTTGTAATTCCAGTCAGAAATATTTGCTTTCATTTAATTTTAACTTTGTACCCAATTTTCCAGGTTGGTTGATAAAATGTATTATCTTTAATTGAATTACAGTTAACTTTGTAACCATTACAATGATATAAATCATACATAAATATTGTCCCTTATCATAATCGTGTTTGCATTTTATTATGCAGTTACTGTCTTGTTCTGAGCAACCAACAAAAACTAAAAATAATTCATAAATAATTCATGTATTGGGAAATCACAATTCATTTCATAAATGTTAAATCTTTACATTTCATTAACTACAAAGTTTACAACAATCAAAATTGTATAGATCACATCCTCTTAGTGGGTGTTTGTTTTTTATTCTGAATAGACTCAAGAGTTTTAATAAGAAATGGAACACTTTAAAAAGAGTGTTTATTTTCAATTCTGATCAGAAGTTGAAATTTTGATTAGAGTAAGCGCCATGGGGGTGCTGATTACTCAGCGTTGAGTGCTTAATGAAATTTTGTTCTAATAATAACCTCACAATACGTTTATAATGATTGTTGCTACCATTCTCCTCTACCAACCATCCATTCTTTTCTCCACCTCATTTTCATCATGCGAGCAGTGCCTCCACCCTCCATGGCCTCACCTTCTCCTCCTCTTCTTCTTATTATTCCTCTTTCACTTTCCCTTCCTCTCTATTGAAGATTATATGAGAAATAGAAAGGGATATAGGGTGACTTCTGGTAGTGGTGGATAGGGATCTCAATGGTATAGGAAGAAATAAAATAGGTAAAAGGGGTTAATGTTAGTGGTTAGTGATGGGCAGTGGGAGTTGGGGTGGTGGCAAAAATGTAGAAAAAACTTCAAGTCAGCATCTAAAAATAAACACCTTTTAATTTTACAACTTCTAATCAACAACTCATTCAGAAGTAAAACAAACAATTTATTCAAAAGCTCATTCAGAACTTCCAACTCCTGTTAGAAGTTAGCTTCTAAGCACTTTAAAAAAACACCACCTTTGTCCTTTTTTGAGGTTGAGTTGAAGTGGTATTGTCATGCCTCTTCTTGGTTTTGTGCTCACTTCCTCCATCAACCAGGATTTCTTCAATGTCACCACCATCACCCCTTCTTCTACCACCTAGAGCACAAACACCCCTTACTCTACAACCACCACCATCACCACTTCCTCTACTACCAGGAGCACCAACATCAATACCACCATCACCCCTTACTCTACTACCTCATTGGAGCACAACTACCATGCGCAAACATTTGTCTTAGCAGGTCACTTACTTTCTTTTGCGTCATGAGCAACACAACCTTATCGACGCTTCCTGCCTTGTTCAATACAGGCGTCCACTAACTCAAGAGCCTCATCAACCAACTTGTTCTGCAAGGAAAACATTGATCTTAGTAAAAATAATTAAATTTTGTATTTCAAATGTTCCTAAATTTGTTAAAGTATAGATCAATTACCCGATTGTGTGATATGAACAATTGGTTTCTTAAGAGATGTGTCATCCTAGTCATCGGTGATTGGATGAAAGGATAGTTAATGTCATGAAACCACTCCAAATAGTCCTTGTTGCAATCATATGGAAGCTTCATTGGTTTGTTGTTAATTAGCAGAAGATGATTTTGCCAAGTTGCAGCGAACGACGATAGTATCTCGTGCTTCACTGAGTGGTTATGGATATATCGACCTCTAGTTTGCATTTTGGCTTGAATGTTGGGGGGTTGGAATGACCTGTGCCCTTCTCATCAGTCTCATCACTCGATTTGGGTGATAGGGTTCTTCGACATCGGAAACATAACAAATAACTTTGGAACCATATAATGCTATGAAGTGGAGTTCATCACTTGGATTTCACATAAGAGTCCCAAATGATCTAAAAATACAAACATGAAGTTATTAAATTATGGAAGAAAAATGAAAACAATTTCCTGAGATGAAACATGAACTTACATAATTAAACTTTACCTCTTCAGGAGACATGTCATTGAGATGCTCCCTAAGAGTCAAGATTTCTTCAGTCACGACCCCGCTAAGTTGGGAGCAATCCCACTTACCCATGGTGGGGAGACGATCATTCCACAAGGCTCGAGCAGTACCCTAGAGTCTAAAGTGATCGTATATCTAACACTAAAAAATAAAAATAAATACATTTGATGACAGAGAAAAATAGACCGATCATCACGACCATACACGTGACAGAGAACATCCATTAGAAGGATATGACGTCCCATCTAATGGGCCAACTCATAAAACTCAAAAAGAGTATAGCCAACCACAGAGGCCCCACTACACCACAAAATCGTCATTAATAGCATGTCAAACCCGCTATTATTGGATAAGATAGCGTTATCAGACACATTGTGTCAGCCCACGCAATTAAAAGTGTCACTCTATTATAGCGTTTTTGGAACACTATTAAAAGTGTACCTTTAATAGCGTTTCTGGAATGCTATTGAAAGTGTACATTTAATAGCGTCTTGGAACGCTATTAAAATTGTATCTTTAATAGCGTTTCTGGAATCTATTAAAAGTGTACGTTGATAGCGTTTTTGAAACGCTATTAAAAGTGTACATTTAATATCATTTATAAAATGTTTTAATAGCATTTCCGACGAATTTTTTTATGCTCATCTGTTTTAGCTTTACATATCATTTGGAATTTGTACCTGCTACTTATATATAATCCAACTATATAAAAATCACATCAACATTAATATAATCCAACTATGTATATAAAAGTGCAACTGTCAATACAATGTTCTTACAAAATAATTAAGTCTCATCAATACAGTACAAAGAATCCAAAATAAGTCAATACATGGTTCTTCCAAAATAAGTACACGGCACATATAATCCAACCATGTACGTAGGATGCCAGACCTTAATTACTTATCAAAAGGATTTACATTTTAATCGGGAGTACATTACGACTTTGCCCAAAACAACCATAGAAACTAAATAAAACATGTCGCATGACAATGTCCACTTAGCTTCTAAAATTCTGAAACTTTCATAGCAAAAGACATATACCCAACACCCAACAGTTTCACAACTGACCAATATCACCAAATGACAAGCCTGTATCCACAAACTCAAGATAGAGATAAATGAAGACTGCTGCCAAACTTTCAAAACAGGACAACAACTCTGCATTACCAAAATAGCTGGAAATATTACTACAAACAGGGTCTTACCAGCTTGTAAAACAGCTCGCAACAACAAAACAATCTGCCTGACAATGCATATAAAAATCCGATCATTCCAATGGCCCAATGGCAATCTAAACCTCAACATGCAAACAAAGATAATAGAAGTTCGTAATCAACTGAAATAGAGCAACACCTGCTTGTTCTATCATTAACATTAACATGTAAACCAGGCCAAGCATACAGACACTTCAAAATGCCATTGCAAAGCCAAATAAGTCCAAGAAAAACATATGTAAAAATATGATTTAATGTCCTCTAATGTAAGCCGTGCACTTCTTGTCTAGACTAATCAAAGCATTGGCTCTGTTAGGCAGAATAACAAAGCTTGTTTTAGTAATGTCAAAACATAACTCTAGGTTTGAATGAACAAAATGTCAAAATGATTATTAGGCATAAGTAAAATATTTTCATCTGGAAAGAGTGCTTTGTTCAACATCAATACAAGTACATTATCACAGTTACAAAAGGAATATTATGAAGAAGTTGTGTAGTGAACATAACAAATTCAAATTAACATATTGATGAAAATTCATAATCGAATAAGATTATAATCACTCCCTTTATAAGACAAAGATTGCAGGTGCATACCACGTCAACTAAGTGCTAGCCAACCACAGAGTTAAAGTTCCCCGTTGTCTTCACCAATACGGTCAGTAACAAAAGACATTTAACTTCAGGTTCAGGGTTTACTGCTCATAATTGTAGGAAGTATAGATAGGAAGCCTTTGTATTAGGTTCACCATCATAGAGTTCATGGACCTCTTATGGTAGCTTCGCCAAATCAAAGCAAAAAGGGACTTTGTTTATTCGCTTTAGTAAATCATGATATCCTTGTACTGCACCCTTAAGTTATGGTATGGCTAGTTTCTTATTATAAAAATTGGACATTAAACAAATAAAATTGAAAAACCTGAGCTAAAGTGAAAGGAAAACAAAAGAGAAACGAGTTAATTTCATATTCAGATACAGCTATGGAAATAATGAAAATGCTAATGTACGTGACCAATACACCATCCAGAACTGAATTATTACCTGCAGTTGATTTGCTATTGAGCATATTTCTTTGAATGCTTGGAATGAATCAGCTCGGCGTACTTCATCCTTTTCCATGTAACCAAAATGACAATAAGTTGCAACAAGCACTTGTAGCGTGTTGCTGTCATCATTCCTGAAAGATTTCTCCTTACAAAAATTATCAAATCACTAGAGCAACAATATAAAATAGGAAGGACTTTGATACTAAACCTTCTTACCTATGTATTATGTTCACCTTTCTTACCTGTTTGAGGTTTCAAACTGGTAGATTTAAGTTCTTTATATTTTGGCATGAATATATTAGAACTTGGTGACCCAAAATCTTCCTTGGGTGTAATCCCAGGGAATTCTACATGTCTAGAAGATTCTCCATTTTTGGTTTCTTTTACGACATTAACAATTTTGTTGGAGAATCAGAAATTTGGTTATTAGAAGTTGTTACTTCTGTTATTAATTGGTAGAGATAGCTTAAGTCATCACTAGGAGCTTCTAGATAGACTTCTAATTCTTTAAGAGTCATACCTGTGTAATTAGATCTAATCATCTTAAATTTACCTTTACTTCTTCTGAGAGAAAAGATGCAATGTTATCTTCATCATCAGATTGTTCTGTTTCATCACAAATTTTTATTGGCTTATGAAACCTTAGTAATGTGGAATTATCACTATTAATAAAATTGATGAAATAGAAGTAGATGTAGAACTTTGCTTTGGATTTTCAAAGTTCCAGTCAATTTGTTTATTTCTTGAATAATCAGGAGAAATAACTCGTGGTGTTATCACATGATGCATAGTTCCAAATATAGAATTATTTGGAGTTTGGATTTTGCTCACTCTTGCCTTGGTATTAATGTTTTCCATTAAAGCATAGTTGATTTGATAATCAATGGCAAAGGCATGACTACCTGGAGCTAAATCAATACCATGTGTTTTAAACACAATTTTAAGGACTTTATTTACCTACATAGTTGTTTATTATTATCTACTTTATTTTTGACGGATTGAATTTCATCATATAAACAATCTAAAGCAGTAATAATAAAAATGTTCTGAGCAGATATGTCTTTTACTATAAGACTGATTTCTTTACCTACATGGTTTTTCTTACCAGAAGCATCAAAATACTCTTTTGTAGAGAGTACTCTGACTTGTTCTAGAAACGTCATAGTTTCTTGTTGATTTGATCTGCCAGAGAATATAATTTCTCTGCAAGTAAAGACACTTGATCTATAGATGACTTTGCTTGTTTAGCAATCCGTTTAGTATCAACCTCCAAAGCTTTAGGATTGTCCAGATCAAAATTTGCGTCAGTCTGACAGTGAAATTTGATTCACTGATCTTTTTATTTGTTCTGATTATTAAAGTGACATAAAATTTCCAAACAAACAGGGCATGGAGAACTAAATAGCATGTTTTGAATGGTGCAGTATGGAGTAGAATTGAAATGTAGATGATAGACGAAAAAAAAAACATGTTCTAATGCGCAGTGCAGTTTCCACCATGTGTAACTTCTATATAGATGTGTTACTATGATAAAACGGGCATGTCCATATCAAGTGAACATTGTTTGAACCACAAAGAAATTCTAGTAACTTCTATATAGATGTGTTACTATGATAAAACAGGCATGTCCATATCAAGTGAACATTGTTTGAACCACAAAAAAATTCTATCAAAAATATCTTCACAAAATGTCAAATGGATGGAAATTGTACCTGGTTATAGTATGTTGGCATCCATGTGAGAAAAATGAAAGTTCCCCAAACTAGATGTGTTACTAACTTTGTTTGATACCGTAGAAGTTAATCTTATCAAAGACCCCTGTATGGGCTTTAATTGTTTGTCACTTCTGCCACAACTGGGGAACTTTCATTTTTCTGGGGAACAATTTCCACAAACAATTGATAAGAAGTGACAAAAAATTTCCACAAACAATTTCCAAATCACCCTGAACCCTGAAATTGAGCTAAAACTAATAAATGAGTTTGAAAAAGTTAGTAGTTCATTGTGAATGAATTAGTTTAGGCAAGGATCCAAATCTGGCAAAGCATGTTGAATTCTTCTATATTCAGTTTTATGAAGATGTACTGACAAATGTTTTGCTTAATTAGAACATGTTTTGTGCACATTATGCGTCAGTCCATTTATGAGAAAAAACTTTGCACAATTAAAGCAAGTTGATTACTGCAAAAACATATTACTCTGGTATGGTTGAATGTCGGGGCAATAAAATGCATAAAACCCACTTTCCATCCAGTTTTTCAGTCTTCAATAGTGGAAAGGTTTCAAATTATTTAAGAGTGTAACTACATAAATGTTGCCTCCCTCTTGGCTTGCATATGGGGAAATTCCAAGATTTTGTTCCCACAAAGATAGAGTAATGAATTTTAAATACCATAAATCCAAGAATAAATAAATCGGTATTGTACAATACAATTATTGAGAAGCGGGCCTCTTGTTTTGATCATCACATTACAAAATTTTTGCATTATGGCTCATATATTGGATTCATCCAGCAACTCATGTGTATAAATAAGTAAGATGAATAACAACACAGGAGCAATAGAGAGAGATTCTCACATTTTAAGGAAATAATTAAATAGTAGGACTAAAAATGGCTTCCATGAACACTTAAAAATCTCACATCCAAAGAACAGACGTGCAAACAATAGTGAAATTTGAACTGAAACAGATGATATCATCAAACAAACATGGCAAAGTAGCTGAAACTTAGATTTTCATCAAATGGGATCACAGAACAAGAAAAGAAGAAAGCAAGGAAACATTTCCATGAAAATTTAAACATAGAATCGATTTGTCACCTAAATTATGTTGTTCTTTTAAAGAATAAAGTTTGAATAGCTGCAAGTTTGAAAAGTAGTGATGGTCGCTAGCACTTAGACACATAGAAGCCTGAGAAAAACACTAATATCAAAATGAGTCAATTAATCAAAGAAAAATAAGTTCAAAAACTGTAATTCCAACATCAAAATGAGTCAATTAATAAAAAAAAAACATTAACACAAACCAAACAATAAAGATCTAACTTTTATAAAAAAAAAAAAAACAGATTCAAACTTTTTCCATAAATCGAATGAGATTCGAAGTAAAACCTTTGATGGGTGTGTAGATCTGATGAAATCCTCCACAGTCTTGGGATGTCGGTAGTCTTCAACAACAAGAACAGAGAAATTCAGTAACATTCAACATAAAAATCGAAACTTTATTCAAGGGGTTGTTAGGAAATCATACCAGTCATGCAAGACCATGCCTATTCAGCAACATAGTCTTCGTCAGGGACGGAGAAATTGATCCATTTAGGGCGTTGATGTGAGAGGAACACCCCAGAAAGACAAGAACAACTACTGTCGAATCGAGTGAGAGGTGAATCAAGTGCAAAAAAGAGGTGAATCGACTGCGAGAGAGTGAGATCAAGCGACAAAAAAGGGAGGGAAAGTAGCAAATAGATAGAGGGAGGGCGACGGAGAGATGGAGGGAGCAGTGAGGGAGATGGAGATATGGAAAGAGCAGGGAGGGCAATGGATAGATGGAGAGAGCAGTGAGGGAGATGGCGAGATGGAGGGAGCATGGAGGGATGAAGGGAGATGGAAAGATGGATGAAGACAGGGGAGGGAGGGTGAAGGAGAGATGAAAGAGGTGAGCAAGAGAGCAGGGCGAGCAGAGAGATGAGAGACAAGAAGGGTTGTTCTGGTTTTAGGTTTAGTACTGAAATATTTGGCCGAGAGGGAGAGAAAAGGATTGCGCTAAGTCAAAATTTTGAGAGAGCGCCAACAAGCCCGCCAAGTTTTTACAGCGTTTTTTTATTTTTGAAGTCATTAAAAATTTACTTTTGATAGCACATTTGGCAAAATGCTATTAGCAAATGCTATTAATGAGGATGTGTGGTGTAGTGCCCAGACAAGGCCCACTATAAGAGGATATAATCAAAACCGGAATCCAGGCCCCGAACGAATCAAAGCCCAGATCCAGGCCTGACACGAGTTCTCTCATAAAGAAGAGGAACGTTGCACCAAAAAGAGTCGTGGAGGGAGTTACGCTTCCACGGACGCATCTCCATCAAGGAGGGGACTGTTACGAGAAACATTTCCACCTCACATGCTTAAGTCATGCTGAGAATTAATCGTGACCATTATAAAAGGTAAAGGGAACATTCGACACATGTATGCCACTTTAACTGGGTTTTGTTCAAATTTACTTCCTTCTTCAAACATAGTGGTTGACTTAAGCATCAGAGTGCCTTCAACCACCATAAAGGTGGTCCTTGGCAGTCTAACATCTGTTTTGCTGGTCAAACTCACAGGAGGATGATTTTTGGTCACATCAATTTGGTACCGTCTGTGGGAAACGACGAGTTTCCTTCCTAAAAATAAGATTCTCAGTGTCGAAGCTCACCAAAATCTAATAGACGATCAACAAGCTGTCAGAACAAATGACACACCCTATAGATCCCCAACACAGGACGATAACAACAACTCTCCTATCGACATCAAGGTATCACAAACAACTCACGAACAAGAAGCAGCCCAAATCATTGGACAGATGGCACCTGAGAATCAAGATCCACAACATGCAATAGCCCAGACAACCCAGACATCCGATGACACTGCCACCAATCCTCGGGTAGACCTGTTTATGGTCCAAATGAACAACGTGACAAAGATGCTTAAAGAAAATCACCCAGGAGCACATCCAACCAGTTGATCCTGTTCAGGTGCTGCCTCAACAAAACTCCACCAACCGAACTCAAGAGAGTGACAAAGTCCCAGCAGAACCCAAACAAATAAACTTCGAGAATAATGAACCCCTCCAAGGCAAGACTCCACATTGTGACGGTGTGCTAGCTGAGATTTCGTTCAGAATTGGAGTCATTGTTCCAACGTATTGTATGAGTTAGCCAAACTGCCATTCTCCGACACCATCATGAAGACTGTCATGTTGAAAAATTTCACTTCTCCAAAGTTTGAAGTATATGGTACCACCGACCCAACAGATACCTGACACACTTCCACCAAATGATGGCATTGAAAGAGACCATGGAATTGATCATGTGCAGAACATTTTCGACTAGCCTTACCTCCACAACAATGAATTGGTCAATAGACTCCATCTAGGCGTTAGCCACCACATTTATCATGAGATTCATTGAAAGTCAACGAATGAGGAAAGGACCACACTACCTCTTGTATGTCAAAATACAAGAATATGTCACTCATTTCACCAATGAATTGACAATGATCGATGGATGCAGCGATAACACAACCGCCGCAACTTTCACCGTCGGGATGAAGAGATGCCCCTTCTTTGACGCTCTCGACTTAGAACCTTCTAAAAGCATGACGGTCTTGCTGAAAATAGCCCCAAAACACATTTCTCTTTAAGAGATAAAAGTTGCCAGGAGAAAAAATGAATGGGAAAGGGAAAACCATTCAAGGAAAGGGGAAATGAGGGAAGAGGGAAGGCGAGACGATGGACCACGGGAAGATAGCGGTCAATCAATGAAACATCGGAACGACAAAAAGATCGAGTCCAACCAGCGAGAATCCAGGAAGTCACAATTGGCATGGCCCAATCACGAGCGGATAACCATCATAATGAAAAAGGAATACAAACCATACACAACTCTATAAACAAGCCGAACCAACATCCTGAAGTACATGCCGAATTGGGAGAATGTCAACTAGCCACCCAGGATGAGAGGAGACCAAAAGGAAGAGACAAAAACATGTATTGTTCCTTCCACAAGGATCACAGGCATGATACCGAAGACTTCTACTAGCTGAAAGAAGAAAATCGAGCATTGGATCAGAGGACGACTCGACGAATTCATTGGAATACCAAATAAACAGCTCAAAGGGAAAGAAAAGGCAGATATCGCCGCCACAGGATCAAAAGAACAATCTAGGGAACTGATATACGCTCTACACTACATTTACCCCCAACAAAGAAGCACCTTCCACTCGAGCAGACCTATATCGAAGCGAAAAGATTAACACCATGAAGACGCTTGCACCGACCGACTCAGAACTCTACCAACGGATGCAAATTCAATCCAAATTACCAACGAAAGAATTAACAACTACGAACTCCATCAAGCCTTAGCAAGTGACGCCAAGCAAAGAGCAATAACGGGTCAAGCGAAGGAGGTCACAAATTAAATGAAAATGAGAAATAGCAGCAAAGGCGCGAACCCTCAACACGAGGATTGACATCAACTAAGCAATGATCAAGAAAAAAAAATCGCTCCCCAATGTAGCGTAACTACTCCAGTAAAAAGGATCGTTAGGAATGGTCGAGACATCCAAAAGGGAAAATCACGAAGGATAAAAACTTCGAAATGAAGCCATGCAAAGCAAGCAACATATAAAGCCAAAAGGAATCAGGATGCAAGTCAGATACATGTAATAAACTTTTAGTCTAATCAACCAACGAAGTAAAAGTTGGACGAATGAGTCAACTAAGTAAAAATGACTTCGAGTCGACTAGAGCGTCGAACCAACGAAGTAAAGGTTGGACGAACGAGTCAACAAAGTAAAAATGACTTCAGGTCGACTAGAGCGTCGAACCTACGAAGCAAAGGTTAGACGAACGAGTCAACTAAGTAAAAGCAACTTCGGGTCGACTAGAGTGTCGAACCAACGAAGTGAAAGTTGGACGAATGAGTCAACTAAGCGAAAGCGACTTCGGGTAGACTAGAACGTCGAACCAACAAAGTAAAGGTTGGACGAACGAGTCCACCAAGTAAAAGCGACTTCGGGTAGACTAGAGCGTCAAACCAACAAAGTGAAAGTTGGACGAACGAGTCAACTAAGTAAAAATGATTTCGGGTCGACTAGAATGTCGAACCAATTAAGTAAAAGTTGGATGAACGAGTCAATTAAGTAAAAATGACTTCGGGTCGACTATCACGTCAAACCAACGAAGTGAAAGTTGGATGAACGAGTCAACTAAGTAACAACGACTTTGGGTCGACTAGAACGTCGAACCAACAAAGTAAATAATGGATGAACGATTCAACTAGGTAAAAATGATTTCGGGTCGACTAGAGCGTCGAACCAACGATGTAAATGTTGGATGAACGAGTCAACAAACTAAAAATGACTTCGAGTCAACTAAAACGTCGAACAAACGAAGTAAAGGTTGGACGAACGAATCAACCAAGTAAAAGCAACTTCGGGTCGACTAGAGCGTCAAACCAACGAAGTAAAAGTTGGACAAACGTGTCAACTAAGTAAAAACGACTTTGGGTCGACTAGAACGTTTAACCAATTAAGTAAAGGTTGGATGAATGAGTCAACAAAGTAAAAACGACTTCGGGTCAATTAGAACGTCGAACCAACGAAGTAAAGGTTGGACGAATGAGTCAACCAAGTAAAAGCAACTTCGGGTCGACTAGAGTGTCGAACCAACGAAGTAAAGTTGGGCGAACAAGCCAACTAAATAAAAGTAACCCCAGGACGACTAAAACATCTAACCAACGAAGCGAAACTTGAATGAAACGACCTCGAGTCTACCTGATCGTCGAGCCAACGAAATAAGAGCTGAGCGAATAAACCAACCTGAAATAGGCAAATTCTGTATTGATCAAAATATCAAACCAGCGAACCAAACGATGAAGGAACAAGTTAACACAACTCAAGAGATCCTTGGATTAACTAACACACTAGATCGACAAAGTAGAAGACAAACAAACAAAACAACTTTCTCGCAAAAGCTCCGAGACAACCAACACGAGGCTGAGACGGATGTATCGAAGCGTAGGGAAGTTTAAATCTGCAAAAGTTGGACAGAACAAAAATATAGCTGTAAAAATCAAAGCTAGAGTACAAATCATTTCTCCAATAATGATAGACTTATAAAAGGTACAAGCAACACGAACGAAGTCAACAAGATGAACCACGACTGCGAAGAAAAGTAAAATGGAGAAAATTCTTGTTTTTTTTCATAAAAATTATTCTATTACATTCAAGGAAGAAAGTAAAGAAGCAGGAGGCCAAGCAGATGGATCCCTAGCATCGTCAACAACACTGTTTGATGGACGAGGGGCAGCCGGATCACTGGTAGAAGTTCTCAAGAGAAGAAGGCGGTGGCTCTTCAGCCATTGGATCACTCGGAGGGTCCTCAACACCGTTTTCATCCTCGAAGGTCTGATAAACCAAATGATGGTATTGAGACAAGTTAACACCGAAACCCTCAATATAATCTAGAAGCTCAGTCCATCCATCAACAACTCGCTGCCAATCCGCCTCCTCCATAACGCGAAACCTGTCCTTAATAGAAGCAAGCTCATTCCTAGCCGCTATAAATCAGCCCTCAGCAGTAGTGAACATCGCGGATGTATTAGCCTTGACCTCGTCAAGTGAAGCCATTAATTGTTCCACCCTTTTCTCGGCAATGTCGCGGTTGCTACAGTGCTAGATCACGACACATGCAACCTCATCGTGGAGTATCTTCTCGGCGGACAACTTTTTTTCTACATTATGCAAGCGTGCATAAACACCGTCTAATTCAGCTCTTAAAGATTCGAACTTGGTCACAGACCAATCCCATGCACCCTCCGCTTCGACCAACGAGGCTTGAGCAACCCCGGTCGCTTTGATCCGCTCCAAGCATCGCGCTCTTAATGCATCAGATTGATAAAAAAAAACATACGAAAACACCATAGCAGCACAACGAACTTCTTCTCCAGAGAAACCACAAGATTACGACTAGCTTGATAACCTGAACCCATCACCCCTGCGTAGGCAAGATGACTCATCCCGTTCATTATAAGCCTAAGGCCATCATCAAGATGAAGGCTCGAATCTAGCACAAGCATCGAAGACATCTCCATCGATTGTCTTTGCCGTTCGTTAATCAACTTATGATCACCATCCTGCATGTTAAGCTGGGAAAACCAACAAAACTTCTCGTCCGATTTGACCTGAATCTCTTCAGGGGTAGGTTCCGTCCAACTGATCCGCGAATGAAGAACGCGGGGATCCGAAAAGCATGAAAAACTGCCGCCCACAGTCGTGAAGGAAAAAGGAACGACAGGAGAGCCATCCTCACCCTTTCGTTATGCAGTAACCATAGCAAAAGCGAAACGAATGGCAGTCCCAACGAGAACAGAGGAGCCTAAGCGGGCTGAAGAAAGCGGGACCTCCGTCCCATAATCAACAGGAGGAGAGAGAGGACAAGGGGACTGCGCCTCAGGAACTCGATCAAGACTACTAAGCTCCTTAGACTGGACAACAGCTAGTTGGAACATCTTTTCATCAATAGCCCAAGGATCCTTATTTGAGCACTTGGCAGTGTCAAGACCGCCATAAGTAGAGATGAGCCTCTTTTCGCCATCGTCCAGCGTACGAATGGTCTTTTTTTGCTCATCTCCAATGCCAACTTCGTCTTTTCCGCCTCTTTCAGAGAGCATTGATCATCCCTCTCATGCTCCCTATCAACAGAACTCGAGCAAAGAGAAACACGACGAACAAAATCAACGAGCCACTTCTTCTTCGAAACACGAAGGAAACTCAGGAACAACCACTTCGATGGGCTAACAGACCTCGAAACTTTTCTCTTTCTAGAAATTGGACCAATAGTGCCAACGCTAACAAGAGCATCGAGACCCGTAACATCCAAGCTCACTTTCCCATCAATGATAGTGTTACCACCATCGATAAGGGCAACACGGGCAACAATTTTTGCAGCTTGCCTCTTAGTTAACAAAGCCTACTCAGCTTCATTCATACCGTACAAACCATTGCCCTTCACCATGTCATCAGTAAGATAGGTGTTCAAAGGAACCACAGGAAGCTGCAAAAAATGCTCACTGATACATCAAAATAAACCAATCATCACGGTCATATACGTGACAGATAACATCCATCACGAGGATATGATGTCCCATCTACTGGGCCAGCTCGTAAAACCCAAAAAACCAAAGCCAACCACAGAGGCCCATTATAATAAGATATAATCCAACCCCGAATCCAGGCCTGAACGAATTAAAGCCATATCCAGGCCAGACACAAATTCTCTCATAAAAAAGAGAAACTTTGAACCAAAAAGAGTCATGTAGGGAGTTACGCCTCCACGAACGTGTCTCTATCAAGGAGGAGACTATTACGAGAAACATCTTCTTTCGTTATGCCTCACATGCTTAAGTCACGCAGAGAATTAACCGTGATCATTATAAAAGGTAAAGGGAACATTCGACACCGGTATGCAACTTTAACTGAGTTTTTCCAAATTTACTTCTTTCTTCGAACATAGCTGCTGACTTAAGCATCGGAGTGCCTTTGGTCACCAAAAAAGTGGTCCTTGGCAGTATAACATTTGTTTTGTAGGTCAAACTCACAGGAGGACGATTTTTGGATGGATCAACATCAATATATTAATTCAATATCTAAAACAATAAAAGAGAGGAAAAATGTGTTGATCTTAGGTGCCAATGCTCGACAAAAGCACACATGGTTATCCTATCGACATGATCCTTACAATGGTTGACCAAGGGTCGTGGACCTCTCTTATAAACATTTTAATTACTTCTTTCAGCTCCCAAATCAAATTCCAAACTATAAAATTTTTATATTGATGCCGATATCTCAACTCACTTCGTTCATAAATACAACAAGTAGTAAGAAAAAATAGTCAATGTCCAAATAATATAAAAATAATAAGTACTGCATATTTTAGGAACATAAAAATATTATAATTACCTCCTCACCAACCCAAATGGACCGAGAAACATGATCATTATAATCCTTTAATATGGAGCCATCTTTGGAACCACCAGGATACAAAACTCTGTCATGTTCTTCATCTCCATCGGACCCAGGTTCGACAAAAATAATTGTTTCTCTTGATTTTGAACCTCCTCATCTCTCTTACCCTCTTCATTTTGACCCTCCGCATCCCCATCACCGTCCTCGTCCTCATCACCCTCGTTATCCCTCTCACCCTCTTCCGCTTTCTTAACCTCATGTGCAACAACCTCACAAACCACACCACAATGACTTTGCGATAGCATTAGGAGTGTTGCCGCTTCATTCGAGTCAATCAAATAATTCCCCATTTCATCCTCTTTCCCTTTCATTTCTTCTCCTTTCTCCCTCCGTTCTTGTATTTCTTTTCACTTTTTTCTTTCATTTATCTTTTCTTTATTTTTATTGCAATGTTTTTACCACACTACTACCAAATAATTCCCCATTTTTATTGCAATGTTTTTACCACACTACTCCCTCCGCTTTTATTAGAATGATGATCCTCACTACTACCACCACCAATACCACCAACTAATGAAGACGCAATGTTTTTGTTTGTCTTTACCACACTAAACATTTAAAACAAAATGATACAATTATAACAAAAATTAGGCATGGAAATTAGAGTTTCGAAATTGAGATTTAGAGTTTTACATGACTTCGTGGGTTTGGTTGAATGCACAGACAAACTCCCACAACAACAATCAAACATAAAGAAGCAAAAAAGATGACCATGCAGTAAATCACCACCAAATTGCAGACCAAAATAGCCCCAAATTGCAGCAACCACCTTGTCCTCCTAGTTCGACACAAATTGCACCCCAAAATGCTCTAGTTTTGTATCACATAGTGAGAGTAGAGGGAGAGAGCAAAGAATAGAGCGAGAGAGTAAAGGGAAAATGATGGCGGGAAAAAGGTGTAGAGATTCAAATTTTGGGAGAGGAAAAAGACATTTTCATGGGAGAAAAGCGGAAAGATTCGATTATAGAAGGTTTAATGTTTATATTGGTTGTGTCCTTCAATAGGTGGTAGTGCCTTTCAGAAAAATGGTTGTGTCCTTCAGAAAGGGCAATAGTAGTGTTCTTCAGCAGAATGGGTGGTGTCAGTTAGTCACTACTTTAAACTAAACACGAAAATATGACCCAAAAAACAAAACAAATTGCCTTAATCCAAATGGGGTTTCACGTGCTCTTCCTCCACCGGTTATTGGCTAAAATGCCCCAGGGGGTTCCATTTCTTGAAATTAAACTGGCCCTTTCTTCCTCGATTAATTTAACAACAAAGACGAACAATCAATAGTCTCTACCACTTTCAGGTACAATCTGATTACTTTTTGCAAGTTTCGTTTTATTGTCACTTGGATTGATTTGCCGATCGAATTCATTCCCAAAGTTCATCAGCACCCATTTTCAATTCAATTGTTAGGTTTTTTTTGCTGCTCCAACGTTTTTTTTTTCTTTTCTCTAAGTTTCCTTTTTGGGCATTTCTAATTCAATCTAAAATTGCAAATTCAGTATGTTTTCGTTAATACTCTGTACAAAACCATCAAATTTATTCGTTCATGTGTTACTTAGCGTCTGAGTACTCAAAAGTATGGATGCCCATTATCGACTGAGTGGCAATATGGAGCTGGAGGTAGAGACGGACGGCGTATCTGTAGACTCTGCTTTGGAAACTTTCAACGATATAGTAAGTTAATTCATTCTGGATTCTGGAACTAACTAGCAGTTTGCCCATGTTTTAATTGGTATATGTTTCATCTAGTAATTCTAATTTATGCTAGCATGCCTTCCATATCTTCATCCCTTGATGCGAAAACCCCACAATACCTTTCACAAGGGTATCCATGAGTTTGAGTGTCTTCTGAAAAGATCAGTTATTATTTAAATGTGTGATATGTTGATAAAAAATTTGTGATAATATATTATTTCTACATCTAAAGCTGAAAGTTCTGACAATTTCTCTCTCGGACAAATATATATCATATGTCTCTTCTTTCCCGTACTGATTTTTGGTTTCATCTGTCTCCATTTTATGTACTCCGCACTTACAAGCTATGCCCTCAGATGGAGAATGATCCAAACTCTTGACCCTTGTGGATGAGCTTTTGTAATTTTGATGTTATTTAGATAGTTAGGCTTAGGCATTACTTAAAGTATTGTTTAAAATATTTTTCTTGAAAGTCGATGTCCATTTTACATTCTGCGTGAAAAGTCGAAATAATTCAACTATTTTCCCCTGGCACAAGTTGTGAGTACATTGTAGCATGTGTTATCCAACTTTCAAATTTGTTCAAAGAAGTGATAAAGCAGGCGCGACCACTAAATTGTTATGTCATTGTTCAAGTCTAAAAAAATTGTTACGATTCCCATTTAAAGTTCTTACCTCCACACTTTTCCAGGAGACTGGTGCTTTTGAGAATGAAAGATGTGGAATATGCATGGATATTATAATTGACAGGGGAGTTATCGACTGCTGCCAGGATTGGTATATCATGGACTTTATCCACTTTATTTCAAAAAATGAGGCTTGTTTTGACTGCAGAAGAAGGGATTTAGCTAGTTAAAAAGCAATTAACTTTCTTCTCAGTCCTATTTGTTTGGGATATTATGGATAAATTTTGATGATGTCAGTTCTTTATTTCAGGTTTTGTTTTTCATGCATTGATAACTGGGCAACCATTACAAATCTCTGCCCACTTTGCCAGAATGAATTTCAATTGATCACGTGTGTTCCTGTAAGTGATACTCTATTTTCCTTGTTTTCATTGATATTGTCAAGTTGGAGGGTTATTTTCGATTTAATTTAGTCTTATGGGCCTTTTTTTAGTTTTGTTTATTTATTTTTGAAAGAACGTAAAAATAAATTCTACCAATTCCATATTTTAATTTTGGAATCTAGACTTGTGACTTGGAAGATTAGATTAAACTTTTGACTAAGGATGTCTTAGCTAGTATCACCGTTTAGTATGTCTTTTTTCATTTGATGTTGTGCGAGAATTTGTTACTTGATTGTGATTGTGCTACACTCACATGGAATCATTTCTGTGTGCATACACAAGGTCGGTCCTGAGATTTTTGGGGCCTAATTTGAACTCCTACAATGGGGACCTCTCGTATATTTCCATAAAATTTTTTTGATGCATGAATGATTCTAGAGGATACTCTCTGTAATTAAACTTGTAAACCACACACACTCTCTCCAATTAAATTACTAAACATTATGCACATTCTCCAATTGAGCTATTGGAACATGCTTTCAGTCTTGTTCGGGGTTGCGATTACTGCTTATGAGAGAGCTTAGTTCAATTCATAGGTGTGATTCTTCATCAACATTCTAAACAAATAAAATTTAAAAACCTCAAAATCAAAATAAAAAAAAAAAAAAGCCCTAGAAATCAAGACATAAAAATAAGTTCAGCAACTTAACTTATAGGGGAGAGAGGTGGAGCCATGGAGCAAAGAAGCGGAGAACCGGTTCGCTGCGGTTTGCATGGAGTTAGTAGTTGGAGATAAGTGGAATCTTTTTTTTTTTTTTTTTTTTTTTTTTCTCGTTCTAATTGAAACACATAGTGGGTTACCTTAAAAAAAGGGCTTAGGGCAATTGGGCTTAAGTAGCATTTGGAAATGGGGCTCCCAAGTTACCGAGTTAGCTTTGGGGCCTAAAGCTCGAATTTCCAACATGTCTCACGGCTGACCTTGTGCATACAGTGTACACTGATCTTATTAATTTCCACATTGTGGACTTTGTAAGAGTGTGATCTTCAAGCTTTCTCTTTTCGTGATCTCTCATTCCATATATGATTGTTTGGGTTATTTTGCAAGACAGGAACTGGGCTTTCATGACGGATCAAAGACAAGGGTTTTATTCCTAGTTAAATGATTCCATTGATTTGGGACATGTGCTATTTGCACTTATGTTTAAGGTTCCTTTTAAAGTCATTTTTTTTGGTAATTCGAAGAATATATATATTTTAATAATGCGTCGTTTGAATTGGGTGCCTTTTGAAGCTATGTGTGTTATTTTGTTCTATTGAATAAAATTTGAAGCTTCCTTCATATAAGTCTTCTTGTGATAGTGGCAAAGAAATGGAATATGACTAGAAGATTTTTTATGGAGTGAGCATGAAGTTACACATGTCCCCTCACTAGTGGGATTTTGTGAGCTCATCTAAAGAAAAATCATTTTTGGGTATTATGCTTTTAGTTAGATGAATAAACATTACTTAGAAAGTGACTACGGAGGAGAATTGTTTATGCCAAGTACCATTGCCATAATACGTATGTGTAATGTCTCCCGAAAAATCCTCAATGCTCTAAGGAATGAGTTTATGGCGTAGCATATCGAAGGTGAAAATGAAATTCTCCAAAGGTATTCAAATGAAAATTTGGTATTATATTTGGTGCGGTGAAGCTTATCCTCAAAAAATCTCTTATCCTAGGTCAATGAAAACTTTTCATTGGAATTGTCTGTTATCCAAAAATTTTGGGATTCAATGCTCGGTTATAAAATTCACCGGAAATAAGATTTTTTGTATTTGTATGCCAACTCTTGTTGTTGCTGACATGTTTGTTATTATTATTATTGTGGTTGCTCATGATCTTATTTTCAGTAATCATAGTTTGGGGCACCAAGCAAGGCAAGATGACAAGGGATCATCCGGGTGCGGCAAATTTATTTGAATTTAGGAATTGTTGAGTGCATCAATCCTAATGTAATTTGAACGCATATTTAGCCAAAAAACATAAAATTGAAACATTTTTATTCGTATCCTTAATTTAACAAGAACAATAACATATAGTTTAAACATCATTCAAAAAAACCCAACAAGACAAGATCAATGGCCATAAACATAAAGTTCAATTGCTCATAGATCCTTATCCTCCTCAAAATTAAACCCATCATTTTCGTGATCATGATCAGAGTGTAGTTTCGTAATGCATTTCAACTTCATGATATATCACACTCTCAAAAGCTTCATCCACAATTGCTAGCCTCTTCCTTAGGGCTTGACTTGTAGATGTAGATACGCGTCACCTTGTGTTCGACTTGTACAAGGTGTGATTGAACTCTTTTGATTTGTAATAAGAGATAAAAGAAAAAGGAAAGGGAACAAAGCATGAGCGGATTTTAGTAGTGCTTAGTCATAGACGGCCATTAACCACAACCTTTTGGGTCTAGCCTAGCAAAGCGACTCTGTAGGTGTTTTAAGGAGGCAAATAGTGCGGCTAGGCATCACCTTTAACTACATAAAATCAAGTTAATTGCATGGTTCATTTCAATGGAGCCAACCATTGATTGTTGAAGGCATGCTAACATACATTCTTCATGCGAGGAACTTAAGAGGCGAGATAGCTTGTGAAAGCTTTAATCACATGAAATTCACCAATGAGAAGGATGATAATGAAATGAAGAGGGTTGATTCTCAATTTTCCCCCTTTTATTCAAACATTCTTTGAGGAAATTTCTCCTTTGGGCACCTTTTTACCCATGTGGTTGGTGTGAAAGAAATGTCTCTCGAAGTTCTCTTTTCTCATGAAACGTTTGTTGGAGTCGTATGGCGACTAGGGATGTGTTTATGAAAAGAAAGATGTCGTGTGAACCTAGTTGGATGTGTGACCTTTCGGGTGAGTCTAGGGACCATCGTCCACTTTGATGCGGCCTTACCTAAGAAGAGTGAAATTTCTTTCTTTGTTTGAGTCCATCCGCTTCTCTGATGTGTTGGAAATCAAAGGTTTGGAATAATGGAATAAGAGAATTTTTTTCCCTCCCACTCTTTATGCCATATGGTGGACACTCGGATCTTCAATAATACGTTATTGATGGAAATGGAAGTGTTGGGTCTTTTTTGGCATTCGAGCAACATTCCCATTTTTTCACTGAAATTGGTGTATTTTGCTCTTAACTTGGACGGTATTGTAAAGCCAATAATATCTAAAATTTGAGTATTATGTTCTTAATAGGTGAATATGGTATATTAGATTTAAAACCTCTACTTGGAGACCGTGACTCTTATTTTGTTCCGATCATAAATTTTACTTTATATATATGATCGCCATTTTAAATTAATCAATCCCAAAAGGTATGCATTAACGCGTGCTAAGTGTTACTTAACAAGGTTATTCCACTTGTTTCAATGTTTTCAAAACACACCTTGAGAAGATTTTTGGAGAAGCCGAACCCCCAAACAAGTTGAAATCTTGAACTCAACATTTGGAGGAGCCAAATCCACATTTTCCCCAACATAGGCCTTGCACCTCTAATTCTTGAAACCGTCTATAATATAGCATGGGAAAATCCTTAACACAGTAAATCGCTGCAAAGAAAAGTCAACAAAGTTGTTGCCCACTAACAAAAGTCATTTCACAAAGTATCATTTGCTTGCATACTCCATCTCAACTAGACATGTAGTCAGTTCCATGTTACACTTTTTAATGAAACCTAAACTACAAATAAAATGAATCTCAACAAAAGATAAATAAAACTAAATAAACCTAAATAATCTCTATTGAAATTTCTTTGTTCATAAAAAACCAATTACAACCAATGGCCTATAGCCCTATTTATACTAAACTTAGATTGCAAATCTAGCAATCTATAAATGTTATTGGAGCCCTATTTCCCAATTATTCAATTATGGGCTTACTTAGGCCCGATGCAATAGCTAAGCTATATTATAGAAATTAAATCTTACTTTACATCGAGCTTGAAGTCGAATATGTCAGACAAAGACGAACGCAAGCATTCACTTACATAATACAAAGCGAAATGCACATGAAGTAGACGACTTCGAAACTTGTCACGATACACATTTGTCTGACCTAAAGCAACCACATAAGTCATCCAACATTTGTCAAAACAAGGCAAATACCGCCACAAAATTTGCCCTGGTAACAACATGGTCTAAATATCAACAATGTGGATAAGAGCTTCTTGACACATCTTCTCATTCGCTGTCTCCACAAAAGATTCCAGTATTTTGCCTTTGTATCTAGAGCATCCTCTTGACCAAGAATAGAGGAGAAATTCACAAGTCAAATGGCTTACTTTTTTGAAGTTGAATACGTGTGACATTGGGACCATATGATACCCTAGAAGCCGGTGGTCGAGGTGCGGCCGGTGTTGTGTCAGATAGTGCTCTCATCCGCTGGTAACTCTCCTCCACCTTTGCTTATTCTTCCTCTAAGTGCATTGAAAAATGCGTCAAGGTGGGCGGCCATCTGGTCTTCTGATTATCTCCAACACTTCTCCAAGTCTGTCTCAACCCGAGGTTGGTGAGATTCATATCATTGGTCACTGGAGGTGGTGGTGTTGTAGGGGAACCGGTTCAGGTTGAGGAACATAGGTGTATTGTACAATTGGTTATGGGTATTGGACACTATATGGTATTGGATTAGATTCAGGGGCTATATGTATATTGATATGGGGATGGATAATAGTACGGTGGGTATGGATATTAGGAATAATAAGGGTCACTCATCTTTTTTCACTGCGAGGTACCTTAATGGATTCTGGGTTGTAAATAACCCGCTAGCTAATGACTGGCAATAAAGAGTGTCGATGAACAGTGCCAATGAACAATGTCATGAACAATAACATCAATGAACAGTGTTTACGAACAATATCAGTTTTCCCCACAATCTTCAATCAAACTTTTTTCTTTTCTTCTATATTTTCCTTCAATCTTCTTCTTCTAGTCAAACCCACAAATCCAACTAAATAATAAAATCCAAACTACACATTAAAAAGAGTCTAAACGAAAGATAAATAAAATTAAATAAACCTAAATAATCTCTATTGGAGTTTCTTCATTCAACAAAACCAATTACAACCAATAGCCTATAGGCCCTATATATACTAAATCTAGCTTGAAAATCAAGAAATCAAACCATAAATGTTATTGGAGTCCTAATCCCCAATTATTTAGTTATAGGGATTTATACTAAACCTAGCTTGCAAATCAATAACTAAACTATATTATACAAATTAAATCCTACTTACATTACTTTTATAGGCAAATGAGGATTTTTATTATCTTAACAACAATTCTAGGGAGCCAAGTTTGTGAGTCACTTTTGATTTTTTTACACTTCTACCCCTTCTATAGATGATGTTTGTGGTTGTATTTTAAAGAGAGGGGTAAAAAGTAAAAAAAAAAAGGCTCAAAAGTGGTTCCCAAACTTGGCTCCCTAGAATTATCTTATTTTATCTTATTTTAAGCTCATGAATAATTAAAAACACACATGGGATTTTCTTCAGAACCGTCATTCATTGAGTCACAAGTCTCATTTAGTGGGCTGGAAATGTGTCTTTATTAGAGGAAAATGTGGCCCTGCATAATTTGTTTCAGCTTGTGAATTCAGGTGGTTGGATCAATAGTTTGAGAATATACCCTTTGTATATGTTTTCATATTCTCTTCTCGTTGTTGGCCAAGAAAAATGAGAAATTTCCTTTGGTATGGTGGTTAGGAGAACAAACTGTTCCATCCGCTTTAGTGTGTTTTCGGAAAGAGTTAGGGGGTCTTGGTTTTTTGACCCTTATAATTGATGAATAAAGTCTTTTTGTGTATGTGTTTGTGGAGTTGTGGTACAAAAAAGGACAGCTTATGGAGGGAGGTGATCAAATTTGATGTGTATGGGTTATTTTTATTATTTATATAATTGGGCTAGTCCATGTATAAGCCCGACTAGGTAGAAGCCCAATAAGATTATAGGTAGGTTTTATTTTGGTAGATGCCTAGAGTTTTATGAGCTCTATAAGAAAGCTCAGAGGTTGAGTAGTAAAGCAGTAGGGGAAGCTAAAAAGAGAGCTTATGATGATCTGTATAATAGGCTAGGTACAAAGGAAGGGGAGAAGGACATCTTCAAGATAGCTAAAGCTAGAGAATGAAGCCTAAGGATTTGAGTCATGTTAAGTGTGTTAAGTATGACAATGGAAGAGTTTTAATGCAAGATAAAACTATTTTTAGATAGATTGAGGGATTACTTTTGAAACCTACCCAATGGGACATATGTAGGAGAGTTAAACTTGGATATGCTTCACAGGAGAGTTAAACTTGGATATGGTAGAGTTAGTGCCAAAGAAGTAAGGGAAGCTTTGAAAAAAATGATGATAGAGAAGGCAGTTGGACATGATGATATACCAATTGAAGCGTGAAAATGTCTAGGAGAAGTTGGGATTCAATGGCTAACTAGGCTTTTTAATAGGATTTTAAAAACTAGAAACATGCCAGATTCGTGGAGTCACAACATTGTGGTAGCAATTTATAAGAACAAGGGGGGTATTCAGAATTGCTCAAACTATAGAGGGATAAATCTTATAAGTCATATGATGAAACTTTGGGAGATGGTTGTAGAACGAAGACTTAGGAGTTTAACCACTGCTTCGGAGAATTGATTTGGATTTATGCCGGATAAGTCTACTATGGAGGCCATCTTCTTGCTTAGGCAAATTATAGAAAACATCGAGAGGAATGTAAGAGTTTGCATATGGTTTTTATTGATCAGGAGAAAGCCTACGATAGGGTCGTCAATGAGTTAATTTGGTGAGTGCTTGGAAGGAGGAAAGTGTCCCAATATTATGTCGATTTCATTAAGGATATGTATGAAGGGGCTGTAACTAGTGTTTGCTCAGTAGGTGGGATGTTCAGTGAATTTTCAGTGTTAGTAGGACTACATCAAAGGGTTGGCCTTAAGTTCATACCTCTTTGCTTTGGTCATGGATGAGTTGATGAGACATCCGCAAGATGTACCTTGGTGCATGTTATTCGCAGATGATATCGTCTTAATTGACGAGATTAGCGAAAGTTTAGGTAAGGAATTAGATAGGTGGCAGGAGGCTTTAGAGAGTAAGGGTTTTAGAATTAGTCGTTCGAAGACAGAATAACTAGTGTGCAACTTTGGTTGTGAATCACTAGAGAGGAGTAATGCAATTGAGATCGAAGGTGTGGAGGTCCCACTACTGTGCAGTTAAAACAACATTATAACATTGATATAACTCCGATATAACACTTAACGGGGTTGAGTCGTTACATTATGAGATTATCATAATTTTGTATCATGACTCCGATATAACATCGTTATGACCGTTATTGAGATAATTTTTTTTTTCAATAACGCCGTTTTAACTTTTATTCTAATAATAAAAAAAATACCCATTTCATTCTCGATCGAAGAATCAGAGCTCGCCATTGCCGATCGATAGAGAACAAGAGAAGAAGGGAAGAAGACGAAGAGTCGGTCGCACTCTCTATTGCGATCTCACTCTCATACGAAGGGAAAATGTTTTTTTTATTAAAGTTTTGATATTTTTTAATTTAATGTTATGAACATGATTTACTTTTGTTTCTATAATACATCAATACTTTGTGGGGGTATTAAAAATATATTTAACAAAATATTCCATTATATCACGCTATATCCCTTTATAACCTGTAACGCTTCTGGATTGTTATGGGTCTGTTATCCGTTTTAGCCGCATAGGATCCCAGAGTGTGAGGCTTTTCGATATCTAGGATCTATAATTTAAAATAATGAGACTATTGGAAAAGATGTAGACCATAAAATTAAAGCTGGTTGGACGAAATGGAGAATGACATCAGGAGTATTATGTGATAGAATGATGCCTGCAAGGTTAAAAGGGAAATGCTATAAGACAATTGTTCGACTGGCCATGCTATACGGTTCAGAATGTTGGGTTACTACGGGCCAACTTACACATAGGATGACAATAACAAAAATGCGTATGTTAAGATGGATGTGTGGTAAAACCCGTAAAGATAAAATTATGAATGAAAGAATTAGGAGATACCTAGGTGTAGCGCTCATAGAGGACAAAATTAGAGAAAGCGTTTAACGTGGTTTGGTCACGTGTGGAGGAGACCAAGCATGACGTCAATTAGAAAATGTCTAGATTGACAAGTTAATGGAGGGTGTAGATGGAGGGGATGACCGTTGAAAACTTGTATGAAAGCGGTGAAGGAAGACATCCTTGAGCTTGGATTAGGCGAGGATATGTGGGAAGACTGCATTGCTTGGAGAACCAAAGATAATTTCGTGATAATGTTTGCTTTGTGTGAAAGGAAGTGTGGCTCGGTAAAGGGATTTGGAGTTCTGATTGATGGTACCTTTAGTTGGAATCTTCATCTTCAAAGGAGTTCACTCTCTCCATGTTGGTGAGTATGTTGAGCTTTCTGTAATATTGGTCAACATGAAAATAGGTTTGGAATGAAGATAGGGATAAAGGTTTCTAAGTATGTTCCTTCTTTTACAATTTCCCTCCGATGTTGGTTTGGAGGAAAGAGGTCCCACCCAAAATTATTTTTCTTGGGTATGTTGACTTACGTCCCATTACAATGTCAAATGAGGGATCGCCCCATATGTTCACGTAACTCATAAGTCAAACGTTTCTAACTTTCAGACCATTATGCCCCCATTCATCTTCTTCAATCGTTCTTCACTTCAACAATCTCCCATTATCCAATTCCCAACCCACCAACTTATTACCATCAATCACCGACCATGAAATTTCCACCATCAAAATGCAAAAGATTAACACACCCAAACAGATTGCATTTATGATGGATCTGTGTGTATACATTGTATACAGATAGATGGTTGGATAGATTGTTCATGATTTGTATACTTTTGTAGTCTTTGGGTATGGTTCCATGCCCATCCCAAAGGCTTTTCCTTTTTTTAATACAAATAGAAGCATATGATTTTCCTTGTAAAAAAATGTATCTGTATGTATATCCAAAGAATAGTTTGTCGCAAATGTCCAATCTGTGTCAGGTCATTGAACTGTTCGTTCACTGTACACTGTAATCAATTTGTAGAAAAGCCAATGCATGCATTGATGTTTCTTAAGAGATCCACCCATTGCAAATCAAACACCGATATTCTTAACAAGATAAAAGAACATCAATGAACTCAACAAGATGAGATAAAGGGTTATTTCCCATTTGGCCCTCATTTGTTTATGTCTATTCCTATTTGACCCCATTTGTTCTTGTATTCCAGTCTAACACCCATGACTATCTGTTGACTAACAAATTTCATCCTACATTTTTTGAAAAGACAAACCTACCCTTACTTAATGTGCGGACCAAGGTGAAGAAGTGAAGTGGAGGTGTGTGTGTGAGAGAGAGAGAATTGTGTATTTGTGCAAATTCAAACGTTGGGGATACCTTGTTCCAAGTCCAAACCAGAGCAGAGAAGAGGGTCTTCTTCGTTTCATATCACCAATTCTGATCTCTCATTCTTGCAAAACAACACAACACAGAGATCATGTGCTAGAGGTAAGTAGTGCAGACAGTGCAATAATGATGCTGATCACGCCTTGGCCTTCCCTTGAATAAACCTAACCCCCAAACTCACTGATTCTGATTCAGACACACACACCCCTCTTGGGGTATCTCCTTTTATTGCCTCTCCTACTATTCCTCTTCTGTTACTGTTTCCCCCTTTGGATTGGATTTCCTTTCCAAATCTCTTTTTGTGTACCCTTCCTTCATGTGCCTGCTCCTTAGTGAGGGGAGGGGTAGAACAATAAAATGGACCATCCAATTCCAAATCCAAGTGAAAATGAAAAGAAGTAGCCTCAAATCTTGAAATCTCTTACAGATATAGCTAACCATATTACGTCTTCTTCTTCTATCTCTATCATCCAAGAGAAAGCGGAAGCGGCCGAAGACGCTTCTTCTTGTCGAGGGAGCAATTCCAGCTCCTCCTCCTCTGATACTTCTTCTGATCACACCACCAGGAATGAGGAGGGACTGGATCGACATTGCACCACTAAGGATACCTCTACTTGAATTCACTTCTTCAACTTTGACCCAAGTAGTACGCCCTAAGAGAAGGAGGTTTGGGTGGCGAATCTTCCCAATCACATTCACCTCCACTTCAAACTCCTTCAAATTCTTAGCAATCTTTTCCCTCAGCCTCTTCACTGCAATTTGACTCCCATCCTCCTATGAGGCCTTGTAGACAGTCCCATAAGTACTCTTTCCCATTATCTCCCCGTAGCACACAACAAATCATCCGCCGTAAACACCAATGGCCCATCGAAAAAAGAGAGGGTGGTTGGTGAGAGGGTGGGTTGTGGGGAGAGAGAGATTAAAAAAAAAGAGAAAGAAAGATTAAAAAATGAAAGAAAGGGACAGTGGCAAAAGAGAGAGATTTAAAAAAAGGTGCATTGGCGAGAGTGTGGGTTTGTGGGGGGAGAGAGAGAAAAAAAAAGTGGGTGAGATTGTGGGAATAAAAAAGAAAATAAAAGTGTTTGATTTGGAAAATTGAGGGTAGATTTGTCAATTTAAAAATGTTGGATGGAATTTGTTAGTCAACACTCTTGAATAGACAATCATGGGTGTTAGACTGGAATACAAGAATAAATAGGGGTTAAATAAGAATAGACAAAAACAAATGGGGGCCAAACCCAAATGGCCGATACCCATAGAAGTACTCACACTTATTTAGCCAACATCTAGAGGACCTTGAACGGCATTTTACTTTAGGGGCAGAATGGATTACGAACACACAGACAAAACAATATTGAATTCTACGCTTCTACAAAAGAGCTCCACTTTGCTAATACCTAATACTGCAATTAGATTAGATCTTTATACGTATGAAAAGAAGATTGCAACTTATCTCTCATGCTTTGTTCCATGGTACCCCATTGATTTATAATTTTAATTTTAATCAAACAAGAATTTGAAAAATATTTCAGGCAACATGAAAGCGCAGCTCATCAGATTCCTCATTTCGCACATCCGATTCAATGATTTTCGGCCAATAGTTTGTTACCAATTCAAACATAATATTCCGTCAGAAATATCACAAAAAGTTCCAGTAAGGAACTTCATATTTCTATCCTTTTCTTTTTTGCTGAAATTGTCGATACCCATTTCTCCAACAAGGATGATAGAGTGGTTTTGGGTTAGAGTTTGGTTTATTTGATTGATTTTGGCTTCTGGTCATGGTTTAGGTTTTCAGGGTGCTTTGAAATTTGGATTTTCATTTTTCAATTATATCAATGCTTACAGGGATAGCCACCCTTTACAACACTGGAATGGAGGTTTATTGCTGGATTTTCACCATTTTTGTTGGGTATTCCATGGTTGAGATTTGTTCCACCTTCCTTGGCTCTGGTGAGATATTTTGATGGTGGTGATTTTGTGGTTCGTGATTGATGGTGTAAGTTGGTGGGTTGTGAATTGGGGGAGGAGATGAGAGATTGGTGAAAAGATGAACAATTGAAGAAGATGAGTGGGGGTCATTATGGTATGAAAATTAGAAACTTTAAACTTAGGGTTGAACATTGTACCTTTCATGTGCACTGACACTTGGCTAACTGGGTTTGACCCCCAACTTGGGAAAGTAGCCTAAATTATCAACGTTTGTGGGGCAACCCTAATTTAGCATTAGTAACAGGAGGTAAGTCAAAATATCCCTTCTTTCTATATGCTCTTTATGTGGACAGTGGTTTGGAACATGATGGAATCCAAATTTGAGTTATCGTATAGACAAATAGATTTAGATGTTGGTTGTTCCTTATGTGAGACACTTCATGAGACAACTAAACATCTTCTCCATTGTGATTGAGTGAGCGCAGTTTGGAGAAATGTCGTCAATTTGTTTGGTTTGCCTTTGCTGGGATCTGCGGAGGTGTTGGCGTCTTGGAAGATCCCGAACTGCCTTAATACCAAAGGAAAGATCATATGGAAATTGATGTCATTTGCAGTATGTTGTGTGGTATGGTTGGAACAAAATTACAAAAACTTTTCAAATAAGGTCTCAAACAGGAAGGAAGTTATTATGGAGACTACTGTATTGTTGTGGAATTGAGCATCTCATTATCCCTCTTTTAGAATGCTGTTTTTCAATATTTATACATTAATTGGAACCTGTTGATTTTGGGATCTTATAGATTTTAGTTTTGAGATAGCTTTGACATATGATTAGGTTTCATCGATATGAATAAACTTTTACCTTAAAGAAAAATGATCATCTCTTATTGTTGCACATCATACCTTCTCCCTTTACTATTTTCCTCTACCTATTACAGTTCTTGCATTGATTTTCAAAAGGTTACACTATTTAGTTTACAGTTACCAATTTTGGTAGTGGCATTCTTTGACCTCTACTGTCGCTATCAATTCTTCTTATGAAAAAGTTGGATTTTCTGTCAAAGTTTTTACAAATACAACCTTTACTATTCTTGTGTTCACAATCTTTTGTAGCCTAAAAAAGTTACCAGTTTCAGCTTACCATCCTTCCAAAAATTTGACAAATTAGTCCAATGACAAAAATAGAAAGATTGTCAGCTCTCAAATTGTTTCGTTATATTTCTTTATAGAAATCTATGCTTGTGTCTTGCTGAAGTTGTTTGTTGCTTTATGCACTTATCCATGATTTCTCTTTAAAATTTAGTTAAAATCTTTTGCAATTTCAGAGATATAGCTATTTATGGGTTTTGTTTGATTCTGGAAGGTTTATGATACCATTGGAAGTGCTAAGGTTGATGATGATTCAATCTCCAGGTATGCATATTCTACAAGTATCTCTTCTCCTTGGAAAATCCAACCTTAATTGTTTTTCAACAAGTCCCTTGATTGTGTACTACGCGCAATTGAAATTTAGCCTTCCAGTTTTGAAAAGCTACTCTCCTTGAGCTTTGCATATTCTGTAGTATGTGGTAGTGTATATATACAGAAGCCATTCACATTTGTGGGAATTACCTATTTTTTTTTTGTATTGACAACTTAATTTTCTCATTTCAATTTGCACACTTTGCACCTGTTCAAAGCCGACCCTGTATTAGGCAGGTGTCCCTAACTGGCTACCTCAACCATGTGTTTTTTTGTAAGAGTGAATAAATATATCACATGATTATTAAAGATAGTAAAGGAAATGATCTTACTGAATATCCTAAGCTTTTTTCTACTATTCCACTTGGTGCTAATATATTATATTCTATTGTTTGCTCATGCAGACATGATGACTGGTTCATTCAAGGAAAGAACAATACCCTCTCATTTCCATCATACTATATTGATGAAAATGTAACTATCTTCCACTTCCCCATGGTTTCTTATCTACAAATGTTTTATACCAGCTTGTTCTCATATATAAGTATTAACTTGTAGGCAGTTATCTGTTTGGATGAAGACTGCAAGATACGGAATGGAACAGCAACTCTTGAGGATGATCCAAATCTTGATACATCAATTGCTTGCGATTCATGTGATAAATGGTAAATATGTTTTTTGCAAGAACTACCAGATTCTTCATATCTTGTTCAGCACTTATAACCTGTTGCTTCATAGACAATGGTCTTTGTTGGCACTTGATGCACAGTTTGTTCAACGCTGGAAAAATGTTGCTATAATGCAAAGTTGTCACAATTAGGTGCTAATTCAGGTTGAACACTTTAAAAATTGGGGTGGGTGTTGGATTGGAGTTGATGGAGATGGCTGGCTTTATGGGTTTGTGACCATGGATCCTTTCCCACTATCTATCTTTGTCTTCCATTAGGTGCTAATTTCCAGGTCCAAAGATATTTAGATCAAGGTCATCACATCTAATGAGAAAAGGCTTCTAACAATAGCCATTTAATAATTTTTCTCTTTCAGTTTTCTTCTGAAAGAGGGGGTTTGTATGCCTAAGTTATTGGGGGATTGGGGATGAAATTTTTTAAGATGAATGAAGCTATTCTATGCAAATGATGGGTATTTGGAGGAGAGTTATTTAAGAAAGTTATGAAGGGGGAATGGATGGGTGAATCCATAGACTTCTTACTAGGCCTTATAAGGGTAGCCTTTGGAGGAACATTTCTAACATGAGATGGGAGTTTTCTTTCTCTTGGGAGTAATACTAGATTGCTAGGTCAAAGTTTTAGTATGATATAAGGAGCTGGTGAGATTCAGTTGAAAGTTCTTTTCCATGGGCTTTTTAGAGTTTGTATCTTTTCAGATGGGGTGGCAAGAGAGTAGGGAGTTTGGCGGTATCAGAGAATGGAGTGGATTGGTACCTTCATTTCTATAAAGATCTTCATAGCGTGGAAGCAAGAAAGCACGAATTCATCAATGGATTCAACAATTCAATCAAGGATTTCATATTTTGAATCCATAATTTACTCTCTCTGAATATCTTCTTATTCATAAACTTCAACAATTGTTTATTACAATAGATCAACCCTCTTAATATAGTAAGAGGTCTTAGGCCTTAACTACAAAATAAAGATTACCACTATGGGTTAGGCATATTACATAAGTACTAGACTAATTTCTATCGGATTTAGATGATCTTGAAGTGGTGGTCCAGTGGGATTTGACCAATCTTCATATCCTTATCTCTTACCTGAACTTGAGGACGGAAGAGGATGAGTGTGTGTGGAAATAAGGCAAGAAAATTTGGTGTATCCTTCTGATATCAATCTCATGGCCCATAATTTCTCTTTGAAGGTGGTGTGTTGGAAGTTGTCCCTCTCAAGATTAACTTCTTTAGGTGGAGTTTGGGATGTATCTGGAACCCTATGTCGGATGTTTTTGTTAATGGGGGGAATGCAGTGGATAGTGGGTGTGTGCTGTATGATGGAGACTTGGCATCAATTGATCATCTTCTCACTCAAGAAGTGTGGTTTCATTCTATTCTTGTCTTTGGGGTGTGTTGGGGCATGCCTATCACTTCTATGGTCTTTTTAGATTTGGAGGCGTGTGGCATTTTCCAAGGGAAAGTCCAAAGGTGTTTTGGAATCTAGGTCTGTATGCAATTGTTTGGGTTATTTGAAATGCTTGTAATTCCCAGACCTTCAGCAGAAAGGAAGAGAATCATGGAACATTGTCGGTGGCTGTAATAGTCTGTATATGCAATTGGGCATCAAAGTCTAGTTTCAAAGAGATGTCTTTTTCCAGATCTTGTAAATTGGGCATTTGAATATGTGAAGTCTTATATGCTTTGTTGTCGGCCTTGTTTGGCTAGGGTAAGTTATTTGGTGCATGATCCCACATGACACCAATGTAATGAACTCTGGTTGATTGGCTGTGTTTGTAATTTACCATGAACATATTTGATCCATCAAATTTTGATTTTTACTAACTGTTCTCAGTACCTTTATTGATACAGGTACCATGCTTTTTGTGTGGGTTTTGATCCAGAAAGCACATTGGAGAATTCATGGTTATGCCCGAGGTAACTTAGATGAAAATAAAATGACTTCCGTTAGTTGGAGACCTTTTGTTCTGTAAAATCACGAGTTCCATCTCATTGGAACTTCAATGCTGGCAGCTTCTTATGTATGTTAAACTAAATGCGGTTTCCCGCTGTATATGCTAGAGCGAAATGAAATAGTAGTTGATTGAGTAAACATGGAATCTTCTAGAAAATTTAATTTCATGTTTTCGTCCTTTATATGTCGTCGTATATCTGGTGTTTGCTTGGGAGGCTCAGTATTCTCCTTGCCTGGAGATTTTGTAGAAAAAGATCATTTCATCGAGATGATTACTGTCAATTGGTTAGGCCCTCTTTTTAGTCACTTGGAGAAAAATATAGCTACTAACTGGAATGTAAGAGTACCTTGTTACTATCATCTTTTCACGCCAGGTTTTGGGAAAGTAGATCTATCTGGGAGACCAATGCTGCTTTTCCATCCTCCTGCATGTGCCCCATTTCTATGGCTTAGGTGTAGGGAAGCATATTCTATCTTCTTAACAATGCCCTGGGGCAATTTTTTCTAGCCTTATGATTTCACGTTGTTCTTAATAGGTGTGTAATTGAGGAAGCATCACAAAATTCAGATGGAGTATCAATAAAAGTCCCAAGAACACAGATAGATCCAGAAGCTGCTAGTCAGGAATGTACTATCGTGGATGCTCTTTCTAGAAAGTTGTCAGTATCCATTGCTGATGCGGGAGAGACAGCTGTTGTTATTTCACTGATTGAAGGTAAGCACCGGGTTCAAGAAGCTACAGAGAATGTCCCGTTGGCTGTAGATTACAGGGACAAAAAGACTCTAGACAGGAAGAATGATATTCAGCCAAATGTGAATCTGAACGAAACATCATTGGCATCATCATCATGGAAAGATTCACATATCACTTTATCAAAAGATAATTCCTTGCTTCATGGTGAGCTGAAAACAAACTCTTATGAGAATGATCCCGCTGACCTGTTATCCAACATACCCAACATTGAGAGTGAACCATCAGAATATGAATCTAATGTTGATCCGCATCTGGCGTTTTATGTGGGGCCTTCTTTGTCAGGTTGTCGTTCAAGCCGTGATCTTGTCTATTATGTATCTTAGCTCTTGTGCATTATCTCTTAAGGAGATGACTAGTGTAGTAACTACACTTACCTTTACCTTTTTTTGCATCACTTCATTGACGTGATTACTTGATTTTCTTCTAGTTGACAGGAGCAGCAGCATTGAAACTGAAAATCATAATTCTGATGGTTCTAAAATTTCTGCTGATGTGTTATCCAATATACACAACATTGAGACTGACCTATCAGAAAAAGAAGCCAATACTGATCCTCAACTTGGCTTCTTTATGGGGTCTTCTTTGTTAGGTACTCATTCAACCCCACTTTTGGTATATCATGTATCATAAATCTTACTTTTTTGGGGATGACCTCGTTGGCATGATTTCTTGATTTTCTTCTAGTTGACAAAAGCAACACTGAAACTGAAAATGACAACTCTCGAGTTTCTCAGATGCACCACCCTTCCAAAGAATTGTCTTTGTCAGGTAATGGAAAGAGTGGTGTTTGACATCATTATCTTCGTTTTTGTGTCCGTAATTTAAAAAAAAAAAAAAATTAGTTATTTCAGATGGTTACATAAAAGTTCCAGTGGCACACTGATACATATGACCAGCACATGTTCTTTGTTGTCTAATTGACGTTTCCTTCTATTGCTTTTTAGTTGAAAAGATGATGACTGAAGCTATTGAGGATACTGTTGGATTTAGTAGTGTGCAGAGAAAGCTCAGGAAGTTCAGGTTACCAATCTTAACTATCTTTCCCGTCCCTCTGAAATTTTTTACTAGTAATGGTAGTAGTTATTGTCCTTGGCTGTTCTGTGCATGTTGTGGTCCTTGATACACCTAAGACAGATTAGATTCAGATTTAAGTGACTCATGGCCCCACTGATGTTATTTGGTCAAAAGCTGGATCTTCTGATATTTTTATCTGGTTAAATATTATTGACTTTAAATAAGGATGTGGCCAACCGCGGAGATCTATGTCACCTCCTTTAAAACTTGAAAGTATTTCTTGAGATGCTCATTAATTAATTCCAACTTTTGAATAATTTATGTTTAGATGTAAGCATTTTATAACACCCTTAACTTAGATAGAATGGACATTCCGAAAGTAGCCATCAAGTATTAACCAAGTATTAACCAGACAGTAATATTTTCTGTGGGGTTTTGTATCAAAAGGGAATGTAAAGAGCTTTCTTCCCCATTAAATGTGTTTTAAATGTAAATTTTTTTCTTCTCATAGTAAATTGTGTTTTTCCTAATAGCATAGGTGTGGGGAGAGGGGGGATTCAATCTAATATTTAGGCTTCTGATGACGCTAATTTTTTAAGTACTTGTTCAGGGACTTTAAATAATTCTTCACACTCCCCATATTTGAGCCCTAGACCGTTTGTAAGGTTGTAATTGAATAAAGGTTTTGGGGTGGGATTTGTTCTACTAACCCGCTTATTGATGGGATTCTCGCTTTGGTGGTTTTATGTACTGGCGCCTTAGCTGGTGATCCGGGTTTTTTCCCTCTCGACGATGAAGCTTATCCCCCATCGTCTCACTGGCCGACCTTGTCCCCTATTGTGGTCATATCTAGTATTCAGAGTTTGCCTCGATTTGGTACTGCTCCCGCGACCGCTTCTCTATGGTACCAGTTGTTGCTTCATTAATAGGCTCACAGTTCGATTTTGAAATTATAAAAAACTGAGTTTCAAATTTAATTGCTTTAATTTTTTTTTTTTTTTTTCACTTCTACTATATGGATTGGTTTGTGACCAATCGAAGCGTAAGATGGGTTAGATGATACCTCATTATTTGTTTTTCTTTCTATAAAGAAGACGGGAGGATATAGAAAAGAAACAAAGAATGAAAAGTTCAACATGATTCTTGATTGGGTTAGGAATTCCATTCCGTATGTAATCATCCATTTGGGCCCCAAGCCCATTGCTTTTATTTCAATATTGTTGCTTTATTTTTATTCATTGCTTGAGGCCCGAGTTAAGATAATAAAGGTTAAGCTTTTTTCTGTACTTTAGTGTCAAGTTTGAGAATAAACACTTCCAATACACATGGGAAGCTACATAATAAAGGCTTCCAATACACATGAGGCCCGAGTTAAGATAATAAAGGCTAAGCTTTTTCTGTACTTTTATTGGCCATGGGAAGCTACATAATCGTTAGAGAAGGTCACAATGTTATCCAATGGGAGTCCATTTAGGTTTTTGGAACATATATATGTGCCTTAAAAATGACGACAGTGTGACATACACATGCATAACCGGTACACTAAATTCTCTTTACTAAAATAAATTGAAATAAAAGTGTATTTTTTTGTGGGTTGTTCCAAATGTTCCTGGAAATTCTTGCTCCCATGGACCATTTGTATCTATATGCATCAGGATCTCGATTCATGGATCTCTCGGTTCGATAAAGAAGAGGATCGAACCATTTCTTCACACTCTTTCAAATTTGATAAATGTTGGTTGATCGTATATTTCATTATAGTTCTATGATTCAGAGTATCATTTCCTTGAATTCCATATTCGAAGTTGCGATCGGATCTATTCATAAAAAAAATTGATTCGTGGTCGAATTGGGAGAAGCAGTAGGTATTATTGCGGGTCAATCTATTGAGGAACCCAGGACTCAACTAACATTAAGAACTTTTCATACCGATGGAGTATTCACAGGCAGTACTGCAGAACATGTACGAGCTCCTTCTAATGGAAAAATTAAATTCAATGAAGATTTGGTTTAGCACACACGTAAGCGAATTCGTGGGTATTTGAACCTGAATACCCAGGAAAAAGCAGAATATTTGATGGAAGAACGGGGGATCCTTTCGAACAACGTTTGCTTCTTTTTGGGTATGAAGCAGTGTCAAACCAAAATACCCAACAAGCATTAGCTCTCCCTGAAAAGGAGGTGATCCAGCTGCACCTTTCAGTACGACTACCTTATTACGACTTCACTCCAGTCACTAGTTTTGCCTTCGGCATCCCCCTCCTTGCGGTTAAGGTAACGACGTCGGGCATGATCAGCTCACATAGTGTGACAAGCGGTGTGTACAAGGCCCAAGAACGAATATAGTGTAAATCTATGAAGACCATCACTTAAGCAATCTATTTGCCGAAACATATAACACATGAAAGTATTGGCCTTACGTATGCCATGTAGCGTATTGGGCATGTGTATGCCATGTTTTTTGGTTTTGGGCACGTGTGAGTCATATGTTCCAAAAAAAAACCCCATGGCTCACTTGTGATTACTTTTCTCAAATAGAGCTTTTGTTTGGTTGGAGGCCTTCTACTCCTGTCAATCTGAAATGTTGAGGGACGAGACTATACAATCACAACCAGAAGAACATATCAAAATTTGAGCTCAATCCAATGGGTTTTTTTTTATCGCTTAACCCCTCTCACCCTAGATGTCGTCAACTGGGTTCGACCTTGTGACTTAGTGATACCATCCGCCACTGCTCAACCACTGAGCCATCACACCTTTGGCTCAATTCAATGGTTGGTTTCAGAGTTATGCTAAAAAATGTGTTTGATTGAAAATCACATTGCCAGGTAACACTGACCCTCAAAGACATCCCCCATTGATACCACGAAGTCTACCCTACGATTGGATTTCGAGTTGTGCCCAAAATATATGTCAAGTATAAAAGCACATCACTGTATCCCCCTACTGATATGACCTGCCGTCACCCCACACACCCATGATACCACTCGAAATCCAACTATTTACGTGTTTGGTTGAAAATCGCCTTACCATTTCACACTGATATCAAACCCCAATGATACCCCATTGACTCCTCTACTGGTACCATTTCCAATCCCCAACTTATATCTCGCTGATACACCCTACGATGTTGATTGTAAAAAAAATAATATTTTGTTTTCTAGGTGATCATGAAGCATTTTTGATCATCTGATTTGTTGGTGCTCGTGATTTGGTAGGGGTCGGGTGAGGATATCAGTTTTTATTTTGCTCCCATTTTCTTTTGGCTTCTATTATCAAAAAAATATAGGAAAAGCCCAAAACTAATTCAGAAATAGAGAAGGATTTTTAATTGAAAAATATTAGCAAGACAAAATGCCTAGTATGATTTGATGTTTCTCTTTGCTGAAACCTGCATCTCTTTCATGGACTTGGGACCGAAGTGCAAAAAACATACGGGCAGTCCTGTATGTTTTGTAGGGACATGAAACCCAATAGCTCCAAAAATAAATTAAAATGAAGAAAAGAAAGATCTAAAACGCATCAGACATGCACAAACGTCCTCATAAAGGCTTGGTCAGTTAATCCAGCACACCCAGTGCTCCAATACTTCCCCTGAAGCATACAATTCATGCTTGCCTAACTTGGAAAGTAGACAACAACCATGGGCATACCGCAACATGGGCTCGATTAACCCTATTCTACCTTTAACTTTGGACCCTAATTATAGCTGCAATGTTAGGGTATACAATGGGGCAGTCTGATAAGAAGACGGCTATGTGTAGTTTGTCTAGGAAAAAAAAGGTTGTAGGAGAATAATGAAGTTTTCAAAAACGTTAAAGAATAGGGTTTTCGGATGGGAAGCTCTCTAGTACCATTTTTTTTTTTTTAAAAAAAAAAAAAAAAAAATCAGCAAAACAAACTATAAATTCTATTGAAAAAAACTAGGATCATTAGACCGAGACCAAAACTGTACATCAAGTGGTTCTAGTATGCTCAAGAGTTCCCCAGACAAACAAAGAGTATTGAGACTCTTTTAGTATTCCCCAAGGACACCTCCAAACCCATAAATTGACTCTCATTTCTATCCCCAGTGTTCTATATTTTTGTTGCTATTTCTGAAAATTTTGTTGTTCCTTTTCCTCCAAATAACCCAAGCAAATGCATGAAGAGTTTCCCATATCCACTTCCGTACAAAGGAAAGGTTAAAGTTAGTGGAGTTGGCTCAACTCCAGTGTAGTTAAACAACGCTAAACATGGCGCAAAGTTGCACCTCATTACAGTCTAGGCGCACCTGTGTTTAAGAAGCAGGCGCTCTCCGGAAATTCTCCTTCATCTTCATATAGCTGCTCTGCAAATTCATCAAAATCTTGTTAATCCGCAGTAAGGAAGACAAAAAGTTTATTTTCACAAATGTTTAATTTAGGCGCAAGGTGCTAAGATAGTCGCGCTTTTTGCACAAAAGGTGTATTCTTTTTTCTCCAATCTCCCTCAACAACCTCACTCCTTTATCCCTTTTACTACTTATCTTAGATTGCAGGCAAGTACTAACTAAGTACTTAGTTCTTGTTCTTCTTCCTTGTTTTTTCCTCACTTCTCTCCATGGTTCTTCTCGTGTTTCTCTCTTATCTTTCTTTTTTTCCTCTTCTTCTCCACTCTCAGAGCACAATAGTTGTGCTACTGGCCTGCTGTCCCTCTTATTCTCTCTTCGTCTCTCCATGGTTCTTTTCTTCTTTTTCTCTCTATCCCTTTTTTCTCTTCTTCACACAAAACATAGTAGTTGTGTTGCTGTCGTGCTCCTAATTTTCTTCATCATAGTGCACAAATAAAAACCATGTTAGCACTTAGCAATCAATAGAGAATGTGATAAACTGAAAATCAGAGTTCTTAAACATTTTATTGAAGTATTTGCTATCGATTTGTTATTGATTATGCAATTAGGGACTGAATACTGATTGATATGCTAGGAGTCTAGGACTGTTTTCATGCCAATCAACTATGGACTGAATTTAAAATCTACACTACAGTACTGTAGATTATAGAATTGCTATCTATGGTTTTGAACTCCATAGATTATAAAATTGTTATATGGAGTATGGACTGATTTTGAACTTTTTCTTTTCAATGATGTATTTGACTATTTGACATTTTAGTTTGGAATCTTGGGTGCAAGTTTTATAGCAGACAATGTTATTTTATTATTATTATTATTATTATTATTGAAAAGTTGTTTTCTCTTATATGAATTTGCATGCTAGATATAAACTTTATTAGTGAATGTATTGTTTATATATATATTCAAGTGTTCTAATTGGCATGCGCCTAAAGTACGTTAGGCACGTGCCTTGCTCCTAAGGCACAACAAGGGTGTTGCGCCTTTGCTCCCTGACTTCACTGGTCCACGCCACCCAATCAAGAGAAGAGGCAGAGAATGGAAGTTAATCTGAAAATCTGCATAACATTTAGTCCAACTCAGGCTGGAGAAGCTAAGCAATTCAGGAGGTGATCTATTGTCTCTTGGGTTGCTCCACATAGTACACAATGGTTGGGCATAACCAGCCCGTTTATATAAAGGCTGTCTACTGTCACTATTCTTCCAGTGATAATAGATCAAAGGAGGAAGCAGCTCTTGGGGGAATTTGTATGATCCAAACCAATTTGTGTAGCTTGTAGGTTCTCACTTCAAGTTCAGTGAAGTGTGGATGAGAGACTATGACCTCATAGCACCTTGACTGTGAAATGTTTGTTCTACCCAACCCATAACCATTTGTCTTGATCATCATCAATTTGAACTAGCTCCTTTGCATTAAGCAAATTAATCTTCTGTGGAACTTCCTAGTCATTGAGCCCTCTTCTAAGCTGAAAAGCTTAAGAAACATGATTGCTCACTGGGTCGAGTGACAAAACGTCTGGTGCTGCCGTTCTTGTTGCGACAAGCATTGAAGATGGCGGGGTAGGAGAGCTTGAGGGCATGATCCTTTAACCAGTTGTGGTTTTAAAACTGAATTTTGGATCCAGTATGAGCTTCAAAAGAGGTGCTGATATTGGATTGATCAAACCAGCCATTAGAGGCCTCATATTTTGCTGCAATAACCCTTCTCCAAAGTGCATTAAATTTAGAACCAAATCTCCATAACCATTTGATCAATTAAGCTTTGTTGAAGTCTTTGATTCTTCTAATACCAAGCCTATCTTTCTCCCTGGGTTGACATACTTCCTTCTAGCTCAAAAGGTGATATTTTTTATGAGTTGAGGTGCCGCCCCAAAGGAAATTTTATGTGAAGTAGGATTTAATTTGTTTAATAAAGTTTAGTTTTGGGTCGGACCTAAGTAAGCTCATAATAGAATGATGGAGATTAGGGCTCCAATAGCATTTAGGGCTAGATTGCTTGATCTGCAAGCTAGGTTTAGTATAAATAGGGCCTAGGTCATTGTTTGTAGTTGGTTGAATGATGAATATTAATTGATTTATTTGTTTATCTTTATTTTAATTTAATTGTAGATTTAGGTTAATTAGATTAGTTGTATATTACACTATTTAGTATCAGAGTGAGCACTCTTGGATTCAATTTGAAGAAGATTGATTGATTTGAAGAAGATTAAAGATTAAGTAGAAGTTGAGAAAAAAAAGTGAAACAAGAGAAGACAAATGGTTCAAGTTACAGATCTGCTCTCGCTGACAGGCCCATTAGCGCCATCAAATAGATTTAAACTAGCCAGCAGCCTGTTCCCCTTCAAGCCCATAAAAAAAATTCATCCTTCCTCCCAAACAACCTTACCCATTATCATCAGTATTGTTATCTGGTCAGATCACCGATCCCCTATTACCATCAAAGTCGGGCCATCAACGCCGTCACGATTCCTTTCCTGGCCAGCACCAGATCCCTTACCTAGTTCATATTTTTTTGTGGTGGGTACAAGACTGTTTCAGATCTGGAGAAGAAAGTGGGGCAGCTAAGTGCACCCCAAGTAAGTAGGGTTGGTAGTGAGGCGAATTTTTATGGACATCCGCCCTACCCGCCCCAAATGGGACAGATTTGGATGTGCCTAAATGGATTTCAGGGATCCAAATGGTACCTGTCACAAATTTACTCTCCACACCCACTGTACACCTATGCCTATTTCCCCCATACCACCACCGCAGTGACCAATCACATACACCCCACTAGCATCTCCAATGTGATGCAGGCTGAGTCAGAGAGAAAGTTTGGAGAAAATTCAATGACTTGCCTATCTTGACGCAAAAAATTAGAAGCAAGGGCGGAGGAGAGTTACTAGTGAATGAAAACACTATTCTACACCACTGGCCACACCTGAACCACCGGTTTCTAGGGTATTATAAGGTCCCACAAAAAGTGAGCCATTTGACTTGTGTAATTTGTTCCCTATTTTTTGTCACGAGGAAGAGGAGTTTCCCATCGAGAAAAAGGCAGTGAGTGACGAAGTTTATAATGACCCATTTTGGAAATTTGTTATGTAACGAGCTTATGTGCAGGAGCTCATTGCAAAATATGGTTCTTCAAGTCACCTTGCTCTATTTCTATGTTGGTTCAGTTTTTTTTACCAGGTGTCTATTGTGGCAAGTTTTGAGGTCGTTTATTGCGTGTACATTTCGCCTTGTTTTCTGTGATAGATTGCTTGTGTTCGACGGATGTCTTTGACTCCAAGCTCAAGGACGAGCTTTTTCAACATGGGGAGGATGATGTAAAGTAAGAATTAATTTGTTTAATATAGTTTAGGTGTTGGGTTGGGCCTAAGTAAGCTCATAATGGAATAAGTGGAGATTAGGGCTCCAATAGCATTTAGGGTGAGTGAGATTGCTTGATGTGCAAGCTAGGTTTAGTATAAATAGGACAATTAGGCAATTGCTTGTAGTTGGTTGAATGATGAATATATTATTTCTTTATCTTTATTTTAATTTAATTGTAGATTTGGGTTAATTTGATTAGTTGTAGATTACACTAAAATTCCTCGTGCTCTTTCAATTCTATGGTTAGCTGAGGTAGGAACAACACAAAGGGACATCATGTGCATAGGTATGGAAGCAATGGTGTTGCCTGCCTTCGAAATGTATTTCTTCTTTCAGGTCCTCAACCTATCCTCAATCCTTTCAATAACAAATTCCCAAATCTAATGTCTTTTGAACTTGGCACCTAAAGGGAAGCCAAGATAGGTGTAGGGGAACGTGCCTTTATCGCACCCTAATAGGGAGGCCTACTAATTGATTTTCAGAATATCTCCAAATGCAAATATTTTTGTCTTGGCATAATTGATTTTCAGCCGGAAAGCACTTCGAATCATATGAGAATGTCTTTGATAGCTTGCACTTCTTGCTCTGATGCTTCAATGAAGAGGGGGCTGTGTTGGTGACTTTATATCCATGAATCAACCCAATCTTTTCAGCCTTTAGAACCATTGAAGTGAGATCCTGAGCTTCCAGCACAGATAGAATTGGAGAAAGAAGGTTCCCTTGAAATGTCCCGAAGGATATAGATGGAGAGTGAGACACTGGAGAGTAGTCTGTGATTCCACTTCTGCCATTTCACCTCCATGCCAGAGTTGTTCATCATGTCCATGAGAAATTTCCTTGAAACAGAGTAAAAAGCTTTGTAGACATCCACTTTAATATCAGCCCAGGCCTATTTTGCTCAATGCTCGAATCAAGAATCTCATTACCTTGGACCTATTTTTCCTTTTTTTGGTACACCCATTCAAAGGCTTTGCTATTGGACCAGGCCATCTGAAGGTAAATACAAACTCTGTATTGATGGTTCAGTTAGAGAAAATATGGGAGGGATAGGTGGTTCCATAAGGGACAATGTACGAAGTGTTCTGGCTGCCTTTACCGGAGGTGTTGATATGGAAGAAATTTTGTTGGTAGAACTTCAAGCAATGATGGAAGGAATTTATTTGGCCAAGCTATTGCGTATTCAAGATCTTATTTTTTGTATTGACAGTAAACAGGCTGTGGAGCTAGTTAAAGGAGAGAGCACAATCCGTGTAAAGCTGAGCAATTGCTAGTGGATATCCATGCGATCCTAAGATGCTTAAGCGTTTGGCAAGTGCAGTGCCGGACCAAGAGAAATCGGGGCTCTAGGCAAAAATCCACGAAAGGGCTATTTCACATTTTTAAATATAAAAAGCATTGTTTAAATTAAAAACAAAACTTACAAATAATTAAAAACATTAAATTTAACAAAATAGAACCAATTAACTAAAACCTATACAATCAAAGCTAAAAAGTAAAAACTTGGTCTCAATTGGTGGAATTTAGTTCACAATTTCGTTTAAAAAAATTCATTAAAAAATAAAATAATAATAACTAGAGTGGAGTTCAATCAATACTTTGGTTCCCTCCCTTGTTATTCACTATTCTAGAAATCTCGTTAAGACGGATAAAAAGAAGCATCTAAGCCTTGCTCAGTCTCAATAACATGTCATTGAATTTAGACCCAAAATAGATATTTTCTTAAAACAAACAAAGTTGCCTATTTCCTAGGGGATTGTGGCCACACGTATGTTTGTGAAGATAGAGCTGGTTAAGACCCTTGTTATTTCATCCAAAACTTTTGCCTATAATATAGGTAAAACAAAGAGAGTGGAATATCTCCTTGACCATTTATCTAGTAATGTTTAACTTTTTAGGAAAAAATCATGTGTCACAAACTTATAGACAATATATGAGGCCCTTATTTGAGTGGAGCCCTAGGAAAACCCTTTAATTGCCTGAGGGTAGGGTCGGGCTTGGGCAAGTGGAGCATATTCTTATTTTTTATCAGGGGAAACAAGTGACTGAGCAAGTCACTGGGAACAGGAAAATACAAGTTTGTAGTTATAGATCAAAGAGGCTTTCCCACTCAAAATACAAGTATGGAATGGAATGTTATTGATGATTCCCCAATATTTCCCAGACTAAGGCCTTAATTTCAGTGCATAGCTCTGTCTGTGCTGTTTTCTTGTCCTTGAAAATTCCAGAATTTCTCTCTTTCTAGAGCACATAAATTCCTGTAAATAATACTCTCTTCCACAACCGACTGCCTATAAGAGAACTTCTATTTTTGTGCCAATTAATGGCCATATGAATGAAGCTCTGAACCAAGGGGGTGGGGGTGCTTGCTTCCTGACATATAGATCTCCAAATTTCTTTAGAGAAGTCACAACTGATGAAGAGGTGGTCAACAATCTCCTCCTCCTTTTCACATAAACTGCACCTGTTGGCGATTATTATGCCTATAAGATTGTAACTGTTTGAATCTTACCATGCCCAACCATCCAGTTAAGGAAGTTTATTCTAGGAGCAATTTGTTTGACCCCGGAGTGGTGACCAAAAGGGGAGGGGCATCAATGATTGATGGAGGATGTTTGGGAGTGAAGTGCTAGTTTGCTGTGTATGTCCTGGACAAAGAAAGCCCTGACTGGCTATCCCCCTGTCCATTGGTTAGGATGATCTGAAGGAATGCAAAATTGTGACTGAATGAGAGGCAAAAGCTGAGGAACCTCAGTGTCTCTGATAGCTCTTCTTAGACCAAAATTCCAAGTGGCAGTGTCTCCTTCAACACTAACAAACATATCAGCTACAAACTTGGATTTGTATAGAAATACCATAGATGGTGGAGAAGGATTGTTGGAGAATTGAACCATTGCCCAAGCCCAACTGTCATGCCAGAGCTAATTTTATTTCCAATCCCTAGCTGAACTGTAATGTGGTTTTAAGCTCATAATTGCTCTCCACAAGGCACACTCATTAGGAGCAGTAGGGAGATTAGAATACCACCCTCCATTTGTTAGGCCATATTTTTCTTGAATTACAATTATCCAGAGAGTGCCTTATTCTTTGCCAAATCTCCAGATCCATTTAGCAAGAGAAGCTTTGTTGAACTCTGTTAATTTTCTGATACCAAGTCCTCCCTGATGTTTTGGCTTGCAAATGTTCTGCCAGCTGTCTCAATGAATCTTCTTCTCACCATCAGTTCCCTAAAGGAAATTCTTGCAAATTCTCTCAAATGTCCTTTACCACCATGTTAGGCAATGATGCTTTACCACCATGTTAGGCAATGATGCTTTACCACTATGTTACGCATGATGCAGGCAGACATCATAAAGATCGGTACTGGAAATGGTGCTTTTTGTCAGAGTTAGTTTCCGGCCTTTGATATATTTTCTTTTCCAAGTTGTCAATCTATTTTTTATTCTCTCTGTTGTTGGTTCCCAGATTATTCTGCTCTTGAATTTAGACCTAATTGCTTGAAGTTGGTTAATGCTTGGGTCCATAAATAATATGGTACCATCTGCATATTGCAAAATAGGGACCGAGTTGTCTCCTTCTGTAGCCCCTAAAACCTTTAACTAGGTTAAAATAATCAGCTCTCAACATCATCTGGGTTAAAGCTTCAGTAACTAGAGAGAAAATGAGAGGGGAAAGGGGGTCTTCTTGCCTGATACCCCTTGAAGCTTTAAAGAGGCAAATTGGGGATTTATTTACTTACAGGGCAGTTTGAGAATGGTGTTCACCCAACCTTGCATCTAAAAAGCGCTAGGTGGTGGGCGGGCGGCGAGCATGTGCCTAGCGCCCAGGCGGCACCTAGGCGGTCTTAGGTTTTGTATTATAACTTTAATAATTTACAAAAGTTAAGCATAATACCTTATCAATTACATCCAATTTAATGCCAAGATACATATGCAAAATTTAAAAACATGAAAAATTAACAATCATGAACAAAATTTATTAAAACTCAAATGTCTGAAGTTGGTCATGATGGGTACTTTATACAAAGTTGAATTTGTGGACAAATATCCAAACCTACTCTTTTATTTTTCTTCAAATTGCATTAATAACCTTAGTCATATTTGATAAAATCTACATTACTAAAATTGGTACTGGCAGATCCTTTGAGAATTCCATTAAGTAATCATCCTTTGCTAGATTTAGACATATACTGAATAAAAAACAATTAAATTGTTTTTTTCTAAAAAAAGGAAAGAAAAATAAAATAAAAATACAATCAGCCTTATTTAAAAAAAAAAAACTCGTCCAGACTGCCCAGAACCCGCCCAGCCATTAATCTGGGCGTTTTTCTACCTTCTAGCGCCTAGGCCGATTTTTAGAACACTGGTAGGGAGAAACCAATTTTTCCAGGACACTCTTCGCTCTCATGGTTAACACTTTGGAAATGATTTTGACTGCATAAGAAGTAAGATGGGCCTGTAATCACCAATTGTTGAAGGTCCCCAGATATTTGGGATGAGAGTGATGAGAGTAGTGTTAAATCTTCAATTCAGAAAAAAATGGAGCTGAAATCCCCGACCACCTTCATGAAGTCATCTTTAATTGTTTCCCAGCATCTAAAAAAGAATTCTACAAGATATCCATCTATTCCAGCTGCCACCTCTTTTGCTAGATCGGCTAGGGCAGCTTTTATTTCCTCAGTAAAATTTCTTTCTAGACCACCAATTCATGAAGGAGTGTGGAAGGCCACTCTCAAGTTTTTGTCTCCACCCTTCTTTTTCTTGGGCAACATGCTGGAAGTGGGAAACAATGTGGTTGGCTATACAGTCTGCACCTGAAAAGACCAAGTTTCTTACTTTCAAACTATCAATGTGGTTGATGATTTTCCTGTGGTTGGCTAGCTTGTGAAAAAGCTTCGAGCAGAAATCACTTTTTGTACTCCATTTAACTCCAGCTTTTTCCTTTTCCGGGAAATAGAATCTCTTTTGAGGAGACTATTCATCTGAAAAGGCCAAGTTTCCTACTTTCAAACTATCAATGTGATTGATTTTCCTGTGGTTGGCTAGCTTGTGAAAAAGCTATGAGCAGAAATCACCTTTTGTGCCCCATTTAACTCCAGCTTTCCTTTTTCAGGAAATATAATCTCTTTTGAGGAGACTATTCAGCTCATGTCTTGCTTGCACCCTACTCTCGTATTCATCTGTTGTCAAGTCCCTCAGTTCTTCAATCTGGTCCAGCTTTGCCAATCTGTCCTGCTGAATGTTAATAATGTGGCTGACCATTTAGCTGGATTAGGATCACTTGACAAGTGAGTTTTTATCCCTCTTGGACAACAGATAGAGGAAATGGTTATTAAGGATGCTAGGCAACAATGGTACATTGGGAAGTGAGCTTGCAGATGATTGAGGACCTGAGAGGTGCTTTACCTAGTTGGTATGCTTGAGCTTCCTGGTGATGCTTTAGAGCTCACTTAGGGGAGTAAGGGTACTTCCTTCCCCTTGTATTTCTTTCCGTTATTCATTTAATAAAAGGGTAGGGCCCCTTCAACCCTTGCTTACTTAGCAAAAATAAATAAATAATAATATCTCGTTACTGGTTAGGACACCATCAACCAATTGTCCGCTTTTAACTCCAGTGGACTGAAAATGAGAAATAACTTGCGGAAGAATGGAGTTGAGCCTTGAAGAAAGAACTTTGGAGTTGCATTTGCACATTGAAGGGATTGGACTGGTAGGTCTAAAACTAAAATCTTCAGTTCTGCTGACTTCCTTCACTTTGGGATGAGGGTAATAAAAAATGTGTTTAGTCTCCACTCAAAGAAGAGATGATATTCGAATGAAAAAGACCCCCTCCCTGATTATGTAGATGTGATTACACAAAAACTGAGAAATGACATCGAAGATATTGCTATCCTTTTCATTATCACAGCTGAGTGAATTACTTAACAGCAGATTTGGATTACCTTGTTGCCTGATTTTATCATGGGTTCCTGTTTTCTGAAGAATGTTGCTCAGTCCACTTTACTTATCTATGGGCTGTACTGCATGTTAAATTGAGTCTGATCTGCCCTTTTTTTCTTTCTTTTTTTTTATTCTGTTTATGGTGCGGCGTATGTTAGGGGTCGCACTCTAACGACTGAAGATACTAAACATGACAATGGTTACGCCAGTCATAAAATGACGGTTGAGGTTACTGCAAAGAAAGCGAAAGTTCACACAGAATCTGAACAACCTCCTTTGACCCTTGGAACTAGAAATTTCTTGTCAAGAGGCATTTCCAAACATAAATGTCTTCCAGATGATTCCAGTAAGTTGAATGATATTCAAGAAAAGGAAGATGAAACTTCAGATATTATGAATATAGTCGTTAGGGATCACGCTCTAACGACTGAAGATACTAAACATGACCACAGCTATGCCAGTCATAAAATGGTGGTTAAGGTTCCTGCAAAGAAAGCAAAAGTTCACAGAGAATCTGAACAACCTCCTTCGAACCATGGAACTAGAAATTCCTCGTCAAGAGGCATTTCCATGCATAAATGTCTCCCAGATGATTCCAGTAAGTTGAATGATGTTCAAGAAAAGGAAGATGAAACTTCAGATATTATGAATATAGTTGTTAGGGATCACGCTCTAACGACTGAAGATACTAAACATGACCACAGCTATGCCAGTCATAAAATGGTGGTTGAGGTTCCTGCAAAGAAAGCAAAAGTTAACAGAGAATCTGAACAACCTCCTTCGAACCATGGAACTAGAAATTCTTCGTCAAGAAGCATTTCCAAACAAAACCGCCTCCCAGATGCTTCCATTAAGTTAAATGATGTTCAAGAAAAGGAAAATGGAACTTCAGATATTATGAATATAGTTCGAGGCATTGATCATAGACCTTCCCATGTAACCTTCTCAAATAATGGAAACGGGTTAAGAGTGAAAAAGATTATGCGGAGAGCTGTAGAGAACGAATCATCTGAGATAGTCGAGAAATTGAGAAAAGAGATAAGAGAAGCTGTTAGAAACAAAGCTGCTAAGAATTTCAGCAAAGATGAGCCTTTTAACCCAAAGCTTCTTATTGCATTCAGGGCTGCAATAGCAGGACCTAGAGCAGAACAGGAACCAGTTAAAAAGTTGAACCCTTCAGTTCTAAGGTCAAAGAAATCAATGCTGCAGAAAGGGAAGATACGCGAGAACCTTACAAAGAAAATTTATGCAACAAACAATGGAAGGCGGAGGCGGGCTTGGGACAGGGACTGGGAAATCGAGTTCTGGAAGCGCCGGTGTGTAAGAGCCAGTAAAGCTGAAAAAATTGACACACTGAAGTCAGTTCTTGATCTTCTAAACAAGAGCTCGGTTATGGATCAAGAGCTTGAAGCTGATCGTGCAAATCCTATTCTTTCAAGATTGTATTTAGCAGATACCTCCCTTTTCCCTCGGAAAGATGATGTCAAGCCGCTCTCAGCCCTCACAAGCACTGGTAGCGATGCAGTAACTACAGAACATAATTTGAAGGGAAAAGTTTCTACACCAATTAATGATGATACCAATGTTTGTCCAGCCACACAGACCACTGAGACTTCATCACGGGCTAGTTTTATTACTTCTACAAACATACAGTTGAATCATTCCACAATTAAGAAAACATCTATTCCTAGTGGTTCCAACATGGATGTGCAACAGCAGAAAGAAATGCCTGATAAATCTGATGTGAAGAGTGATAAAAGAAAATGGGCCCTAGAGGTTTTAGCAAGAAAGACTGCTGCAGTGGGGCAAGCTACTCATGGGAAACAAGAAGATACCAGCTTGCCCAAGGAGAAATATCCTCTTTTGGTATATACTTTCTTTTCCCTTGTGCGAGCGTTAATCACTTTATTTTAATGTCATGTTAACTTTTTTGCATTGACTTGAACAGGCACAGATACCCCCAGATATGAGACCAACAGTGGCACCAAGTCCTCACAACAAAGTACCTATTTCAGTTAGGCAGGTAACCACTAAAAAATGTTATTGATGATGCATTACTCTGCTACTAGCTATTCATTATCAGTGCAAATATGTTTCCTTGACAATTTTTTTTTTTTTTTTTATCTTTTGGATCTTTAATGGAAACTTTCTAGGCACAACTTTGTCGCTTGACCGAGCACTTTTTAAGGAAAACCAATTTGCCTGTCATCCGTAGAACTGCTGATACAGAGTTGGCAGTTGCAGATGCAATTAATATTGAAAAGGAGGTCGCTGATAGGTCAAATGGAAAGATAGTATACTTAAACCTCTGTTCTCAAGTGTTATCTCAACATATGAATAACAACAGGCCTGATAGTACTGCTGAATCAAATCCTTCATTGGGATTTCCTGCAGAAAGTACTGAACTAGAAGTTAACACACTCTCCTCCAATCTCTCAGCAGAAGAAGCATTAAAAATGGCTGGACTAGTGTCTGATTCCCCACCAAGCAGTCCCTTAGTAGAAGCTCTTAACGTTGAAGATGACCCTCCAGAGAGTTCCAGGGAGGACACGCCTGATAATGTGTTTGATATGGATACTCATGGAGATGTGGATATATATGGAGATTTTGAGTATGATTTGGAAGATGAGAGCTACATTGGTGGCAATGTTTTGAAGGTAAAATCACCACTTGAAGAGGGGGATTTGAGAATGAAATTAGTATTCTCCACCATCAAAACTGATAAAACAGATAATGTTCCGAACCTGGAAGATGAAGAGAGATTGGGTATTGTCAAGGCTCCAATTGACACTCCCTGCTTGGAGTTGCATAAAGGTGGAGGTATAGAATGTTCAACCTTCAATGATGGGACAAATACATCAAGTCCTAAACATGATCCATTACAAGGTAAAACAGACGAAGAGCAACATTTGGCAGAGTGTGAAGAGTTGTATGGCCCCAACAAAGAAGAGATTACAGTGATGTATCCTGACGAAGCATCTGTATTGCCGAATTCATCGATTGGAAGGGATGCTCCAGCTGAAACTCTAGCTTCCGTGGAGCATGGTTGTTATATGCCAGATAAAGAGGCGGGATCCACCTTAGAGGAGAGCTGTACAGAGAGCATATCTGCCAAGAGCAGGTTGCCTGCTAACCATCACTCTTTTGGTAGGGAAAATTCACCAAATCATTCTTTAAATGAGAACTTGAGGAAGGATAAAAGACCCAGCAAATTGAAGCAGTCTGACACAGGGTGTTCTGTATTTGAAAAGGTACATAAGCCAACTTTTCATATTCATGGGTTGGCAGTTTTCTTTGTCAACTTCCTCAGCTTGCTTTATCACTTCACATAAATTATCTGCTGCAGGTTGAAGCTTACATTAAAGAGCATATTAGACCGCTGTGCAAGAGTGGAGTTATAACAGTTGATCAATATCGGTGGGCGGTCAGAAAAACTTCTGAGAAGATTATGAGATATCACTCCAAAGACAAGAATGCAAACTTCCTCATCAAGGAAGGTGATAAAGTGAAGAAGCTGGCTGAGCAATATGTTGAAGCTGCACAACAGATGCCATAGATCCTATTTTCAAGGCAGCCATGCCCTCAGTTTGGGCAAAAGATTGTTCTCTTTTTAACTCACCGATCAGATCAGTAGACCAATGTTAGGTTTGATGAGTTAACCGATTATAGAGCGATCCAATTTTCAAACTAAATGGGCAGTGGGATGGATCTCACTTACTGTATAGTGCTGTTATAATTCATAATATAAAGCGTCAAAGTAACTGTGATGGACAGATGATCATGGAAGGACAAGGGTTATCCTGCCTGACGGTACTAATGATAGGTTTGATGAGTTAATGTTGTAGAGTGATCCAGTTTTCAAACCAACTAGGCAGTAGGTTGGAAATGCCTTTTTTTTTATTATTATTTATTTTTTTTTATTTTATTAGCAGTATTCTGGGGCAAAGGTCAGGGGTTTTGAAAAATGTGGTCTAGCCAAGCTTTGGTCGATCAAACTTAATAACATCATTCAAGGTCAAGTTGGAGTCAAACTAGCCATTCTGAAGAAAAAAAAAAGGTTGTGCAAAATCCTAGAGTAGAGGCATGCCTGGTCGACCAAATCCTTTATAAATAGAGGACAATCTCATTGATTTTTGTTATAATGTTGGATCCCAAATGAATTTCCACTGGATCTTTACCTTCATCGAAAAGGATACACATCCGAGATTCACATAGCAGAGAATGCATTTACCAAATGGTGCTAGATCAAAAGAGACATCTCCTACAGGACGTTGCGATACATTAAACCATAAATTGCAAAGATCAAATTCAGCTCATCTGTCACATTTCGGAGTGCTCACCCCCACTATAACAGCACTTAATAGTACAGGTTGCATAGAAATACATTTCCACAACAAAGCCAACACTGTCCATCGAATTAAAGGGAAGAAAGGAAGAGAAGTGAAAGCTTATTACCCAGTTCCCAATAGCCAATCCAAACAGATACATCTATGCATGTTTCAAAACTACTCAACTGTTCAACATCAACATTGCAAACAGCATTACCAGAAAAGTTGGGCACTCATACAGCACACTGAGATTGATTGATATTAAAGGGTGATTGATGCACATCTCAGTTACAGAGGTTTGGCATGCACACTCCACCATCAGGGTTCTGTTGTTCCTTCCATATCCGCCCGGTAACCCGCAATTTCAACTCTTTCCTGTCCCCGCCTGAGAAGAATAGTGCCATGTTACGTTGGATAATAAGGCCATCGTGACTATCCCGGACCTTGCGGTGACTATCACGTATGCTCCTAGGCATGCCCTCCCATATAAGTTTCCGTCCATTTGCTCCGACCTCAAGGCTGTAGCTGAAGTTCCGTGCCTCGGCTTCGTCCCCCATGAACCGGAGGAATGCCATGTACACAGGGGCCATACCAAGCTGAAATGCTTCAAAGTGCAGACAAAAATACTGACCAAAGCAATTGAAGACCTGGAACATTTGAAAAGTTTAAAACATGGTCATTTGTAATATTCGACTTTGAAATTCAATATCACAAAAGATACATATGTAGCACTGAATGGGGCTGTTGACTGCAGGTGTTTATTCATATACCTATTTCCAAATTGTCAATGTTGCCGAGTGTAAGAAACTTTGTTCTGTGTCTGAATTTGTAGATTCAAAGGTTAATTCTCACAGAGACATTATCCAATAATTTTAAGGGCTTTAAATAAACTTCTGTGATTCCAAAGTCTATGTAACCCACTCCATTAGTTTTACAAGCAACAAGTACAATGCGTGACCATATCTTCACATTAATTATTTTCTTCTTCTCAATAACTTAACTAATTGAATTAGAACTAATTACAACGCTAAATTAAACAATTATGAATTCAACTCGTGGATTTATGTAGACTCAATTGTGAAGATCTCAATTCTTCTAGTATGAGAAACTAATATTTTTTCCTTGCCTACAGGCTAGAGTATTCACTTAGCCCTATGTTCTAAATAATCATTCTCACAGATCGTTGATCAAAAGTGTATCAAGTATATATATTTATTTTTTTAAATTTGGGTAGTTGATCCTTTTTATTTATTTATTAATCCAGACCCGAAGGCTATAATATTGTCGCCACTTAATATCCTCGTCGCCTCCATCTCGCATGGAGACTTGCTTTCACTTCGGTCCATCGCCTTTAACTCGCATAAAGACTTGCTTTCGCTTCGTTTCGGTCCAATCTATCTAAGCAGCTACATTCAATACCCGAAGACTTATGAACGGCGGAGCACATGTGCTCCTAATAATCAAATGAAAACTCACAAAATTTTAACTGGTGAGTCTCAAACCCGCGACCTCTTACAAGGAGAGTAGATATCCAACCAACTTTAACTATTGTTGTAGCTCATCATATGTATTCCATGCTCCCTTATCCATATCTAGCTACTGACTATGGTACACAACTTTCATTGTTCACACATCACATGTGGATCGGTGGATTTCTCATAGTTGGTGCTGCTGCGCATGCAACCATTTTTATGGTAAGAGACTATGATCCAACTATTCGATACAATGATCTATTAGATCGTGTCCTTAGGCACCGTGATGCAATCATATCACATCTCAACTGGGCATGTATATTTCTAGGTTTTCACAGCTTTGGTTTGTATATTCATAATGATACCATGAGCGCTCTAGGGCGTCCCCAAGATATGTTTTCAAATACCGCTACACAATTACAACTTGTCTTTGCTACAATTGCTTGAAGCATTCTAACAAATAGCTATTTCCTAAACATTGTCCAGCATGGAAATTCACAAACCAACAACAATAGGTGTCTTGTAGTCTAGTTCTTAGGTCATCTGCAGTCTATAGTTTAATCCCCTCTTCTCAGGAATCCCAAACACCATAATTAAATGATCCGGCTGATGAGTATTTGGGTATACGTGTGAAAGGTTTAAGGTTTATTGAGAAATGATCAACCAACTTCATCATATTTTATAGGTAAGTCATAAATTCATCATAATGTCTTAGTAATTACTATCATTGTCAACAGAGTAAACAGAATCCATACTTACTGTCAACATCCAAGTGGCGTTTTCAACCTCACGGGGATTAGACTTTACATATCTATGGTTGAAGGTGCATCCTGAGTGCATGTCTACTTTGTGATCATCCCTCAAATGAGCAACTAGGAAAGGAATATCGCCAACAATAGAGCACTCTGATCCAGCATATGGACAGTTGTATGGTCTGAAGTTGCACTGAGCCTCATGCTTCAGCTTGCTGTAGTATGGGAAAATCTCTGGGCAACCCAAGGAGTAATACTTGCAGGGAAGTTCCAGCGACTCTGCCACCTTCTCCAACGCTAAACACCTTATATCTCCTAGCTCTTGTCTACAAGTGGGGCATCGGTTGTGTACCCTTGTTTTACAGGTGGAACACAGTGTATGTCCATTATGGCACTGCAAGAAAACTAATCTGTTAGAACTAGCATTTACAGAATAAGGAACTCCAGAAAGGGACTGAACAATATAACATTTTTTAAGTAACAGAAAAAATCAACATTATCAAGAACAAAGAAAGAAGGAACACTGAACTTCAGATTAAAAAGGTTATCTTATTCAATAAAACTAGCAATTGATTAAATGAATTAGGATTGGGCACATAGATTATATGTTGTCCTTGTTATATGAGCTAGAGTCCCAACACATTGGTAGTGCATCAACAGACACGTGCAATCATAGGGAAGGAGAATGCAATACTACAATGCGCTACTTCCATATGATTTATGAAAGACCTTTTCCATCCACTCACATATTGTGGATGCCTTATAATCCAAAGCAAGGATTGCGATTTCGTTTTCGAGGTAATTTTGGTCTCCTGATTTTAAGAAATATTTTGAGACACATTTAGGTATGTAAAGATAAAACGTAAATATTTTGAGGATGTCTGAAATATATATAATGAATTTCGAGGGTATATGAAATATGTGAAAAAAATAAGGTGCAAATAATCTATTGAACACATTAAATGAAGCTTAAATACCAAAAAATGAAACAAACATGAATCAATATATACTTACAAAATCAGTGAATGGTTTCAAAAATTAATATATAAATAAAATAAATGATAATTAGAAAATCAAGGAGGTGGTTTAAAAAATTAATAAATAATTATAAGAAATGATAATTAGAAGAAAAAAAGACCGAAATTTATGAAAAGCCACGAATTTGTTTTGACAAAATGTACTTTTTGGTAACTGGCTTGTGTATTTTTACGAAATTTATGAAAAAAACTCTGAAATTTTTTTAAAAAACCCTCGAAAAATTTAATTTTTTCTTTCACCTTTTTTTTCGTAATTTCAAATAAAACTAAATTTTCGCAGGATTTCACGAAATCTCATTCCTTGATCAAAAGGATCTTCCTTTGAATTAGATGGCAATAATTTAATATTCATTTTTTTCTGGTAAAGGATCAACTACTAGCATATACGCTAACTTTGAAGGTTTAGGCTTTAGCTGGTTTACTGGAAATCATTGGTTTGGATTTTTTACTATTGGAAAGGGCCTAAGGTTCAATTGTGATCTAATTTCCCTACGTCCAGGTATTATGAATTATATTTCAGCAGTTTGTTAGTTGTTTCGGTTACTCTCAATTATTTGGTAAATGTTATTGAACAAAATCATAGTTATTGAAATGCTTATTGTATCGTTTTTCAGGTACCTAAATTTAATATACGATATCATGATGTATCATATATCACAAGTTATGTGGGGGAAGAAAAGGATACATAACTTCACAAACAAATATATAATGTATATAAGCATATAAAAGACATAAGTATTATTCAAGCAAGAGATCCAAAAAAACATAGTTCGATGTTAGATTATCATATATGAAAGTTAATTCACTAAAAAAAAAGAGAGAACTGTCTATTTACCGTCGACTCTCAAATTATAAGAAGTCATCCACAATAATTTTCATTCTTCCCCTTGTTTTTTGTTTTCTTTCCCTTTCTCTCTCAAAAACACTCTAAAGCACATAGGTAAATGAAGGTTAAACAGGAGTGAAAGGTAACCTCTCCCAAAAACACTCTAAAGCTCTTAGGTAAATGACGCTAAACAGGTGTTAAATGTAAAACAACAACAACAACATCAACAACAACAAAATCTTAATGTTTTAAAGCCAGACCCCAATGAACAAAAGAACATTGAAAAAGAAATTATATGGATGTGGCTTAGATACAATACAAATAACTATGAAACCGTTAAAATAGAAATTGTCGTTCATGGGATGACTACCATGAAGTAGAATTGATAAAATTATATTGCATGTGGCCTATGGTCATCCAGTTGAACATTATATCATGCAAAACAAGAAACTAAAGTATCCATTCAATGCTCCTCCAAATAATTGCTGGAAGTTCGATTTATAGGACTAGGTGTCTTCGAGCTCCTAAACTTCTATGGAAACATGGCAAGAAACTAATCTCCAAAAAAAATATTCTGTTTGAGGCCATGATACAATAAAACAGGAAGATGAGCCTTCTAGTGATTACAATGGGGCAGTTCCATGCTGCTATTTAGTAACATTTAGCAATCAGATTTTACTAGTAAGAAGATACATACCCCAACTCAAAAGCTGCCTACTCCAAATCAGGCTATTATGAGATATGGGGAAAAAAAAATGAATAGCGGATTCCACCTTAGTTCCTCAGGGGTTTCTTCATTGATTTCATCTATTGGTGATGATAGTAACAGTGTTACGAATGACAGTGATACTTGTTGTATCCATAAATTGGGGTGTCTATGTTTACCCGTGTAACTGGAAATCAAATTACCCATTATACAGCCTCTTCATTTGCATAAAATCCAATTCCATGAAAAGAAAGGAATTGAAAGGGGAGTCGATAGAAGAAGATATAGAAGAAAGACATAAGTGAGGTTCAAAAACGACATTCTGGTTCCCAATCGACACCTTGCTCCCCCTTAAAGAGTTCAATTCTCATATTTTATAATAAACTTGGAATGTGATTCCTGCATTTTGTCAAAAAATCACAGGGTTGAGTGGTTGACCATGGTCACGCCTCTTGCTTGCAAAGGTAACTCAAAGAGTAAGACTGTATGCAAACAACCATATACTCGGCAAAACCAATTAGAAGTAGGTTTTAACGGTTTTACCTACTTGGAACCACTTCAAAAGGTTACAAGAAATGTAACTATTAAACAAAAATTTTATATGAATTCTCTATGTAACAACGACAATGTTTCAAAAATTGTCAAACTTCCCATGTCAGATACTTATTGGACACTCCATCTGACATTTCATTATTCGATCATCAACATTTTCACACATCTTTCAAAGTACCAATTACAAATGTTACAACGTAATAATAGGCAATTAGTCACGTTAGTGGTGCAGTTATAGCAATATTGACCACAAGGGAAAGAATATGACAAATCATATAAAATTACTGTTAAAAAGTAAATTAAATCATATTGTGCAAAATGTCCTGTGTGTGTCTTTTTTTGGTCAATGTTTTCTGACGCCTCGTATCCTTATTGGTGTCGTTACATAGAATATTCTCAATATTTGGGTGACCTTGTAAATTTTTAAATTTATATAGGCAGATAGATTTAATTGTTATTTTGTACCATATTAATATTATATAAAAACTTGAAATCATGAAAAATAATTATATTGATTCAAGACTGAGTGATTTTATGGCTTTTTCTCGTCTATATTCCCACTTTGAACTTTCTCTGTTTAATAACATACTGGTAAGACTTTATTTTTGCTTTCTATAACTTGCCTTTCAACCTTTTCTGTTCGTCAGCTTATAAAACCACTTCAATTTTCCATAACCTCGACACCTTCTCAGTGCATTTTTGGGTTCTCAATACAAACATGAATACTTTGGTTGGAGCATGAGAGACGTAAATTCCTCTTTATCAAACTTGTGTTCTACAGTCCCCAATTTAAGTTATATTTTAATGTGTGAAGCATGCCAGCTAGGAAATTATCATGTTGTCCACAGTGCGCCCACTTAACAACAATGAGACACTGCGGTTTAGTCCACGAACAACTCCATCTCCAAAGCCTGTCATTCATCCCACAGATGATTTGCCTCTCGATTCTACTTTTTTGTTGAAAATTCCAAGTATTTCACTCCTTCCTACATTATTGAAAGCACACATCTAAGCTACAAGCTTACACTTGCCAATGTTACAAGACCATTTGCTAATCAATTAATTCAAAGAGCGGGAAATAAGTTTCATAACCCTGAATTCTCCCATGAAACTAGCCCAAATGGTTTGCGCGAAGTTGCAACAGAGCAGCAGGTGATCAATTGATTCATCACATTGCCAGAAAAAGCAACGAGTGTTGTCCACATTGATGCCTTAGATTGGCCGCAATATCAACACGTTTTCTCCACGTTAATGACTTTGCACCTCAGGTTATTGCTGGTGACAATACAACCATGGTCATCACAAAGAAATTGATTCTTGGACGAATACAATCAAGCTAAATACTCCTCTTTATCAATATTATGTTCTAAAGTTCCTAATTTGAATCCTATTTTCTATTCTAATACGAGGCTTGCCAGCAAGCCGTTGCACATCACGGTATAAGGTCTTTGAAAGTACACTGTGATGAAACTTTGTACACTAGGACAATTTCCACACATCTTTAGATGATGTGGGACCAATACACCCTAAACAACCCCCTCAATGTCAACAAAGGGGCATCACAGTCAGTCCAACTGTCATGGGAAGCCCATCCTAACAATGGGCATTGTTGATGCATTGTTATCAGAATTTAATTGATGTTTTTTTATACACTTTTATTGACTATACTTGTTTTAAGCCTTACTAGTTCAAGGTCACTAGGTAATTGATCTCCTTCTATCTGCCCTCACCTAATCTTCCCCATCTGATGTTCAATCCTGTCGTATTTGTTCATGAGTTAAGCTAAGGTTGTAATAGATAGAATTCACGAAAGGTGTGATGGCTTAGTGGTTGAGTAGTGACGGATGGCATCACTAGGTCAAAGGATCGAACCCAGCCGGCAGCATCTGGGGTGGGAGGGGTTAAGGGATAAAAAAAAAAAGTAATAAATAGAATTCTCATCCTGTCAAACGGGTGTTTCTAAGCTCGCCTCTCTTGTACCCAAAACGTCATTATGTCATTTATTACATCGTTAATGTGTTGTTCATTCTCATATTAGATTAGTCGATAATTGAAGCTGAAAACGAGACTACTAATAATGATCTTTTCATATTGATTGCACATTAAGATATTCAAGTAGTTTTAGTGTTTCTTTAAAATATCGCTTCTTTCCATGCTGCTGATAAAAACATTATACATGGCAATCTTGCTTTTCCTTTCTTTTGTTCTAAATGACGAAACCTACAAGTCTTCCAACAACCAAGGCGGGTGACATCATCCTAATGAGCATTGATGCATCCTCGGGAAGCTGCCTATAATATCCCCTATATCTTCCAGAATGCTAGTTCCATGAAGAGGGGCAGGCATCCCTGAAAGATAACCTACCTACCACAACTCAAATGGACAACCAATGACCTTCCACACTCTTTTCCTTGATCACATTATACTTATACATACAAAGATAAAGAGAGACACTGTGTATTTAGCACTAGCAGTTCACCTGTGCTTACAGTGTTCCCCATCGACTATGTAACCAGATATCAGGCCAAAAAAAAAAATTCCTAACCAAAGAGACATCTCAGCCAAATTTGGAAGCTAATTCTAACACCAAGTTTATGCCTTTAGCTAAATGATGCCATAGACAGCATATGGCATCCTTAATGTGTACAATTTCATCTCGTATCTCATTCCCAGTGTGCGTAAACTGAAGGGAAACAAGATCTTCACAGACTAAAGCCCAAACAACCCACTAAAGATCAAACTTCCAAGGAGTAAATTGGCAAGAACAATCCTTAGATCAACAAGTTCTCTTTCAATTTCTCGAAATGTGATAAACTCAGAAAAGTTAAGTATCAATAAGCAACATTTCTAAAGAAAAATGACATTTTTCCTACCCACCAAATGCCTCCAATTAAAAGAAGCCAACCCCAGTCACCAAAGCGCCCATTTAGCAAAAGAAAGAAGAACAAACCTGATGAATTGGAGGGTACATTGAATTGGTACAGACGGGGCACTCAAGCAACTCATGGACACTTGTAGCAGGAGGAATGGCAGGAGAGATGATACTACTGTGATGGGGTTTCGATGAGGATAACTGATGGTGATGATGGTAATGGTGAACATCTTCTTCATCGATTCCCTCCGAAGAAGATATGCATTCGATGCTATTCAACTCCATTATTCATACAAACAACAACACTTTCTGTCCAGTCTATCCTTCCCTTCTTTTCTGGGTTTCCTTCATTTCTTTTCTCTTTCTTTCGATTCTTCCCTCTCGTTGGAGACTACAGAGTAGTGGGTGGAATTGTTCCATACCATAACACACCAAAAAACTAGCCCTCCTCTTCTAGGTTGCACCCCCACACTTGGCTTTGAACTGCCCTTCTTGTATAAACAACCCCCAGCCCAAATCCCCAACCTTTTGTGTTTTAATAAAGGGTTTTTTGAGTTTAGTTTATGCCTATTAGAGTTTATCATTCATTTTTTATTTTCCTGTCAGAAAAGGAGTTAAACACAATTAATTTTCAAAACGAGGACCAAACTAAAAAAAACCCTTTAATAAAATCCCCATGTATTTCAAGCAACAACCAGGCAATTAGGTCGGGGCGAGTCAGGTTATGGAGGGATGACATATCAATATACTAGACACAAACAAGGGCCTTCCATTAAAAACAACTAAACATGAACCCAACTTCTCAATATCTAGGTTGACATGATCTGACCCACTGAAAACCTTATCATGATCTGAACCGAAATGACACGACATTCATCACCATATTGTCTCACTGAAAACCCTATCATGATCTGAGCCGAAATGATACGACATTCATCACCATAACTAGACACAAACTAACCCATTTGACGAAAAAAGTATAATATAACTGGTTAAAACGAGTTAGAAGGGTAAACCCGAACACAACTCATTTATGTGTACGGGTTTGCAGTCCTCCAAAAAATGACATGAAATCAAAACAATATTAACTCTAAACCATTAGCATCGGGTTGATCTCGAGTTGTCTGCCAAGTTTGAGTAAATTTCCATGCCTAACAATTTTCTTATATGGTGTTCCCTTTCAATCTAGTTTTATGCAATGTCATCGAATTTGTGGAACCTAGTTATTTAGGATGAAATTGGCTAATTTTAGATCCTATTCAGTTACGGTGAAATTGGCTAATTCTACTTTTTACTCCCACTTCACTATCTTATACACCATTAATAAATTATAAGATATGAAAGTTAATTGATGGGCAATTTTTGTTACATTCCACAAAACTTGTTGAGTTGTCCTTGTGTGTTTTGTCAATGTTTGAAAATGATATGAATCCTTGGCATGACAAATTTTTTTTTCTTTATTCACGTCGTGGTTGATGGTGTCCACTTGAATATCAAACATTTATACTTTAGATCTCTTTTCTATAAACTTTTTCTCTAAGAGTCGAGAAGTCATTTGTGCTTTCATTTCTCACCTGAGAGTTTAAAATTATGTTATAGGTACCCAAACTACCAAACAAGATGAAAAAAAAAAACCCTACAAACTATACCTCAATTTATGGGTAATATTCCATTTGAGACTTTCACATGCAAACTCAGTTATATCAACAACCCACATTTACTTTAATTTTTTAAATATATATATACTAGTTGTTTAAGCCCGTGATAAGCACGGGCATTCCCCGCATCTGAGAACGTGTTAAATAAAATGTGTTCAAATAAATATATAACACTTTTTTTCTCTCTCTTCATGAATCTAGGATTCCACTATAACTTTTGGTAGGAAGTTAGTTAATAATGTGTAAATTAAATGATTGTATCTCAAATAAGTTATTATTTGATTTTCTACATGTGCGTGGAGATAGTATTGTAGAAAAACTGATGCAAACATAAATTTTCTCAAAATAAAAGCTTTTCCATCAATAACATTTCATATAATATGTTAAGATATGTCAATGCGACTTTGAGTTTTAAATCAAGCTAAATAAAATATTTTATAGACAAAACAAATTAAATTTTTATTTCTAATATCAAATTTGTAAATATGTTATATTTTAAAATGTTCATGTTCCGAATGTGATCGTATTAAAGCTGCTACAACTTGATCTACTTAACAATGTCAAAATCATGTTTTTCAAACTTATGTGCAAAAATATTTTGTATAATACTTTTGTTGCATAAAGTTGATAAATTACTTGAAGGAAAAAACTTCTTGACATGTTACAATTATTTTTATTTTTATTTTTATTTTTCATGATTAGCAATTAGACTATTTAGTTAAAACTACTACAAATAGATTTATGAATATTAAATATGGTTTTTTTTAAATGTGTGTGTGATATAATACAAAAGGAGATGTCAAACAAATATAAAATAAATAATCGAAAAAGTAAACTTTTAAAATCTTTGGCGCATATATAAAATTAAAAATAATGACCAAGATGTAAAATTGTTCTATATACAACATAATTCTTTTGGGTGATAAAACACAATAGTTCATTTAATAGAACATAATAATTAAACCATGAATAACCCTAATCCAATAAATATTAATCTAATTGATCAAACGAAACTAACCATTTAAAATTTGAGAAAATTTAAAAAATACCAAATCAAATTCGATGGTGTAGAAACAAAATAATTAACGATAAAAAAGAGTTATAAAATTAATCAAAAATAAGAAAAATGTAAAAGTATATTCTTTTGTTTTAAAATATTTTTAAGGTGCACAAAGCTACGTAAAAGAGGATATGAGATAAGTTTTGATAAAGCATAAAACACAATAATGCGACACAATGACTACTATTAAAGATGAAAAAAAGTTGAAAAGTTAAAAGAAAACAAAAAAAATATATGTAATAAAAAGTATAATACATACAAAGAATTCATGAGATAAACTTTAATAAAACATAAAACACAATAAAGCGACACTATGACTACTTTTTAAGATTTTTAAAAAAAAATGCACCAAAAAATGTGTGTAACATGATAATCAAGTAAATAAGAATATTTGAAATGTTGAATGAGCGGTGGTTTTATTGGGTGGATGCTCATAATTGAGATCTTTCAATAGATTTAAATTGCTTATAAATATCCAAAATCTAATCGGACAACCTAAGATAAAGAAATAGAGATAAGATCAACAAATCAAAACATTAAAATATACCAATTTGAACACATAAAAAATAGTACAAATTCCATCATCCATTAAAAATAAAATAAAGAAATAAATTCGACTCAAAATACAACACCTTTACAAATAATATCTCATTGTGAGAGAAATAGTTAGAGGTGAGGGTGGTACATTTACAAAGAACGCTTCCTCGTGAGAGAAAAAAAATAGAGAAGAAGGGTTCTAAGTGGTGTGGGAGATAAATGATATTTATGGATAGAAAGATAAATTAGTTATGTATGGTGAGATCATGTAAAAAAAGTATAGGAATGTGGAGAATGAATAAGGATGGTTTGAGGATATTGTACATTGCATATCTTTTAGTGGATTTTTTAATTAATATTTATTATGAACTACTTTTTTATAGCCGTTATAATTTGGCACCACAAAAACAACAGCATCAACCTGGAAGGGTAGCAAGGAAGGGGGTGATCGATTGAGAGGGACGAAGAGAGATAAAGGAGATGGAGCCACAACCATTGTCGCCCTTTTCCATCCTTTTCTTCTCCTTCTCCTTTCCTAGTTTTCACACTATCTTTTTCTTCTTACGCTCTCTCAGTTCCTCCTTCCCATCGAATCCTTCATGACTAAGAGTTTTCCACTCGCATGTACCTTTGCGAGGGTCAAAGTTTTTGCCCTCACAGTGGCCCGTGCGAGTGAGGAACCCATCCTCGTACTGTCCACCGCAAGGGTGAAAAAAATAGGGTGCAAGGGGAAGGAGAAAAAGAAGAGGGGCAATGGTGGAATCAAGGTGGAGATCATGTAATGGCTCCAAATCTTCTACTTCTTCAACTTTGTTTTCAATTTCGATTTGAGAGAATAGAGAGGATATGCGAGAGATACTTTGGGGGTGCCCTCAGATGGGGAGGGAAAATAAGAAGAGAAATGAGAAAATAATAAGAAGATCATAGAAGAATAAGAAGAAGATGTTTGAAGAAGAAGAATGGTGGTGAGAAGAAATGAAGTTGGGAGGGAAGATGGCGCTTTCCATCATTTTGAATTTGGTAGGGGAGAAAGATTTATGTTTTTCTTTTTATAGGTGGTGTGAAAGAGAATAGTGGTGTGGGACAAAAAGTGCATCGTGCGGGAAAGAAAATATTAGATGGGTGGTGTGGGTGAAAGTAAGTTGTGGTGCCAAATAGTCGCTGCCTTATTTTTTTGTATAGAAATTTTAGGGGCCATGGAGGAGAAATTATTGAAAAGTATTAGCTTCAATAGATGAATTTACCCTTTATGATAACTAGTTAGCTGTTTTAGGAGATTTTGGAAAAGTAGTTACTTTAGAAACTAAATATTTGACAAAAAAAAAAAAAAAAGCGGGGAGAAATTTTAGGATAATTATTTGAAATTCTACCTAGAGTTTTATTCTTAAGATTTTTGGGAAGATTGAGATGATGTGGCGTGAAAATGCTGATGCGTCACTTTTATCTACAGAGAATTAGGCATATAAGAGACAGACTATTTGGTTTCTACTTTAATAGAATAACACACACACACACACATATTTCAATTATTGGGATTTGATGTCATTTAAAAAATACTTGTTATGCCACACATAGATTTTGTAAATAACATATCACTAAAGGAGTAGTTAGTGAACATGAGTAAAATTCACTTTTGAATTGTGAATGAGTTATATGCCTTTGCATTGTTTGCTCAAATTTTCACTGCCCTTAGATCTAGCTTACACTTGGCATCATAGTATAAAATATCGAGATATTTATCTCTTTTTAAAAAAAAAAATTCTTTCGGAAAATGACTTTTAAGGCCTACTTTTTAACAAAATAGACCATTTAAATATCGTAGTTGATGTAATAGATAATTCGTGCCTACTTTTATACTTTTATGATTAACAAATATTTTTTTTATTAATTCAGGTTAACCCATAAAATTATGACATATTTACCCTTCCTAAAAAATAGAAAACCAAATTTTATAGTTTTATGACCAACAAGGACTCCAAAAAAAGAAAATCTAATTAACTAACAATCGGATTACTATTTCTCGCAAGTTTCTTTTCTTTTTTCAATCTTTTCCACATGCGAAAACCAAAACGAAATCTCCCACATGTCCCCAATATTTTTCGTTGATTGATCTCTTTGCATCTTGAGGTATGGTTATGATTCTCAAGTTTTATTTTTATTTTTGTTTTCTCATGATCTGTTTATAAGGATACTTTTATTAGACTATGAAGAATCGTCCAATTTACTGCCGTTTTATCTTTTAATGTCCGTTTTACATGTAAGTTTTTTTCATTGCTTAAGCCGGCAATCATAAATGTCACTTACAAATGATCATCAAATGTTTATGTTCTCCAATATGGAAGTATTTTTGTTTGTTTGTAAGTTTGCATTATTGCATTAGATGACATTTGAAGTTGTACTAATTCAAGTTTTGCTTAAGACTGCATTATTTGTAAGTTTTGTACAGATTTGCATTATGCCTAAACAAGTTTTGCATTATCTCCCATTGTAACTTCATAAATTCCAAGAGACGAAAGCATCACAAATGGTCTCATATTCGAAAAGACTAGAGGATCATAATTGCCATCTTTCTCATCAATCATCATATTACAGAGGGTTTAGATGTGCTCACAACTACTAATCCTAAGGTTGATTGTGGAAAAGTACAATTAAGAAGGCATTGTATTGGATAAATTAAGTTGAGAAGTTTAACTAGAATATATTGGGGCATCCTCTGGCGAAAACACTTGCAAGCTTAGAGGATTGAGTGAAAATATTTGATCCCTCTGATCAAGCATATGCCTAACCCTGTGCTCCTGTTCCGGCCAGGAGATGTTCCGGGACAAACCTCCAATGCCCAAGTCAGTCAGTCAACACACTGAAATAATACAAACAACTGCAGCTCTCCCCATATCTCTCAGCCTGGATCATATGCTTCTCTTTACTTGTCTGGGCACCTTTTACAAGCGAGCTTGCATATCAAATGTACACATTTTATAACACCAAATCCAAAATTTAGGAAACAAGTATTTTGCCAGCAGGTCCAAATGAGAAGCTATACACTGGAGTCGACCAGCTTATGCAGCTTAAGAATTCGATTATAGTCTCTTCTAATTTCATTTATTCGACAAACTAACAAATTCAAACTCAGCAGCCAAAGCCAAATTGAATAGAGTACCAAAACGGCGAAATCAAGCTGTCACGCCCCGACCCGCCACGGGAATCGCAGCGTGCCGATGCGTGAACTAACACGTACACAGGCGGATCGTAACCGGCCACAACATCATAATATAACACATTCTTGATACGAGAATCAAACGGAAATAAAACTACGCTAAAGTTTGAACAAAATAAATATATTTGATTCGCCCCGCCAGAGTCATAGCGACAAAACCAGTATACAAACATCTAGTATAGCAATATAGTACATCTGAAACACAGAGGAAGCAAAACATACCCGTACAGGGTGGACACAACCAAAAAGCACAAAACGCGCCTACAACGGAAACCGGGGCCTACGCGCCACGATCAGCAGGAACGCCAACACTGCCTGCACTCCAATAGAAGCACACCCCTTGCGGGGTCAGCAAAGCACAAAGCTAGCTGGTGCGAGCGAACTAAATACAACTAACAAAATAATAAACAAGGAAAATTCATGCCACACAACAATGAATAAGCAACAAGTTCTAAAGTCTAAATCACACCGTGTCTCTAAGGATAATGTTTATAAGTTCAAGCAACAACACAAACATTTCAGATTCAACAATAACTACAAGTCTACGATATATGTCGATCAGTACACGTGATTCAAACATGGTAAATATCAAGCAATGGAAATAAAGACAATCTCACAATTCTTCCTAGTCTCCTAGGTATAACAATCAGGTTGAAACCAAAAATTCTGTAAAATTCTGTATAAGTCTGTATAAGTGTCTCATATCGTAGGTATCCGCATACCCTACGAATGTGTCTCACCCAGACACATCCCACAACATGCACCAGTACCACTTCGGGCTTGTTTGTATCATAATGGGGTGCCATCTGTCAGGATACAAACTCAAACATCCTGAACGACTGGCCTAACACGGCCAACCTAACACAATCAAACTCAAGCGCGCTGGGAGGGAAAGCGAGTAATCTCCAAAGCACGTCCTCCGGGACCCGTCCTACTGCACTCTATAGTGGCAAGTGCGTGCGGGAGCTCACCGCACCTCAGCAAGCTTGCCACATGCAATAGCGTCCACAATGTCAGGTGCGAGTCATCTCAAGCACCCTCCAACTCACGATGCGAGCAAGCTCCTAAGCATCGGTACAACAGGCATTATAGCGGGGTAAAGACACTTATACTACTATCCACATGCACAAATGACAAGTCTGTACATAACCAAATGTACAAACGTGCAATCATAAACAATTCGGCAATTTTTATAAAACCACGACTATGCCAGGGTCCCAACATGACCCAATTCACCATGATAAATTTATTCGAGTCAATTATCATACATGCTCAAGACTCGGCAATCCACGGTAAAACATGACATGCTATGCAAACTCGAAAATGAAGCATACAAATCCAATGTATTTACACCAAACCTAATCACACCCAAAATTCATTCACTATTAGACTTTATTCAAGTATATCATGCTTTCAGGAAACCTAATACATACTTCATTCATAAATAACCAACATAATCATCGAAATATCTGAAACCCCGAATCTCGGATTTGGATTCAATTATACACAATTGACGGTATAATGTAAAAATTCAATTCAGGATTTCAAATAATTATTTTCTCAAAATAAATATTATAATTCCACTCACCTGGGCGGAATGGATTTTCAAAACCCAATTCCTACCGGTCGAAGCTCCAAACACGCAAAACCACGAATGCGGGACCACGAAAATTCTAAAACTGCAAGGCGGACTCGAAAATGAGTAAACTAGCCGAAAACTAGAATAAATAAATAAATACAATCGGCGCGCGACTGAAAGAAAAACTTACATGCAATAGGAATTCGGCAACCACCCCGCCGAAACCCAAAGTTTGGCGAAAACGCGCCGAAACCCTCCCTACTCCAGTCTGATCGCCTCCAAACTGCACAACAGGCCGGAAATGGGTCTAAGAACCCTCGGAGTCACTAATGTGGGGCTCACCCACGCACCCAAAGCCCGGATTCACGCCGAAGAACCCACAAAATGAACATGCAACCTGATTTTTGAAAATTTTCGGCCAACCCCAAAATCGACCTTGCATGTCGATTCTAAGGGCTCCCAAGGACGCCACCAAGGCCCCAACACGGCTGATCGGAGCTATGGAAACCGATCAAACCCCAAACCCAAATGAAAACTGATTTTTTTTTTTTTTCGAAAAAACAACAGAGAAATGAAGAGGGGAAAGAAGAGAGGAAGAAATCAGGAGGAGGAGGTGAGCTTTGGGGGAGGAAATCACCCAAAAAAATGTCGAAGAAAAATGGCTGGAGGCGAAGAGAAGAACTTCGCACTCTGTAAGAAAAAAGAAAAGGAAAGAGAAAGAAGAAGAAAGGGGGGGGGGGGGGGGTCGTTTCCTTTTAAGGGGTGGGTGGCTATGTGCCCCCACCACCTTTACTGAGTACACCCCGCCCAAAAAAAAACTTTTTTTTTTTTTTTTTAAAAACGCAGGTATTACACAAGCCCTCAAAATCATAATATCGTTTGATTGAGATGCCAAAACACAACATATAGAAACTGCAAATTCACTCAACACTAGCAACTAAAATAAAATTGAGAAATGATAAAGAGAACATCAATTCTACTTTCGCCAAGCAATTTATGATGCGCAACACTATAATGTAGAGGCCCTCTTCGCATTTCTTACAAATATAAATTTCTCAATTTCGCCTAAAATAGTGGACATAGTAAAGAGCAGCCACTGCTGCCCACGATGATTCAAGCTCTTCAGCACACTTGCGCGCTCGTCGTGGACTTTGGCACTAGATCAACCTCCTCTACCACATCCCCATTCACTACCACCGTCTGCTTGGCTTCCTCCAATTCAGTCTCCATCAACTTAATCTTCTTCTCCATCTCTTCCAACTTCCTCTTAGTTTTGTCCAACTCCTCATCCAGTTCTTGCTCCCCTTGGCCAACACACCAATCCACCGTTGTTTCGATGCTTATCAATGTGAGTCTTTTGATTCAATGAACAATTTATACGTAATCCAATTTGGAGCGGATTAGGAAGGCAATCAAGGCATGCATGGACATGTACTGAATTACATATCAGTACAACTTGAGAAACAATTAGACATCATCCAAATGCAAAACAATTCTCATTGGGTATTGATTGTTGGGTTTGTCTTATACTAGCATATTATCCGTGACGTTGGCACTTCACATATGTTTATTTATTTTTACTGTTAATTATTATACACTGAACACTCGCATAACCATCCCCACCATTGACCTCAATCAGTTCCATAAAATATCATATTTTAGAATACTAATTTTTTTAGAGTCAAACTCAGTTAAAATTATAATCGATTGAATGTTCACTCGTTGTTTAAATGTTCAATAAAACGTTCATCTGTTTCTTTGAAAAATATTATACTTAGGCATGAAAATCTTCTAAATACTTGCATGTTTTATAATTAAAATACATACTTTGAAATTTTAACTATTTGTATTGATCATTGGTTTTATTGGAAATATCTAAAAAATTGCATTTCAATGATACCAAGTTTATCAAAATCCGACAACTACGTAAATATTTATGATAATTTTCATTTTGAAAAAAAAAACACCATATTTTCTCTCTCCGCCACATGTACATTCCACTAATTTTTTTAACAATTTTTTCATTTCTTTGCCATTCTACATGTTTTATATTTACAAATATGTCATTGTAGAAGAAAATGAATCTCAACCTTCAATATCTTCCCAACTTTTAATCCTAACTCTCTTTTATCTCTAATTCTCATTTGATGTTTGTCTAAGTCAGCAATGAATAGTAAAACACCTATGTGAATTGTAAGATAGACTAGAGTATGCCCCGTGCCGTTGGCACTCCACATAAATTTTTTTTGCTAAATATTTTGTATTGAAAACCTCCGCCACTATCCTCATTTTAGTTCTCAATCAGTATTGAAGTGTAAGCCTATTCTAAGGTAAAATTTTATATTATAAATTTTAGGGTTACACTCGGTCAAATTTGAATCAATTGGAGAAAAAATTTAAACGCCAAGAATGAGTTCTCCCCCAGTATTTGAATTCGCCAAAACATGAAGTTTAGAGTTTTTGTTTAAATGTGCATTAAGATACCTGACTCATTTTTTTTTCTTGTATGATCGGCCCGTCTCATTGATTTGAAAAATATTAAAGATGTGAAATATATTTTACATTTTTTTAATTATAGAATATCATCATCATCAAAACCCATTCCCGATATTTTTCGGGGTCAGCCACATGGATTTTGGTTCTCCAAGCAATGCGGTCTTCCCACATATTCTCGCCTAATCCAAACTCAAAGATGTCTTTTTTAATTATAGAATATATATTTATTAAATTTTAGTGTTTGTATTGATCATTGATTTTGTTGAAAAGATCTTCAAAAATGTATTTCAACGATATTAAGTTTACCAAAATTCGACAACGATGTAGATAGTTATGATAATTTTCATTTTGTTAAAAGGAAAATATAATATTTTCTCTCTTTGCCACATGTACATTCCACCAACTTTCTTCAAAAGTTTTTCATTATTTTTGTTCTTATACATGTTTTATATTTACAAATATGTCATCATAAGAAATGAATCTCAACTCTCAAATTCAATACATTTCCCAACTTTCAATCCTAACCATCTTTTATCTCTAATCCCTTCGATTTTACTTTGTCCCAGACAATAATGAATAGTAAAACACCACTCGGAATCGTAATATAGATATTTTCAGAATTCTCATTGGGTGTTGGATATTGGATAGTCGTCCCTGTATTCTTGAGCAATACAACAATTCTTACAAGTGTGTTAATTTGGAGTCATTGTTGGCCATAAAACTATAAAATAAAATTAAAATTTTTTAGGTTTTCTATTTGTTTAAGAAGGGTAAATATGTCATATAACTTTATGTATTAACCTAGGTTAATAAAATAGTCCTTGTTAGTCATAAAATATGAAAGTAGGAAAAAAATTAACCATTACATCAACTACGGTCTAAACGGTCTATTTTGTGAAAAAGTAGGCCTTAAAAGTCATTTTTCGAAATTTGTTTTTGCCTTGATAAGGTATAATGTAGGATATAACAGCAAATCTTTGGGCGATCTGAAGGGTAGTTTGGGTATAATGTAGTCCTTATTTTTGCCTCTCGCGCCCGGGATTTGGCCGCGTTTGTGTGGAGATGTCTTTAGCTGAGAAATTACCACATCGAGTTTGGATAGACAGGGCAAATAACAGAGGTTTCTGGCAGAAGATAGAATATCCAGGTTTCAAATATTGTGATTTTTGTTCTTTGATAGGTCACCAAGAGGAGTTTTGCAGGAAAAAACATGGTCTTAAAGGCGGAGGGGGAGGACAGGCTTCCGGTAAAGCGAAGAAGGTGGTAAAGTCGCAGGTTGAAAACAACACTATTATGCAACAATATGTTCCCGTTCTCAAAAAAGCTAAACATCATAATCCAGCAGTTGGACCGAGTGGAGCAAAGAACAGCCAGGGGATGGAAATTGATGAGGAAGCAGGTGAGCAGAGGCCGGTGGCCAGGGATCCGGTTAAGGTGGTTTTGTCAAACAAATTTGAGTCGCTTACTAACAATTTAGTTGCAGATGAGAGTGAGAAAATGGTTCCCGTGAGTGATGAGCAGGTTATAGAAACTACGGAAGAATGCCTTCTAGAGGCGGGGTACACAACATCGGAGATTGTAAATGTTCTTGGAATTCAAGAACAGCTGCCACAACCAACAGTTGATGAAATTTCAGGGTCCAAAAAATCCGAAGCCATGATAAATGTTAATAATTGCTCGGAACTTCCCATTGCGGCATAGCCGCAAGACGTTTCTGGCTGGGATCAGTTGGTGCACTCTGGATCAGCGACAGTAGCTGCCTTGGATCAGTCATTGCGCACCTCAGCGCCACCTGGATCAGAGGCTCATGACGTCCCCGCGAATTCCGCCAGTCCAAGGCTGGCGCCTGCTCACAGTCCCACCCAGCCCACGGTGCAGTGCTCTCCTCGGGTCCAGTCTGATCACGGATCCATCGCTGATGCAGCCAAGACAGTGCAGGCTTTGGTTGCAGTGGGTGACTCTGCGCATTTGCCCGTCCACTCCGGGACGCAGTCCATTGTGCATGGAGCGACACAGGAAGTAGGGGCAGGTTTGGGGCAGTCGACAGTGCTAGACCGTTTGACAGAGGTCCTGGCCAAGAGAGCCTTACCCGAGGTTTCTGGTAACCTTTCTATGCCCGGGGCAGCAAGGAATGACAAGGATGGGGGTGAGTTGTATGATGTTGTCGTCCAGCTGTTCAAGGAGAACCGTGTGTTGCTAAAAAAAAAAATTCAGTGACCACTAATACACTTGATATCGCCACAGATGAAAGTGACGTGGCTGCGTCGGATTCGGAGTTGGGGCCGGAATCACATGCTATTACCGACTTAACTTTGGGGGCACACTCTGATGAGGATCTTCAGAACAAAGTCAAACCGGCGGCTCCTACGGGCAATCGTCGTAAGACTAAGAGGGGTAAATCTTCTTCCCGAGTTTAAGATGATGAAAAACTTTATGTTTTGGAATGCTCATGGGGTTGGTAATCAGGCCACGAGAAGGAGGTTAAAAAATATGGTAGTGGATCATAAAGTCAGAATTCTTATGATTGCGGAGCCAATGATTGATACTAGTAGATCCATAGAGCTTGGTAACAAGCTCCACCTTGGTGGTTTTGCCTCGAACGACACTTTGGGCGGCAAGATTTGGATTCTTTGGGATGCTTCCCTTGCCCTCTCGGTGGTGGATATGTCGGACCAGATCATTCATTGCCAGGTAACGGACTCTGCATCAAGAATTTTTTTAATTTCTTTTGTTTATGCTAAATGTTCTGTGGATGAAAGACGGGATCTTTGGTTGAATATGGCCAATTTTGCTGCAACCCATGACATTCCTTGGATGGTCGGAGGTGATTTTAACACGCATTTGCATTCGGGCGAAAAAGTAGGGGGAGTGGAGCCGTCCAGGGTCAGCATGTCACATTTCTCTGACTGCATTGAAATCAGTGGTTTAATTGACTGTGGATTTTCGGGCCCTCGTCTCACTTGGTGCAATAACAAGCGGGGTAGTGAACGTATTTGGGCTAGACTTGATAGGATTCTTGTTAATTCAGCTTGGTTGACAGAATTGGGCAGTCCTAAAGTGGAACATCTCAGCAGAACCTTTTCAGATCATTCCCCATTGTTGGCTTCCATGCCAAATCAATCAAAATTCGGTTTTGTTCCTTTTCGGTTCCTTAATATGTGGACAACTCATCCTGAGTTTCTAGATCTGGTCAAGGACACGTGGATGACTAATATGGGTACCATGAGACCCATTGATAGAGTGGCAGCCAAACTTAAATTGACAAGACGAGCTCTTATACAGTGGAATAGAACGGTATTTGGCAATGTGTTCAGCAGGATCCGCGCATTAGAAGATGAAATGCAACAGTGGGAAACAACACTCTTGGCAGGTTTTGCAAATAACAGTACTCATGGTCTAAATGCTGATGCTAATTGGGATGTACATGCTTGCTGCAATTTACACCGATGTCAGGCAGAGTACAGATTAGCTCTCAAACAGGAAGAGCTTTACTGGATTCAAAATCAGGTAAAAAAGAGTTCAAGGAGGGGGATGCATGCACTAAGTATTTTTTTGCTTCTACCAAGTCCAAACAGAAGCGGCGAGCCATCCATCAGATTACTTTACCGTGCGGTAGAGTTATTTCAGAACCAGGGGAGATTCTTGACAGCGCCAATGAGTTTTTTGCTACTATGTTGTCCTCTCAGGGTGATTGTATGGAGGATACAGATTTGCTAAATTGTATCCCGAAGTTGGTGGAACCTGGTCAATGCGAGCTTTTGGTTAAACGACCTTCCTTGGTGGAAGTTAGAGATGCTGTTTTCGACATACCCAAAAATAGTGCGCCAGGGCCGGATGGCTTTACGGCTGATTTTTTTCAGTTTTGTTGGGAATTTTTTAGCATGGACATTTGGGAGGCAGCTATACAATTTTTTGAAGGGGAGGTAATGCCGTCATCCTTTTCGGCGAACTTCTTGGCCTTGATTCCTAAAACTGAGAATCCAGTTTCTTTTTCTGATTTTCACCCAATTAGTCTGTGTAATGTGATTTATAAGATCTTCAGTAAAATCCTTTGCAATAGGCTGGTAGATATATTGCCAAGGTTGATTTCTCAGGAGCAGGGGGCTTTTGTTAAAGGCAGGTTCATTGGTGAAAATATTGGCCTGGCGCATGAATTGATTAGAGACATTAACACGAAGGTTATTGGAGGTAATGTGATGCTGAAAATTGACATGGAGAAAGCATATGATAGAATGGAATGGAACTTTTTGCTTGCAGTTCTTAAAAAATTTGGCTTTAATGGTAGATTCTGTCACCTCATCTCCAACTGTGTGGTCTTTTGTGGATTTTCGGTTCTGCTACAGGGAGTCTACAAAGGTTTTTTTCGATCCACTAGGGGTTTAAGGCAAGGAGACCCTCTTTCGCCGTTTCTTTTTATTATTGCCTCTGAAGTGTTGAGTAGGGGATTGAAAACAGCTTTTGAGAATGGCAAAATTGGGTATTATTATACTCCCAGGAATTGCAGCCCTATCTCCCATCTTCTGTATGCAGACGACACTCTTATTTTTTTAAATGCCAGACAATCCTCAGTCATGGGATGCATGGAGTTCTTGCGACGGTACTGTCGGGCCTCGGGGCAGAAAATTAATGAAGGCAAAAGTTCTTTTACTTTGGATGACAAGGCAGCAGCGGAGCGTATTGTGGCATTAAAGAGTTATACAGATTTCCAATTTCATGCTGCCCCGTTGAAATATTTGGGTAGGCCAGTGTTCCAAGGGAGAGTTAAAATTTCATACTTTGAAGATTTAATTACTAAGATTCAGGCTCGTATTCAGGGATAGAAGGCAAAATTGCTATCTCCAGGAGGCAGATTAATTTTGATCAAACATGTTCTTAGTTCGATTCCTATTTATATTCTTAGTGCCATGTGTGTACCAAGTACAGTTTTATCTCGAATTAACAGTTTGATGGCGGACTTCTTTTGGAGGGACTGTGAAGGCCGTCTAAAGAAAAAATGGGTGTCATGGGATAACATTTGCTTTCCTCAGGCGGAAGAAGGTTTGGGAGTTAGAGACTTGACGGTCGTAATGAAGGCCTTTCGAATCAAGGCTCTTTAAAGACTACTGACTTCAGACTCTTTATGGGCTTCTTTTATGAGAAGCAAATACTGGATACAAGGCGTGGCGTTGAATAGTCAACCTGTCAAAGGTGGGTATTCTCCTTTTTTTTAAAGAGATCATGCTTGGGAGACTGTTCCTTTTGAGTAACTCGCTTTGGCGTATTGGCATGGGGGATATCAGTTTCTTTGAGGAAAACTGGAACATGGTGTCTTCTTTCAGGCGATCGGCGACAATGCTAAATCAAGGTTTTTGGCCTTCAGTCAGCGAGGTGATTTTGAAAAATTTTGAATTGGTTCATCCAGACCTTAGAAGCTTGGCGCGTGATCTTTTTGCAGACAGATTACGTGGTGAGGCCCATGAGAAGGACACGTGTGTGTGGGTTCCAAATATGAATGGGCTTTTTTCAATTCAGTCGGCCTATGAACTGCTACGGAAAAATGGGAGGATCAGTGCACTTAGTCAAATGCTTTGGCAAGACCTTCCTTCCAGAATATCAGTCTTTGTTTGGAAATTACTCCGTAGAGGGGTGCCAGTGGATGGGGAATTATACAGATGTGGTTTCAGCCTAGCATCTAGATGTCGTTGTTGTAGTTCGCCAAAGCAAGAATCTTTGAAGCACCTTTTTCTAGACGGAGAATTGGCGCGGCAGGTGTGGGGTCATTTGGATAGGATCTTTGACGTCCATATACGGCGACCTGCAGAAATTTCAACGGTGCTAGTAACTTGGTTCAAGCGAGATAAAAGCGATTCGCAAACAGGTGTGCTTTTCTATCTTTCTCCTATGATCATTTTATGGAAAATTTGGAAACAAATATGCAAATGTGTTTATGAAAATGTTCCCCCAAATCCCGCTTTTGCGATTCTGAACATTAGGCGTCAGTTGAGTTTGGCAAATACTTTTATAACCCCCAAGCAAGTTAGTAGTAATACGGCACCTCTACGGGCCTTGGGGTTGAATGTGCTCCCCGTTAGAAGGAAGTTGGTTAGAATTGTTTATTGGCACCCTCCCCCCATAGATTTTGTTGCGCTCAATGTGGATGGATCCTCCCGCAAGGACAAGGCATCCGACGGTGTGATTATTAGAGACTCGAGGGGTTTATGTGTTGTGGGAAAACAAATTTTTTTTGGTGCAGGATCCAACAACAAAGCGAAACTTTTGGCTCTTTTGGAGGGCCTCCGCCTCTGTCTTGCATGGGGTTTCAGAAAGGTGGTTATCCAAACGGACTCGGAACTTGCTTACGGTTGGTTTTTGGATTACTTAAAAATACCTTGGCATTTGGAGAATATTTTGAAAGAAATTAAGTTATTGGCAGCGACAATGACGTTAACTTGTCAACATATCTATAGAGAAGCCAATGCAGTGGCAGATTCATTGGCGAATAGAGCACAAAAAGATCATATGACTGCTTCCTTCAATGGGACTGATTTGCCTAGAAAAGTTGCAGGCATGATTGTGCTTGACAGATTACATACGGCGTACATTCGCCATGGGGAGTAGTAGCTACCCGATTTTGTCTTTTGGCTGCGATAATTTGGGGCAACAAGTGGCGTTGGCAGTCAGCTGCGTACATGTTGTTGCACGTCTATTTGGATGAAATTGTGCGTCAAACTTCACTGTTTGTTTTTGCTCTGGTCTTATGTCTATTCTTTCAGCATTAGTGATAGGTTTTATTTTGCTTTGGTTTTAGGCTGCGGCCTAAATTTTTGTTTTTGGTTAAATCACGGGTAAAGTCGTAATGTACCCCCGTATTGATTGTAAATCAATATTTTGACAAGTAATAAAGGTCTGGCATTCCAGAGGTGCCCCTCACATGTCACGTAAGGATTTTGTTAGAAAGATTTGTATAGTACTAATGCCTATATACACGCGATGCATTCACCTGTTTACTTTTTAGCCAGGGAAAAAGTTTGAGGTGGACATTATATCATAAAATTTAAAGAAGCCAATCAATATGGAGGCGGGTGCTATACAAAGCGGAGAGATCAACCGAAAAGACAAACGTCCAATGGACCGACAAACTCGTGTTCATGGTGAAAGTTGGGAGTTGGAAAGCTGCGTCAATTCAATGTTTCCTCACTTTAATCTTGGAAGACATTTAGTTGCTGGTGGAGATTATATGTCTTCATCATTTGAAGGAATGAGTTTGGATTTAGAAAAGGAATCATAATGTTTTCCAATCAGCAAAAGTATCTTTCTATTATCCCAGCCACCAAATGACAGGTATAATCATGATCAACAATAATGGCATGACTACAATTCAAATAATTGTTATGCATAACCAAAAACCTTTGAATGTCGTCATGGAAATTATTACAATGATCATTCAATGTATGACTATAACTTTCGCCATTAGACATGGAAACAATATGGTGGCAGGGTAGAGACTCAAGCTCACAGTCATGGACGACTAACTTTTATTTCAACAAATCAACTACCATGATTATCCTCTTTTGGGGATTATGAGAGATGTGCATGTTGTATCATATCTATCAATTGACAATAAATCTGATGTATCTCTCAATTTTTCTTACAGATAAATTACAGCCACTGACAAATTGGTGATAAATCTTTAATATGTGATATATCTCTCAATTATCCGATGTATCCAAATTAACTTTTATTTTAGACCAACAATTTTTCCAAAAGTTTTCCTTCGATTTATCTACTCAAATATTTTCAAGACTGATATATCTCCTCGATAAAGATATTTTGAACCGTGGTTGGGGTTATCAAACCTCTTATCCCATCTCTTTAGGAATAGTGAAACATGTAGGGATGGTATGAACTACCTCAAAAGGATTCTTGACCGGCAAACAACTAGAATCTTAGGTCATCTGCTTCAAAGTCAATAGAAAAGGGTCAAGCGTATACGTGCCATGTGGGAGTTCCCTTGAGGAGAAAATTCTTTATAATGAGAGAAAATAACGATCTCAAATCAATAGAAAAGGGTCAAGCGTATACGAGCCATGTGGGAGTTCCCTTGAGGAGAAAATTCTTTATAATGAGAGAAAATAACGATCTCAAATCAATAGAAAAGGGTCAAGCGTATGCATGCCATGTGGGATTCTCTTGAGGATAAAATTCTCTACAATTGGAGAAAATAACGATCGCTTTGAGAGCGCTCGAGGGAGGAAATGAGGAAGGTGACCTAGGGGCATGTCGATAGTAAATGAAACAAACCAAGATATATCATACCATCAATCCATCATACATAGGCGTAACTCTCGCTCTCTCTACAAGTAAAAAAGGTGGGGGAGGAAGAAAAGGGCGACCAATAGAGAGAGGAAGCGAATAGGAAAGGAAACTTCTACCAGGAATTCCTTATTTAGAGAGTAGTATCTTCCTTTGTTTTGAGATGGGTGCTTTAGACGACGAAGCCCAGTTTAAGTTGGGATATGTTTTCCATACTTACCCTGATGTAGCCACCAACCACCAACCACTTAGCTCTAGCTAGCTTCGGTCGATCCTTCGTCATATGAATAATTTATCGGAAAATGACTTTTAAGACCAACTTTTTTCACAAAATAGACAATTTAGATACCATAGTTGATGTAATGGTGAATTTGTGCCTAATTTTATACTTATATGACAAACAATGGCTCTTTCATTAATCCATATTAACTCATAAATTTATAGGACATATTTACCTTTCCAAAACAAATAGAAAACCTAATTTTATACTTTTATGACCAATAAGGATTCTTTTATTACTGATTTTATTTTTATTGTTACTTTCTTTTTACCCTTAACTCCTCCCATTATTTGTAGGCAACAAATGGCTACAAATAATTTATTTAACTGTAGTTTGAGCAATTATTTTATGTCATTTGTTAGCTACAAATGACTTTATTAATATTTTCATGTTAGCATTTTTTTATTCATGAATGTTTTGTCACTCTAAATGTGTTTGTATTTGACCAGTTGTGAAGGTATATCTGAGTTTGAAGAATAATTTTTTTTGTTTCAATTAATGGTTGCTTCAATTTTTTGTCACTATTATTTAGTTTACATGAAATCATCTTATTCAATATTGGTTCCCATTTTTCCTATGAGGCTATGATCATGCTCTGTGGTAGATAGTTTGTGACTAAATAAAGACAGAAAATAAAAATTTATTACTTTACAGGTACCCATGAATTGAAGAATAGGAAATCAAATTTTGATAGTGGGAAAATCGATTTATTAACGACATTATGGAATAAGAGGAAATGATAACTAAACTTTTCTAATCAATTTTATGACAGATTAATCAAATTGATTTTATTAACTAATTAAAACTAAATTTGTAATCATCATTAACTACATTATGAAAAGTTTACCAAATATTAGCATAATTATTTGATTAACTTGTCGGTCAATGAAAACTTATTAAAAATTATAATTGGTTGGTCATAATTAGAATCATTAATATGGATACCTACCAACATCATGGAGTGGGAGGGGTTAAGGGTAAAAAAAGAGTAAAATTACCAAAAAATAAAAAATTAGAATCAAAATAAAATAGTCCTTGTTAGTCATAAATGTATAAAATTGGGTTTCTATTTGTTTAAGAATGATCAAAATGCCTTATAACTTTATGAGTTAACTTGGGTTAATAAAAAAGTCATTGTAGTTCATAAAAGTGTAAAATATGACAAATTAGCTATTACATCAACTATGATATCTAAATGGTCTATTTTGTGAAGAAGTAGGCCTTAAAAGTCATTTTTCGATAATAACGTAGGAAACAAACATTTCTTAAATAAATCATAGATAAATGCCTGAACTTGTTGTGCAAGTGATTGATCTTAAATCTTATCGCATGTGCGCGGTTGTCTATTGAGTTGGAAACTGGCAAATACGGGTTGAATCCCACCAGGGGCGGACCAGAAAGGGCAGCTGCCCCCCTCAATTTAAAAAAAAACCTAACATTTCTAAATTATGTAATATAAATATAAAAACACAATATTATAATACTTTATTTGATAAAAAGACATATTAACTCTTTCGTACAATAGTTGGTATTTAAAACTCCATCACTAATGAACACACATGTAGCATACGAATTTTTGACATTTTTTTATTTGATCTAACTGTTACCATCCCTGAATTTTGTTTTCCATAAGACGTTTTGATGCAATTAGATGAATAAAATTAAACCCAAAACATGTGTAATTAAAATCTAAGATAACAAACTATAAAACTCAATAATTTAGGGGTTGGATTGGCTCGTAAAGCCCCACACCATTGTTTGTTTCAATAAACTTGTACGTAGGATCTTATGATCGCACATTTCAATTTTTTTTCCAGATTAAATTTACATACTTATCTTAATTATTTTGCAATTTTAATCATCTATACTAATTATTAATCTTGTTTGTCTTCGTTAAATTGTCGACGATTAACCACAATTTGGCTTTAAATATTATACCCGATTCAGTTTGATATATAAACTGCATTTTTATATTTGTACAGAAAAAATGCACAGTACTAGATTAAGTTCACGAATAATACAATTAGAATTAGAATTTTTGATTTTAGTGTTGACCTATAAATGTTAGTAGAAATTTGTTGTTAAATTATCTTTCCAGAGCAAGGATTGTAATTTCGTTTTTCAAAGTAATTTTGGTCTCTTGATTTTAAGAGAAATTTCGTGATATATTTTGTTTATATAAAAAAATATATACAATTTTTAAGTATATGTCAAACATATATAAAAATGTGGACAAGTAAGATACAAGTAAATTAACCAAATAAATACATTAAATACATCAAAGGAAGCCTAAATACTTAAGTATCCCTATAAACATAATTTGCTTCATAATTTTTCAAGATTTTACACGAAAATATCGAATCTGTGAAATGTTTTGACCGAAAAATGTAATTTTCTTCATAACTTTTTGGTTTTCATAGGAAATGTCAATTTATGAAACACAAAATATTCGAAATAACGTACTTTTTTGACACTTCAAATTTTGAGACCACAAATTTTTTTTTTGCGAAATTTCATATTTTATGCAATTTTGTGAATTCATAATCCTTGGTTTGGAGTAGAAAAATTTATAGTTTTGCCCCTGATAACTCCTATTATCCACCAACAGTCCCTTACCATTTCACCCCTCCTTGACTAAAATCCTGAGTCTACCACTGAATCCCACAATGAGGGTTTAATAGATGTTGGAAAACTTGTCCTAAAATCAAACTTGAAATACTTAACCTAGTAAAATAAAGAGTTAATAAAAATCTAAAATAAGTGAAAGTGCATGAAATAAAAATGTAAAGTAAAACCTAAATGTGAGAATTGGGGCTTTGGGTTCACTATCATGAGTAGATATGACACCATTAGCTCGCTATAAAAGAATGTGATTTCGCGAAATCATGCAAAATTTTAGCGATAATTTCGTTTTTTTTTAATTATGAAAAGAAAAATGGCAAAAAAATAAATACATTTTTTAAGGGTTTTTCGTAAATTTCTGAATTTTTTTTGTAAATTTTATTTTTTCGTCAAAATACAAAAACCAATTACAAAAAATTACATTTTCGATGGTTTTTTTTTTGGGTTTTTCGTAAACTTCAAGGTTTTTTTTTTCTAATTATTTATTGAGTTTTGACACCACCCCCTAATTTTCTAATTATCATTTCTTCTACTTAAATATTTATTTTTAAAACCACTCCCTGATTTTCTAATTATATATTGATTTCATGTTTGTTTTATTCTTGGTATTTAGACTTCATTTAATATGTTTAATAGATTTATTTAATTGCATCTTATTTTTTCACATATTTCATATACCCTCGAAATTCATTATATATATTTCATGTATTCTCGAAAATTTTACATTATTTTTTTATAGATCCAAATATTTCTTAAAATCAGGAGACTGAAATTAACACGAAAAACGAAATCACAAATCTTGGTCACTATTAGATTAATCTTTTTCAAATTCATTAACATATTCTAAGGTAAACTCTCATCTCACCTTAGGATGAAAATATGAAATTATGAGCAAATTGATCAAGCCTAAGTTATATTAGTAACGTAAAAATCAAATATGAATATAAAAGTATAAAAAGAATTCACCAAGGTGGAACACCTAGTCTATCTTATAAATCAGAATGATATTTGGGGTTGGAGATAAAAGACAACCAGGAGTAAAAGTTGTGAAAGATGTTGATGGTGGAGATTCATTATCAACAACGACATGTTCATAAATAAGTTACAAGTAGAACGGGAATCTTACACATGGTGGAGTTAAAAGTTGTGAAAGATGTTGATGTTTGGGGTTGGAGATAAAAGACGACTATAATTGAAAGTTGTGAAAGATGTTGATGGTGGAGTTATCAACAACGGTATGTTCGTAAATAAGTTACAAGTAAAAGGACAAAGGAAATGAACAAAAAGGTGAAAAAGCTTGTGAAATGCATGTGGCAGAGATAGAAAATTTGTGTTTTTTAAAATGAAAACCCTGATAATTATCTACTTAATTGTCGTATTTTAGTAAACTTAGTATGGTTAGAATGCATGTTTGAAGATCTTTCCAATGAAACCAATCACTAATACAAACGCTTAAAGTTTTAAATATGCATTTCACACTGTATGCATTTTTTCAAAAAAATAACTGTAATCTAATGCACTTCACTTCGTAAGTATTTTCAATATGTTTAAAATGTGTTTTTTTACTAATTGTTTAAAATGTTACTGAGCTTGATCCGTTGCCATGAGCCATCTTCTCTCGTGCCGCAATACATTAGTCTATCTTATATATCAGGTAGGTGTTTCATATTCATAAGGAATTTGAGATAAAAAATGTTTAAGATTAAAAGTTGAAAAAAATGTTGAGGGTTGAGATTCATTTTCTATAATGAGCATATTTGTAAATATAAAACATATAAAACTGTCATAACTATTTACTTGGTTGTTGAATTTTGGTAAACTTGATATTATTGTAATGCATTTTTTAAGATATTGCCAATGAAACCGACAATCAATACAAATGCTATCACGCCCTCGACAGTAGAGTCAATGAAGGAGTGAAATACTCACTATATAAGGTGAACAAAAGGGATGAGCAAGGTATGCACTCGCAACCCCAATTTTACAAGTCTATATCCATCACTGCTCAGTCACCTGATTTATCACTAGACTTCCTTCGACCACCACAATGGTGATTCTTGGTTCACCGTTGTTCATTTTGCAGGTAAAAAAATTGACTGATACAAATTTGGACGCATCACCTACAATTTCAAACTAGATAGAGGAAAATTCCAAAGTACCACACAATTCGTCCATCCCTAGCTTGCTCTCTACCTACAACATCGATCCCTAAGTTTATTTCTTGTGTTCCTTTACTGGAACTATTAGCTACTCTAAAAAGAAGAATAAGGTGCACCCAGTCCAAGGTTATCGAGGATGTGACCGACGTCTACCGTTCTGCCCCTACGAGACTTTTTTGACATCAAGTCAGTGGAGACTTTAACCGATCCATTCTTCAACCAATGAGTGATATCCTCCTTGTTGAGTTTCTAACGTGCTATTTCCTTTGTGTCAAATCGGGTAGGTGCAAATTTAACTAAACAATGGTCTTCCAGTTTCCTTGGGAGTTGGCAAGAACACCTTCTTCAACAGCTCCTCTGCGCCAATTTCTTGCTAGTAGGACCGCAATCATGTTGTGTGGTGGTATTGATGGATGGTGGGTAAAACACAAACAGGAGGGGTGATGGAACAGACTTGTTAGGGATAGGTGAAAAGGCTAGGATGGTGTAATGAATTTATCGTATGAGATAAAGCGAAATAATGTATGGTTGTTGGGATCAAACGGAAGTGAATATGAACCAAAAAGATTGACAAATCCTTGTAATGTATAGTAAACACCCCCCCCCCCCTCAAAAAAAAGGAGGCATCGAGAGGGCCCTCGTTCTAACCATACTCTTACACGGCCTGGCCAACGCTAATTGATGGTGCTATGGGTTGCCCCCCCCCCCCCCCCCCCCCCCTGTTGTTCTAGTACAAAATAGGCACCATCCGAATGTTTTCCGGCCAGTTTCGAGGTAATTTTCACCTTCTCCTTCATCGGTTTTTCTATTATCTCCATCATATTCTTCTCATTCGCTTCTCTTGATTGAATTTGGCCAATAATTGTGTTAAGGGTTGTTTTATAAGTGTCCAACTCTCCCTACAACTTCTCAATAGTTTCCGTCGTGACTCTCTTCTCTTATTCTATCTTCTGGTTCTGTATAGTCACCGTCTTTTTCAGGAGCGAACCACACCATGATACCAATTGATAGTATTTGTATTATTAGCAACAAAAAATTAACAAACAATAATAATTAAGCTTCTAGCTTTTGAGAAACCAAATCAATCTTCCATTCAATTTTGAATATTCAATCATACAATTTATCTTTTTTATAACTACGCAGAACTTGACTATCAGGCAAACCTAACCCTCCTTGAATTAGAAGGCCCTAATTCTAAATACGAAAGCAAAGCACTAAATAAACTAATGTTAGGTCCAACCCACTTATTAATAAATGAAATAATATCTCTTACCCTAATATCCTATCATGATCTACCGATGCCTAATAGCAAAATCCATGTTCGTTCTCTAACTTCCCATCGACAAGAAGCACACACAATGTATCCCTCCCCATTACTATGTAATTTTTTGTACAACCAAAAAGAAATGAAAGTACAATCGGGAGAAGAAAAAAATGCTTAGGATAAAATACTAAGAAATGTTAGAAGAATAAGAAGAAGAAATTGAAATGACAGCAAGTATTAAGTGATGATTATGTGCATGTTAGCATCATTTAGATTTTGCTAATATGGAGTTTTACTTTGTTAGTTAAAAATTCTTGGCATCGGTTGGAACTATAAAACATTATTTATTAGGCACCTTATTTGGCAAAATAGAAAAATGTTCATTTGATTTCTCTCCGGACATGGCTGGAGGAAGGAACTTCTCTATAAAATGGTAAGAAAGGATCTGAATACCATCATTGAGGGGGAGGATTGTGCAAACCACTACACCACAAATGCTTATTCATAGCATTTCAAAAACGCTATTGTAGGATATCATAGTGTTACAATAGCGTTTTAGTAAACGATGTGTCTGCCGGAGCTATAATAGGTACTGGATTATTTATAGCATTTCAGAAACGCTATTGTAAGTAGACCATTTATAGCGTTTTTCAAGTGCTATTGTTTAGCTTGTAATAGCGTTTTAAAAATGCTATGGTTAAACCTATAATAGCGTGTAAAAAGTGTTATTGTTTAGCTTGTGACAGCGCTTAAGAAACACTATTGTCTAGTTACCAATAGAGTTTCTGAAACACTATTTTCTAGTTACCAATAGCGTTTCTAAAACACTATTGTCTTCCCTCACGTAGCATTTAACAAATGCTATTGTATTATCTATAGCGTTTCTCAAGTCCCTTTTTTTTTCTATAGCACTCATCAAGTGCTATCAAATGAAATTTTCATAACACTGATCTCTTTAACCATAGAAGATAATATTGCATATATTATATGTAAAGCATCCAAATGATTCAAAAATATATATTAATCATCTCATAAACATACGAACTGCCATCACGATTTGAATACAATACAATAAAAATATTATCTCAATGACAACATTTGTCTCAAAAGTACTACACTATATCTCAATGAAAATTGATCTCTTCACTCCTACCATTACATGAATTTGACATAAAGTTGTTGGGCAGTCTTATACTTCGCATCGTGGTGATTGTAGAAACAATAATTCCTTATTGAGGTCAATAAAAGCACGCCCTGCACTATCAAGGGTTTCTAACCTCCTAGGCCTCTTGTAGTTTTTTAGTAAGAGAGAGCAGCAAACAACATCAGCTGAGCAAACAACATCAACTGTTGAATGCATGTCTGTACCAGCTCCAAGTTGAATGCATATGTCTGTACCTGTTGAATGTATATGTCTGTACAAGCTCCAAGTTGCTTTTCATGAGAACAATATCAACTGCCTCAATTGCTATGTCTGTACTAGCTGCAATTGCCATTCCAACATCAACAGCCACTAATGTTGGGGAATCATTAATCCCATCTCCAACCATGGCGACAGTTAGGCCCAAACTCTAGGAACGAAAAAAAAGGTATTGATTGTGAAATCAACTAGCATCAATAGTTTTTATGGCTAGAAGCAACACTGCAGATCATGAAATCATAAGAAAATTCCCATTTTTATACCTGTAATTCCTTCACTTTCTCAGCTTTCTGATCAGGCTTGGCTTCAGCAATAACAGTATCAATCCCAACTTCATTTGCAATGGAATTCGTTGTGCCCCAATTATCACCAGTAACCATAATGCTATTGACATTCATGGACTTGAGGATGGAAATGACTTCGTGAGCACCAGGTTTTAACGGATCAGATATGGATATTATTGATCCAACCAGTCTCCTCATTGTTATGTCTCTCAAAACTCCCAAAAAACCTATTTAGATGAATACAAATGACTAACTGCATGGACCTTCCATTGCAAAGATGCAAGTACCATCAACCGCACAAGAACAAAATCTCTATAACCAAACTACCATTTGGAATGTCTGCATGAAATGCATAGAACAAGAAAAGATGGGAGATGCAAAGGTGAAGTGGGTATCATAAGGGTTTTTAGTGGATTGTCTCTAGATCCTAATAAGGTTTTGGGCTGCTTGCAAGTCTGGATACAGATCTCAATTTTTATCAAATGGTCATGCATGTAATCACATACAACTGATACTGTCAGACATACTTCGTCAACCTGCTTAGAAAGTTAGGAAAAAAGACAGAACATCTAAACTTTCCTACAAGAAACATGGTAAAAAGGCCAAGGAAACGGGGCCTCTACTAAATGAATTCACCCACTTCCTAATGACCATCAGGGCTTCAGAAATGACAAAAGCAATGGTCAACTACATCCATTGGAAAGGAAAAATAAGAGCATCCCAGTTCTTAACTAAAACTACAAATCTACTTATGAAATTTTACTCTTACTAGTTACTATCAAACTTTACATCATTGCAAGTCATTTGCATACAGAGTATGAATTGATATATGATGTTTACTATAAACACAATTTTGTCCCACTAGGAACAAGGTAGTAATATTCAGCCTAAACGTTTTTTACACTTGGCCACACAACAAGCTTTATCTCCTTTCCCTTAAAAAAGGTAAGAAGGTAGAGTATCAACAGGGAAAATGCAAAATCAATAGACATCTTAAGCAGGGAAACATCTTATTATGCAATACATAAACTGACATTTAACAATATTCTACAGCATTACGCAACAACAACATTACAGCAGTAACAACAACATTACAGCAGCAACATTAACAACAGTAACAACAACATTACAGCAATAACATTCCTATAACAGACAGACAAACAGTTGAGCATACCTGGCTTTTTTTTATCTTCCTTGGCTCTAGCGGTGGATGGGCCTACTCTGCTATTTTGAGCATTTGGGTCGTAAGTTTGGGAAGCTAGATATGTGAGAGCAGTCACGACATCCCCAATCAGAGGCCGAGTGGTAGCTTGCTTTTGTAAACACATTGCTGCAACAGCAAGAGCTTGATAAAGGCCTCACATTGGATAGTGGCCTTGCAGTAATGGATCGACCATTTTTGGAAATTTCCCGCGGTCCTTGAACAGTGGTCATGCTTGTAAAATAGCATTCCAGACAAGAAAGAGGGGGAGAAATATCATGTTTGTAAGGGCTACTATAACAAGAGTTTTAACATATAATTGCTATGATGCAAGGGCCAAATTTATTCTCTATTTTATTTTATTTTTATTTATATTGCTCACCCTCATTTACCTTTTGAGCTCTACCCCTCTATGTGATACAACAAGCTGCACTTGTATCCGAATTATAATAATGTTTGAGAAAGGGGCAGAGCTTGCCATATCTCATAACAATTAGAGGAGCACTATGACTTGACAATACTGGTACAAGCAGTGTTTTCACAAGGCCACTAGAACTGTTATAAAAAATATTTCTATTTATGCCTGTGATGATGTTCATCCTATGAGGCTTAACATAACTTTTCTTTTAGTTTTTTTAACCATTACTTCTATTAATTATACTGGTAGCAAGAATGGTGTTTGAATAAGCTAACAAATTTTGAACAAAAGAATTCATTGTCTTTATAGTTTAGTAGATACTTACATCGAAAAAAAAAGGAGCATTGCATCCTTACATATCCACCCCTAATAATCATTTTGCACCATCATTAGATTATCGATCTAAACCTACAAAAAAAAAATTGACAAACTAGACTAGTCCACAATAAACCATAATTAAGATAATCCATCTCCAATTCAGTTCTTCCTAAAATGAATCAAAGAATAAAACATGATATGCTTTATCCCCAGCTCGCATTTATAAAGCTTGACATGGACACATACGTACACATGCATGGATACAAGTGGATCTACAAAATTGGTAGTAGTTCACCTTAATTTTTGTAAGGATTTCACCACTTAGGCTTTTAAGAACCTATTTCTGATCATGAAATAATTGCTAAGTTTTATACTAAGACAAACATGTTTGAATTCAAGCATATATTTAGGAATTCAAGACCAAGAGAGATATTCATTCAGGCATTCAAATATATATTACAAGTCTCGATCAATGCTTACCGAAGCTCTAAGTCATAACAACTTTGTCTGCTGGCCATGCTATTGTAGTACCAATGGCATCTTCAATAAATTCCAGCTCAAATGTAGGCCTCCAAAGAGATGTAGTAGGAACTTTTGGACTATCTACCCAAACTCTAATAGCATTAGGACCCAAGGGAACAAAATGAACAACCTGATTTGGATCACATGAAGACCAACGTCCTTCAGCAATTACTTATCCCAAACCACTAACATCCAACAACTTGCACTTTTTCTTTGAGCCGGTGTTCACATTCTAACAATAAGTCAAACAAGACAAATACATTAAACTGATGAATCACTTTACTAATAGATTCCTGAAGATATATATAGTTCTACCCCAATACACTTGATCTTCCATCAGAATATAAAAAACGTTAACACATCATATGCATGCCAACAATATTCAAAGTGCACCAATTGTCATTTTAAAAAAGATATTCAGGTGATAAGTATCAGTGTTCTAAAAATCGCTAGGCGCTGGGCGGGCGGCGAGCAGGTGCCTAGCGCCCACGGGCCTAGGCGGGTGCCTAGGCGGTCTTAGGTTTTGTATTATAACTTTAATAATTTACAAAAGTTAAGCATAATACCTTATCAATTACATCCAATTTAATGTCAATATACATATGCAAAATTTAAAAACATGAAAAATTAACAATCGTGAACAAAATTTATTAAAACTCAAATGACTGAAGTTGGTCATGATGGGTACTTTATATAAATTTGAATTTGTGTATTCTTTTATTTTTCTTCAAATTGCATGAATAATCTCAGTTATGTTTGATAAAATCTACATTAGTAAAATTGGTACCGGCAGATCCTTTGAGAATTCCATTAAGTAATCATCCTTCGCTACATTTAGACATATCATCATCATCATCATCATCAAAGCCCATTCCCGAGATTTTCTAAAAAAATAATTAAATAGTTTATTTCTAAAAATAGGAAAGAAAAATAAAATAAGAACACAATCAACCTTATTAAAAAATAAAAAAATAAAAATCTCCCAGACCGCCTAGACCCCGCCTAGGCCGCCTAGACCCCGCCTAGGCCGCCTAGACCCCGCCCAGACCCGCCTAGACCCGCCCAGACTGCCCAGAACCGCCCAGACTGCCCGCCCAGGCATTAATCTGGGCGGTTTTCCACCTTCTAGCGCCTAGGCGCCGCCTAGACCGATTTTTAGAACACTGATAAGTATATAACATTGCTTTGAAAAAAAAACACACCAAAAGCAAACAATTCATATACAAGTATTACTTTTGGCTTGAACATACAGGTAGTACTGAGAAGCTTGAAAGCATACAATAATTTGATCACAACATACCAATTAGCAGTAGATTTAAGCAAGTTCAACTATACTAAAACTAATCACAAGCTTGGTAGTCTAATCCTCTACTCATTAACATAACATACACAAAACTGATGTACTAAACCTCTGCACATTAAACATTAAAGTAGGTTCAATTATGCATTATCTATTCCAATCACATTTAACTTACCAAAGGATAGGATGCATTTTTGACTTCCTAATTTTCAGATACTTTTTCCAAAACAACTTTGTTAGCAGGCCAAGCTGTAGTAGAACCAACGACATCTTCAATGCATGTCATATTAGATGTAGGCCTCCATAAAAATGCTTCATGATTTTTTGAAATATTTACCCAAACAATCATGGCATTAGGTCCAAGAGGAATATCATTGATCAGCGTTTTTGGATCACTCGAATGCCAACGTCCTTCCGCCACTATTTCATCTTTTCCACTATCTAGTAGGCTCAATGTAGTCTTCATTAACCAACTGAGTAGGCTTCATAAATTCTTCATAAAAAAAAGTGGGCAGCTCTATATAAGTTATATGTCTTGTCGTTCCACATTTTTTCAGGAAAATTGTCATTAATAATTATCTGCTCCTCATGCTCATACCAATATTTACTTTGTTTGTACTTGGCATTCATTCCCATTGTCACCAAATGTTCAACAACAGTACTGCCACGCTAATGCTCTACATTGCGACAATCTATGCAAGGGAATAAGATCATTTCAGGATTTCCCAAGTTGTTTTTAACCATTTTCACAAAATTCCATGCTCCTTTCTCGTACTTGAGATCAACTCTATGACAAGAAAGACAAGAAAAACCTATTGCTCTAAGACCTCTGACTTTTCTAATTCTATAATAAATATCTAACTATGCACAACTAATTTTGTACCTGTGAAGACCCACCCAACCTTTATCCAGCATCATATATTCCTGTAGTACTCGGCCCAACAAATTCTAAAATTCAAACAAATAACTACTTAAACCTTCATGGGGTAATTGAAAGTTTCATATATATATAAGCAGTACTTGAAGACAATTCCAATTTCATATACTAAATAGATATTCATATCAGTTTTGAAAACATTACAAACTGGCAGCATAAATGTTAAACACAAAGACAGAAATTAAATTCAGACAACACAGTTAAATAGAGTACACTCAATCCTTCTCAGACTACCCTAATATGTACCTCATATTCCTTAAACTCAAAGCCAATAAATTCTAACCAGTGACCACATTGAAACTAAAACAATTCAGAAGAGTAATAATTAAGCAAAATTTAGATAAAGATCCAAGAATTTCTAAAAGAACGTGGTTAAGAACATCGGGTCCCTATAGTTTTTAAGCATAGAACCAACTTAGATGATCTCCTTATCTATGTACAATGGAAATAAGATGTTGTTCTATCCAAATGAATCTTATATTGGAATGAAAGAATTTTTTTTTTTTTTTTTTTTACAATCCAAAAGAGTGTTATTCATTAATAGTTAAGCTTTTGCAGTAAGATCTTTTAAGTAATGTTGATCAGACTATCTAGTTTGACAATCATCAAATGATGGCAATTCATAACATCCACAGTAGTTGTCATATTGACTTAATTAACCTTACTAAAATTACCAATTAGTATAACCCACAAGACAAAGGCTCTGAAACACAGACACTGCATCAGCATGCCCTGCACACATGTTGGACATGTGATGAAAGTTTCTGGAAGCTCTGACTCAGTCAGACATATTGTGGACACTTTTTATCACTTTCACAACATTTATAGTCGTGGTACAAATAACTTATGTGCACCCCATCCCTCCTATTTTTCCATTCATTTTCTCCAATCCCTAACCATATAACTGAGCTAAGACTTGAGAGAAACCACAACAAACTATTTTGAAAAATGAAGGTTGGGCATGCTACATCATGGACTTTTCTTTTGATTTTTTGGGCATTGCTAGCATAAAAGACTATGTAACTGAAAGATTGAAGTATTTTGAAGGACAAACAAATGAATATTAATGCCAATATAGTACAATTTTGGTTTATGAATTATTAATTATTTGTTAACTTTGAGTCATCTATTGTCTTTGTTTGATATGCTTTTTGAACCATTGACCATTTTACTTATATTCTTCAATGCATTAAACATTTTAAAAATATAATTAAATTACTTAGTTACCATGTGTATGTCGTAGTTTTATGAGATTCTTCGTGTCATCATGTCTATCCTTCCAGAACAAAGGAATACAAAGACCATTAAACATCATTAGAAAATACAGTCTGCATCAATACCTTAAAGTCAGCTTTTCCCAATCACAAAATCCTGCAGGTTTCAAATTATCCACTGTAACACCTCTCTGTCTCTCGCTCCTTCCAGTCAATAAAAAGACCTTATAACCCAGTCCTAATACTTGTTTATACAGATCCAAACTGGATGCTATAGCAAGTGCCTCGCCTCTTTCAACCCATTTATCAAATTCAAGGCTGTCAAAAACCTCCAAACTGCAATTTTCAATCAAAATCACTTTTCTCTTTTCCACTAAAAAACTGTGATTGGAACTAGAATAAGGAAACAATTCAATGAAAACCAAAAATTTCAAATTCTCAACTTTCAATAAATTTTACCTAAATTCCGTTAATGTTCTGTGGAATTCCACAAGGGCTTGGCTAAAAGGGGCAAATTTGCATGAGTCCAAAACAAATGATAAATATCTCAAGATGTGCTGAAAATACAACCTTTGCTGGTTGATTTACAAATACTCATAGTGGAACATAATCAACCATGAAATCCCAGTATTTGTTAATGCTTTACAGACATTGGGCATGGTTTACAAAGATTTTCATGGAAAAGGGGAGTATTACTTTAAGAGTTCTATTTCAGTTTCAAATTGAACTATAAAGAATTCAGTTTCAGTATTTTACAAAATAGACCTTCAGATGAGGCCCTAGCTGCTAATTTGACTCCATATTTGCGGTATGTGTAATTTTTTTAGGAGACAGATTAGTTCACAGACACATATTGCCAATGTTACCAGTTTTTTAAACGTAAAATTTTGTTTTGGAGAGGTCAAAAATGGAAATGGGGGTTCATTAAGAAGCTGCGTAAAGATGTTTATGCTTGAACTTGTATGCAACACAAACTCGATAATTTGATGCCATGTCTAGTTCTGTAATGTAAGACTGTACTTAAGTATCTAAAAAATTTTCCCTATTTTCGGTCAAACTAACATTCATTTTAGATTTCACTTTCATTTTTTAGGCATGAGCATATCAAATTTTATTTTCAATATTTCTGCACAGTATAGAAAAGAAATTGCACAAGTGAAAAATAAGAAGGAAAGAAGCTCACCCATAGCCATGAACAACATAATACGGAAGATTGGACAAAAGGGTTTCATCGATATTGAAAATCCAAGCATCCTTTCCATCATCATCCAATTTCACACTCTTGGCATAAATCTTAGCCTGTTTAGATACCATATCAATATCCCCACCATAACCTTTACCCATCATATAATCCTTAACATAATCAGCGCATTCCGGTGGAATGCTCTTCCATGGGCTCAAATTATTAGCCTCACCAGCAACCCTCCAGCTATCACATTGTATCCTTAGCTCGTCTTTCGATTCCTCTACCCGGATCAATTTTGGGTATTCAATAATCAATGGTCTGGGTAGGGTATGTGACTCGATCTTCTCGTAACCGGAGACATTCGAATACGAACAACATAAAATGATTAAGGTGATAATGAACCAATAATTGATCGTGGCACTGGAAATGGAAATGAAAGAGGGATTGGTTTATCCAATAATCTGCAATAGAGGTTTTTGCGAGAATGAGGTTCGGAGGGATGGGATTCGTTTCTTGATCCATAAAGAAAGAAACCCTAGAAACATATTTTCCCTCTTTCTGGTTTTTTGGTTGGAGAGAGATGAAATGGAAAAAGAGGGAATTAGTATTTATAATGTTGGTTGGTCTGTGTGTCTGTGTGTCTGTTGAATTAGTTTATTCAACATACTAATTTTATGAGACTTGTAATATTGACTTGTGGTTTATTTTTAGAATTTTTTTCTTAAATGAAAATATTTTTATCATGATTATATTATAAAAAATCTAAAGTTTTGGGATATTTGAGATATTGTTGATTTAATCGCTAAACCAACCCAAAGAACTTTTTGATCTAGTTCGTGGTGGGGAAACTAGGGGTGGGCACGGTTCGGATCGGTTCCAAATTTTGAGGAAGCTAACTCGAACCGTTTAAATTTTAACGGTTCCGGTCTGGATCGGTTCCCTCATTTTGATCGTGGAAACCGAACCTAACTCGAACCGTTTAGAACGGTTCGATCCCACTGTTCCTGACTTCCTATTTTGAAAAATTAATCAAGTGAAAACTATGATCTTACATTAGCTGTAAGTACCTAAATTAAGTGGTGGGTCTTCCTTTCATTATAGGTTTAACAAACGACAAATTAAATCCAGGCAAGATTAGATCAGAAATTGCTTTTCTTTTCCAAATATAGAATCAAATTTCGAACTTCCAATATTGAACACGAAATCATTACCATCTTGTTTTAGTCCCCCAGTTGTGTTCCAAAAACATGGAATTAATTTATTATTGTCGATTTTTTTGTGGAAAGCCATTAAGATAAAATAGCTAAAGACTGCATTACCATCGCAAACCATTTAGAAGTATGCCATCAGAAAGTTAATTTCAAAGGCAACATAAACTCATATTATGAGATGACCAGAAACTCATATTTTGTTCATTTTTCAATTAACCACTCATGAAATTGGAAATCCAGATGATACATATCACTTAGGGTTCATACAAACACAGAAGAACGAACTAGATTAATTCATTAACAATGGAAAACCCATAATCAATAACTCACCAAAACTGGCATAACAATTATCAATACGTAATACCCACATACAGAACTCCATAGAATCAATGAAAATTAAAAAGAAAGGACCAATCCAATACTTGAAATTTTGGACGCCCCGGACAGATTGAAAACACAAACCTTTGGAGAGAATAGATCGAACAAGTAAACCGGCCCCGAGAGACAAGAGTTGCAGAGTGCAGAGAAAGGATAAGTGAGAAATAAAATCGGGCACAGAAATATGAAAACCACACACAAGAATATCCTTTGTTTTCCTCAAATGCAAAACAAGGAATCAAACGTCACAATCGATATCTTTTCATCCTCTTTTAGGATTTCAATGATTTCAAAGCCATCCATTAACAAAAACAATACATGCAAAGTTGGTTAACAACAACACAGAAAATCGGATTTCAATAAATCATTTTTATCAAGTGTTCCATCAAATCAAATCTCCTCTGAAATGACCTTCAATTCGGCTAAAGATCTCACCTTTCCATACTCAAACTACACAAATTCAAAACACATGAAATGATGGAAGAAAAAAAACAATAAAACAAATTATGATATCCAAATATCCAATAGAAACACAAAATCAATACGATCTAACATAAATCGATCACTAGAACAGAGGAGATTACTCAACTATCAATACGATCTAACATAAGTAGGCTTCTTTAAGTTGGGTGTTTATCTTATCTACTTTTAATCAGCAACATAGGTTTTTAATAGATCAAAGATGCGCTTACTATTAAGTGCTTCACAGAAAATGCTTAGGCAGTGTTTGTTCTGACTTCTGATTAATGATCTAAAGCGAACTTAATTTTAAACACGGGGCATATGAAAGCGGACTATGTAAAGTGTCTTTTTTTACTAGTCAAAACGAAATGTGGTCAATTCTTCATCACATTTCGACAAGTACCCCCTATCATCAAGTGATTAAGGTCGAGAAAAAAAATAGTAAGAATAAATTGAACATGTCAACCAATTGGTTATTTGAGATTATTCAGAGAAAAGATGAACTTACAATCTGAAGCAAAAAAAAAAAAAAAAAAAAACACAAAATTCAGTACAAGCCCAATTAAAAACCCAATCTCCCTTCTTCTGGTAAAATCACAAAGCACCCCTTACAATCTGAAGAAGAAAAAAAACACACACACAAAAAAAAATTTAGAACTGGACTGAACGAAACTCAAATCAGAACTCCATCCTGACTACTCCTCCATCAACACCAATAAAAGGCATAAACTCATCATCAAAAGCAAAAATCTCTACAAACAAAATCAGAAAAACCTAAAACACAAAAAATGTTGTTCATCTAAACAAAAAAATAGAGAAGGGGCCAAAACAATCACAGGCGCCACTGGAGAGACACTTTCTGAATTTACAACCTTGAGCAGGTAACTTTCGTGGTAATGTTCCTCAACAACCCCTTGTGAACTTTATTAATTTTTCTCATTTGAATAATGGGAATCTTGATGATGAGTTTGAAGTTTCTGGTGTGACGAATACTAACAGATTCCTTTGCTTTTTAAAGCGAGTTCAACATGTGACATTAATTTGGATATACCAAGTTACAATGGCAACAGTGGATGTGGCGTCTTCATGGATTGGGCTAATGTGATTGACAAAGCCTTAGAATACAATAATTTAGTTGGGATTAAGGTTGTTCATTTGGTGGCTACTAAGCTCAAGGGATATGCTAACACGTGGTGGACTGATATTTTGTAAAGAGAGTCAAATGACAAACTTAGCTCCTATTCGTGTTGGGCCTTTGCAGTGGAACCTGATAGATGATAATTTTATAGTGGATGACTATGAGCCAACTTTATTGAGCAGGTTGCATGGATCAACACAAGGGTTTTCCTCTGTTTCTAAGTACACATAATAGTTTCATTTGCCTTGGAGTAGGTTGAAACATCTTGAAATGGAATAACAACAGACATGCTACTATTTAAATTGGTTGAGTCTTAATTTACAAGAAGAACTTGTATTGTTTAACTTGAAAACCATGTTAAAAGTAGTCTAAGTTGGCTGAAACTAAAGTGTGTAAAGCATTGACAACATCCCTCGTGCCTCCTCAAAGTGTAGACCCAGTTCCTACACCCACCACTACAATTGTACGACCTACACTTCTTAGCCCCAATTTTTGGTGTAACACGTGTGGAAAATGGGTCATTTTTCGCATAATTGCCCAAAGAACAATACCACATTGTTGACAAAAGGCGAACCAATTCCAAATGACTTCGCACTTAAGGAAGTTGCAGAAATTGTAGAGGAGCATATTCCATTAGTTGCTAATGGAGGTACTTCTTCGCCTTAAGCTCGAGGATGAACTTTTTCTAGCTAGGGAGATTGAAAGGATATTAGGGAGATAGATAATATTTTATTTACTAATAGTAGGCTGGACCCAACATTAGTTAATTTAAGGTTTTGCTTTCGTATTTAGAATTATGGCCTTCTCGCTAATTTAAGGTTTTGCTTTCGTATTTAGAATTATGGTTTTGCTTGAGAATCAAGTTCTATGAAGTTATAAAAATGAAAGTGTATGTTGAATATTCACAATTGAATGGAAGATTAATTCATTTTTTTAAGCTAGAAGCTTGTGTTTTATATTTTTTCCTACCAATAATTCCAATTAGGGGTGGGCATCCCATCCCGCGATCCCGATCCCGATCTCAATCCCATCCCGTCCCGATTTTTCCGGGTCTTAATGGGATTGAATAATTCCATCCTGATCCCGTCCCGTCCCGATCTAGAATGGGATGGGATGAAGATTTTCAATCCCGCCAATCCCATCCCGTCTCGAGCTAATTTTTCATATTTATTATTAATATTTTTATTTATTTATTTATTTTAGGATTGCAATATTTGGATGCCCATATAAAGCCTTTTGAGATTCTGCTAAGGAATGAGCAATTGCAAAAGTTCCATTGGCTGGAAGTTGCAAATCTGTTGCACAGATGGGATTAAAATCAATCAGCACTGCAAACCCAGATTTGGCCATCACAGAGATTGCCCGCAAAATAATACAATTTCCCTCACAAAATAAGAAACTTTTTCCACTGACACTGAACTTACTAGCATAGACTACTTTTCTACTTCAACATTAGACGCGTATGAGTATGATTATGCAATTAAAGATAGCAAACCTGATCCATCCCACCAAATTGTGTCCCAATGTGGTGTTCACATTCATAGGTAAGCTAGGCAATCTCTTTCTGCAGAATAAAGTACAAATCAATATACAACATTAGAGCTCATTGGTACGTGAACATCAATGAAATATCAGTAGATGGAGGTTCTTCATGGTATGAGTTTGATTTGTTTGTATAATTGATGCCACTTGTAAGTTGTTCATTGTCATTATAAGTATAAAATAAAGAAGCAATCATACTAGTAAGAAGCTAACAACAACGTGAGTAATAAGATGACTGTCAATTTTTTCCAGTAAGACCCAAATTAAATAATCAAACTCATGCATTTAGTCAGAAAATTGCAGATTGATTAAGGAAAATGAAATGCATATAATCAGAGCACGTTGATCCCGTCCTGTATGAACGGGATGGGATAGGGATGGGTCTATCTCGTCCCATCCTGTCTTGTTCCCACCCCTAATTCCAATACTATCAAGGCTCTAATGTTGGGATTTTGAAAGCTACAAAGCTGTCAAGTATAGGAAGCTCAAAGGATTCTTCTTCTCTACATTTTTTCTTCTTTGCAAATTGTCAAAGTTGTTCTTAATGACGTGATCATGAAGGGGGGTTTTTTTTTTTAAACCACCGAGGAAATTTTTGCACCTCATGTGCAAGTCAAGTTTCTGGTGGGTAAACTAAGCAATGGGGAAAGAATATTTAGTGAGGTAGATCAGAATGTCCCCTTGTGGCATTGTTGCATCAGTGTGATATTGATTGTTGAAAATCCTACTTGGTATGTTGATCATTTGAGGATTGCAATGAATTAAGCAATTTTGTATTAAGGAAAATGTGTCAACACATGCTATTGTGTCATCAATGAGGCCTTTTCTGTTTATTATTATTATTATTATTATTATTATTATTATTATTATTATTATTATTATTATTATTATTATTATTATTATTTTCAGTTGGTATGACTTGGTTTGTCATTATCATTTCATAATTCATATTAATTTTGGTAACTCTCCCTTTCACTAATAACATTTCCAACAACTTCCACATGATTTGATTTAGGTGTGCATCTCACATACCTTATTTTCTTACAGATATATAATAATACATATATTTTCTTCAAATATGTAACTAAATAATATATAAGAAAAATAAAGACTCTTTAGAAGAGTTTTTATTATAATAAAATCTAGTAAATGTGGACTTTATTGAATTCCACGTAGAATTGACTCTATTGAGTTCCACATAATAATAAAATCTCTTAAAAATATGGACTCTATAAAAAGTATAATCCAACATGTAAACGTGAGAGCTCTCTGCAAAAGAATTCAAGACGTTTTATCCCATAAAATAATGCGGGATCTCATAACGTGAAGATGTAGATGTTATGCATTTTAATTCCACAACCACTTTCTGTAAATGTTACCAAGCACCTATTTTTTGTAACTGCCCGCAAAGGAATGCATTTGCATTATTTTAAGGGATACCAAGCAGAGCCTTGGTATCATTGAAATGCAATTTTGAAGATCTTTCTAAAAAAAAAATTAATGATCAATACAAACACTTAAAATTTTAAAATATGTATTTTATTATTAAGAAATGTAAGTATTTTTAATATTTTCATGCTTAAGTATAATATTTTTCAAAGAATCGAATATACAATTTAATGAACATTCAAACAAAGACCCTGAACATTCAATCGATTATAATTTTAACTGAGTTTGACTCTAATTTAGTACTTTTAAGCAACAAGGACTGTGATTTCGTGAAATCTCATGAAATCTCGCCGAGTTTTTCATTTTTTTGAGATTCCGAAAAGAAAAGAGGCGAAATGTATATTTACAATATTTCGTTAGATATTTTGTAAAATTCGTGGGTTTTTTGTAATTCATGGGTTTTTTTCGAAAAAAACACAAAAAGTAAAGTAAGAAATACTTTTTCTGGTCGAATTATTTCAACCTGAATCGAAATTGTTCCAGTAGAAAAAAGCTTTTGACTTGAAGAACTGAAGTATGCTCTAATCGCTTCTCTTCTCGATCGCAGAAGCAGTTCCAATCGACTCTTGTCTCCGATCACAGAAGAAACTTGGATCGTCTCTTGAAGATGAAAAAGAACTGAAGAATAAGCAGTTCCAGATCAAAGAAGAAGAACTTAAGTGTTGTAAGAGTCGAAGAGGAAGAGAGGTGGGTCTTAGTTTTGGTGGTTTTGCTGAGGATTCGAATTCGAGAGAGTGAAAGCAAGCCAGTTTTGTGAAGAATCCATTAGAGAGGTAGTTTTGGGAATGTAGAAAGTACTTTTGTTTTTCAAGTGAAGAAAAGTGGAGACACAGATATAGAGGTGGTAGAAGAGAGGTGAAGTGAGAGAGAGACTACTCCGTGCATAGTAGTCGAGGCAAGTAAATAAAATATACTTATATTTTGATGACTTGTGTAGTGGGTATCTCGAGGAAATGAAGGTAAAACAAGTGTAGGGATGTGATGGGAAGGATGAGCGGTTTGTTTTGATTTTGATTTGGGCTCCTCGCTATCTAGGATTTATTTAATTAGGTTGTATTTAATTGATTCTGATTTATTATTGAATTTATTATAATTTAATAAAAATTAGGTTGTATTTAATTGATTATGTTTTATTTATGTCATGAATTTAAGAAATATTTGGTATTTAAGCTTCATTTAATGTGTTTAATAGGTTTACTTACTTGCATCTTATTATTTCAGATATTTCATATACCCTCAAAATTGATTATATATGTTTCATGTATATCAAAATTTTTTACTTTTTTTCCTTACACATCAAGATATTTCTTAAAATTAGGAACCCGAAATTAACTCAAAAAACGAAATTACGATCTTTGCTTTTAAGGTAAAATAGGCTTACACCTAAAAAAAATATTAGTTTACTTTCTAAAAGATAACTATTTTTTTAATGGAAATGATTGAGGGCAATGGTGGGGATGGTGGTGAGGGTGTCGAGTGCATAATAATTAGCACCAATAAAAATTGTATGTGAAGTGCCAATGGCAAAGGTAATATGCTACTCTATCTTACAAATCAAAATAGTATTTGAAGTTAGAGATAAAAGATGATCAAGATTGAAAGTTGGGAAGATGTTGATAGTGGAGATTCATTATCAACAATGACATGTTTATAAATAAATTGGAAGTCGAATGGCAAATAAAATTAACAAAATGGTGAAAAAGTTAGTGGAATGCATATGTGGCGGAAAGATATAATTTTTGTAAATTTTTTAAATGCATTTTAGTAAACTTGGTATGTCATAACTATCTACTTGTTTTTAGTATTTTAATAAACTTGGTATGTTTGAAATGCATTTTGGAAGATCTTTCCAATGAAATCAATTATTAATACAAACACTTCAATTTTTAAAACCAATCATTAATACATACGCTTGAAGTTTTAAATATGCATTTCACGCCGTGCGCATTTCCCCCCAAAATAGTTATAATCTAATGCACTTCACATCATAGTTAATTTCAATACTAAGACACATTCAAACAAAGACCATGAACTCCATATTTTGTAAAATCAAAGTTTGGGGTGAATTAATTGTGGAGGTTTAAAAATGTGTTTTTCCTAACTGTTTAAAATTTTAACTGAGTTTTACCTATTGCCACGACTCACTTTCTATCATGTCAACAATGCGGCAATACACTAGTTTATAATACAATTCAGAGTGGTGTTTTACTATTCACTGTTAATTGAGACAAACTAAGGATTTGAGATAAAAGTTGGGTAGTATTGAAAGTTGGGAAATGTCTTGAGGGTTGAGATTCATTTATTAGGATGACATGTTTGTAACTATAAAACATGTAAAAGGACAAATAATATAAAAATTTTGTGAAAAAATTTGGTGGAATGTACATGTGGCGAAGAGAGAAAGTATTGTACTTTCCTTTTTTCAAAATGAATCATTATTATCTACGTAGTTGACGGAATTTAGTAAACTTGGTATTATTGAAATAAAAATTTGAAGATTTTTCCAACAAACCAATGATCAATACAAACACTATGTATTTTATTATTAAAGCATATAAATATTTTTAACATTTTCATGCCTAAGTATATTATTTTTCAAAAAAGACGAAAGGATATTTTAATGAACATTCAAACAAAGAACCCGAACATTCAATAGATTATAATTTTAACAGAATTTGACTCTAAAAAAATTAGTTTACATTCTAAAAATATGATTTTTTTTATGGAACTTATTAAGGGCAATGGTGAGGATGTTGTCCAGTGCATGATAATTAGCAGCAAAAAAGTATATGTGGAGTGTCAACGGCACGGGTAATATGCTAGTCTATATTAAAATTCAGAGTGATGTTTATTCATTACTAACTGGGACAAACTAAGAATTGGAGATAAAAGATGGCTAGGATTGAAATTTGGCAAATGTGTTGAGGGTTGAGATTCGTTATGATGACATGTTTGTAAATATAAAACATGTAGAAGGACAAAGTAAAGGGAAGAAATTGTGAAAAAAGTTGGTGGAATGTTCATGTGGCGGAGAGAGAAAGTATTATGTTTTTTTTTTTTTCAAAATGAAATTTATAATAACTATCTACATAGTAATCAATTTTTGGTAAACTTGGTATCATTAAAATTCAATTTTGAAGATCTTTTCAATAAAACCAATGATCAATACAAACACTTAATATTTCAAAATATGTCAAAACATGTAACTATATTTACATGCCTAAATATAATAATTTTCAAAGAATCGGACGGACATTTTAATGAACATTCAAACAAAAAGCCCGAGCATTCAATCGATTTAAATTTTAACCGAGATTGACTAGAAGAGATGTTAGTATTCTTGCACCTAAAAAAATTAGTTTACACTCTAAAAATTGGACACAAAGTCAAAAATCAATGAAAGCAAAATTTTCTAACTGCAAAGAATAAAATCCCAATCACAGATAATGATGCGTTAACGACCTCAACAACAAACATAGCAGTACATGCGAATAAATAAAAACAAATTGCAAACGTTTTGTGAATGATAAAAGCCTCACATGAACCTCTGTGATAGGACATATTCCAGACTCTGTCAATTTTTATGATTTTTTTTATTTGAATATTTTTTTTCAATTCCTATGGCTTAGATACACTCTTGGTATATTTGATTTATTACAAAATCACAATTTTGAACTATGCAAGATAAGAAGGTCAAAATTGGAATTTTGCAAAAAATCAAATATGTCAAGAGTATATATAAGCCATAGGAATTAAAAAAAAACCAAAAAAAAAGAACAAACACAAAAAAAAAATTCAAAAAATGGACAAAGTCTGGAATCTGTCCAATCGCAGAGGATTATGCGAATAGCAATAACAAACTCATAGAATTGACTATCTTTCACATATTCGGTTGAATTGACCAGTTTCAACATGTAATGCATATAGTGCCTTCTGAAACTTTCAAAGCCTCACAATCTTCACTTCACCCTCATTCCATATTCGAAGCCACAAGTCATGGTTAGTTTTTAGCTCCATTAGTAGCTCATTTCTGACTTGCCTCCAACCACTATTCTCGTCGTAACCTAGGAAGTTGCCTATGCATTTGAATCCACGATGGCCATCAATGAGTACATTTCGAATGTCCTCAACATAATCCTGAATCCATAAAAGAATTTGCTTCATAAACGTAGGTTTTCACTTCTCTGCCTTTTGTTTTGACTTAGAAACACTTTCTTGTCTTCGCGTACTCATGACCAAAGGGGTCCATTTTCGTGGACTTCTCATGCTTAGATAATTTCTTCCTTTTAGATCTCCCCTTGCTCTTTACAGGTTCGGTTGTTTTGATCATGACACATGAATCAGGGCAACTCAAATCTAAAAGTTTCATCTTCAACACCAACTGCTGATCAGGAGTGGATTCAAATAACTTTTAACAACATCCACCATTGGATCTATAGTCACATCCGCAGTTGCACGAATAGGTGTTTTGCCAAGTTGCATCCAATGCTTGTATAAGATAAATAATGGAAGTTGTCATGTAGGAGTGAGATATTGTGTCATTTCAAGAGCACAAGACAACCCATGAGTGGTTCGAATCACATATCGATGCTTGACTAGTTGTTGCCCACAAATTCAGCTTCAGACCTACAATTTTTTGATAGCATCAAGTCAAGAGCCTTATGCGACACAAACTCATAAAGCTTTCCAAATAAGGGTTACATATGCTATTTCTTGACATTCGTCAAAATTTTCTGAATGACGCTTCAATCTCTATAAGTTGGACTTGAATCATGTCATGTATTTTTATCCAAACATTATAAAATGTGCCTTGGAAATTTTCAACATTTTCTTTAACCTAGAGTGCCTTCAGCGCGACTAATTGTCCATTGGCCAAAATGCATGAAGGTGTCGATCTATGCATTCATAAATAACTCCTTATGCGGATACCAAACTGTCCGCAATGTGATGTCCATCTTCTCTTGAACTCAACAATGCCCTTGTTATGTTCTTATTCTATTGTTGATCTATACAAATTCGAAAAAGATTCAGTAAACTCATTCCACCCCTCATTATCCTCAAAGTTTATTTTTTCAATTCTTTTCCACATTTGTATTTATGTGTCATCTGCACAACAATCTCCATGTTTATGAGAAGACTCACTCAATGGTTTTGATCAAACCAAACTCTATGTTAGTCATAAAACACATTTCGCAAGTTGTCCAACTTAAACACTTCTAGTAGTTTTTCCAATGTTCAAGTGTACGACTGTTCATTTTCACAAGACATAAAGCAACAACCAAGATTGAAAGTCTTTTCGGTCAACGTGACGCCCACAACCTAAAATAAAGCCATCCAATAGTGATTGGTTTTATAGGTGCAATCCATAAGCCACACCGTTGGAAAACACTTTGCTAGTTGAATTGACTCAGGATGCGACCAGAAAATATTTGTCTCTATTCTAATCTTTGACTGTATGCCACTCAATATAAATATTCTCGCTCAACAAGTGTAATGTGGCTTGCAAAGTTGTCATGCCTTTCAGTTGGAGTGTCTTTAGTTGATGAATGACATTGTAAACAATCTTCAATTATGACACGTAGTTGGGAAACATCTCTTTCAACCTCCAATTTTGCCTTTGTTTTTCTTGAGCTTCCCTCCCCTCTCACATCCCAAGTGAATCATTTTTTTTACGTCTACTATCAACGGGTTTCGATTTAGTGATAATCTAAACTATGTTATCCCTACCCATACCTTGGCACCAAACTATCAAGGACGACTTTGATGAAAATACTTACAAAAAAAAAATACATACTGACGTTAAAAACACTAATAAACTTGTTAATCAATGAACTTATGAAACATGATTAGAGAATAATGGCATACCTACAAGAATTAACCTTACCTCTTCCATAATGAATAAGTCGTCATCATCGACTACCTCTTCTAGTGCTCGTTCATCATTAGTTTCAACATCATCATCCTTCTACATTAAGTAAATAAAAACAAATTTGTTATTCTAATCATATATTAAGAAATGTAATGAATAAAATGATTAAGCCAAATGTTACCTCTAGAATGTTGTATTTTCCAAATACGCTTTACATTTCTCTGGGGTGTCAAGATTATTGGAAGGTATCTCGAAACATATTAGATCGATGATGACATCCTATGTACAAGATAACAACAATCAAACTAACCTTAAACATATAAATAAGCAAATTTTAGGGTTCAAATATTAACAACTAACCTTAAAAATAACAATGTGGCTTCAAATATAAATGAAAAAGAAAATTAAACATGATATTACGATAATCACAACAATAAAAATAAATAAATAAATAAATAAAACCCATGCAAGCTCATCTCAAGTTGAAAGCCTACCTCGAGTGGGGTGGGTTGTTCTTCCTTTTAAAAATATTTGTATTCTCCATTCACTGCTTTAAATGGAGCACAATGATGACTCTCAACTTCAGCATTATCATCTTCAAGCATACCAACATCATTTTCGCTAAACTCATCCATTTTTAGATACAGACTTCACTACCTTCCAAACGAAAATGAAGAAATAGAAAAGAGAGAGACGAAGACTTAGAATAAAGGAAGAGACACCAGCGTTTGCGTCGTCCGACGAGCTTGGGATGGAAGACAAGCCCTGTCTGTGAAATGGGTTTGTTTCCTCGCGCGAGAAAGAAGATAAAACAGTAAAAGAGAGGGCAGAGATGAAAAAAATGTATATGAGAGGGAGAGAGGGGATAAAGACGTGTAACTGACGTTCTTTTCCAGTGAGATTGGTAGGGAAAGGGTAGGAGGGAAGAGTCATGCGAGTCAAAGAGCTGTGGTCGGTAGATTTGAGAAAAAAATATTTTTGGGGTGTATACAGTGGTGGCACTACACCAAATGGGCCATTTTGTAACAACATACTTTCGCATGACTTTTCGAATATAAGGGGGGTGTATTGTATATGGATTCTTATGGAATTGATAAATAATTTGAAAAGTCCACGGACTCTTTAAATTGTCCACAGACTCTTTAAATTGTTCACGGACTTCTGCTGATTTCTTAAATCCATAGACTTTTGCTACAGACTTTCTAGAGATTTATGAAAATCCACGGACTTTGTATGAACGATTTTTACAGATTTTTAATTATTTGCAAGATAAAAAAGAAGTTGGTAATGACATATCCTCTAACAAACCAAATATATTAGACATTAGAGAAATTCTACAAACAGCTGGTGGACCTTATTGCTTTGATGGATTTTGTTTATTGTAGATGAAAGGGAACATCTGCAGATTGAAAATGGGTTATGGGTTGATTCATCTTCGTCTCCCTTGACTCTCCTGAATCTCTTGTACAATAACACAAAGAGAAAGCACATAGACAAGAGGGAACATGAAAGGAACACAAGGCGTAACATGGGTTCAACGATAGATGATGGAGATTGTAAGAAAGCCATGAAAATCGTTCATTTTTACAGAGAAGAAGAAGAAGAAGATGTGATAAAAGAGAGAGTTTTTGATGGAGTGTTGTGTATTTTGTATAAACGTGAAGAGATGAGAGACAAGGTTTTGCTTTGGGTCGGTTGAGTCAGTGGGGAACAAGAAGAGACGGATAAGTACACACTCTTTGCCTTCTTTTTCCTGCCTTGCCCACCTACTAATCAGTCTAAACTTTAAAGTGGTAAGCACCCACTTACCCGAAAATCACTATTGATCCTAATCACTTTAAATCCTCATTCTGTAAACTTGGAAAGCCAGCATCTTTACCATGCTCTCAATTGCTTGTTTAGACTCGTGTCAAATGAAATAGAACATCTTTTTTCTGGATTCAAGAGGTTTAAGTAACAGAGCTTTTCCAAACGAGAGTTTCACGTTTTTTGCTAAATTTTAGTTTTACTTTTTTAATGACTCCAAGATGTCAATGGAAATAAGAGAATGGAGGCAGAAGAGATTTGCCTTTACAAAGTACAAACATTGTCAACAAATTCAACCAACTGTCAAATTTTCATTAGGCATTTAGACCAAATGGCATTTTCACATTGATGTTCCACTTCTGAAAAGGAATACAGGAATCTGCTGATCCTTGTTCAACACCAGTTCTGAATAATGAACAATCTGAAACCAAACAAAAACAAATTCACCAATCAGTTTGTGCTTGATAGACATTTTCTTGAACTACAGATGAACGTGTCTGCGTAGAATATCTGCAATCTAGGAAAACTAAGATGGGGGATATATTAATCCATATACAATACACCCCCCGTAAAGGCAGGTCAATCATCATCATCGTCATCTCTCTCTCTTGTGTTTATGCAAAGATAGAAAAAGAATCGAGAAAACAAGAGGATGGGAACCACCCTCTTCGAGGCTGGCACAAGGAAGAGACTTTTTTTCACGTTAAAATTTTTGATATGGAGGCTGGCAAACTATTGAACTTTGTTATTTATACCTAACACTACAAAGTCCATGAGAATCCATGATTTTCCAAATCCATAAATATGAATGATATTTTGAATACCCTAAAACTTTTGTGAACTTTCTGAAATCCATATTGAATACCCCTAGACTTTGTGGATTTCAGAAAGACTTTTTAAAATCCTGATTGAATACCCCTAGACTTTTGTGGACTTTTTAAAATCCAAATTGAATACACTTGAATTTTCAGAATCCATGAAATTTATTAAATTGCCCACAAAATCCAGATACAATACACCCCCCTAAGTATCTACTACAAACTGTTGCAAATAAAAACAAACTAATATAAATCAAAGTTGGATCGACCTTGCGATATCACTCGCATAGATACGGAAGGGTCTCTCCCGGATTGAGGGGGGCTCCTGCGCACTGTGGGCAGGAGGGGCTCGCCCCTCCCTCAAATTTTGCAAACGAGGGTTTTTTCACAAATTGAGGAGCCCTGAGCAAGAGCTTGTTCGAACACTCAACCGCAGCTCACGCGAACGACGAAGAAGCAACGAACGAGGAAATCGTTTCTGTCGAGCTTCCAGCGCCGAAAGGCTGGACGAAGAAGGTTCAATCACTCGTGTTACCGTTGTTCTGCTCTGCGTGCTCTATTTAGAAATCGTAATTCGTCTTCTTCGTTTGTTTTGTCTCTGATGTTTGATTTTGTTTTCTCCTTCTTTTCTGTTGCTGTTCTCTTCTGGTTGAGTTGTGTTGGTGTTTGGTGAAGTTGAAGGTTTTTGTTGAGAAGCGCATTGAATAGACTGTTTTTTTGTTGAATTCATGGTTAATTTATCTGGGTTTTTTTTGTTAGAAGGTTTTGCATGGTTAGATTTGTTGCTTAATTTGATTTATTTTTCCGTTTTATGTTGTTTCCCTTAATAGAGAGGATCTAGAGTCTCTGATGGGGTGGAGAATCTTCTGATTTGGTTAATCATGGTTAATCTTTGTGTGATTGGCTTTTAATTTTTTGAAATTGAGTAAAATTAGGTCAATATCTTGGTCTCTCATTCACGGTTGTGATCCCCTGATTTTTTTTACTCATACACTACTTTTACATTCGCGATAACTAGTAGAGAAACAAAATTCTGGCAGAACATCAACTAGTGAAGATAACAGATTTCCTGCTAATCATTGCAACTTGCGATCATAATGCTCTCTATCCATGGTTTTTATTTTTTCATGAATTCATTATCATGTTGCACATCTTCAATCATAAAGGGGGTCAGTTGAGAGAATATTGTAGCTTCGCATCCTGTCATAGAGATGAATAGTAGAGATGTTGGTGTAGATTGAAAGATGAGAGGAAAACTGACTCCTTATTTTTTAGATGAGGTGGTTTCAATATTTGAACCTGACACTGGAAAACAACATTCCATGGAAACCATTACTTATTTGCCATTTCTGTCACTGAAATACATCCTATCATCATTGTATGAATTTTTTTTCCAAAGGCTGGGCATTTTTTACAGGCCAACCAAAAAGCTACCAACGAACCTTGATTGTTCTGGATAGAACTTGTGTGAGACTGGTTATGTTTCTAAAGGTAATCTTTCTACTTTTATACATTTGATATACATAAGAATGGCAACAGCCTCTCTGCTATTGAATATACTCTGTTTCACTTTGTCAGTTGATGCATCGGTGGCCTATCTTAGTTTTTAGCTTTGTGAAATGTATCATCCATGAAAGTTGAAACCAACAAAAAATGAGAAAGATTAGTGCAAACAATATGCTAGGTTAAAGATAACCATGCTATTAAGTGTAGAATATCATTTCATGATTTCCTTATCCATTTTCGTTGTTCGTCAAAGAATTATTGTTATGGTGAAACTAGGAAGAAAAAAAAATTCTCTATCTCCATGACCTTGGATCTTTTATTATTTGAAGGACATTATATTCATTCACAAATTCCTTTTGAATATGATTTTGAAGTGAACTACAAGAGAATTTGTTTTGTTTATACTTAATACCAAACACTAAACCAGGATGTTGGTTTCATAATTCGTGTTGGGAATTATTAATTTTATTCTCTATGTAGAATCCATCAAGGTCATGCTTGTATGTGGTTTTGATCTACTTGAATCATTTAATATTCCTGGAGCATGGATCCGCAACCAAGTATGCTTTTTAGGATGACAAGTTTTGTTATTGAAGCAATCGAGAAAAAGTAAATGAAACAATTCCTCTTGGGCATTTCTTGTTTGTTAAATTTTCCAAGTGTTATTTGATACAATTAGTCATTTTATTTGTGGTGCTCGTGATCTATGCAGAGATAATTGGTCCATTTTGCACGATCAAGTAAATTAGCTATATTGATTTGTTGTCTTTGCAATAGAACTAAGTTTATATATGCGACTTTTGTACATAAAGTCTTAAGCCATTGAAAATTTGAAACATAGTTAAAAGGTATGGGTTTGTTGTCCTTGCCTCGAGAACTGTATTGTGTGCAAAGCAATACTAAGCTCCAAAGTGTTTTCAGTCTGTAGAAATTGTTTTCTTCTATTTCTTTGCAAAGACTACTTACATTTTCTGAGTAAAACCAAGTCTATGAGCTCATCAATCAATTGTTTTTGTATTGTTTGTCTTCTTTTTTCTTCTTCTTAAAAACGTTATTTGGCACAAATAAATGATTGTTGTGTAGCTTTGGGAGCTTATAGATGTTAAAACTTTCAACAGGGCTGAAAAGACCTTGGTTCTAAGAAGGAAAACTAGTGAAAGTAGTTTAATGCTTAGAACAAAAAGAAAATTGAAACTTGTTTATATTGTTTTCCAGGTCAGGACAATATGTAGAGATTATAGTGTTGTCTGGATATGGAGAGATGGAAAAGACGTCGAGAACATCATCTCATATGATGACATTTTAAATGAATATAAGGTATTGGAAATGATGATGGTCCTTTTTGCTTCTCTTTCTTAAACAGACGACTTTTAGCACAAAGTCCTTCATTGTGGAAATCCTCAATACCCCAATGTTCAGAGGTAAATACAAATGCAAATGATGCAGATAATGATATCTCACCTCAATACCCTAATGTTTTAGAAATGATTTCCATACAGTATGCCATTTGATAACCAATACTGTTAGTTGGTTTCGTACTAGATATCACCCAAGCCGATTATGAATTAGCTCTATTACAGTGGTATTTAAACTTCAATTCATATATTCTGTCAGAGTAATGTCAAGGTGGTAGATGAATTGGTGCCAAATCATATTTGTTCATCAAGATTAAGGTAAACTTTTTATTTGATATCTACTTGATGGACGAGTTAATCTTATGTGGTTTGATATTGAAGCATTGGATTTCTTTCATTGGTATTTATTGGCAGGGGTTGCATTTGAAGAGAGCTATCCATCAAGTATCTAACCCAGATGAAGTGGTGGATATATCAAACACTTAACATTTGTACTTGAATGCAAAATGAAAGTTCTAAATCTAGGTTATCTGTATGTATACTCATCAATAACAATTTCATGTGAACCCTTTATGGATTCTATGATAAGTATATTTATGATCTTATTTGTTTTGCTCGACTAACACTAATGATTACATTGAAAACTCAACTTGCTAGTAATCAACTCGCCACACCTCGAAGATTCCATCATCACTAATGCTCTCTGACAGTGAATTTGCGAACCCCTCCCACTTTACTTGGATTTTCCCTCTTCAAATTTTTGTGACAGTGAGATTCTTTTTTTCTGAATTGATTAGCTATCCACTTAACTTCTCAATATCCATCCAGTACTAACGTCTTTCAGTAAGAGATCTTGGCATATAACATTTTGAAGTAGAAAGACCTGCCATTTAAGAAATTTGTATATCATAGAGCGACAATAACTTATATATGCATTAAGTACATATATATGTCCCTCGAAGTAAAATTTGGTTGATCTTTGTGTGATTAGCTTTTAATTTTTTTGAAACTGAGTAAAATTAGTTCAATATCTTGGTCTCTATTGTTAAATTTGTTTATACATTTTAGACCACAGAGTTCAGGTGTTTTGTGGATGTGATTGTGGTTTTTGTAACCAAAAGTAAGATGCAAAACTAAATTTGGTTCTTCTTTCAGTAACACATTTTTGATAACAATTCTTCTTCTTCTTCAGAACGATTGAATTTGGTTCTTCGTTCGTATATTGTATTGTCTAAACTCATCTCATGTAAAAGATGGTGATGACTGTGAATATCGTCATATTAGTTATTTGGGTGTTTTGGATGTATTTGTGTTTCGTTAGTTATTCTTGTCAACTTGGTGGAGGTAGAATTGTAACCTCTTTTGATTTGGTGACTGTAGAGTGCCCTATAGTTGTTTGATTTAATAGTTTAATATGAATTAAGGGCGCCTTTTTATCAGAATCGTTTCTGGCAGGAACCGAGGAAGCAGTACCGTTTACCGTATCTATTGAAAATCGTTTCTTGGCTAAGAGAACCAATGTTCCTGGGATGAAGCAGTACCGAGGAAGGTGTCCTGACCCATTTCTTGGCGTTCGAGTTGAAGACCAATTCTGTCAGCTTCCCTTCTATGTTTCTTCTTATGGATATGGGTATGCACACTCGTTTTGTTCTTTTGTGGCTTGTGGGTGCTTAAATTTAGTTTGCAATTATAATTATCTTTTTTTTTTTTCAATCTTCTTGGTTCTCTACTGTATTCTCTGTCGGGACCAATATTATGACAATGCTAAAAAGCATATATGGAACTGTTGCATCAATTTAGTTTTAGCATCCTAGCTTTGACTAATTATCCTAACTTGTAACTTGAATGTTGAAACAACTTAGCGTTGCATTGCTGGCTGTATCATTTTGGGAGAGTTTACTGATCTAAAAAGTAGAATGGAATTGCCTAGGTAGTAGGGGTGGGCATCCCATCTCACGATCCCGTTCTCGTCCCGTTCCGATTTTTTTGGGTCTTAATGGGATTGAATAATTTCATCCCGATCCCGTCCCGTCCCGATCTAGAATGGGATGAGATGGGATGGGATGAAGATTTTCAATCCCGCCAATCCCGTCCCGTCCCGAACTAATTTTTTAATATTAATTATTAATATTTTTATTTACTTATTTATTTATTTTATGAACATTTGCATAAAATGTTCAGGCTTCCAACTGCAGCAAGCCTTCCAGCAGATTGGATCTGAGATGAATCAGTTCATGTTTGGGGAGAAATCCATGGTGAAAGTTTGTTGTTTGAACCAGAGATTGGTGTTTTTATGATTATTTGAGGTTTTTTTTTTATGGGTTTTCAATTTTACTTAATTTAAGGTTTGTTCAAGGTTAAAGATGAGATTTTTTGGGGGTTTGTAGATAGATTGTTTGTGTTAATTGAGTGGAGAAGGGGGAGTGAGGATGTCTTTTAAGAGCATTTTGCAGGATATGAAGGGGGAGTTTGGGAGTATTTCAAGGAAGGGGTTTGATGTGAAGCTTGGGTATGGGTTGAGATCCAGGTCGCAAAGAGTTGTGGTGAATGATGCATTGATAGTGCCGAGTATTGATGCTTTGAAGCAGAGTTGTTGGGCGAATATGCCGCCGGAGCTTTTGAGGGATGTGTTGATGAGGATAGAGGCATCCGAGAGTGCTTGGCCACCTAGGAAACATGTAATTGCTGTTGCTGGGGTTTGCAGGAATTGGAGAGAAATTACTAAGGAGATTGTAAAGACGCCGGAGTTGTCGGGCAAATTGACATTCCCCATTTCGTTGAAGCAGGTTTGACATTACAATATTAATTTGTTAAATTAATCTGCTGTTATGAATGCTCACATAAGCTCATTTTTATGCAAATTTTAGAAATTGATTATTCTCTTAATGTCCTACAATGTGTTAGATTTATGGATATTGCGTGCAGTGGGAAAGATTCAGTTTCATGGAATTACTAAGCGGCTAGTCTAAATTGTTATTTACTGCACACTGGATAATTTCACTTTCATTTTACTAATTTCACTTCACTAATAATTTCACTTAGCACGCTGATCCCGTCCCAAACCCGTTTGGGATGGGACGAGGTCGGGATGAGGTTTTTCCCATCCCGTCCCGTCTCGATCCCGTATGAACGGGATGGGATAGGGATGGGCATATCTCGTCCCATCCTGTCCCGTGCCCACCCCTACTAGGTAGTGGCATTTTATGGGGAAAGGTCATTGTAAATGTTCATTACTTTTAAAACAAAAGAAATAGTGAAAGGCTCAAGGTGCAATTAAGTTGTTTAAAGAGTGAATTACCTAATGTTGGAAATGCAAGGTGCAAATTGAGTTGTTTTAAAGAGAAAAAGGTATACAATAAAAGTTGGGGTTTTTCTTCCAAGAGTCATTTTCAAAGGTTAATTAATGCATTGGGTTTCTCTTGAGATTTTGACATTGAGGTTTTTGGAGTTGTAAGATGTTTATAGGGATATGATTGGTGTTGTAAATTATAACTCCTCTGTTTACAATCATTACAGTGGATCACTGATTCAGCTGTAGTTTTTTAAAATCCAAATCGAGGTTTTGACTTTAGCGATTACCACATTTGTCTTTATTTTCAGTCGTTTCTCTTAACTTTTGTCTCCTAACTTGTCCCACTTTGTGAATGGAATATGGATTGTGGTAGACCCATTTTAGAACTTCAATGTATCTGGGATTTTAAATCATCTAGGATTTTGTTTTATTGTACCACTATGGAGGGATGGGTGATGATTAGGCTCAAGTCTATTTTGAATGGTAGCTGGTTATTTTTTAAAAGTTTGTCTTGGATAATTGATAATCAGGTGAGCACTGGCGTGATGGTCCATCGCCTGGAACATTATATGAAAACAAGGAACATGTTGAAGAACATACCAAATATAATATGCGGCAAAATGCATATAACCTATTTGGTCACCGATATAAGGACTAGGAATGCTAACATAGAGATGAAGTAAAATTAGTTGTACTTTGAAGATGAAATAAAATTATTTGTACTTTCAGTGACTTGACAATTTCATTAGTTTGACAACTATGTTATTTGCTCCTGTGTCCACACTAATTCATGGTGATGTATAAAATTTTTAGAGTTCAATTTTCTCTCCATTTTCCACTTTTTTTAAAACAATAATATTCTATTCAGCTTTTGTAGTTTACAAATTAATATCACTTTTGTGTTGTAAAACTATTTCAGGTCAAAACTAAGACAGTAAAAAAACAGTTACACAAACAAAGTGATACAATAAAATGGATCACCATGAATGGCATGGTTCTGCAAGTGACGCTGATATCTTCAGTAACAAGCAGAAACAATAAGGACCGTTTTGGTGTAGTGTGGGTGTCCTTTAGTAAAGTCAAAAAAAAAAAAAAAAAAATTTGGGTGGTGATGTCCTTTAAGTGAAAATGGTGGTGCCATTTAGCAAAGGCCTAAGGGCAAGATTTCAACTTTGTGTGTTAATCGTTATATCTGAGGAATGAGACTTCGCGAAATTTTGCCAATAATGTCGTTTTTTGAATTTCGAAAAGAAAAATGGCAAAGTATAATTTAACATTTTCTCGAGTTTTTTTTAGTAAATTTCAGGATTTTTCGTAAATTTCGTAAAAATACAAAAATTACATTTTTTCAAAATTTTTCAGAGTTATTTTTGCAAATTTCGAGGTTTATACTAATTATCATTTCTTCTAATTATTTATTGAATTTTGAAACCACCCTCAAGGATTGTGATTTCGCGAAATTTTCGTTTTTTTAAATTACGAAAAGAAAATGGCGAAAGAAAAAATTACATTTTTTTCGTAAATTTTGGTAAAAATACAAAGACCGGCTACTAAAAATTACATTTTTTCAAAAAAATTCGAGTTTTTTTTCTTCTAATTATCATTTATATTAATTATTTATTGATTTTTAAAACTATCCCCTAATTTATTATTTATCACATCTTCTACTTATATATTGATTTTTTAAACTACCTACTGATTTTCTAATCAGAGGTATTTTGGTTTCATTTAATGTGTTTAATACATTTATTTACTTGCATATTTTTTTTTTACATATTTAATATACCCTCGAAATTCATTATATATTTCATGTATCCTCGAATAATTTTACGTCTTTTCTTTACACACCGAAATATTTCTTAAAATCAGGAGACCAAAATTTACTCGAAAAACAAAATTACAATCCTTGTCACCCCCGTATTTTCTAATTAGCATTTCTTTACTTGTATACTGATTTTTGAAACCATCCCTTAATTTTCTAATGATATATAAATTTCATGTTTATTTCATTTCTTGGTTTTTAGTCTTTATTTAATGTGTTTAATAGATTTATGTACTTCATCTTAATTTTTTTCATATATTTCATATATACTCGAAATCCACTATATATATTTCATGTATCTTCGAAACTTTTACGTTTTTTCTTTACAATTCAAAATATTTCTTAAAATCAAGAGACCGAAATTAACTCAAAAAACGAAATCATAATCAATGGTTATATCTAACATGTATTAAATATTTAATCAAGTAATAATTATTTACTTGCTATTTTAATTGTTGTATGTAATTGCATTTACAAAGACAATTTAGATTATTGCAATATTTAATTATGCATTCCGAGTAAGGTGAAAATAGTATAATTCGTGACATACGCCAAATTAGTAATCAAATGACACTTCGTGGTAATTTGGCTCTTAAGCATAATATGTAATAGTTGTGTCCATTAGAGTTATTCGTAAGCATCAGGTATTAGTATAAACAAATGTGTCATGCAAATTATTATTTTTTGGATTTATGGATTTTAAGGATAGATGAAAATTCATGAAAGTCAACATTTATTGACCAAGAGTCAATTTCAATTCATTCGTGCACAAGCAAGTAGATCACTTATGTATGTTGGTGTGATGTGTCACTAATGGAGTCAACAAAACATTTATATTCTCTCCTATTAATTTGATTGATAATTCATTAGTTTTACTAAACATTTAGATGGATTTATCCCCTAATGTCTTTGGTTGTAATAACAAAAGAAAATGTGTGGATCATACTATTTTTATTTGTGCAACAATAAATGGTTCTAAATTTTAATATACTCGCAAAGACGGTAGCGTATTTGTGGAATATGAAAATGTTAGAAACTATAATGTATCATATATCAATATGTATCATGTAATTTTCTTCTGGGGAACCTGAAGATGTTAGAAAATTCAAATGTATCATATATCAAGTAATCAAGTCTTACAAAAGATAAAGTGTACTATTTGTTTCAGTACTCTTCCTCGCAATGTTTGAAACGCTCGAACTCTACAACTTTCGAATTTGGGGTGTCACATTTTGGTTGTCAATGAATAGACTTTTATCCGAAAATTCATTTGATCAGATCTGAAAAATGGATTTAGAATATATTTTTTCTCGAAATCGAATTTGATTAAATCTAATCCAATAGTACTATGAAATATATAAGTATATACAAACATATTCATTATATTCATTTAGAATGAAATTAAGAATGAACCAAATCTTCCCAAGCATATGACCAATCAATTAACAACTGACCCCTCTGGCAGTGAGCTACTGAAAAAAAAAATGAGAAATTAGATTTTATAGAGTTCAATTCTCGTTCTCAACCCATGACCGCTATGAACCCGACGCTTCCTTTGTAACTCCCGAAACTTTTTTATAGTGGCTCCGTTCCATGCTTCATTTCGTAGGAACCTCAAAGTGGCTTTATTTCAATATATTTCATCCATATCCCAACTCCATCATTTAATATCCCTTTGGTATCACTGACATAAGAAATGTCATTTCTAGGCTATCTCTTTCAATTTCTATTTATGAAAAGCCAAGATATGAAGGTTGATATAATCCTATTATAATCGTATTATAAAGTTACAAAAAATATATTCTCAAATTAATATGGATATAAATCTTGAAATCTATAAATAACACACTAAAAGATGTTTTTCTTATGTTTTGAACGCGGAATTAATAGTCTTAAAAAAATATCATATCCTATTATATCTATATAACGTGTCATCATGGTGTTTGAGGTTGAAGATAAATGGCGGCAGAGATTTATCCAAACATAAGAATTTAGTCGATCACAAAAAGGAAGGTTGGAGAAAAGATTTTTTTTTTGAACTTTTGTGCCCCAACATACTCCAACCATCACACATCTAAATGCTCGGATTTAATTTAAGTGCCAAAGGGACAAGTAATACCCTAGTGCATAGTAATACTCCAACATATTCTCTTTATATATAAAGAGAGAGGGGGAAAGAGAATATGGGCTTTTGGTTATTTTAACAAATTAAGGTAGAATCCTTTTCTCCCAAATATAAATATTTAAGAAGATAGCTCATTCTTTATTTACGTTTCTATTGTCTCTTTTTCTTTCTTTGTTTTTCCTCTTTTAGATTAGGGTTTCCTCTCTAATAAGGTTATTTTTTCCTTTTACTTTCACTTCCTTGTTTCTCTTTATTTGTGGATTTAGCTTTATTTTTCTATTTTGGGTTTTATCAATGATCTTTTATCGTTCATTGTGCAAGTTCATAGTAGGTGAAATTTCTTATTTTTCTCCTCTGCATGGGCTCTGATGATACATCAAAATAGACCGATCATGACGGTCGTACCCGTGGCAGAAAACATCCATCACGAGGATATAACGTTCAATCCATTGGGCCAACTCATAAAACCCAAGAAGAATAAAATCAATCATAGATGCCCAGACAAGGCCAACCAATAAGAAGACATATCAAAGCTCAAACCCAGGCCCAAACAAATCAAAGCCCATATCCAGGCCCGACACGAGTTCTCTCATAAAGAAGATGAACGTTGCACCAAAAAAAGAGTCGTGGAGGGAGTTACGCTTCCACGGATGCATTTCCATCAAGGAGGAGACTGTTACGAGAAACATCTCCTTCCGTTGCGCCTCACATGCTTAAGTCACTCAGCGAATTAACCGCGACCATTATAAAAGGTAAAGGGAACATTCGACACAGGTATGCAACTTTAACTCAGTTTTGTCCAAATTTACTTTCTTCTTCAAACAAAGTCACTGACTTAAACATCGGAGTGCCTTTGGTCACGAAAAATGTGGTCATTGGCAGTCTAACATCTGTTTTGCAGGTTACTCATAGGAGGACGATTTTTGGACGCATCAAATTAGTGTCGTCTATGGGGAACGACAAGTTTCCTTTATGAAAACAAGATCCACAGTGACAAAGCTCATCATAATTTGATAGAAGATCAACAAGCCGTCAGAACAAATGACGCACTCTGCAGATCTTCAACCTAGTGATGATAACGACAACTCTCCTACTGACAACGATGCATCACATCGGACTGATGGCACCTGAGAATTCGGATCCACAACACGCAATAGCCCAAACATCTGGTGACATCACCATAGATCCTCGGGTAAACCTGCTCATGGCCTAGATGAATTACATGGCAAAGATGCTGGAAAAAATCACCCAAGAGTTGATCTAGCCAGCTGACTCTGTTTAGGCACCGCCCAAAACTCCACCAACCGAACTCAGGGGAGTGACAAAATCCCAGCAGAACCCCAACAGGAAAATTTTGAGAGCAGTGAATTCCCCCAAGCCAAGACTCCATAGTGTGACGAAACGCTTGCTGAAATTCCATTCAGAATTGGAGTCACGGATCCCAACATACTATACGAATTAGCCAAGCCGTCATTCTCCAACACCCTCATGAAAAAGGCAATGCCAAAAAAGTTCATTCCGCCGAAGTTTGAAGTGTATGATGGCCCTAAAGGAAACCACAGAGTCGATCCTATGTAGAACATTCCTGACTAGCCTCACTTCCACAACAATGAATTGGTTCAACAGCCTACTACCGAGGTCGATAGACTCCTTCCAAGCTTTAGCCACCACTTTTATCACCATATTCATTGAGAGCCAGTAAATGAGGAAAGGACCACACTACCTTCTGCATATCAAACAGAAGCCCGAAGAGATAATACAAGAATATGTCACTCGTTTTACCAATGAATTGACAATGATCGATGGATGCATTAACGACACAGCCGCTGCAACCTTTGTTGTCGGACTGAAGAGATGCCCCTTCTTTGATGCCCTTAACCTGGAGCCTCCAAAAGACATGGCGGTTTTGCTAAAAATAACACAAAAACACATCTCCCTTGAAGAAATGAAAGCTGCAAGGAGGAAGAATGAATAGGAAAGGGAAAATCATTCAAGGAAACGGGAAAGGAAAGAAGAAAGAATGTGAGATGATGGACCACGGAAAGATAGCAATCATTCAAAGAAGCATCAAAACGACAGAAGAATCGAGTCTAACCAGTGGGAATCCAGAAAGCCACAATCAGGCAGGTACTGCTCCTTTCACAAAGATCACGAACATGATACCGAAGATTGCTACGAGCTGAAAAATGAAATCAAGCATTGGGTCCAAAAAGGATGACTCGATGAGTTCATCGGAATACAAGACAAACAAGTCAAAGGAAAAGAAAAAAGCAAATACCGCTGCCACAAAAACAAAACAACGATCCAGGGAACTCATATACACTTTACACAACATCTACCCCAGCAAATAAGCATCTCCCACTCGAGCAGACCTATATCAAAGCGAAAAGATTAACGCCCTGAAGACGGTTGCATTGACCGACTCAGGGACTCTACCAGCGGACACAAATCCAATCAAATTACCAACAAAAGAATTAGTGTCGACAAACTCTATCAAGCCTCAGCGAGTGATGCCAAGCGAGGAACAATAACGGGTCAAGCAAAGGAGGTCACGAATTAAACAAGAAAGAGCAGCAGAGGCGTGAAACACCAACTCGAGGACATACATCAGCCATGCGATGATTAAAAAGAAATTGCTCCACAATGTAGCATAACTGCTCCAGAAAAACGACCATTAGAAATGGTCAGGACATCCAGACAATCAATCAATTTTCAAATTCGAAAAGGAGAACAGCTTCAAAGCGAAGCCATGCAAAACAATTAGCATATAAAGCCAAAAGTAATCAGAACGCAAGTCGAATATATATAATAAACTTCTGGTCTGATCAACCAATGAAGTAAGAGTTGGACGAACGAATCAACTAAGTAAAATGACTTTGGGTCAACTAGAACGTCAAACCAATGAAGCCAAAGTGGACAAACAAGTCAACTTAACATAAAAACTTTGAGTCGATTGAGACATCGAGTTAACGAAGTAAAAGTTGGATGAACGAGTCAACTAAGTAAAACGACTTCGGGTCGACTAGAGCATCGAACCAATGAAGCCAAAGTGGTCGAACAAGTCAACTTAACATAAAAACTTTGAGTCGACTGAGATGTCAAGTTAACAAAGTAAAAGTTGGATGAACGAGTCAATTAAGTAAAATGACCGGGTCAACCAGAACGTTGAATCAACGAAACCAAAGTGGTCGAACAAGTCAACTTAACATAAGAACTTTGATTCGACTGAGACGTCGAGTTAATGAAGTAAAAGTTGAAGGAACGAGTCAACTAAGTAAAACAACTTCGGGTCGACTGGAACGTCGAACCAGTGAAGCCAAAGTGGACGTACAAGTCAACTTAACATAAAAACTTTGAGTCGACTGAGATGTTGAGTTAACGAAGTAAAAGTTGGATGAACGAGTCAACTAAGTAAAACGGCTTCAGGTCGACTAGAGCGTCAAACCAACGAGGCAAATATTAAACAAACCAGTCAACTTAACACAAAAATTTTAAGTCGACTAAGACGTCGAGTTAATGAAGTAAAGGTTGGATGAACAAGTCAACTTAACACAAAAACTTCGAGTCGTCTGAGACGTCGAGTTATCGAAATAAAAGTTGGACGAATGAACCAACTAAGTGAAAATGACTTCGAATCGGCTAAAACACCGTAAAAGTTGAGCGAACGAGTCAATGAAGTAAAAACAACTTCGGGTCGAACCAGCAAAGAAAAACTCGAAGGAAACAAATTCGAGAAAAAGGAATCAACAAACCAACTCGAAAGAGGCAAATTCCGTTTTGATCATGCGAGCAAAGTAAACGATGAAGGAACAAGTTAGTACAACTCAAGAAAGCCTCAGATTAACTAACACACCAGATCAACAAAGTAGAGACAAATAGACAAAACATCTTTCTCACAAAAGCTCCGAGACGACAAATACAAGGTTGAGACATACATACTAAAGCATAGGAAAATTTAAATCAGCAAAAGACAGGCAAAGATATAGCTATAAAAACCAAAGCTGGAATACAAATCATTTAGACAACAATGGAGAACGAAGTCAACAAGACGAACAACGAAAACATTGGAGAAAACTCGTGTTCTTTAATAAAAAACTACTCTATTACATTCAAAGATAACAAAGTAGTAGAAGATCAAGGGGAAAGATTTATAACATCCTCAGCGATACCATTTGCCGGAAGGGGAGTAGCTGGATCATTGATAGGGGTTTTCTCTTCAAGAGGAAAAGGTAGCGGCTATTTAGCCATTGGATCACCCAGAGGGTCTTTAGCATCGTCTTCATCCTCGAAGGTCCGATAAACCAAATGACGGTATTGAGACAAGTTAACACCGAGACCCTCAATATAATCCAGAAGCTCATTTCGACCATCGACAACCCCCTGCTGATCCACCACCTCCATGAAACAAAGCTTGTCCTTAACAATAGCAAGATCACTCCTAGCCGTTCTAAGTTGGCCCTCAGCAGTAGTGAGCATCGCAGAGGAATTAACATTGACCTCCTTAAGTGAAGCCATTAATTGCTCCACCCTTTTTTCGGCAATGTCACAATTTTTAGAGTGCTCTATCACGGCATGTGCGGCCTCATCATGGAGTATTTTCTTGGTGGACAACTTTTTCTCCACATCATGCATGCATGAATATCGTCTAATTCAGCTCTTAAAGATTCGAGCCTGGTCACAGACCGATCCCGCGCACCCTCCCTCTCGGCCAACGAAGCTTGAGTAACCCCAACCGCTTTGATTCGCTCAGAACATCACGCTTTTAACGCATCGCATTGCTAAATAACATGGGGAAATACCAATAGCAGCACAGAGAGTTTTCTCTCCAGAGAAATCACAAGATTACGATTGGCCTGATGACTCGAACCCATCACCCCTGTGTAGGCAAGATGAGTCATCCCATCCATTACAAGCTTAAGACCATCATCAAGATGAAGGTTCGGATCCAGCATGGGCCTCGAAGACCTCTCCATCGACCATCTTTACTTGTCATTAATCAGCTTATGCGCACCATCCTACACGCTAAGCTGGGAAAATCAGCAAAACTTCTATCCAATTTGACCCGAATCTCTTCGGGAATAGGTTCATTCCAACTGATCCCTGAATGAAGAATGCGGGGATCCAGAAGTATGGATGAACCACCACCCACAGCCGGGAAAGAAGAAAAAACAATAGGAGAACCATCCTCCATCCTCTCATTGCGCAGCAGAAGCGGAACGAGTAGCAGTCCCAACAAGAACAGAAGAGCCTAAGCAGGCTATAGAAGGCGGGACCTCCACCCCATCGTCAACAGGAGGAGAAAGAGAATGAAGAGACTACGCCTTGGGAACTAGATCACAACTACTAAACTCCTTAGACTGGACAACAACTAGTTGGAGCATCTTGTCATCTAAGGACCAAGGATCCTCATTAGAACACTTAGCAGCGTCAAGACCACCATAAGCAGAGAGGAGTCTCTTTTCACCATCGTCCAGCAGATGAATAGTATTTTTTTTACTCCTCTCCAATGCCAACTTCATCTCTTTTTCCTCTTGCAGGGAGCATCGATCCTCCCTCACATGTTCTCTATCAACAGAACCCGAGTAAAGAAAAGCACAACGAACAAGTCAACGAGCCATTTCTTCTTCGGAATACAGTCAAAACTCATAAACAACTGCTTCAACTAATTAATAGGCCTCGGTACTTTTCTCTTATTGGAAGTCGGACTAGTAGCAGCGCTAGCAGGAGCATCGAGATCCGTAACATCCGAGCTCACTTTTCGATCAACGACATCATTGTCACCGTCAACAACGACAAACGGACAACAATCTCTGCGACTTACCTCTTAGTTAGCAGAGCCCACTCGACTTCATTCATGTTGTACAAACCGTTGCACCTCACCATATCATCAGTAAGATATGTGTCTAAAGGAACTACAGGAAGCTGTAAAAAACGCTCGTTGATACTTGTTCTTCAGCGGTCAATTGCAGATTCCTTCGCTTGATAGGAACCCAAAAAGACCTCACTATCTGCTAACCCCGTAAATTGAAGTAGCTAGAATGGACAGATGCATAAAACCAATCTCGTGACCAACCTCAGATGTCATCATTAAGGTTTCCAAAAACACGCGGGAGAACGAAGGAAACAGGTGCGACTGGATTTCACGCTAAACCCCACCAAAGAATGCAAATTTTCAGCTGTCAACGAGATACCAGAAAGAACGACCCTGACATACGTGGGAACCATAACCCTCCAACCATTCGGGTTTATCTGAGCAGGAGGAATACCCAGAAGATCTAGATAAGATCAGAAAAGCTCCAAAACTGGAAAACGAAGACCGACGTAAAATATACGTGGGTAAAGTGCAATATATCCCTTTCTCGCACGACAAGGACTGTCGTTTTCATGAGGCAAAATGATCTCAAGGTCAAAAGGCAAAAAGTAGTTGGAACGAACATTGTCCAAGGTAGCTGGAGAAGCCTTCTTTTGGGAAAAATGAGTTTCACAGTTAGAAAGTTGCTCACCGTCCAGTAAATCACCAGCAGACATCATGAATAGGCAAGAAAAGATGAAAAATGCAATAGTAAATAAGAAATAATGCTAATAGCAAAGATGGCTTAAAGAAGGAAGCAAAATCGTCACGACACCTTTTATACAATCGAGCAACGAACAGACTGCTCACAGAGCGACACACGGGGTAATGGTGTAATGGCACGCGAAATTCCAAAAGAATGCGCGAAAATGAACAAATAACGAGGTAATCGAGACGATCGAAAGTTATTAACAACATTAAGTTCCGTGTAATTGAGATACTAACCGTCACACAGTTAGTGGATATGTGAACATACCCACTTACTAAGGGGGGAGTAGCTGATGATACATCAATAGACCGACCATCACGGTCGTACACGTGACAGAGAGCATCCATCACAAGAATATAACGTCTAATCCATTGGGCCAGCTTATAAAACTCAAGAAGAGTAAAGCCAATCACAGATGCCCAGACAAGTTCTACCAATGAGAAGACATATATAAAACCCGAACCCAGGCGCGAATGATCAAAGTCCAAATCCAGGCTCGACACGAGTTCTCTCATAAAAAAGAGGAACGTTGCACCAAATAAGAGTTGTGGAGGGAGTTACGCTTCCAAGGATGCATCTCCATCAAGGAGGAGACTCTCATGAGAAACATCTTCTTCCGTTGTGCCTCACATGCTTAAGTTATTCAGAGAAATAACTGCGACCATTATAAAAGGTAAAGGGATTATTCAACACATGTATGCAACTTTAACTGAATTTTGTCCAGATTTACTTCCTTCTTCAAACAGAGTTACTGACTTAAGCATCGGAGTGCCTTCGGCCACCAAAAAGGTCGTCTTTAGCAGTCTAACATCTGTTTTGCAGGTCAAACTCACAGGAGGACGATTTTTGGATGCATCAGGCTCAAATCTAGAATTTGATCTTACACCTGATTGTTATTTCCAATTGGAGTTTAGGGTTTTTTAAATGATTATGAATTTTTTATGTTTTAGATCATAAACCTTAGATCTATTTGAAGTTATAAATATGAATTTAGAGCTTCTTGTAAGTTTTACATGTTTTCGAATCGAATTAATCAGTATAGAGCCTGATTGTTGTTTCCAGTATAAATGTGGGGTGTTTATGTTTGAACCTAATTGACTTTTGTTTTCATTTTGTACAATCAATTGTAGAGTTTCTATGTTAACTGATTGAAAATTTTTTGGGTTGATCTACTTGGTTATATATTATTATTGGGGTTTTATCTGATTCTATAAGGTTAAATTGTTGTAGTTGATTAATGTAAAAATATAAATAGTACCTTCAAACCTTAAAAGGTTATTCTTATCTTCTGGTTTGAAGGTTCTTAAATGTCTGAACCTAAAGAACCCCCTCTCCTGAAATAACTACTCAACCAGATCAGGTCCGTTCGAGATGTTTTGGAAGACAAATATAATCTAATGCATGAATTATTTTAAAAAGGAAGTGATAAATAAAAGTATTATTGCAATGTAATGCTTGTAAGAAACAACTTATTAGCTATGAAGATTAACTAATAGAGATATTCGTCAACAATTCTTATCAGCTACGAAGACAAGACTTTTAAGATAAAAACTTCAAGTTTGATTAGAAGAGGAGTCGTTCAGACATCACTCTTGCAATAATTAAGCACAAATACCCTCTTAACTTTGTTGAGCTTTCAAGATATTCTTGAACAATGTATAGTTATTGTTCAATGTTGTTCTCATAATATAATTCAGCCGATGTAATTCTAATTTATGCAACTGATCCAAAAAAAAACTATACAAACATTTGAATGGATTGACTTGTCGAGTTAATTTAAAATTTGACATGTGAACTTCTAATTGATAGCTATTTGTGTTTGACGACACATTTTTGTGGATGATGAATGGATTTACAAAAAAAAAGCCACTTAATTTGAATTGTTAGGTGAGTTTCCAAGTGTGGAAACACTCTTTCAAGTGATTTCTAAGTGTTTATTAACATCAAATATTGACAAAAAAAATCAACTATTACAGTTGATAATTGCACTAGTAATGATTTTATAGTTTCCAAGCTAAAGGCTTGGTTATGCAATAATTACAAACTGTTGTTGGATGGTGATCTATTGCATGTGCGTTGTTGTGTGCTCATACTCAACCAAATTGCGCAAGATGGATTAAATATAATTAGAGTTGTCATTTTCAAAGTTAGAGATAGTGTTAAATATGTTATTTATGTACGAGAAAGCTAAATTTTCATTATGTTGTTGCTCAAGCCGAAATATTTGGAAAGAAAGGTGTTTTTTTTATGATCCAACAAGATGGAACTCAACTTATCTCATGCTTTCGAATGCATTTGAGCATAAGAATGTTTTCTCTCGTTTGGAATTAATTGATTATAATTATGAGGTTGTTCCATTTAATGAAGAGTGGGCTATGACTCAAATTGTTTGTGTTGTTTTGAAGCCTTTTTATAGTGTTACCAATTTTCTTCAGGTATTGTTATCTTAAGTCATCATAGAAAATCACTTATATTTATACAAATAGATATTTAATTCATTATTGCTATATTCTATAAGTGTTCAATATCCAATGGTGAATGCTTACTTCATTGTAATTAAGATTATGGCGGAAATGATGAAAGTGAAAATTGATAAGAATTAGCATGTTTACAATTTAGTGTTAGCCATTGTTGTCATTCTTGATCCTCTTTTTAAGGTTAAATTGGTAGAGTATTACTACTCTAAAATCTACAAGGAAAAAATTCATTTTGCACATTGATATAGTTCGCACTGGTCTTACTAATCTATCTCATTTACTCATCAAGTAATATTGGTTCTTCTAGATCTAGTCAAAATGTTGTCGGTAGTGCAATTGATTCTACCATGGCTGATGGTGGTGATAAATTCAAAGGTTTTTATGGTTGGTGCAATAATTCAAATACCATTGGTCAAAAGTCTAAACTTGTTTTATATCTAGATGAATCAATGTTTCCTAGAGTTCAAGATTTGTAATCCTGAGTTCGTGGAAAGCCAATAGTCCTAAGTATCTCATACATTCGAAAATGGTAGACGATATTTTTACTACTCATATTTCGTCTGTTGGGGGGTTTTCTGGAGGTAGGGTGCTTAATCAATGTTGGAGTTGCTTGTAGTCCGACATAGTTGAGGCCTTGATTTGTGCTCAAGATTAGATTCAACAAAAAATTATAGGTAATCAATGTTGATATTTAATACCTTGAAGTTGTATGTATATTTTTCTAGATAAATTACTTAGTTGTAATGCATTTTCCACCAAGTTGATATTGCATATAAAATAGAGCTTACTATATATTTATCTAATTTTATATAAATTATTATTTTTTCAGCATTCATTATTGGTAATAATTTTATATGATTTTTTTAAGGGAAAATGGAGTATAGCGTCAATTTTAAAGTCTTTTGTGGCGTATACTATTTTGTAGATGTTTGATATTGTAATAACACAATTATTAAACGCACTAGGTTTTGTAACAGTTATTGATCATTACAATATTTGTTTGGGTTAACTTATGTTTGGGTCCTACAGTTTATACCGGATTTGAGTTTGGGTCCCAAGTTTTTCAAACTTTGAGTCTAGGTCCAATACCATGATCACCTCATTGACCTTATTGACTGTAAACTCTCCTTTATAAATATATGGGCTAAACGCAAAGTTAGTATAAATTGTGGGACTTAATGTCTAAATTTATTTATATCAAAGTCAGTATTATTTAACAATAATATTTCATTTAAATATTAGACGGGGAAATTAATGATCAACGTGGTCTTGAGACTCAAACTCAAAACTAGACAAAGTAAAGACCCAAACTCAAAATCGGTGCAAATTATAGGACTCAAACGCAAATTAACCCGACTTATTTTTTTAAATTATCAATAATGGAAAAGTAATGAGTAGTTTCACAAGTTGTTTGGCTTTATAATTGCATATTCATATTATCCAATATTCATACAAGTGCTATCAGGTAGTATTTAGTTTGAAGGGGTTGTTTTATTTCATTCAATAAACTGAAATTGCTTTACGCAAATGGTTCAAATTAGATTGTCAAATTCCTCTATTTCAATTTGTTTTCCATTTGTAATATGGTATTTTACTAATTTGATATTGTTGTTCTAATCATTTTTCATTCTAAGGAATGCTCTTTTAGTGCTAAGGATACTCTTTGTTCTTTTTGTAACTTCTAAGAACATGATAACTGATAATTATTTTATATCATTATTTTTTATGCATCAGTTTATTACTACATTGTTTATTACATATGCCCTTGGATTTTCAGGTGATAATGGTATGATGTATGGTCAAGGTGCTACTTAGTGGGAAAAGTTAAAAAAAGATGATCAGCTGAAGCAGACAGGCCTTACTTGCTAGAAATAATGTATTCAAATCAGATTCAGATATCAAATCTAATATCTTAACTTGGTGTTATGTTTTTGTGTTCTAATCCAGTAATATCCTTATACAATGGTTAACATTATTGCACCATTTGATCCAGTTTCTCCAAACACCAATGGTATTGACCCATGTTTGTGTTCTACCTTGTTACAACGTGTTATGTTTTTATTTAGTGCTTGAAAGGTTGTGTTCAGTGGTGTAACAATAATCATGGCCTTTCCAATATTTCTCTATCCTTTCAAAATCTTGCTAGAATGTAAAAATAGAAGATTGCTACATAGTCTCTGGAGGGTTTTTTAGGTAGGTATTTTTAGGGTGGATAGACTCATAACCATGATTTGCTTGCTTAAACCCTTGGTGTCAAGCAATGATTTACTGCCTTCTTTGCTTTGGAATTTTGTCTGCATTCATGCTTGAACAATCTCGACATTCGGTGGGTTTGTCTAGCATCCAATAATTAGATTTTTTTTATCTTTCCTTTAGGAGTTATAAGAACCACCGGTACCTCCCAGGCTGATTGTGTTGTTCTCACAATTGACTTCACCACTAAAGGTTTCGAGGATAGACAGACCCATGACCACGTTTTGCTTGCTTACACCGTTGGTGTCAAACAAATGATTTGATGTTGTAACAAGGTAACCCCTCACTGCTGTGTTTTTAGGTTGGTATTCTGTTGTTGAATTAGTGAATGTGTGTTGTTTAGTGGCTAATATTTGTTGTTATTTGTGTATTTTAGACTGATGCCACCGCACCCAAGTACTCCAAGGCTAGGTACGATAAAATCGTGAAGAAGGTCTCTTCCTACTTGAAAAAGGTTCGATGCAACCCAATAAAGTTGCCATTTTCCCATCTCTGGATAAACATGATTGAAAGCTTTACCAACCTTGATTGGTACAAGGGACCAACACTTCTTGATGCTCTTGATTTGATCAATGAGCCGATGAAACCCTCATAATGGCCCCTATGTCTCCCACTTCAAGACGATTACAAGAATTGTCGTAATGGACCTATGCAAATGGGATGAATTGAGACTGGTATTGTCAAGCCTTGTATGGTTGTTACCTTTGCCCCAAGTTTGTTGAGGCTCTTCCTGATGACAATGCTGGGTTCAATGTTAAGAATGTTGTTGTAAAGGATCTCAAGCATGGGTATGTCACTATATTGCCTGCAACATCAAGGATGATCTTGCTAAGTAGGCCGCCAACTTCACTTCCCATATTATCATTATGAGCCGCCCAGGTCAAATTAGAAATAGATAGGCACTTTTTTTGTTGCCACACTTCGCACATTGCAATCAAGTTATTGCAATAGTTCATGAGTTAACTAAGTCATTTTTTCTTTGACTTAAGTTTTTAACCTTTAACACTAGTTTTCATGAGTTGGATATCTCTTAAATGAACTTTTCAAAATCTATGACTAATTCTCAAACTTTCAATATATGGTTATAATTACACGTGTTTAAAAGAATCATGAAATTTTACATTTAATTGACAATATTATTAATAAAGTTTAATTTTCTTAAATAAAGAGTATCTCACCATTTGAGAATTTGGTCCATGTCATCTATTTTTCATTGTTCCTTAAAGAGTTTCAAGTAGGGTTTAAATATATGAAGGCTATAAGATTGTGGTGATGCGTAAAAAATGTTCTCCTGTGAGTTTGACCTGCAAAACATATGTTAGACTGCCAAGGACCATTTTTTGGTGGCCGAAGGCACTTCGATGCTCAAGTCACACTACACCAAAAATACCCATCAGCAACGGTTTGGAACCGTGGGGGTAACCAATTGTCACGACTTAGAGCCGTGGGCTGTAGAGGCGTCGCTAAATCACCATTAACGGCTACAAACCGTGGCAAAACATATTAGCAACGGTTTTATGCTCGAGGACGGTTGATGATTTAGCCACGGTTCTAAACCGTTGCAAAAATGGTAGCCACGGTTTTAAGCCGTGGCAAGGACTAGCCACGGTTCTAAGCTGTTGCAATAGTTTTAGCAACGGTTTTAAGCCGTGGCAAGTACTAGCCACGGTTATAAGCCGTGGCAAGTTATGGCCACGGTTCTAAGGCGTTGCAATAATGTTAGCCACGGTTTTAATTACATAGCAAATTTTTTTATTTTTTATTTTTTATTTTTTTGCTATCAAATGACTTTTTATTACATCTTATAGGTAAGTATAATTCAGCACGTGCATCAATTCTTGCATCAGGTAAGTAAAATTTAATATGACTTTTTATTAAATTTAAAAACAGCATTTACAACCTCTGATAAGCAAATTCCAGCAATTGCTTTCAAGCAATTCATTACAGCAGCAACATTTACAATTCATTACAGCAGAAATTTAGATCATTCACAATTCATTACAGCACGTGCATCAATTCAGATCATTCACAACCTCTGATCAGCAAATTCCAGCAATTGTTTTTTCAGCAAATTCAATAATGCGCCATTCTTCGTCAATTTTCATCAGACCAAATGCAATGGCACGTTGTTCATCCATTGGCAGCGTAGCAACAGTGATGTCAGCATTTGTTTCTCTATAAGCTTGAATAAACTTCACATAGTCCATACAGTATAGATGATCTCCAGCAAGAACCAAAAACTCCATCACATTGTGCTCTTCAAAGAGCCATAAATACTGTCTTACAGCATCAGTTGTTCCCTATAAATCATTAAAAACATGAATAAGATGGGGCTTCAATCATGAAGGACGTTTCAGATTGAGATTTCGCTCATAATGAAAGTTTGATTGACTGAAGTAAGAAACTCATTATAAATTTATAATAAACAAACCCCAAGAGAGTGCTAGCCATAGACCACTGACGCTATTCTCAAAGAAAAAGTAAATTGTACGTACTTCATAGGAGCCTAACTGAGCAAAACTGTGGAACAGAATGAACAGACTGAAAAGGAAAATGTAGTTGAAGCTCACAACAACCAAGAGATTGACAGACTATACCAAAGCCTAAGGCATTGAACAGCTCCTGAAGTTCCATAGGAACATTTTTAATCTAGTATACCCCTAAATAGGGCAATAAGCACCCTTATTCTGAAAAAGGGTGTGTGTGTTGCTTTTCCTAGTATAGGGAAGTATACTACTGGACAGTCAATAAACATATGCTATAAAAGATGACTTTTCTTGTAGTGATATATCTTTCCAATTTACTACTGGACAGTCAGTAAACATGCAAACCATCTTGCAGAATATAGCACTTGCATTCTGAATCGACAAGATAAATCTTATCAGCCAAGCCAGTTAAAGTTAGAATTTCCAAAGAATTTACCAATTAGGATATCATAGCATGGATCCAAAGTTAGAATTTACCAAGAAGAATTTACCAAGATCCAATCAGTCAATGATCTTATCTTTGGAAAGATCCAATCAGGGAAAACTCAATGAAGAACTTGAACCTGCAATAATAACATAGAACTGAAGCTTAGTGGATAGTATTATCATTCTCTGTAATTGCAGCAGGAACTGTCATCAACGTCCCAAGAATTTCCAATACATGTGGTGCAACCATATCCGACAATATTGAAGCCTTGTTGGTTCAAATACTTCTGAATGCCACTAGACATCACATCCAGAAAATGCAGCTAGTCAATGATAAATAATTTTTTTTTTTCGAAAACAAATGAGGAAACATGTCTTCACGGTGTCAGAGTTGCTTCCTAAAAAATAAATGGTACCTTTGTTCCAGATATTTTGTGACCACTCCAGACCCTGAAGCAAGACTTGTTTTAACCCATTGTTTTACCTGATAAAGAATCAATAAAAAGTTCAAGTAAACACATGTCTTAATCTGAAAGTTCAGGAAAAAAAATACATTAATGGTCTAGAGAAGTTTCAAACACCGAAAGGTAAATGACTAAGCTCAGTAGAAATTGCTAAAGGGACTCACCTCCAAACCTAACTCACATGATTTCTTTGCAACAAGAGCAGCTCCAAGCATGACACTAGGGTTGGAAGTAATAGCAGCAATTACAACGCTACCATGCTTGAGCTCTACGAGCTGTCTGTGGAACGAAAATTTAGCAACCTTGTCATGTGCTGCTTTTGATACAGCAAAACCCTAAAAAGTTACACACAAGCATTTAGAAACTCTGGCAAGCATTTAACTAAGATATCCCATACCTTTAGAGCAAACCAATAACCGTCTCAGAATGAACTACAGAACACAGATATAGGGACTATCAAATCATAAATGAATAACCTTTTCACACGTATTTTTCTCCAGGTTCAATGGTCACTACTTAGAGCAGTCTTTTCATGAAGGTTTATACTATAGACATAATTAGTCCCACATTAGAGATCAATACTTTATATCTACAGTTGTGGATAGAACATACCTTAAATCCAATTTTGTTATTGAGACAAGACTCCCATTCCGCCTTCATTTCTTTCCAAGGAACCCGATCATGAGGTTTGCCAGAAAAGTGGTAATGCCATGAATATAGGGATAAAACAAAATGCTTCCCTTATCAAACAACACATACCGCTTTGGTCCTGAAATATAAGGTTCAACCTCATCAAGGTCCAATTGTAGAGAGGAAGAATACATTTTTCATGTTGAGGCTGGAACCAAGAAAAATATCAGTCACATCTCGTGTGAGGAATTCTAATTAAGAAATACGCTTCAGAGAAAATAGAGAATCTTATACCTCATTGTAATCGATGAACATATTGTTTGCACGTAGATAAGATTCAATCATCGCCACCAATACCATTTGACAGAAGAAAATCATGACATGTTAAAAGAATTTCACATTCAGTATGGCCTTGTAGAAACATTTGGTCTGAGTTGTCATTGATTTGAAAAAAACAGGAGTTTGGTTCATTCGCGAAATTGATACCTATTGTTTGCTGAAAAACTTTGCAAACTTAAAACTTACCTCAAAATATCAATCAAATGTGCTCCTTGCTTCCGATTGCTTAAGAAAGTGCTATGTTAGTCAAGAAAACCCAAAATCAATCCTTTAAGCCCAAGCCCCCTAACCAATTGATTTGTTTGATTGAAAAAAACAAAAAAAAAAGTCCTTCCTCAGAAATCCAGAGAAAAAGGACGAAGTCCAAAGTGGAAAAAGTGTGAATACTTGAGAGAGAAAGAAAAGTTTGATTTCCTGTAGTTTCTGATTGAAGCAGGAGCTAAGAAGGTTATCATCAACCATTTATCTACCGTTTATATCATTTTTTTTTTGCTAAACCACAATTTAAATCATTTTACTAAACTATTAAGCATCATTTCAAAGAAGCAGAAAATCTGCTTACCAACACTACATGCAACTCAACATGAATCAAAGCATCTTTTTCATTTTTTCAATCCATTATCCAGCTACTTATGACTGAGAAAATACAAATATTTTAAGACAGAGCAACACCAATCTGTTTCAATAAAAATAACGAAGCAAGCAAGCTAACAAAATCGATCGATTAAAGAAAAAACAAAGAAACAAACACTAATGGAACTCGCACAGATGCTCTCACCTTTGAATTGCTTCGAATGCAGGTACCTCAGTTGATTGAATTCCCTGAATCTAAGAAAAGCAGCAGAGGACGAGAAGTGAAGTGTCGCAAGAGGAACCCCAAAGTTCCAACACCACCACAGTCAGTCAATGAAAGCAAATCATCATCATAATCACCAACACACCCAAACAGCTAATCCCACACATCTCACCAAAAAACCCTAGATTCATCAAAATACCCAAACACCGACACTAAAATCAATCCAAGAATTACTGAAAAACCTAAAACACACAAAGCAATAACATCATAAACCCATATCTAAAAACCCCTAGATTCATCAATAAACCCAACTACCAAATGAATTATATAACTGAATCGATAATAATATTACAAATACGTGGATGTCCTATATTGTTGGTGTTTTATTAATGTGTCTAGCACCACTTATCTGTGACAAACACCAAAGCACATTCCATGTCATTATCATATAGGAAGGACCATACAATAACTAATGTGTTGGGTGTATTGTGTCTACGCAAGTGCAGTGTTTTAGAATAAGTATGATATAGCCATAATGTCACAAAGGATAGGAAATATCCTCCTTTCTCAGTGATAAGAAGTTGCAGGACATGTAATTCCTGACAGATCAAGTGGTCTGCTCACAAAGAATTTGAAAACTAAGGCAGATAAAGTAACAGAAGCCGTGAAAAGTGCTAACCTGGGAACCATGCTGATCACAAACCACCAATCTGGGGACAGGGAATCGATCATGGATGATCATTTGAGCATCACCATGAGAAGCTTGCAATAGCTGAGCAAAGGCCTGCCAGAAGGACATTAACAAATTAAAGTAACACCTCATATATGCACTTTACCGATATAAAACAAGCACTCCCAAGGAATACCTCAAAGAAATTTGAGGATGCGAATAAAGTGCACATTTATGGGAAAGAAAAGGGTTGAGAGCCCATACAGGGCTGTAAACACATGATGTAGCACAGATTTTCCAACAATAAGTGCAGTCAGCATGAAATTGCTATGGTGTTTACTCTGATACTGATTAATTTGGTGTGCGTTTAAGTATAAGAAATCCAGTCAGTTGAAACAGAAGCCACATTTCCATAAATATAAAATTTGACAATAAAACCTAAATCTGATTAATCTTAAGCCCTTACCTAGTGTTCTGGCTGATTTTGGTAACCCATGTTACGCCATTGAGCTATTAAGCTTCCGATTCATTTTGACCAGAATAAATAGAACCCATAGAATCTCAAATGTTAAAGTACCTCCATCTCCATTTTTTGTGAAGTTAATCTTGCCATGACAACTGCGGCAGTCTCCTGATCAAATCCTTCCACCAATTCCTGTAAATGCAAGAAATTTTCTCATTGAGTTGAAAAAGAATGCAATATAAAGAATAAATAAGGTTTAAGAAAATTACAACAGAAATGAATGAAAAACAGAGCATTTAGAAGTAAATCAAATTGAGGCAGTACATTGAAAAAACAGGTATGGGTATACTACATTGTCAAAAAATCAGGACAAAAAGAAAACACTAGTTCCAGTAAACACAAGCCTGAGGTGAAATTAAACAATCCTTCAGAATGTGCTTCAACAAATCAGTAAAGTAATAAAAATATATGGTTATCACTTGGATTTGATTGTAAGAAATTTCACCATACCAAGGGCCTCCAAACACTTTTAATCTTATAATGGCAATGAAAAACCACTAGAATAGGAAAAGCACATTTTATAGACCATTTGAGCCTTGTCAAGTAGGAGCTTCATGAATCCAAAATGCATTAAAACAAACATTTGTCAAGGCACTGCCTATTGCAACTAACCTCTGAGTTCGCGGCACTATCAATCCATTTTCTTGTAACTGTAGTGACACAAAGTCTCATTTGTCCTTCAGGATTCTGATAACTACACTCAAATAAATGATTATGTAGATCAGTTTAGATTAGACCAGCATTACCCTGAAGTAAATAGATAGAGTGGAAGTCCAAAGATGTGCATGGGCCAATGATTCCCTGAATCTTGATATCCTTCGAACAATTTATCTCAAGAGTACCACTGTAACAAATATATGCACAATTAATTCCCACAAATTATAAAAGTAGCTATATTGATAGGTAATTGCAGCGGTATAAATCAAATAAATAAAACAAAATCTTTCACTACCTAGGGTTCGTATGCAAAACCCTAATCACACAATCAATCAAATAAACTACATCCTTCTTATAATGACCAATGACCTCTATTTATAATTGACCTAAGCTTGCTAAGCAAGCAACTAGTTTCCTAAATAAAATAAAATTCCCACTTAAATTGAAATCCCTAATTATAAATATGAAAGCAAAGCCCTAAACTAGTAATGTTGGGTCCAACACACTTATTTAATAATATTCTAATTTCCTATATACCTATATCCATCATTCTCGTCCAAAGATCGCCCTCGAGCTTAAAGCCGAAGAATCATGAGACTTAATTTCCTATATACCTATAATCATGAGACTTAAATCCAAAAAGAAATCATTCCACGAATAAGTAGACTCACCATAAAGATGTTCCTTAAGGGGTTCCATCATGAACTCGTAAATAAGAATACGATGTCCTTCTTCTTGGCAGCAACCAAGAAATTGTACCAGATTTCTGTGATGTATTCTTGAGAGCAGAGACACCTGGATATTTTATCCATGATCAGCTCAGATGTATTAGAACAACTTAACATATTACTATATTAGAACAAATTTCACTTTTATTCCCCAAATCCTAAAAATATGAAAAATTGCTAGAAGTACAGCAAATCACATATTGTACTTATCAAATCATTGAAGAGAAGTCAAGGCAAAGACCTCTCCAGAGTGCCTAAGACGAAAAGTGAGGCAAACTATAAAAGAGAAATACTTGCCCAGTCTCTGCAGCAGTCTTCAATATTGTACTCATCTTTCCATAGTACACTACTCCAAAGCCCCCAGAACCAATTTTCCTCGAAAACTTTCCAGTTGCGTCTTCAATATCTGATAGTGCAAATGAATGCCCAGTCTCTGCAGCAGCATCACTGAAGGTGATTAGTAAGAAAAGTTGGAATCATTCAACAGCTTAAATAAAATGATAAGGATTATGATGATGACAAGAGGGAGGGGGTGGATGAAAGATGATGATAGAAAGAAACCAGACATAAAAGATGGTATGCAAACTTATGTGCTATTCACAAACTACTGGAGTGAGCGAATACCCAAATATTTTAGTATGACAAAGAATAACAGATATTCTCCAGCTGAAACAGTATTTTAAAAGTAAAATGGAAAATACATACCCAGAGTAGCATTAGGAAGGCGGCCTTCTAGTGGTGGGGTGGGTTTGTCCTGAAATTATTATAAAACTTTTGTTAATTACCTTTTGTTAATTATCAAAAGGTAAAGAAAACTTTAGTTCTAGCAAATCCATTACTCTACGGAGATCTTCCCTCTGCATGAGTTAAGACTTATATGTTAATGAAATTACATCCAGCAAACAGAACTATGACTTAACAAAGGAATGAAAATAGAGTGTGAGGGTTCACCTAAGCTGCTAAAAGAGATTCTTTTGTGATCACCTGCAAAAAAACCATAATAACATAACTGAGTCAACATGTGCAACAAAAGATAAACTCTGCATATACTGTTTTGCTCCTAGTGACTTTAATCTTCTTGCCCCCTTATAAGTTCATAGGTAAACTAATTGGCATGATCTTGATTGACCAAAATTTCCTAAGAAGTGCAAAAGCAGAATGGCAACAAGCAGTAACCGACATCCTTCTACCTCGATCAACATTGTAGCAACAAATGTAGAACTTTCCTCATTCGGAACAGCGCAAGCACTTTCCAACTTGCGCACAGACTTGGTCTTAGCGAAAGCTCTCAATTAACCCAAATTTTCCTTAGGGGAACAAATGCAGATGGCAAAAGCAGTAAATGACGTATTTCTATCTCCATCAACAAAACTGTACCAACAAATATATAACTTCGACATCCAGACCAAAATCATGTCCATAATATATAGATATCATCCATTAGCCTGAAATGAAGGCAAATCATCTCATCCTCAGCATCCCATAGTTTCACACCTAAAACTAAACAGCCTAAGACTTTCTTTACATTCAAGCCCTCCTTTTACTCTCAGCAACTTTACATCAATAATAGCAAACGAGAATCAGAGAAAGAAGGCAAAAATGCATCATCTTACGAAATCAGTAAAACAAACAGCGCGAATCACGGTTCAGGCAACACTCGGTATTGGATATCAACAATAGCAACCAAAAACCAGAAAAAGATCGATGAATCAGAACACTCACTGACTACAAATGCTTCAACTATAAACTTAAACAATCAAACACCAATCAAATTGATCAAACAACTACAGCATATTCTGGGTAAACAAAGAAATGCATCCAAAAATCAAAGCAAGAAGAGATTGAAAATGAACTCACAGATTCAGTCTCTCCAGCAAATTTGGTTCCAGCTGAGGGATCTCTCCCCCTTTCAGTCGGAGTTCAAGCACACACAACTTCCAGAGAGCTTCCCTGTTTCTTCTTCGAGCAACCAAGATGTTCATGCCAGTCAGCCAAGAAGAGAGGTTTCTTTTTTTTTCTCTTCACGCATCTTCAAACAAAGTAGCCAAGAACTTCGTACCAACAACCACCAGATCACAACCCAAACATAAAAGAATCTTCTAACACCCACAGTAGTTTGATTGAAGCTATAGATCTGATTTGCAAAAGCCAATTCAGCTGATCCCACTTCTTCCATTGCTCCACCATCACCACGCACTACCACTTCTTCATTTTCACATCGATTCAAGCTTTCGTCAGCTTGATCGACGACTTACATTTCGCCAAAAACCCTCGCCCTAGCAATCCGTCCAACATCTTGAGGACCGGACCGAGTCAGACTCAGGCACTCAGCAGATCAGTAGATCGAATGCGCGATTGAGAAGTGGAGATCAGTGTCGAAGCTATTTGAGTTTCACCATTGACAACGAGGCTTGAAACTGCGAAACTGTTCTCCTATCCACTGTCTGTTTTTCCCCCAATTTTTTTCGCCAAAGCGCAGTCTCCTCTCCACTGTCTGTTTTTCCCCAATTTTTTTCGCCAAAGCGCGAAACTGCTCCCTCCAAAGCGCGAAACAATTTTCGCCAAAGCGCGAAAGTGAAAATCTTATAGCTACGATTTTAAACCGTTGGCAGTTATAGCCACGGTTTTAAACCGTGGCAAACCTTTTGGTGTAGTGTTTTTGGCCACGGTTTTATTTTTTTAGCCACGATTTTAAACTGTTGGCTGTTATAGCCACGATTTTTAGCCGTGGCAAATAAACCAACGGTTTAGAGCCGTGGCCACCTCCCTGTAGCTAAACAGGCCTTTTGGTGTAGTGTCAGCAACCCTGTTTGAAGAATGAAGTAAATCTGGACAAAACTCATATAAAGTTGCATACATGTGTCGAATGTTCCCTTTACCTTTTATAATGGTCGCAGTTAATTCTCTGCGTGACTTAAGCATGTGAGAAGCAACGAAAGGATATGTTTCTCGTAATAGTCTCCTCCTTGATGAAGATGCGTTCGTGGAGGCGTAACTCCCTCCACGACTCTTTTTGGTGCAATGTTCCTCTTCTTTTTAAGAGAACTCGTGTCAGACCTGGATTTGGGCTTTGATTCGTTCGGGCCTGGATTCGGGCTTTGATTATATCTTTTCATAGCGGGTCTTGTTTGGGCCTCTGTGGTTAGCTTTATTCTTTTTGGGTTTTACGAGTTGACTCAGTAGATGGGACGTCATATCCTCGTGATGGATGTTCTTTGCCACATGTATGGCTGTGATGATCGGTCTATTTTGATGTATTATCAGCTACTCCCCCTTTAGTTAGTTGGTGTGTTCATGTATCCGGCCACTAACTTCGTGGCAATTGGTATCCCAATTGCATATTTGCATTGAACTTAATGTTGTTAGCAACTTTCGTTCGGTTGATCGTCTCGATTACTTTTTTATCTGTTTGTTTCCGCGCACATTTTTTTGAAATTTTGCGCATCATTATATTCCGTACATCGCCCCACAAGCAGTCTCTTCGTTGCTTGGTTGTATAAAGGAGGTCGTGATGATTTTATTTCCTTATTTACGTCATCTTTGATATTAGGGTTGTTTCTTCTCTTTATTGTTTTATTTTTCCTTGTCTATTCGTGATGTTTGCTGGAGATTTACTGGACGGCGAACAACTTGCTACCTGTGAAACTCATTTTCCCCAGCAGAAGGCTTATTAGGCAACCTTGGATAGCGTCCACTCCAACTATTCTTTGTCTTCCGACCTTGAGATCATTCTTCCTCATGATAATGACAATCCTAGTAGTTTGGGGAAGGGATATATTGCACTGTACCCGCGTATGTTTCACACTGGATTTCGATTTCCAGTTCTAGAATTATTCTGGTCTTAATTAGATCTTCTGGCTATTCCTTCTGCTCAGATGGCCCGAACAGTTGGAGGGTTCTGATTTCCACATATGCAAGGGCCATCCTTTCTGGCATTCCTTTGACTGCTGGAATTTTGTACTAGGTGGTCATTCTGTTGTCGTCCAAGAGCACTTGTTTTCATCATTTTCCTGTGTGTTTTGGCAACCTTAACGATGACATCGGGGGTTGGTCGCGGGATTGGTTTTATGCTTTTGTCCACTCTGGCTACTTCAATTTGCAGGGTCAGCAGATAGTGAAGTCTTTTCGGGTTCCTAACAAGCGGATGAATATGCAATTGACCGCTGAAGAATAGATTATCAGCAAACATTTTTTGCAGCTTCCTATAGTTCCTTTGGACACCTATCTCACTGATGACATGGTGAAGTGCATCGGTTTGTATAACATGAATGAAACCGATCAGGCTCTACTAACCGAGAGGCAATCCGCGGAGATTGTTGCCCGTGTTGTCCTTGTCGATGGTGGTAACGTTGTCGTTGATGGGAAAATGAGCTCTGATGTCACGGATCTCAATGCTCCTGTTAGCATTGCTACCGGTCTGACTTCCAGAAGAGAAAAGTTCTAAAGCTTGTTAGCCCATCGAAGTGGTTGTTCCTTAATTTCGATCGTGTTTCGAAGAAGAAATGGCTCATTGATTCTGTTCGTCGTGCTTCTCTTTACTCGAGTTATGTTGATAGAGAGTCTGCGAGGGAGCATCTCTGCAAGAGGCGGAAGATATGAAGTTGGCATTGGATAGGAGTGAAAAAAGAGACAATTCGTCTGTTGGACGATGGCGAAAAGAGACTCCTTTCTGCTTATGGTGGTCCTGACGTTGCTAAGTGTTCTAATGAGGACCTTAGGAACATTGATGACAAGATGTCCAACTGGTTGTTGTCTAGTCTAAGAAGCATAATAGTCTTGATCGAGTTCCCGAGACGCAGTCTTTTCGTTCTCTTTCTTCTCCTGTTGATGATGGGGCGGAGGTCCCGCCTAGGCTCCTCTATTCTCGTTTGGACTGCCACTCGTTCCGCTATGGTTACTGCGCAACGAGAGGTTGAGGATTGCTCTCCTGTCGTTCCTTCTTCATTACCGGCTGTGGGTGGTGGTTCCTCTGTACTTTCGGATCCCCACGTTCTTCATTCGTGGATTAGTTGGACGAAACCTACCCCCGAAGAGATTCAAGTAAAATTGAACGGGAAGTTTCACTGGTTTTCCCGGCTTGACATGCAGGATGGTGCGCGTAAGCTGATTAATGAATGGCATAGATGGTCGATGGAGAGGCCTTCAATGCTTGTGTTGGATCTGAGCCTTCATCTTGATGATGGTCTTAGGCTTGTAATGGATGGAATGACTCGTCTTGTCTACGCAGAGGTGATGGGTTCGGGTAATCAAGCTAGTCGTAATCTTGTGGTTTCTCTAGAAAGGAAGCTCGATGTGCTGCTATTGATGTTTTTCCATGTTCTTTATCTATATGAAGCGTTAAAAGCGCGATGTTCAGAGCATATCAAAGCGCGATGTTCGGAGCAGATCAAAGCGACCGGGGTTGCTCAAGCCTCGTTGGTCGAGGTGGAGGGTGCACAGAATCGGTCTGTGACCGAGCTCAAATCTTTAAGAGCTAAATTAGATGGTGTTCATGCACGCTTGCATGATGTGGAAAAAGAGTTGTCCGCCAAGAAGGCACTCCATTATGAGGTTGCGCGTGTCGTGATAGAGCACTCTAACAATCGCCACATTGCCGAGAAAAGGGTGGAGCAATTAATGGCTTCACTTGACCAAGTCAAGGCCGATACCTCTGCGATGCTCACTACTGCTAAGGGTCAACTTATAGCGGCTAGGAATGAGCTTGCTTATGTTAAGGACATGATTCATGTTATGGAGGTGGCAGATTGGCAGCAGGTTGTCGATGGACGAACTGAGCTTTTGGATTATATTGAGAGCCTTGGTGTTAACTTGTCTCAACACTGTCATTCGATCTATCAGACCTTCGAGGATGAAGATGGTGCTGAAAACCCTATGAGTGATCCAATGGTTGAAGAACCATCGCCTTCTTCTCTTGAAGAGAGAGCTCTTGCTAGTGACCCGGCTACTCCTAGTCCATTGGATGATGTTGTTGACGATGTTAGGGATCCTTTTGCTTGACCTTCTGCTCTTGTACTTTCTCCCTTGAATGTAATAGAATAGTTTTTATGAAAGATCAAGAGTTTTCTCCTTTGATTTTCTTCGTAGTTGTGGTTCATCTTGTCGACTTCGTTCGTGTTGCCTTACAACTATATTTTGTTTTGTCTGACTTATGATGATTTGAATTTTTTTATGTTTCGGTACATCCGTCTCAACCTCGTGTGGTTGTTTTGGAGCTTTTGTGAAAAAACCGTTTGGTTTGGTTGCCTTCTACTTTGTCGATCTGGTGTGTTAGCTAATCCGAGGCTCTCTTGAGTTGTGTTAACTTGTTCCTTCATTGTTTGCTTTGCGGGTTTGATTAAAACGAAATTTGCTTCTTTCGAGTTGGTTCGACAATCCGGTTGACTCGAAGTCATTTTCTTCAAGTTTTGCTTCGTTGGTTTGACGTTTCTAGTCGACCCGAAGTTGTTTTTACTTTGTTGACTCATGCGTTCAACTTTTACTATGCTGGTTTGACACTGTAGTCGACCCAAAAACTATTTTACTTAGTTGACTCATGCGTTCAACTTTTACTTCGTTGGTTCGCCGCTTTAGTCGACCCAAAGTCTTTTTTACTTAGTTGACTCGTTCGTCCAACCTTTACTTCGTTGGTTCAACGCTCTTAGTCGACCCAAAGTCGTTTCTACTTAGTTGACTCGTTCATCCAACTTTTATTTCGTTGGTTCGACGCTCTAATCGATCTGAAGTTGTTTTTAGACAATCTAGTCGACCCGAAATCGTTTTTACTTAGTTGATTCTTTCGTCCAACCTTTACTTCGTTGGTTCGACGCTCTAGTAGACCCAAAGTCATTTTTACTTAGTTGACATGTTCGCCCAACCTTTATTTCGTTGGTTCGACGCTCTAGTCGACCCGAAGTTGTTTTTACTTAGTTGACTCGTTCGTTCAACTTTTACTTCGTTGGTTCAACTCTCTAGTCGACCCGAAGTCGATTTTACTTAGTTGACTCATTCGTCCAACCTTTACTTTGTTGGTTTGACGCTCTAGTTGACCCGAAGTCATTTTTACTTAGTTAACTCGTTCGTCCAACCTTTCCTTCGTTCGATGATCACACTAGAAGTTTATTATATGTATCTGACTTGCATCCTGATTCTTTTTGGCTTTATATATTGATTGTTTTGCATGGCTTCATTTTGAAGCTTTCATCTTTCGTGAGATAACAATTCCGACTTTGTAATTTTATTGATTTTCCCTTTTGGATGTCCTGACCATTCCTAACAGTCATTTTTCTAGAGCAGTTATGCTACATTGTGGAGCGATTTCTTCTTAGTCATTGCATGGTTGATATTTATCCTCGTGCTGGGGGTTCGCGCATTTGCAGCTTTTTCTCGTTTAATTCATGATTCGTTTTTTTTACCCTGTATTACTCCTCGCTTGGCGTCACTTGCTGAGGCTTGATGGAGTTCATCGTTGTTAATTTTTTTGTTGGTAATTCGGATTGAATTTGCATCCGTTGGTAGAGTCCTCGAGTCGATCGGTGCAACCGCCTTTAGGGCGGTAATCTTTCCGCTTCGATATAGGTCTGCTCGAGCGGAAGATACTTCTTTGATGGGATATATGTGGTGTAGAGCGTATATCAGTTTCCTACATTGTTCCTTCGATCTTGTGGCGGTGGTATCTGCCTTTTCTTTCCCTTTGAGCTATTTGTATGGCATTCCAATGAATTCATTGAGTCGCCCTCTTTAGATCCAATGATCGATTTCCTTTTTCAGCTTGTAACAGTCTTCGGTATCATGCCCTTGATCCTTGTGGAAGGAACATTACCTGTTTTTGTCTTTTCCTTCTAGGTCTCCTCTCATTTTGGGTGGCCAGTTGACGTTCTCCCAATTCACCATGTACTTCAGGATGTTGGCCCGGCTTGTCTTTAGGGTCGTGTATGGTTTATCTTCATTTTTCATTACGCTGGTTATCTGCTCGTGATTGGGCCATGTCGATTGTGACTTTATGAATTCCCGCTGTTTGGATTTGGTTATTCTACCGTTCTGATGTCTCTTTGACTGACCGTTATCTCCCCGTGGTCCATCGTCTCGCCTTCTCTCTTATCTTTTTTTCCCATTTATTTGAATGGTTTTCCCTTTCTGGATCATTTTCTTCCTGGCAACTTTCATCTCTTCAAGAGAAATGTGTTTTTTGGCCGTTTTCAGCAAGACTGACATGCCTTTTGGAAGCTTCAGGTTAAGTACATCAAAGAAGGGTCCTCTCTTCAGTCCGATGATAAAGGTCGCAGTGGTTGTGTCGTCGCTACATCCATCGATCATTGTTAATTCATTGGTGAAACGAGTTACATATTCCCGAATTGTCTCTTCGGGCTTTTGTTTGACATGTAGAAGGTAGTGTGGTATTTTCCTCATTCGTTGACTTCCGATGAATCTCGTGATAAATGCGTTGGCTAAAGCCTGGAAGGAATCTATTAACCTCAGTGGTAAACTATTGAACCAATTCATTGTTGTGGAGGTAAGGTTAGTCAGAAATGTCCTGCACAGGATCGACTCCGTGGTTTCTTTCAATGCCATCATGTGATGGAAGTGCCTTAGGTGATCCGTTGAGTCGGTGATCCCATCGTATACCTCAAACTTTGGCGGAGTGAATTTTTTTGGCATGGCAGTCTTCATGAGGGTGTAAGAGAATGACAGTTTGGCTAATTCGTACAATATGTTGGGATCTGTGACTCCGATTCTGAACGAAATCTCAGTTTGCGCTCCGTCACACTGTGAAGTCTTGCCTTGGAGGGGTTCATTATTCTTGAAGTTTCCTTGTTGAGATTTTGTTGGGACTTCGTCACTTCCTTGAGTTCGGTTGACGGAATTTTTTCATAAGTTTTGTGCCTGATGCACACTATAGTTCGGTTTGCTTATATATTGAAAAAAAAAATGTGCCTGATGCACGCTATAGTTATTTTTTGTTTATGTGCAGTAGTTAAAATAATTATAGCAATTTTTTTCTAATTTTTAAATTGTAAAGTGAGGGTTAATTTGAAAATTAATAAGAGTTTTGAGGAAATTAGTAATTCTATTAAATAACTTATGACAAATCGAATTTATAAAATCTCCCCAACAAGAATTTTGTCCTTTTACATTAGGTTTAAAAAATAATATATAAAAATAATTAGAGAAGAAAAAATAAAATTTTAAAGTGATTTACCTACAACATTTATATGTAAGTGGATAAGATTTTCATAATTGGGTAAAATCGACTTTGAGGATGACTTAACTTTTTAAGTCAAAGATGGAAATAAGTGACGTGGGCATTATTTATCTTTGATCTTTTAGGTTATGGTGGGACTCTTCCTTCTATCACTTTTCAAAAGTGAAATACAAAACCCAGCTGAATTTACATCTTTACCTCTAAACCAAATAATTTGTTATATTATATTGGTTATTCTGTAACTATTCTGAAGCTAGGCAAAATGGGAAACCAAAAATTACGTGGAAAAAACATTCCTTGTTCATCCAATGTTATAGGCATAATGTGTATGCAAACATGTACTTGGAAAATCACTTGGGTTTGGCCAGTCATCATCATCTTTTTCTTTGTAACGGAAATTCAAAAGATGAGCGTGTGTCAATCGTCAATTTTAAATTCTCAAATTGCCCTCGCTAGCTTACATAATTTGTTTTCATATTTAGGGATTTAATAATCTGTTTGGGGAGTGCCGAATGTACAACCTAAAGACTGGGGTGGCATGTCGAAGCATAACATTGTACCCGTGTTATTGGCATGAGTATACGCCATGTGGAAAGTGTATGACTGTGCCAACTGATACACTAGTCATCCTTTAATAGCAAAAAAAAATTGTGTGATCCTGGTCCACAAAATAAACCTTAATTAATTGCTAATTAGGGGTAGAAGCGCACTACGTGCGCGTATATTCAGTATTTTATTTTATTTTATTTTTGAAAAATCAATAAATGCAAATTAAACTTTTATGAAATTTTTTAATCTAAAAAAACTTGGAATTTAAAATAAAGGTAAAACATTTTATTTTTTTTGAAAATTACAAGACATAAATAGGGAGGGTCAATTCTGAATCAGGCATTTTGCTACATGTTTTAGCCCAACCACATTCAAGCTCATTGTGAATTGGGTCTTTTGCAGTTTTGTTTTTGTATTCTATACTTTAAAGGCAAGCAGGGTTTGCTCTTTACTTATTTTGATAAGACATTAAAACCTTTGTGATTTTTAACTACTTTTGGTTTTGTTTGTAAAAAGTTTGAACATGAAATAGTAAAATGGAAATGAGAAATGAAGACAACTACATTAATACCGTTTATTTTGGGGAAGAATTAGTGGTAGAGATTATGATGAGTTGTGGATGGTAGACATTTGTGGTAAACTTTAGGGGTGGGCATCCCATCCCGCGATTTCGAACTCGTCCCGTTCAGTCCCGATTATTTTTGGTTCTTTTGGGATTGATCAAACTCATCCCGATCTCGTCCCGTCCCAATCTAAAGTGGGATGGGATCGGGATGGGGATTTTCAATCCCGCCTATCCCATCTCGTCCCTAATTTATTTATTTAACATCTATTATTATTAATTTTAATCAAAGTACTCTTCTAAATTAAGTTTAGGATGTGTTGAAATTAAATCAATGTAAGATGAAATTCTATATGAAATCTAAATGAATTGAATCATTAATTCTAAATGAAATTTAATATTTATTTGCCTTCCAAGAAAAAAGTTTAATATTTATTTATTTATTTAATATCTATTATTATTTATGATGTAAGTTATATGTATATAAATTTGACATTATTGGTGTGTGAGTAATGTGAGATAATTTTTTTTTATTAGAGGACTATTTAGTACATGTTCATCCCGTCTCGTCCCGATCCTGTTTGAGATGGGGCGAGGTCGTGATGGGGTCTATCCCATTCCATCCCGTCTCGATCCCGAATAAACGAGATGGGATAGGGATGAGTCCATCTCGTCCCATCCCGACCCGTGCTCACCCCTAGTAGGCTTATTAAATGGAAAAAAAAAAAAAAAAAAAACAACAACAACGTTGCATTAAATACTAATTTATGATGGTTGAGGACCCGATTCAAGTGCTTGGGTGTGCCTCTCTTCACTTGACTTCCACATCTTAGAATCCAACGAGCCGTTTTAGGGAGCAAGTGAAGGAGCGAGGGTAAGGGCGAGGGTTGCTCGAGATAAATGATGTCATGCATCTCAAGGCGATTTCGCTTATCTCGAGGGGATACACCCATCCCACGCTCCCTAGAATTTATGGAATCCAACTAAAGAGGTGAAGAGAGGCGCATCCCATCATCACGTGAAGGCATCCTTGTCGAGAAAGAGACGTGAGAGAGAGAGAGAGACTTGAACATAACCAAAACAGAGTGGTTCGGGGGCCTCGCCTCGCCTCACCTCACCTCAGACTTCTCATGCAAAACCATCCGATTTGATTCATGTTGGACATCTCGAGGCACCACAGCCTCAAAAGACCGCTTCTTCAGGAGAGAGAAGGAGAGGCGAAAGTAACAAACATAAGAAATATCTCCTCCTCTTTACACGAACGAACGCCTAAACTAAAACAGGTGTAGGATCGAACGCCAAGTGTCCTCCAAATATTTCTCTATTCCCCGGCAAAACACAAGCACACCCTCTCTCTCTCACTCGCTCCACACTTTTTCTTATCACTCTTCTCGGATCACTTGATACTTTGCTTCACTTTTACTCACTCTTTTCTCTTCCCTGGAGAAGAAGAAGAAGAGATACTTTTGCTTCCTCTCTCTATCTCTCAGTAGTCATGGTTCCTCTGCAGATCTCTCGCATTCTCACCTCCCAAACTTGTCTAAACTTGACTGAACATCAATCGTTCTTGAAGACCCAGACCCAGACCCAGACTGTGGGTTTCTCTTCCTTTTGCAGGTCACACTACCCCACACATGGATTTCGGTGTTTGAAGAGAAGATCCATGGTGGTCAATAGTTTTCCAGATGGGTCTTCTACTATTGAAAATGGAAAGGATGCGCAGGAGATGCTTTTAGGGACAGAGAGGGATGCTTCTGCACTTGGGTTTCAAATTGGAGCTCAATCTCAACCCGGTATCATCTATTTCTCTGTTTTGCAATTTGGGTTTCTGTCAATCTCAACCATATTTTGTTGCAAATTGCACTACCCGGGTTTTCTTATTTCCTCAACTCTGTTGCACATCCAAAAACTCAACACTTTTGCTATCTGGGATTGTTTGTTGGAATCACTGGGATTTTCGTATACCCGCTACCTCATATTTCAATTTGCCAAAATTGTGTGTCATTCTTTATATGATTCGAGTAATTGAGTTTTCTTATTTCCTCGATTTCATATTTTATTCTTTACAATAGACAAACGAATAGTGATAATCCAGCAGAATCGTAATTGAATTTAAGGTATTATCCTTAGATGAAAGAATGACATTGAGCTGAGACTCAGTGGTCCAACTTTTTCTTTACTGCTATTAGGGATATACTTAATTGGGGTTTATAATGAAATGGAGCTCTATTCAATTTGATTGTTGTTTGAATTCAAGTGTTGATTTTACTCAATTAAATTAAGCATGAAACGACTTGGAAGCTCTGAAATTGAGGGCTAAGTTATAATGCTGCGAAAAATTGCTGATTTATCGGCGATTTTGCAATTTGAGGTTTGACCGAACCGATTTGGGTGAGAATGGTTGGGGTTTAGTAGACACCGATTAATCGACGAAAAAGCAGTGAGTCACCAATTAATCGGTCCAGCCAACTCGCCGATTTATAAATCGCTATGTATAAAAAGAACTTAAAAAAAATCGAGATTCTCGTTTCATTCGCATTGCAAGCCAAATCCTACATAGAAGAAGAAAAGTAAGAAGAGAGAAAGTGAAGATCTCTGAATTGTGACGACTAGATCTCTGGCTTTGGACGGCGACGACGATCTTCTCTCAGTCTCTCTTTTCCTCCCTTCCTTCAAACCCTTGATTAAATTTTCAAAATATATATTTTGAAAAAAATTGACCGATTAAATCCGATTAATCCTGCTTAATCGTAATTCGGTTCTAGACCGTGCTGCGACCGTTTTCCGATTTAACTTCACAGAATTGAGGATTCAATCCATTTCGAAATCACCATGCTAGACTTAAGATTTAGATAAAGGATTTCAAATGGTTTCCAAAAAATTGTAAGTTTAACTATTACAGTTTGAGTTGTTTGAGGGTTTCTCATCATGTCAAAAGGGACAATTGGTTGAGGGGTTCCACAATGAACCAACAACATATATACTTGATTAATAAACACCATTGGATTACACTAAGTGAGAAGCTCTCAAAAGAAATAGAAACACTACAAGAGAGCTTACCTCTCCAAAAAGCTACAAAAAAAAAAAAAAAATCTACTCGGAGAACAAACGGCCCGAGTCTAAAAAAGCAAACATTCATAGGAGATTGCTCAAGGATACCCTCTACCCCGAAACCAGACCATTATCTTGGTGTCGTTACAACTCGTCTCAGAATATCTAATTTTCCCTTTAAATCTGGGTAGTTAAATCGCCCATTAATCGAAAAACGGACTAGATCGTTCTGGTTTGTGTAAAAATTGACAGGGCTTCACGGACTCAGCAAAATCGGCGACTCGGCCAAAAATCGGCAGGGCTTCCGATTTGCTCATTTTTGGATTTTGAAATTTTGTGTTTGTTTTTCTTCAAATTTGGCTCTTAAATTGACTAATTGTCTAATGACTATGATAGACATGTCTTCTGGAGGTAATTCAAACCCTTGTACCGATTCAACATCCGAATCAAGTAACTTGAAAAGGGCATCTGATGACATAGCATGGGAATGGGGAAAATGCAGAGTACCTAGCAACAAAAATTTGATATGGTGCAAGTTTTGCAAAACATAAATTAGTTCTGGAATCTCAAGATTTAAATAACATCTTGCGCATAAGAAAAGGAATGTGAGATCATGTCCTGATGTGCAGAATGATGTACGAATGAAGTGTGCCGAAGCATTACAAAATGTAAAAAATAAAAAAATTGAAAAGGCTAGAGTTGCACAAATTCTTGAGGGCGACATTTTGTTGGGTGGAGAAGATAATTTAGAAGAGGTGCAACCAGTATGAATTAGTGAAGTAATATAATTACAAATTTATAGTATTTTAATTAATTATTTATTTTTGTATATGACTATGATTAAATTTTAAAAATATATGATTTTAAAAAATATACCGATTAAATCCCGATTATTTCCGACTATTTCCGATTAATTGAAAATCGCTCCTGGACCGCGAAGCGATTTAACTACCCAGCTTTAAATACATGAGCATTTCTTTATGTTCAAAAACACCAAATTGTGGCAATTAGAATTTATCCCACAACCAGTTGCCAGTAGCATTAAAAGTTATTGTCGACCAGGAGACTAACCATCGATTGAGAGAAAAAGCATTTGGCTTTAAGCCATCACTTTGAAGTTACATATCCAAATATGCTTTTACATTGGTTTTAAATGTATGACATACTACCATAAATAGTGAGAAATCCTATTTAAACCTGTCGTATGATGAGGGAACCCAACCTCCCTGTATCTCAGTTTTTAATTTCTCCAAATAATGAGGGAACCCAATGACAAGATAAGGTATTTAGGTAATTTTAACACAACTAAAAAACATTTAAATCTAGTTTCTCTCCTATAATTCTCTCCCCATATTCCCTGTCTTTCCTAATTTTTAACATTTAAATCTAGTTTCTCTCCTATAATTCTCTCCCCATATTCCCTGTCTTTCCTAATTTTTCTCTCCCGTGATTCTCTTCTCCTTGCTCATGTTCAATATCCCCTATGTTCATCTTTGCTCAATATTTTTTTGAGGAAGGCAAGCTGGGGTTGGATGGGCCTCACCCAATTTTATTAAAAGAAAACAAAAAACAATCACAACAAACAAAGTATGCATCATCATTGTCACCCCCAAGCATCCCAACTAGGTTGATTCCAGGGGACCAATCATGTGCAAACATCCTCTACTCGCTCAATTTTCTCATATACCAAGTACCATTAGACTCTTGGTTTACAATTCTAGATAGTTCTCTACATAAAAGAGGTGTGAACGCATTCAAATCATTGGTTCCTAGGTTTGCAAGAAAGTGCTCTATTAGTTTCCATAAAAACATACACACATTTGATATCGCTAAATTGGTTTGTAGCATCTTGGATCTTCTCATCGATATAATCTTGACAACCCTTCTGTGTCAGCGAGTCAGTTTGTTTGAATGACTACTTTTTGGTGTCTCTTATCTCTCAATAGATCTAGGCCCTGAAGAATAGCTTGGAGCTCAATTTGGAGGATACGTGAGTTGCAGTGGGAGAAGCAAAAAGCAATGATCCTGCGCCAAGGTGATCTCCAAATGGTAGCACAATTGGAATCCCTCGACCCGTCAGTGTTTAGCACTAGACTTCCCATCTTATGAGGTTCCCTTTGCAATACACAGGTTGCTATCTATTCAACTTAATTTGCCATCTATTGAAGAATTGTTTGGTGACAGGGTCATTGCTAAAATGCTTCTTGAGGTTGTTGGCCTCTCTAACAGCTCTAATAATTTCTTCAGTAACCACTTCCTGAGATTTTCTAACATTGGCGAACAATCTATTGTTTCTCTCCATGCAGAGCATTGTAAAAGCCACCATCATGGTGAACACTTTGCAAATGGGGTTGTTCTTCTTACCATTATTGGCTGTGAGGTAGAACAATTCTATTCCATCCACAAACGGAGATTGGGGTGTTCCAAATAACATTAGAGAAGAGGCATTCGAAAAAGATATGAGAGCTACTAAGTAACACATCTGAGTTTTGAGACATATGTATTAGACCTCTTCTAAGTAACACATCTTGAGTTTTGAGACCTCCCATGAGCATGAGCCAAAGACAGAAGTTTACTCCTGGGGGAACTTTGTTTTTCCAAACCAGGTTAAACCAGTTCTTGGTGTTTTTGGTCTCTGTCAAAGCATTGTATGCTGAGCTAGCAGTGTAGCCAGATGATAGTGTCTGGATGGAGCTTGGAGCTTATTGATTTAATTCCACATCTGACCAATATGTTGACAATTAGACCACGAAATTCTCCATTCGTAGTTGGAAATGAGACAAGACACTTTGGAGTTGTTTCTATAAGGGATCCTTCCCCTAAATTCCCGAATGCCCAGGATCATGCCAGAGTTGAATAGTAGTTCCATTTCCCACAATATACCTAATGTGTTTTTGAGCTATAGATCTACTTTTGAGGATGCATCTCCAAACTCATGAGCAGTCACCAGGTGTGTTCATAGTCCAGAAATACTGATTCTTTATCAAATTGCTACCCTGTTCCATACATTGATGTTAGGAATACCCAACCCACCCTCTTTTTCGGTAGCATACACGTCAGACCATTTAACCCCGTAACCAACGTTCTATTAAGATCAGGCCTATCCCACTAGAAGGCTCTGCAAATCCTGTTGATTTTGATGTATACTTTAGGGGAGGATGAAGATTTTGCTCCAAAAAAACTTGTGTAGGTACGAAGACTGCCTTAATAAGTTGGGTTCTACCAGCATAGGACATAAACTTTTCTTCCAACCTTGAATCTTACTCTTCATTCTCTCAACAAGAGGAGCACAATCTTTCTTTAGAAGCCTTGTACAGATGAGAGGAAGGCCTAGGTGCCTTAGAGGAAGAGTACCTTTTTGCACTTCCAAAGTTCGAATCGTCTATTTTTCAATGATACTAGGCACCCCACAACTAATAAGAGGGCTTTTATTAGGATTCATCGCAACACCAATAAATTCTTCAGCAAATAAGCACTTGGGCAATAGCAGGGGCTGACTGGTTAGTACCTTTGCAGAAGATAAGCACATCATCAGCAAATCAATAGGTCTATTGCATCTAGGGTGTAGCTCCAATCTCCTTTCTTTTGACATTTTCTTCAGTAGATGACTCGTAAGCCCCATGGCTTATATATATAGACAATGGGTCACCTTGCGCAACCCTCTGTCTTCTTTGAAGTACGCATGAGGACTACCATTAATGAGGAGAAAGCTCCAAGTGGAAGTCGTGCAGACTTAGGTCCATTTAGTCACCATATCAGGGAACTTGAATATTTCCAAAACTTGAATGAATGTCCAACTTGAATATTTCCAAAACTTGAATGAATGTCCAACGATTGTGTCATAAGCTTTAAAAAAGATCAACTTTCAAGGTACATCTAGGGGAGAGACCTTTCCAGACATAATTCCTTACCAGTTTATGAGCTCATAAAATATTCATAATACACCTGCCTTTAACAAAAGCATTTTGATTAATACTAACAAGCTCTATGATGCTATTTTGGATCCTGTCCACAATAATTTTAGATATGTATTTGTAAATAACATTGCAACAAGAGATGGGCCTAAATTCGGCAACCTTGGAATGATTCTCAACTTTTGGATCTAGTGTGATGAAGGTAGAATTAATACCTTGTAGGAAATTGGAGTGCTTGAAAAAGTTGAGGATGGCTGTACAGAAGATATTACCAATGATGTCCCAAGTATCTTTGAAGAATAACGCATTAAACCCATCTGGACCTGGGCTCTGTTGTCATTCATAGAAAATATAGTAGCTTTAATCACTTAATATTGTGACAGGTCTGGTCATGAACTCACATTTGTCTAGGGAGCAAATCTTCAAACACCGTATCAGTAGGAATGTCTTGGCAAATACCATGAGATCCCATAAAATTTTTAAGAAGTTTTGTGATTTCTTCCAAGATCACAACAAGATCAGTAAGCACTGCATTATCATCTCTTCGTCTCTTCATCTCTGGTGATGGAAGCAATGGTATTCCTAGCCTTCCTCACACAGGTAGATCTGTCATAATAACTATTATTCTGATCACCCAGTTCAATTTTTTCTTCTCTAGCTTTTTACCTTAAGTTGACTCCTCCGCTTGACCAAGGAATAAAAATTTGGTGAGAGCTTCTTTCTCTAGAACTGCAAGATCATTGTTCAAAGGATCTTCCATGGCTTTGCTTTGTAGTTCATTCAATTCTTGCCAAGCAATTTCTACTTGGTTAGATAGATCAGGATATTTAGTATTGGCCCAGCGTTTCAACTCTTTTTTCACTATTTTCAGTCAGCGTTTCAACTCTATTTTCAGCTCATTTTGTAGAATCATCAGATGATTACCTATCCATCTCTCCTCTTCCCACCAACTTTTCAACTGAGACTTGTAAGTTGGGTCATGAGCCCAGTATTTGAAGAATCTAAAAGGACAATTCTTGTTCTAGTAACCATTTCCTTAATGACCAAAGGGGAGTGGTCAGAGATTCCTGGGAGAAGAGCTTCTCCTTTTATGTTGCTATATTCAAGCATCCAATCAGTATTCACTAGAATTCTATCCAATTTAATGGCCATTTTTTGTCGGTAGTGGTCTTATTAGTCCAAGTGAAGGGACAACCACTGGTGGGGAGATCAAGAAGGTGATTCAAATCAATGCAATCATTAAAAATCCTTCATATCTTGAATAAAAGCTGGGTGACCCCCATCTTTTTCATAATTGTATCTAATAGTGTTCCAGTCACCTAGAAGAATCCAAGGAGTGTTAGTGATGGCTGCATTTCTGGAGATCTCTGCCCATAACTGATTCCTTTCAAACCTGAAGTTACTAGCATATACTATAGACACCCTGACCATTTTACCGTTTATATTTTACCAGGATCCCATCCAATCAAATCCAAATTCTCCCATTTGCAACATAATCATAATTAGAGAGACTTTCCAACTCCCCCGGACACTTCCTAATGCCAGCAGCGTTGTGAACTCACTCTGGTCTCTACAAGCCCTGCTACTTGCCGACAAATTGACACTAATCCATTTCCTGATTTCTTTCCATTTTAGATATTCATCTTTAATTCTTGTGGACTGATTAAAGTCTAACTTGAAATCAATCAAATTAAATTTTCTGAAAACTAAAAATAAGAAAAACGTAATGTTTTTCAATAATCCATGAACCTCTTCCCTTCTTGAGATTGAAAGAAAGGCAAAGCAGGGAGCAGAGAAATAAGAAACAAATAGAGATGAAAGTAAATGAAGAAATGGAAATATAAACTCATGCCTCAAGAAAGAAGTGAAGAATGGAGAAATAACATAAGCCTTAAAGAAAGAAGTGAAGATTGGAGAAATAAGCGTAGGCCTAAGAAAGATGAAGTGAAGATCTTGTGTTGATTGTAGAGGAAAACACATTTCCAAATAGTTGGGTTTAAAACCCTTCAGTTTACTACATTCTCATTCAAAGATTGTATGTCAGAATTTACCCTCAGTAGTTTTTGTCAACCGCACAAAAGAAATAGATCGATGAGAGAACCCAATTTTTGTCGGGTTCCCTCATCAAACAATGAGTGTGGAAAAGATTTGGCATCATGGGGCATTTTCAATACGCTTTTGGGAACAACCAATTTCGATCCAAGAAAATTTTAAATAGGGTGTTAGCCAGATTATTTTTTTTAATTCACTGTCAACAAGATTTTCATGTTTCCTGCCAAACCTGTTCGCATGCTTTCCGGGAAAAAATAATTTAGTCAATCAGTGCTCTTGAAAATTTTGATGTCACCTAAACTATGCCAAATAATTTAGTCAATCGGTGCTCTAAGGAGCTTGTTAAGCTAGATAGGAGCATTGCCGTACAGGTGTCCCAACATTTGAGATACCGATGCTTAGAAATCCTGAAAATCAAATTTTAAGCAACAGTCAACAATCTTATGGAAGATTCTTATAATACAGTTTACAATCTAGCATGTTTGTGCGGCTATCATCATGATAATCTTGCTGCAACTGCCTAAATTAGGATTGTTTTTATCCCTGATGAACCGCATACATGGTCTACATTCGTTTTCTTGTTTATAGAGTTCAAGGGTATTTTGAATATTTCTATATTCTAAAATGATTAGTGATGGGTTCAGCTGCACAAGTAATCAGTTATATCATTTTATTTTTTCATGTACATTGACTGTCAGATTTACAAAATTTCTGAAATAACATTTGCTGATTGAACAGTGAATATTGGAGGACAAAGCAAGAAAGTTGCAGATTCAAGTGCTGATGTAGTCGATCAAATAGAAAAGTCCGAAAATGTTGAAGGAGAGGAGACATCTAAAACTAAAGTTACCCATACCATTGTTTTTGTTACATCTGAAGCTGCACCATATTCAAAAACAGGAGGGTTAGGAGATGTTTGTGGTTCTTTACCTATTGCACTTGCCACTCGTGGGCACCGTGTAATGGTGGTCTCTCCACGATATCTGAATGGTAGTCCTGCAGACAAAAAATATGCTGGTGCTATTGATCTTGATTGCCGCATCAATATCCCTTGCTTTGGAGGACTGCAGGAAGTTGCATTCTTTCACGAGTATAGGGAAGGTGTTGATTGGGTACGTATGCTGTGTTATCTTTCTATTTACACTCGTATACTTCAGTTCTTTATTTGAATCTTCTCAGAGTGGTAATCCATTTTTTTTATCCAACAAACAATATTTCTAATAAATACGATATTAGTAATAAATACTAAGGATACATTGCTAGAATTTTCATAGCGTGACCGTTTTTATTGTCGTTTGGATCTTTGGTTCAAGGTTAAAACCAACAGTAAGCCGTTCATACCAGAATTTGTTGGTTCAAACCGGCGGTGCTATGTTCTGTTTTTTAATTGAAAATCATTGTTTTTCTATGAGATTTCATTTCTAATCAGGTTCAACATTTCTAGGGTTTTAAATTTCTATAAAAGGAGGTTGGAGCGTGTGCTTGGGGTATTAAACCTAGGGTTTCAAGAGAAGAAAGATTGAGAGACATTCAGAAAGGGTGTCGAGAGGTTCTCGTTGGGTTTCTCAAGTATCTTGGTACTTCTTGTTGGGGTTTCTAACTATTATTAAATTGGTAATTAATTGGCATCACTCGCTAGTCGAGTGTTATGATCGTTGAATGAATCGATTGAATAGTGTTTGGCCGAGTAATCGGCGATTACCCCTTGATTTACTGATTAATCACAATTAATATACTAACCTGTCCATGACATTATAAACAAATGAGAAGAAATTAAGAATTGTTTTTTAAAATTTTAAACTTTGCCATAATCTCATTAATACCGTACCCATAAGGCAATAAGAGTGTGAGGCTAGCGAGAAAGGAAGATCAAAGAGAATACACGCATGAAGAAGCATGCACATCTTTACCCGATGATAAATATTTTTATTTTGTTATAGTTTTTCTTAAATTGTGTATGTGATGTTTACTAATTCAATATACATGATATATTTGTTTTTTTCTTGTGGTAAACATGACACTTAGAAGGACAAAGAAAAATGTTTATAAGATATATTTGATTAATCTAAACCAATTAGGGTTTGATTAATGATTTAACTACACATATTTATCATTTGAGAGTGGGAAGAAGATTAGAGTCGGTGTAGGCTTCTAGGCTTTTGAAGTTCTATTCTCTTTACATTAATTGGAGAATTGTCTATTGTTGTTGCTTGTGGTTGTTCCCCCCGGACTTTGGGGTTTCCACGTATCGTATGTTTTCTCTATGTGGTGCTTTTGTGATCTTACTCTCGAGTTCATTCTTTTCTCCACTATTGTCAACCTTTCCTACGATCTTGTTAACAGTCTTTTCTTTTAAACTTTCACAAAGTTTGTGTTTTAATTTAATGACCTGGGGAAGCACTATAGCAGATAGTCCATTTCAGTTTTGTTTGACTTCATTGTTTTGTATATTTCAAAACGGGAGAAGCTTCCTATAGAAATATCTCATATATAATTCAGACCCTGAGCGTTACCTAACACGTTGAGATGTTGTCTTCTCATCTTAGGTATTTGTTGATCACCCTTCTTATCACAGACCTGGTAATCCTTATGGTGATAGTCATGGAGCTTATGGTGACAATCAGGTGTTTTATTGCTCTTAATTCTGCTGGTGTTTTGTTGCTCTTAATTCTGCTGATAGACTACTTGAGCTAGAAATTTTTGTGATGCCTATATTTCTTTCTAAATGATACTCGATGTTTGGTTGTACAGTTTCGGTTCACTTTACTTGGCCATGCAGCATGTGAAGCACCTCTAGTGATCCCCTTGGGAGGATTCACCTATGGTGAAAAGTGTATGTTCCTTGTTAATGACTGGCATGCAGGTCTTGTACCAGTGTATGTAATTTAACTTTCACCTTATCTTATGTAAACTTGAAATGCTAATTGCTACCCGATATTCTCTAATACATTGTAGTTCAGCCTTCTGGCAGCCAAGTATCGTCCCTATGGAGTTTATAAGGATGCCCGTAGTGTTCTTGTCATACACAACCTTGCACATCAGGTAATATTTTGCTGGACTCCCTCGAGTTAGATTTTGCAAGATATCAATATTTTGCTTCACTCTCTCTAATTAGATTCTGCAAGCTATATAAATCTTGGGACAATGATGTTAGAAGCAGCAGAATTAAGTAGCTGAAAATTGTGTTTTTAATTTGATAAAATGGACAATGCAAAGGCTCCAAACTCTATACTTATTTCGCTTACTTCATTTCTTGCTTCTAGGACGACTTGGAGATCAGATTTATGCATCAGCTTCACTCACTACACTCTTTTCTTAACTCTAATAATTTTAGACAACTACGACTCTAGAAAACCAACAACAATAACTCAAGGATAAGGGAGAGGCACACCTGAACTTCTAGAGAATGGCTTTTAGCTACTCAGGATGCTTACAATTTTCAAGTTACATGCTAATTTCAAATTAATCAAACGATTAGTGGGACTTGATCATTTGTGTAAGAGTTGGAGAGGCTGATTTGCTAAGAAAAAGTATTGAAAGAGAAGCACTCCTTTCACAGTTTCCTTTCGACTTTATGACGGGAATTTGGAATTTCAAACCCCACATTAACATTTTTAACAAATATGACAATAACTAGAATCCACAAGTAAGCGAAGTGAAAATCAAAATCCATTGAATCAGTAAAATTCAGTGCTGGAAGGGTCAATACTCAATGAACCTACATGTAAAACCCTAGATCCATTAAAAAATGTTGAAAATTGGGGATGTAGGATTCGATGTTAAATCTGGGAAATGTAACAGGGAATTCCATTATGTGCCAAACAGACATTTACTACGAGAATTTGAAATGGAGAGTTGTTCTGTTCTGTTTAGAGCAAGCGTGTAGCATATTGGGTATCATGTTGTAGGGCACATCTCTGCCACATTTTTTATTAGGCACAGGAATGCCACACTATCTTATAACAATCTTCACAGGTCCTTTGATATTAAAAAACTCAAACTCAATTGTGACATTCAAATGTACAAAATGAATGTAGAGTTGAATGTCGCAATAGAAGCACTTTTGATATTGACAGCGAGTATTTGGAGAAGCTGGTTGTCGTGTACCATGCTTTGTTCTAATAATCCTAATGGGATTTCTATCATATACATGTAAGTCATGGTTTCTCCAATAGTTTGAGCTGATAGAGCAGTTGGTAACCCCCACGTTGGAATATAAGTATAAGCCCCATGAAAACATAAGACAAACATTGATACAAAATCCAAAAGCTTATTGGGTCCGAGGGTGAAAATGCAAAGTCTCCAATTGCCACCATGCAATGTGCATGCGAAATTGTTGGCTGAGCATGTACCACCATGGGCTTAGAATTGTCCCCAACTTAAACTCCCAAAGAGGACCGAGCCCATCACAGGCTTTTGGATGTGAGATTTTGTCTTGAAAGGAGACACTTGTCCCGTGAGGACTATCTTGCACGCTCAACTCAAGCCACGTTTCATCACAATTTACTATAATTACATCTTTACTCAATTCAAATATTAGAATAGCTGATATAGTCATGATTCAATCGGTTAGGTCTAACAATCTCCACCTTGAGCTTTAGAGCCAATGCCTTATTCTTCACAACCCCTTTTGACTACAATCTGAGCCAGTGTAATCAAGGCGACCGCCTAGGCGCACCTCAAGGCGTTTTTACAGAGTTCCGCCCCAAAGTGAGGCATTGCGGTGCGGTGAAATGAGGCGTCCGCCTCGCACCAAAAATGGTTGTAGCCAGCCCATTTGCAGCTCATTTGAAGCTCCTTTTTAGCCCAAATAACAAACAAACAAAAGATAAAACGTTTTTTAATTTTTGATAAATGTCACTTTTTTTTAATATTTTTTGGAGAAAACATATCAATGACTTTTATGCTTTTGGAATACCAATAGTGACCATACTTGTGGATTTTTATCAACCATTCTAACAATTTCTTCTAACAAATGCTCAATATTCTCAACTTTCTAATCTTTCAAGATTATGAATTTTTTATGATTTAGTGAATGTTTGCAAGTACTTGACAATTATGTAGTGCATCTTTTTGCTATGTTATGCAATTTGATTATATTTCTATTTCGATTCTAGGTAGTTGTGTCACTTTTTGTACATATTTGCTTATGATACTTATCAAAATGATGATGTATATTACTATGTTGATATGTTTCAATTTATTATAAAAATTCTTTAAAAAATGTTAAGACCGCCTCAGTGAAGTAAGGCATCCGCCTCGCCTACCGCCTCACACCTTAGGCGTTTTCAAGTCCGTCCGCCTCGCCTCCGCCTCCGCCTCAATGCCTTAACTACAACTACAGTGTTGAAAACTTCATTCAAAACATGGCGAGTTCTCACACACGTCACCAAATATGGCATACCAAACCTATGCTTGAAAATAAAATTATTTTGAGAAATTTAAAATTAAAAAAGAAAATATACAAAAGATGATGGAACAAAGAACAATACAAAAATGACATCGAAGTATAACTGGAAAGAGTGCATTTTTTTTATATTGTATATTTCCTTTGAGGGAGTTTGAAATATGCTGAATAAAAGTCTAGGAAGGTTGGAAATGAAAAGTTTGTAGGACGCTTGGAGATGCAAATATTGGAAGGTAAGTGAAAGAAGAAATTGTTTTCAACACGATTTTTCTACTTTTCCATTTTTTAATTTTTATTTCATTTTGACAAACAAACACCCACGATTTTTCCTTCCTTTGTTTACGTCTTCGAAACAAAAATTATATATATATATATATATATATAAAGATAATATAAATAATAAATTGATAACAGAATACATTCGTCGATCCTAGACTAACATATCATGTTTTAAGCATATCAAGTTTTAATACTCATTGAACATACAAAACTCATTTTGTGTATATATATATAATACGAAGTACCAAGAGTGATCCAAATAAAATTTCCAAATCAACCCACAGCATGAAACTCCTTCCTAATAAGCTGACCTCATTTTACCACATACGAGTGGAGTGTCGTACACCAAACCATACTCATGCGACGTACCATAGCAACCACCCTTTGAGGTAACATTGTTTTGACTTTATCAATGGATCATTCTAAACATCTAGAGGACAACTTACTCGATGACACACACACAATGTCCACTCCTTGTTTACATAATTAGGCAAATGGGACTCGTTGCTTTAGGAACTTGGAATGGCGTGGGTTTGGTTCCATATTTTGTAACGTAATATGATAATGATTTCAATTGTGGTTTCTCCATCCTATTGTTTTTGAAATCTTATGAGGCTCAAGGCAAGGTGACCCTTGTCACCTTTAATTTTTGTCTTGGCATCGGAGGTTTTGAATAGGGGTTTGACAAAGGCTTTTTTTTATGTGTTAGATGGGATATTGTCATTCGCTAATAAATTTTGCTACGATAACTTGCTTTATGCGGATGATACACGACACTGATATTCCTCAATACTAGGAAGAAATTTGTTGAAGGGTGATCTGACCTCCTATATTTGCCTTTTCTTTCGCAGTAATAACTTAACAATTAGCTCTTCTTTGCTAGGTTCTAACCGCATGCCTTTCTTGTTGAATAATTACTTTAGAAACATTTGGATGGTCATAATGTAAGATTTTGCTTTAGAAAACTGCACAAGTCTTATTGCAAGATTTACTTTTTATTTTAGTAAAATTCAAACAAATCTATCTCAATCTTGTGGCAATTTCCTCAAGTCACATTAATATGGACTTAGAAGTAGGGAAGGCTATCCTAGGAATTCGTATTATGGTGGGGACATAAGATATGGCAAGGGTATTGTCATGCGAATCCATATGCAAGCAAAGATAGTTGGAACATTTTTAAACCTCGCCCTCCTTTGTCTTAGACCTTATTTGTTGTCCCTTCTCTTAGACCTTATTGCTTGTGCTTCCTGTACCACCACGGCAGACAGATACATCTCTTTTGCACAAGCCTTTCTTTAGCAACATGGTGGACACCACTAGTGCACCTTGCCTCCTAATTTGCCTTCACAACCAGCCTTCACACTCCTTGTGTACGGACTTGGGCAACCGGTTTACTAGGGTCTTGCAAAGTTGCATCATGAGCCGCTTCCCTTCACACTCGTTCCACCTCGAGTGACATGCATTCTAGCACCTCTGCCTTCACTCTCGCACTTGTTGGATACAAGGGTGAAGAAGTGAACCCCCCGGCATCACTACATAGTGTGCATGTGAGATTATTGGTCTCCAAAAATGTCCAACTACATGCATAGCGATGATATTATACCAACTTAAACACCTAAAAGAGCAATGATATTGCCCAACTTAAACACATAAAGAGCGCTGGCCTCATTGTAGATCTTCAAGCAAGGGCTTTATCTCAAGTGGTATTGTTGCCGGTTAGAAACTTGTTTAATCCTATTTTTTCTTGGAAGGTGAGCATATCGCCGGTGGGAATTGAACCCAACACATGGGCCTATATTGGACACTCACAATGCAACAAAATCAACCTCGATGTCAGTTTGGCCACTTCTTATACCAAAAATGCCAAAGAAAATTGGTCCTCGTAAATGACTCTACCCGTGTGATTTATCAAACACGCATGTCGGAGATCATACAAACCTAGGACTAATAGTTTGATTGAAAATACAATTGTTTGATCTCTATTATGCACAACTTGCAACTATACTTTCTCTTTCTCTATGATCTCTTTTCCTTTCCTTTTCCCTTTAGTTATTTTTTTCTGGACATATGTAGTTATGTATCTTTTCTTCTCTTGCCTCCGTTTCGAGTTGTGTTACATAAAGGTGCACAAATAGTGAGAAACTGAAGGTGATTCAATTGATTGCATTGATCAAGGGGACCCTTGAATCGCAAAGTCATCTTTTCTTGGAATGAGCTCTCTAGGTTTTGAATCACTTTTTGGGAAGATTTAGAGTTCAGTTGGGTCTTCCTAAGTCCACTGTTTAGGTATTGGTTTAGGCGAACTTAGAAGTATCAAGCTTATTAGGAAACAAGGTGATTGGGGATGTCGAGCCTTATGATATCCTTTGGGATATTTGGCAAAGGGCTAACAACGAGTTTCCGAAAGTGTGAACAAGTTTGAAATTTCCTTGTAAAATGGGATGCTTACAATCAATAATAACTTCATATGGTTGTTGTCACGTATTTATGTGCTTCCATCTGTGAAAAACCTTGAAGAAAGGGAGAAATTGAAGTAAGCAGGAAAATGTGAAGATAAGGCACTATGATCTGCAAGATGCTTCAGGATATGTGTACCTTTTATTCCTTGTTCTGTCTGGAGACTCTTTACAGCTGGGTAGCATCAAATTATAAACTTACTTGATTTAGAGTTGTCTCTTCTCATGTACATTTACTTTAAAGCTGTTATTCATACATGCTATTTTGTTTTTACAAGGGAGTGGAGCCAGGAGTTACTTACAAAAATTTGGGATTACCAGCTGAATGGTATGGAGCATTGGAATGGGTGTTCCCCACCTGGGCAAGAGCACATGCTCTGGACACAGGTGAAGCTGTTAATATTCTTAAGGGTGCAATTGTAACAGCAGATCGCATCCTGACAGTTAGTCAGGTTAGTATACTCCATCATGAAACCTTTTCGTCAATTGATATTTATTTATATGGTTCAGTAACGGGTGCGTATCATGGTGAGAGGTAAATATATAAAGGAAGTATCCACTTTTGTACAGTTATAGTCGGACAATTTCTTAAGAAATATTACATCTCTTCATGATGTTTTTCTTTAACTCTAACCTTTCTTACAGGGATACTCGTGGGAAATAACAACTGTTGAAGGTGGATATGGTCTTGATGAACTCCTAGGCAGTAGAAAGAGTGTTTTGAATGGTATATGTTAAACATACATCATGAAGACATTGTATTTGGGGGAAAAAAATTTCTTGGAAGCTTGAAATAATTCAATTTTCTGAAAGAAGTTCCCTTGCTAATTTCTTCTCACAACCAGGAATAACAAATGGTATTGATATTAACGAGTGGAACCCAGCCACAGATGAACATACTAATTTCCATTACTCCATTGAAGATCTCTCTGGAAAGGTGCAAAGGATCTCCAATCTTCATCTTTCCTTGCTCATCTATATATTCCCGTGATTGCAGCATTTTTTTTTTCTCTAATTTGGTATATAATGTATAAAGCAGGTTAACTGTAAAACAGATCTGCAGAAGGAACTTGGACTCCCTGTCAAACCGGATTGTCCACTTGTGAGATCTAAATTCTGTATTCTAATTCTTTCAGTATTGAAATTTTGAAATAGTTCATTCCTTCTATTATAACTTATTTTGTGATGGTTTTCGTAGATTGGATTCATAGGAAGACTGGATTATCAAAAGGGAATTGATCTGATCAGAGCTGCAATGCCAGATCTTCTGCAAGATGATGTCCAATTTGTAAGCTCTTATATTTGTTATTGAGGTGTTATTTAGCTTTTTTTCACCTTATTCCTATGGTAAGAGTGATTCACTTCTCCTCTTATAGTTGTTTTCCTGGATAGTTTTTGTGCCATTCTCTATCATCAGCACTCTGCCCTCACTGTACTCATGAAATTACACAACATAGTGTAGTTACCAACCAGACAGCGGCGGTTGTCTTTTATGTGGTTATATTAATTGTTAAACTTGCTCTCTATAGTTATGGAGTTGTTAGATTGTGTTCCACAAAATGCGTACTTTATAGATTTCACTGTAACTATCTTACCTTTTTCAGGTTATGCTTGGGTCAGGGGACCCACAAACTGAAAACTGGATGAGGGTTACAGAGGCTGCTTACAAGGACAATTTCCGTGGTTGGGTTGGATTTAACGTTCCTATTTCTCACAGGATAACGGCCGGGTAGGTCACTCTTAAAGTGCAATGTTCTCACTTCAAAATTTTCAATAATGTTAATATTTTTGAAAATATACAGCTGCGACATACTATTGATGCCTTCAAGATTCGAGCCTTGTGGTCTAAATCAGTTGTATGCAATGCGTTATGGAACTATTCCTGTAGTTCATTGCACTGGAGGTCTTAGAGTAAGTTAACCTAGAAAGAATTGAATTTGCTTTTGTATTAAGTTCATAGTCTTTATGATCAAAGATGTCGAATATCGTTGAGTTCTTGTCCCTTTACTGCAGGATACTGTGGAGACTTTCAACCCGTTCTCTCAAGAAGGCAGTGGCGAGGGTACTGGGTATGTAATTAATAACCACTTTGATTCAGTTGATTTATTACGGATCACAGCTTTTCTGGTTATCATAATAAGATAAGGATACCTTAACCTTAAGGCTCAGATTGACTATGATTTCCAGTAACTGTCGTTATCCTATTGCAGTCTAATTGTGGAAATTGTAGTATTAAGTAGTTGAATAAGTATCTTTATCGGGATCAGTGAAGTAGTGACACAAATTAACTGGAATTTGCGTAAGAATGCTTATTCTTGTCATAATATACTCAAAATGTGTAGTTCCATGTACTTCTGTGAACTAGTACTATTATTATAAACACATCCACACTTCTTTCTCTTCTCATCTTAATATTGAAAAGTTACATAATTATTTCTATGGTTTTTATTGTGTCTCCTTTTATATTGAATCTTACCAATCATATTTCATTATGTTGTTTGACAGGTGGGCCTTTTCTCCATTGACGACAGACAGCATGTTAGCGGTAATATTCATTTCTTATTCAAACAAACAAACCAAAATTTTCTTGGAAAACGCTCCTAAGAAATCAAAACAGACATCTCGCTTTTGTTTCAGAATTACGAACACAGTAGATAATGTAGGAAGAGCACTTACTGCAATCAGCAGATATAGTTTTTCCCACAACTCAGATGAGAGCCCTTAGCTGAACTAGTACTCTACTCAGTGATGAGTTGATTTGGGGATGAACATGGTTGGTAAAGTGGGCATATGCCCACCAGAGCTCTTGCAATAAAGTAGGCCACAACAGTGATGAAGAAACTAATAGGGCAGAGGGATGAAAGAGTAGAGAGAGAGTAGAGTTCATATAAGAGATGAATCAACCCTTTACAGTACGAGGGGTTTAATGGCAGCAGGTCACACTATATCAGCTCTCTGGGGCTTACCCTGCAGTATGCTGCTTATACTGCACCTTTATGCTCACTACTTGCAGAAACTTCTCTTACATTTCTTGCTCCACAGTCACTGCCTATACCTACCCAACCAGATAAGTATTGCCACTGCACCTACCTAAAACCTCTAAATGCCAGAATATTAAATGTACAAGGAACTTCATGTCAAATATATTGTATAACAAATCATGGTTGTCAGACCTAGCTTCTCGGAGCACCTGTAAACCATTATCAGAGAGCATCACTAACCGTTCTTGGTTGGTACCTGAGGAAGAGATGATTTCTTATTGGAGCCTAGTTCTGTATGGAACCATGTGACAGTTTCTCATGTCAACCAGGTGCCAGTTGTGGTTTCCCACCACGTGGACTTTGGTGTGTGTGCAAGTCACCTCTAGAGCGTGCAAGCAATTGGCTTTTGTAGATCCTGGGGAAAAAACCTTGGGCGTGCCTTCACCAACTTAAACACACCCTATCTCTGGCCTCCAGGTGGGGTTTTATGTCAAAATGCATCTTTTCTCATGAAAGACAAGATACATACTCATTAGCTTCAACTCAGGTGTCTCCTTAATCCCATGTGAGTAACTTGCTCACTAAAACCAAGCCACATCTCCAACACTCGTCTGTGTGCCAACAATTGCACCTTTGGGAAATTTTTAATACCAGTCCGAGAGGCTTTCTTTTTCAATGATTTAAGGTAAAAAAAAAGTATGTTACAGCAGATTTCTGATTATACAGCAAAGTTTTGGAAGTACTAGGTGGTATGAGCTCTGAACCAGCGTCTTTCTGATCATATTGTTGGTAATATGAACATGATCTGCACACAAACTATTGAGCAACAGCCTGTAAATCTTATAAATCTCCTATGTGATTGAGTGAGAAGTGCTGCTGGTGTCTTCATCTCTTTCCATCTGTGTTTTTGACCAACCAAACCTATTTGCATGACAAACTAGGTCACCTTTCACCTCCAAATCTTACAATTCTTCATTTATAGTTAGAAGCATAACGTTATGAGATTCCCCTTTCCTATTTTTGATAATTCTGAGTAGTTTATCTTTTACTGTTGCTTGTGTGCTCAAATTATTATTGCAAAAACTTATGCTATTACCATTTGCGTGTGTTTTTGTTAACAGGCATTAAGAATAGCCATTGTAACTTATAGAGAACACAAGTCATCTTGGGAGGGATTGATGAAGAGAGGGATGGAAAGAGATTACACATGGGACAAGGCTGCTTCTCAGTACGAGCAGGTCTTTGAATGGGCGTTTTTTGATTCACCATACGTCAAGTGAGGTTTTAAACATCATGCTAATCTCTACGTCTCCCTTCGTGAGAAGGCCATTTAGTAGCCATTTTAGTTGATCAAATACGTAGCTAGTATTCTTTTCTTATTTTTCCTTTATTTATTATTAGTCAATTCTTTTGATCGAGTTATTGCGTCCTTTGATGGTTGCACTTGATGATGCACCTATGTTTTCTGAGTGTTCCAGGGAATAATATTGGCAGAGCACTGTAAATAATATTTACAAGTACAATAGATTAACAAATAGTTGTCATACAAGATATTGTTTGTAAAGTTCAAGTTGCTAGTTTTGATTCTATAACCGAGTCAATATGTTTCCAGTATTTTTAAGAAAATATTGTTTCTTTACTATGATTGATGTGGGAGCCAAAAATAATCTAAGGAAACCTGAAGATTTAAGTTGTCTCTGAGAAGCTCAAAAATTACCCACGAAAGTTACAAGTATAGAAAGTCCAAGTCTGGGTTCAATACAACTCAGTAGAACACTCTTTTCTCAGCAGAAGAGTAGTGTTTGGCACAAATCACCATGCTCAGTTGAGCACACAAGCTTGCAAGATAGGTGTCTCCAAACAGAAAGTTACAACTACCAACAGTAGATTCCAACCATCTAATGGAAGTTACAACTATTTGAGAGAAGTTATAACTATTTAAGAGAAGTTGCAGCTAACTAAGAGAAGTTACAATCGTCTGCAAGCAGATGACTCACTCATCTGTAACGTGTCTTACTCATCTACCACGCATCTCACTCATCTATCATGTGTCTCACTCATTTGCCAGCAGTTTACTCGTTCTGCTTCTATAAATAGTAAAACACAAAGCCATTCGGAGGTAGCTTTTTTTCTTGATTTACAATTCTCTCTTCAAATACAGAGAAATAAATAATTTCTTAAAGACATTTTTCTAACTTTGGCATCAGAGTTCTCGTGGCCAGCACCACACCGGTGTCGAGAATTAATCTTCATCTTATGCAGATTGCTCCTGTGATCAGCACGTGATTCGATGAAAATTTGAATCCACAAATTGGTGATTTCAATGAAAACTTGAATCAAATTCATTGCATACTCTTCCATTGACAACTCAACGGTTAGAGCTTGGCGGATAGTACCACTAGGTCATGGGTTCAAACCCAGCTTGCGGCATTTTTATGGGTTCTGAGATCCTATAAAAACCCTGCTTGCCTTTCAAAAAAAAAAAAATAAATAAATAAATAAAATAAATTTGTTCATCAATTTGAATTTTCCTTCATACGCACTTTTTCAGAGTTCTTTTTCAACACAATAGTGGGAACTTGAAACCAAAATTGCAAAAATAACATTGAACAATCTTCTGCTCGAACCAGACCGCCATCATCGCCATGGGTTTAGCCGCTTTCGGCCAGACAACCATTAATAGTAGGTCCACCACTGTCGGTTGATCGTCGATTGCAATTATCTACCCAACAATCGAGCCCAATTGAAATGAAACAACAAGAAAATCTCGCAAGTCAGGTCGCTAATTTGCATTAATAGCAACATAAATGGGTGTGATGACCAATTGCATCCTTAGCTTTCAAGAAGAGTTTAGCCGCAGATCACCGATTGTATGGCGAATTGTCCATGAAATTGAGGAAAACTCTTGCTGAAATCTTCATCATGGCAGAACGTTATACATTGTGGGATGACAAAAAAAATAGTGCTAAGGCACTAGATGTACCCGAGAAAGATAGTCAACCTGCACTAATGAATGCATATCAGAGGGAAGATAAAAATAGCAAGGGTGACAAGCGTAGAACACGCTCCCCAATAAGGGACTCCTTAGCTAGTAGAATATACACAAAGTTAACCGTTCTGATCAATCAAATTCTAAGAATCTGATGATTGTGGCAACTGACCATTTCACAAAGTGGATTGAAGCTTAGGCGTCCTAGCTTTTTCATTTTTAACTTAAAAAAATAAATGCAATTACATGTAAGAAAAACTTTATTGTATTTTATCTCTTCAACAAGAGACTCCTCATCTGGTTTAACATATACATGGTTCTCTATTCCGATCAATCAAATTCTTCACGAGAAAAACCAACCTTGGCTTAAGAGACCACTGCCAATGAAAGGAGATCCTGCAAAGAAAATATCCGAACAAATATTTACGTGTACATTAGCAGAGGACACATTATTTTGCTTCTCAACACACCTTCTTCAGTTGAAATAGGGAAATACGAGAATTCATTCTACATGTCCTTCAGTAGAATACATTTAGAAATACAAATATTTATGTACACCTCATAGAGGACGACACTCTCTGTGAGTGGGGTAATTCAATGCATAAAAGCATCTTACTCAATACTACTTAAATTCGTTTAAGTTTAGTCAAGTGGTCAGTAGACCACACAAGCAAAATGCCTCAGTAAAGGATCACACCTCAATAGAGGATGACACCTTCCATGCGTGGGTAATTCAATGCATAAAAACATCTTACTCGAGACTACTTAAATTTATTTAAGTTTAGTCAAGTGGTTAGCAGACCACGCAAACAAAATGCCTCAGTAGAGGATGACACTCTCCATGACTGGGTAATTCAATGCATAAAAGCATCTTACTCAAAACTACTTAAATCCGTTTAAGTTTAGTCAAGTGGTCAGCATACCACACAATCAAAATGCCTCAGTAGAAGATCACACTTCAATAGAGGATGACACCCTCTGTAAGTGGGTAATTCAATGCATAAAAACATCTTACTGAAGATTTAAGTTTAGTCAAGTGGTCAGCAGACCACACAAGCAAAATGCCTCAGTAGATGATGACACTCTCCGTGAGTGGGTAATTCAATGCATATGAGCGTCTTATCAGGACTACTTAAATCCGTTTAAGTTTGGTCAAGTGGTTAGTAGACCACACAAGCAAAATGCCTCAGTAGAGGATCACACCTCAGCAGAGGATGACACTCTCCGTGAGTGGGTAATTCAATGAACAGAAACATCTTATCGGGACTACTTAAATCCATTTAAGTTTAGTCAAGTGGTTAGCAAACCACACAAGCAAAAAAACTCAGTAAAAGATGACACTCTCCGTGAGTGGGTAATTCAATGCATAGAAACATCTTATCAGGACTACTTATATTTATTTAAGTTTAGTCAAGTGGTTAGCAGACCACACAAACAAAATGCCTCAGTAGAGGATGAAACTCTCCAAGAGTGGGTAATTCATTTAATCAATCACTGAGTAAAGAAGCATCTTACTAATGACTACTTAAATCCGTTTAAGTTTTGTCAAGTGGTCAACAAATCACACAATGTTTTCATGCAATTTTCAAGATAAACATATTTTAATCTATGATTAATTTCTATTCCCTCAAGTTATGCTTAAGTTTCGACTTAGCATATTGGAAACTCGTAAAGGATGCCAATCAAGCTTTTGCGCCCTTAATGAAAATATCTCCAAGTCAGCAGACCAACAGACATACGTAAAGTTTGGGGATCAAAAAAGCAAAGAGGACCACTACTTGACATGAAGTCACCATCAACTCTAAAAGAAATTCAAAGTCTCACTAGTAGAGCAACAACTTTAGATCGATTTTTGAGTAAATCAACAAACAAATCCATGAGAGGACCTGTGCATCTACTCGGCAGTTTCAAATGTAGCGGTTAGCTCAGTTCTCATAAGCGAATAGTAGGGGGCACAACTTCCTCTCGGATGCTTGTAAAAAACCCATGAAATGGATTATAGAGTTGAGCCAATACGACTTGATCTACCGGCCGAGAACAACTATAAAGGCTCAAGCCTTATCAGATTTCATAACAGAATTTATTCCCTCCTCAACCGGGGTAACAAAGTCAGCCAACAGATCAATGTCGTGTCCAACAAAATCTACCGGCCGAGGACAACTATAAAGGCTCAAGCCTTAGCAGATTTCATAGCATAATTTGCTCCTTCCTCAATCGGTGAAACAAAGTCAGCCAGCAAATGTAACACCCCTAAATTTCATAAAGATAATTTATTTTATTTTTAATTAAATAAAATAGGGTTACATTAAATTGAATGTGAATTTCGAAATTTAGGGTTTTATTTGGTGAGTTTAGAAGGTGGGTGTTTTCAGAAGTCCAGTGGGAGCAAATAACCACCCACCCTATAAAGAGGAAGAAAACCTTTTTTTCCTTTTCCCTTTCCTCTTTTTCTCCTTTCTTCTTCCCTTCCTTGCTTTTTCTTTCTTCGATGGCGGCTGATTGTGAGAGACGAAACTGGCGAGAGAGGCTGCTTAAAGCGGGGGAGAAACATGGCATTAGGGGGCATAAAAACAAAAACGGAGGCAGAGAGGGGTTGGAGGGTCGCTTGCAGAGGTGTTAAGGGCGGTTCGAAGTGTTGTTTGCAGTGGGTTTTGAAGGGTTGTTGCAGTGGTTTTGAGGGCTGCTTGCAGGGGTATTTAAGTGTTGTTTGTAGTGTGTATTGAAGGGTTGTTGCAGTGGTTCTGTGAGCTGCTTGCAGGGGTTTTTAAGTGTTGTTTGCAGTAGTTTGAAGAGCAGAACCTGTTGGTGCAACTAAGGGCGTGAAAGGGTTTCCAAGGCCGTTTTGAGGGTCTTTCCATAGCTGTTTCGAGGGTAGTTCCAGGGCTATTTCAAGGGTTTCTAGGGTTGCTTTGAGGTTGTTCTAGGGGCTGATTCAGGTTCTTTTCTGGGCTAAATCAAAAGGTTTTTAGAGCTGATTCAGGTTCGTTTTAGGCGTGTCTCAGAGCTGTTGCAGGGGGGTTATTCAATGTTGTTATAGGGCTTGAACATGGTGTGTTTCACCTCTGATTCGGAGCTGGTTTCAGGTCTAATTCAGTGCTGAATAAGAGTTGTTTGAAGGGCTGAATCAGCGCGTGAAGAGGGCTGAATCAGGACTGTTTTGGGGTATGATTCGTAGTTGATTCAGGGATTGTAACATGACATGTTGCGGTTGGGTTTTCGGCCCACAAGCTCAACTTTTGTGAGTATGATTTCGGCTTGCTCTACGTTATCAGTATTTGAAATTGGTCAACAAGTGCAAAGCCAGATTATGAAGATGCCATATTTTTTTACAGATATTAGATTGGGAAGTGCACTTATTGACATGTACTCAAAGTGTGGGGGAGTTGAGGATGGAAGGAGAATTTTTTATTACATGCATTTGAAGAATGTTTTTTTCATGGACTTCCATGATTGATGGATATGGGAAGAATGGACACCCTGAGGAAGCGCTTAATCTTTTTCACATGATGCAAGAGGAATACAGAGTTGAACCAAATCATGTGACATTTCTGAGTGCCATCTCGGCTTGTGGACATGCCGTGGTGATGGATGGAGAGACCGACTCAGTGAGTTTCTTCATTTCCTTCTCTTTTACTGTGAGTTTTTCTTTTTTACATTTTCTGATTTCATTATTGCTTGATTGATTCAGTTTTTGTTATGTGGATTTCAATACCTGGGGTGGTTTGATTTCTTTCAAGAATATATCGGTTGTTTAGTTCTAATCTTGAGTTTATTTTCTGTTGCATGGGCATTATGTTTGTTGATGGATTATTATGAATATAATGGACTTGGGAATGCTTTAGTAGTTTTGTCGATTGAGAATGGTTTTATCATAGAGTAAATTCTAGTGTATATGAATAATTAGTTGAAAAGGAGTCGATTTTCTGAGTGATAACTTTATCCTGGATGCATGAATTATGGAGATTGGAAATCTGAATCTTGTAGGTGTTCGGTATAGATAAGTACTTTTCATATTCTTGGTGTTTAGTTGCAAAAGGGAAATTGTTTTGGGAAAACCTTCAGGTGATCACTAAATTCATATGCATGTCCAAATGGGAGCCACTGGAATTTGTAAAAGTGACTGGTGATCTTACTTTGGTCCTCATCTCCATGAGGAATTCATTTATCAAAAAGTGTTAGAATTGATGGATTTGGGGGAGATATTATCTGTGGAGTATTTCTTTGGACCTATTTACTTAGGATAGATTAGGTGAGTTTATATTCAGGTGTTTTGTGTTTAAGTGACTAGTACTTGCTTGAATGTATCCATTACTATGGGCAATAGTTTATAACTATAATTTCATTGCGATTGGGGTTGGGATAGGCTATCACTGTGCATGTGGTTGATACATACATCTTCCCATGTTTAGAATTCATGGTTGTATTGAGAATTTTTAGTTGAGAACATGAAGCTAGAGAGTTGTGTATTGGATAACTTGGGTCACTAATGGAAGTGTGTGGAATCTTTTGAAGCAGCTGTATATCATTTAAGTTTTGAGTTTGTAGTGATTGGCAGAGTAGATTGTGCTATGTATGGTTGATGTAATTTGAGGAAGCTTTGATTTTTGAACAATGGATTGTTTGAAACATTCAATAGGTCAAAGTAAGGTGGATTTCTAGGGATATTTTTGTTGGCAGGTAACAACAGTTCTTATCTGGTTAGCATTGTGCATGAATGCTCATATGGAAAATTTGAGGTTTGTATGGAAATGATGGGTTTCATTTCAGGTAATCCGTTATGAGATTTTAGGCATGATTGAGAATGAGGTTGCCTTATTTGTGGTGTTTTGTGTCGCAAACGCGTGATCCTCACTATTTTTGATCTGTTGATGTGTGAGTTTTACCTAGCTTGCTGAGTTCATATTTTGGGTATTTGCATGATTCTATGAATTTGCATTTGTATGTGTATGACTTAAATTTGGTTGTTATGCAAATTGCGTTGCTGAAAAAAAAATTATTTATGGTATTAAATGGGCCTTGATCCCCCGTGTTGATACATAAAGTTTATATATGAGAAATGTAGATTGCCCCAGAACAATAAGAGGATATCCTGATGAGATTGATTATGATTTGGTAATGTGCCAAAAATGTTATGTTTTTCCCCAAATTGGGTGGATAGATTGTGAATCAATTTATGTATGACAAAATGTCATTGTGGAAGAATTCTGAATTATCAAAAATAAATGATATTGGTAAACCTTGATTTCTGAAAATATAAACCACTTGAACTTGTATCACTTAGAACTACCACACCTCTTTTGATTATTATTTCCCTTCTCTTACTAGAGAAACTAAATAACCTGCGGGTCGCCTTGCGGAGTTGGGGCACCCATTTCCTACTAGAGAAACTAAAATAACCCTCGGGTTAGTCTTGCGGAAATGAGGTGAATTTGTATGCCTAAAATAGGCTTTGATATTTATCCGTCAAAAATGTGACGTGAGTTTATGCGCATTGATAGCCCAAGGGTGGCTTTTGGTACTCATATAGTTAGGGGTATCCGTGATGCATGCTTGTATGTGATGTCCCCACTTGGGCATGGATGACGGAGTAGTCCTCCTTTATATGAGAGAGGCATACGGACATGTATGTTCGGCACGGAGGTGGTGCGAATGTGGTATCATCTAAGTGATCATTCCGTTAAAAAGATGAATCAAATTCAAATAAAAACGAATAAATTACGTTTATGTTGTTTCTAATCTTTTTCATGCAGGATGGCAAGTCCACTAATATTTCTGCAGGTCAGACTTGCCATAGTCGACTCTTATAGGGCAAGTATATGTAAATGCATTTTTACTTAATTGGGATGATGATATGATGGCCTCGATGAGGAGCTAAATTCTTGGAACTGTGTTTTCTTGCATCACACTTTTGCCTCATTGAAGAACTACATGTTGGTGTGTTTGTGTATTGTTTGTGTTTAGCTTGATGTTTATCACGTGCGATTTTTATTGATTTTGGGATGAAGATTACTCACACCAGCTTTATTGCTGACCCAAGTGAGCTTTTGCTTCTTGGGTACATTCCTTTGGGAATGTAGCCGATTAGCCTTTCAGGTTTAGAGACCTTTGAGCAGCGTTACGGGGGTTCCGCTAGTGGGGCTAGCGACATCAGTTTTTCCTGGTTAGAGTTTTGTTAAAAAATTTAGTTTGTTCCTATTTTCTGAACTATATTGTCATTGCTGCTAAATGTTTCTGTAATTATTGAATTTCATGTCCCGACTTTTGGGGAAAATGGATCATCCTACGTGGATTTTGGGATTTTCGTTTTCCTCGAAAATCGGGGCGTGACAGCAAATCAATGTCACGTCCTTCAACAAATGATGACTCGTGTTGAAACAAAAGCAAGTCAATCGAAAGATATGTGGCATTTATATGTGGATGGGTCATTAAATCACAAGGATGTCGGAGCATGACTTGTTTTATTCACCTAAAGATGATCATCTACTTCAACAGAGTCCAAGAGCCTCTGAAATTACTATGTATGATTCATCCAGTAGATCAACTCATCTGCAGCAGAAGCCTCTACATGTAGATCATTTTGTCTTCAGCATACTACATTTCAACAATAGTAAATCATTTCTACAGCAACAAAAGCCTCTACATGCATATCCTCTCCTTGTATCAATAAAGACAGATTAGTTAGCAAGATCAGGGGCATTCTACTTCTATTTTTAGCAGAGTTCCTCAGTGAAAATACATTTCCTCTGCTTTTAAGTAAGAATGAAAGAAAAAACGGTTAGCTCAAAAGCAAAAGAGATGAGGGGCATTTGTGGGAGCAGAAAATAATCCTTAGCCCAACAAAATAAGGAAGCCTGAAGATTTGGGTCGTCCCCGAGAAGCTCAAAAATTACCCACGAAAGTTACAAATATAGAAAGCCCAAGTCTGGGCCCAATACAACTCAGCATAACACTCTTTTCTCAGCAGAGGAGTAGTGTTCGGCACAAACCACCATGCTCAGCTGAGCACACAAGCTTGCAGGAGAGGTGTTTCCAAATAAGAAGTTGCGGGAAGTGTCAATTTGTCATTGTGATACAAGCTAGTGGTGTCAGATCTTTCATGGAATAATTCCATAGGTTGTTGGATTATTTGAATAAAGAATTGGAGAGTGAGTTTATTACTTGAATCACCTTTCCCTCTAATATTTTAGATCAATGTTTTCAGAACTCTGGGATAACTGATCTTATCTCAAATCTTTTTCATATTTTCCTCTTTCCCCAAACCCTTACCATATTCATCAAATTTCTAGAATCCCGATATGTCTTAACTCACCTTTTGTTACGTGTGAAGGTAACAAATTTTAGTTGCTCAGCTCTTCTTGCCCAGGGATAAAGAAGAAAGGGACGAAGAGTATGATTTCATTCTAGGATATTAAACAAATAGTTACCAAGATCATGTCAAAAATCAATGAAAAGTAACTTGAATGAATGCACACCTAAAGTCACTGACGTAGAACATTTACGTAGCAATCATCACGAGCAACAACACGAAGTAGAGAGATTTTCACTAATAGAGCTCTTCTACATCTCTCGCAACATGGGAAAAGTATGATTTAGAGAATAGTTTGGAGTGGGGACCTAAGCCATAGAATTTTAATTCTATTATTAGCTAATAAAAAATTATAGAATTATAGTAAGGCTAAATTAGTATCTACAAACAATCAACCTCTTAATTCAATTAGTAGCACATGTTAAGACCTACAACATGTGATTAGAGACGTTATGACCCTAGTCTTGTTTCTTAATGAGCACTACTAAATGAGTCTAACAACTACTACTCACTTATAGTTCGACAGTCTACAACATGTAATATTATGATCTATGTAACTCCACTTAAAGGGTTATTTTTAACAATCTCACTTGGATTACATAGATACATTGTAAAACCTTGTGAGCTCAATACTTGACCAATCGATATTTGCGAGTGATGTCTCAAAACAACTTGGTTATCGATATAAGACCACAATGACCTTCACCATATTTATCATGGCTAAACCCACCCATGATCACAAGTACGGATTCGATCAACGACATAGATCAAAGTATATATTAGCAGGAAACAAAATGAAGACAACAAATAAACTATGGATGTGTAGCATTGAAAGAACATGGAATACGATCCCTGATCATGCCCTTTTCAACTGATCCTATCTTATTATTAAAAAAATGATTTTTTTTATAATACTTAATCAAACTATATAGGTGCATGCATAAACAAAAAAAGTAGAAAATTTGATAAATCATGAGAGTTGTACTAATGTGGGAAAAACCTTAAGTGGTAAGCCCTTAGTAAGAGAATTTGCAATCATGAGAATGTATGAATGTGCTCAACTGCAATTTGATGATTTGAAACTCTTTTTTCTATGACAAAGTTTTTAATGTCAATGTACTATGATGTTCCCAAACTTTTGTTATTATTGGAATAAAGTACATCTTTATTACCACAATAGACCTTCAATGGTTTCTTAACCAAACTAATAATGCGAAGTCATGAAATTAAATTTCTTAACCGCAAGGCATGATTTGATACTCATGACAAGCAACATATTTGGCTTCCTTCGTAAATGAAGTTACAAGTTGTTGTTTAACACTTTTCCGTGAATGATACCATCAACTAGCATTATAACCGGATGTGGACTATCCAGTATCAAGGCACCTCATAGCTTGAACTTGAATACCCAATTACTTCTATGTTAGATGTTCGACGTGTGAGCATAAATTTGTTTGTTATTTTAAATACTACATTACTCTTTTAGCCTATTTCCTATTTGTATCTTTCAAATTCTGCCAAGAATTTCAACAACGTTAGAAATACCTGTCACGTACAAATATGACCATACATAAGACTCCCCACAACATATGCATAAGGGATTCCTTCATTTGTGACTTTTTCTAAATCATTATTGGCCTTGGGATGCATAAGGGATGCCCTTGGCAATGGGTGCATCACTAGTTGCATAATTTTGCAGCCAAACTTGTCGAGCACCCTTTCAACACAAGTCTTTTATGATCTTTCACGATATAAAAAATGTTTGACCGAGATCTTTCATTACAAATTTCTTTGAAAGAAATCTCTTAGTCTCATGCAATAAACATATGTTACTATTAACTAGTAGATGTCACTACTAAACAATTACTTGATCAAACTTTTTACACCATTGATGAAATGCATGCTTTAAGCCATAAATGAATTATTTTTTTCAAAGTTTATGTTCTGATTATTTAGTCTCAAATCCTTATATTTGCACCACACAAATGGTAATGTCAACATATCCATTCAGATATGTAGTCTTAACATCTATCTAATGCAGCTGTAAATCATAATGAGCTACAAATATCATGCATGATAATTCTGAAAGATCTTTCGTAGAAACCACAATCAATGTCTTCCTTTTTAGTAAAGCCTTGCGATGAGATATGTCTTATATCTTTCAGTGTTGCCTTTGAAATCTCGTTCGGTACTAAAAGACATCTAGTTGGTTTTTCCCCTTACATAACTCGACAAGATCTCAAGCATCGTTGTTTTTCATAGACTTTAACTTGTCTAATATGGGGTTCATCCATTCTAAGGAGTTAGCAATTTGTTTGGCTTGAAGCAAAGTAGTAAGATCAGTTTCTGTTTATATATAAAATTCATGTTCATCGAGATGAACTACATAATCATCTGAAATAGTTCATCTTCTCTCCTTGATGGATTTTATTTTTACCACTTCTATTTGGGGAAGCTAAGGTTTATGGACTAGCAATAGGCAACCTAGGAATATTTTGGTGATTTGCATCTGCATCCTGTAAAAATAAGTGTATGTGATCATGTTAACAGGTTGAATATCTTTCATAAGAATTTCAACATGTTTTTCAAAAATAGTGATGATACACCAAACGGTCTCTCTTTTACACCGTACACGTGTCATAATGATTTCAAGAAATAATAGGCCTAAGCGTCAGCCCAACACTAATCCGGCCCAGGTGGTTCCAAGCTCGCACAATGTACTCCGCCAAACAGACCCAAATCATTACAGTCCGCTAAGCTCACGCGTCTCACAGCTATCCTCAATACACGTAAGCTCTGCTAAGGCAAGTATCTCGAGGATCAGCTTCGGACAGGAAAGACAACAACACTTTGCTTCCAACTAGGAAGCAAATACCAGAGTATACGTTGCACATGGAAACTTCTATCTATGGACAACACTCTGATTGGGAATTATCTCTTGCGTATTTAGGAGCATAAGTCTAATAGGGAAATTTCCCTTCACAACACAACTCCTAATTAGATAATGATCTCCACAAATATTTTCCATAAACTACACCACTGATGGCCTGGTCGAATCAAGACTTCAGCACTATAAATAAGACATGGGGTTGGTAAGTTAAGGTCAAAGCAGGAAGCAAAAAGTGATTGCATCAGTTTGGCGTCGTCCGTCGGGACGACAAAGTTCCTAACATTTCACTAGCATCATCTCTCTCCAAAATGCAAGAAGATGGTGACCACCAGATCACGCAACAATGGAACAGGGGGACATGTCAAATGCTCAGACTGGCGTTGTACCACCGCTCTTAGTAGTACCAGTGCCACACGGGCAGCAGGCTCACACTCCCGCGCCAGCAACAACAATGATAGACCACATGATAGATTTGTTGTCATCACAAATACAACAGATCGCCAAAACAGTGGAGGCTCTCATACAGCAGAACCCTCCACCTGCCACTGGAGATCAGGAGCAGCACGGGCCTCAATTTTTCAAAGACACAGAGAGCAAGCACATGAGAGTCAAGCCTCTGCTAGTTCTCATTGGACTAGAGGAGGCGACACAGATAACGAGGACCCAACCTTCAGGGTAGATAGGCTCGCCCCCCGAGGGGCTCACGACCCAGATGTGTTATATCGCCTCTCTGTTCCACCATTCGTGGACCGTATCATGAATGAGACTCTTCCAAAGAAGTTCATGCCTCCAAAGCTCGATTTCTATGATAGGACCACCAACCCATTCGATCACTTGCACAATTACTAGCGCGTAATGGCGCTCAAAAAAGGTTCTGAATCGGTGATATGCAGAACGTTCCCTACCAGCCTAAAAAAAGTCAACACTAACATGGTTCCACAGCCTCCCCCCAAAGTCGATCAACTCATCAAGACGCTGGCCAAGGAATTCCTGACGTGCTTGTCGAAAACCAGCGGATCAGGAAATGCCCATATTACATACTCTCTCTGAGATAGAAATCCAACGAAACGTTAAGAGAGTATGTCATGAAAAGTTGACACTCATTGATGGCTGCAGCAACGACACAGTCGTGACGGCTTTTACCACGGGTCTAAGAGAGGGAAAGTTTTACGACTTATTCACCTTGGAACCCCCTGGATATGGCAAAACTCTTGAAGGGCGCACAGAGGTACATCACCCTGTAAGAGATGAGAACAGCGAAAAAGGAAACTGAAGTAGAGAAGAAACCCTTTGTTTCTAGAGACAGAAAGTAGGAAAAAATGCGAGAATACAAAAAAAGAAACAAGTGAAAACGTAACGACAACAGGTCGGACCCTAGCCGTACCAGGCCAGAGAAAGCTTCCAACTTCGTTGGATCTAGATCCATGACCCCCTCAATTCTAGCTTATCAGACGTTTTGAATTCCATGAAAATTTGGGAAGATTTGAAGTGACCTCCAAAGCAGCGCGGTGACCCCTCCAAACGTGACAACAACAAGTATTATTCATACCACAAGGAGGGTAGCCACGACACCAACGACTGGAAGAGTCTAAGGTATGAGATCAAATACTGGATTCGCAAGGGCAAGCTGAAGGAATTCCTGGGTTCAAAGAAGTGACAAGACCGACCCAGGGAAATAGGAGAGGTAGTATGAGACCCTGGAGTGGGAGGACCTGAGGGTGAGGGTTGGATCCTAATAGGCCCGAGAAAGGTTGGTCGAGCTACAAAGGGGGACATAGTCCCACATCGCCTGGGTGCAGGAGGGGGATGTGCTACTTATGTGCGAGGTTGGATCCCCATAGTAACAACGCATTTTAAAGACGTGCGGGCCGGTTGGGCCCAGAGCGGACAATATTGTTATTGTGCGGATCGGGTCGTTACAGAATGGTATCAGAGTCTAACCCAGCCGAAAGTGTGCCAACGTGGACGTTGGGCCCTAAGGGGGGTGGACTGTGAGACCCCGGAGTGGATGGACCTGAGGGTGAGGGTGAGGGTTGGAGCCCAATAGGCCCCAGAGAGGTTGGACGAGCTACAAAGGGGGACATAGTCTCACATCGCTTGGGTGCGGGAAGGGGATGTGCTACTTATGTGCGAGGTTAGATCCCCATAGTAACAACGCGTTTTAAAGCCGTGCGGGCCGATTGGGCCCAGAGCGGACAATATTGTTACTGTGCGGATCGGGTCATTACAGGTAGTCAAGGAGATTGGGAAGGAGACTTCTAGCATAATATGTCCTTCACAGAGTCGGATAAGATGAAGACCAACCAAATAGGTCTTGCAAGCGGACTCTACTGGAGATGCGGACATGGCCTGCGGACGAAGACAGACATGTATACTACTCGAGGGTGCAAAGCCCCATCCTCACCTTGACCTTCACAAACAAGAACCTCGAAGGCATCCGTGCACCGCACAATGATGCTCTCGTCATTTCGATCTCTATCGCGAGGTGGGAAGTAAAAAGAGCCCTGGTGGATATGGGAAGCTCCCTCAACGTCCTGTTCTACAACGCGTTCCACAGTATGGACCTCAAGGAGGAGAACCTGACATTCTTCGATTACCCGCTAATTGGATTCAGCAATGGACCTCAAGGGGAAGATAAGGTTAGTAGTGGTGGCAAGAGAGCCACAACTAAGAAAAGTCATGTTCTTGGACTTCATGGTGGTGGATGCACGGCCTACCTATAACCTCATCCTGGGAAGACCGTGGCTTCACCAGATGGAAACAGTAGTCTTCACCCTTTACCAGTGCGTCAAATATACCGCTAACCACTCGGAAGGGACAATTCACAGGGACCAACCAACGGCACGAGGTTGCTATTATGCTGCACTGAAGCAGATAGAGTGTTCCCAGATCCAACTGGAGCTCACAGGGCAAGTTGAATAGAAGCCAAACCAAGTAACTATGGAAGAGTCACTCCCACCACACGGAGACAAAATTCCAATAGCGGTGGCTCAACTTAGCAGTGGAGAACATTCAAGCAAAAAGTATTGGAGATTATTGATAGAAGATGGAATATTCAACTCAATCGTCCTCTTTATGTTGTTGGTTACTTCCTGAATCCAGAGTATTTTTATTCTGATCCATCCATTCAAGCAAATACAAATGTGATTAAGGGTCTTTATGCTTCTATTAAGAGACTTGTACCAAATGAAATAGACCAAGATGAGATTAGTATTGAGTTGTCCTATTATAAGGTTGTCCAAGGCTTATTTGGGGATGAAATGGCAATGAGGCAAAGAAAAATTTTATCACCAGGTATGTCTATGTCTATTTAGTTTATGTTAGTCCTGAACTAAACCTTCTATAGTGCATAACTGATTTATAATATAATACAGCCGAGTGGTGGAATTCATGGGGGCAAGAGGCTCCAACTTTGCGGGAACTGGCTATTCGCATTCTTAGTTTGACATGTAGTGAAAGTGTATGTGAATGCAATTAGAGTATATTTGAACACCTGAGTACTCAGTATATTGTATTATAATGTGGTTAATATTAATTGGTTATTTTCTTATATATTGTGCTTACATTCTATTATTTTGCATAACATTCAGATTCATACAAAAAAGATGAATAGGTTGGAACAAAAGCGCCTGAATGATTTGGTATTCATCAAGTACAATCAAAAGCTTAAGAACCGTTATGCCCATCGTGATACGATTGATCCTATTTCCTTGGCTGACATTGATGAAAGCAATGAGTGGTTAGTTAGGAAAATGCAGGAGGAAATAAATGCAGAGGATGAATTGGTATTTCCTAATGATACCTTGACATGGGGTCAATATGCAGAAGCTGCTAGAGTTGGTGGAGGATCATCACAACCACGTAGAAATTCTAGAATAGTACAACTCCAGCAACTTACTCAAGAAGAGGCTTTGCAGCAGCACCTGCATCTACATTTACGCCATTGCGATTGTTGGATTTAGAGGAAGACATGGCTGGTTTTGAAGTGGATGCTGAAGGAACTGCATAAAATGATGATCAAGAATTGGGTTTTGAAGAGGAAAATGAGTGAAATAATGAGAAGTTAGTGACTTGGTGAACTAGTTTACATTATGCTTTGATGTTTTTCTTGTTTATTTCTTTTTTTAGTGATTTAGTAGATGTTGACAAGTTAAGTACACTTATGTAGTGCAAATTTTTGCTATGTTGTGCAACTTTATTATGCATCCATTTCAATTCTAAAGAGTTGTGTGATTTTTTGTACATATTGGTTTATTATACTTATCAAAATGATTATGTATATTACTTAGCTAAATATGTTTCAATTTATTATAAGAAAAAATGTTAAGACCGCCTCAGTGAAGTGAGGCATTCACCTCGCCTTTGAAGCATTTTCAGGCCCATCCGTCTCGCTCCACCTCGACGACTTAACTACAATGGGTATGAGTAATCTCTATCTCTATTAAATAAAACAAGTTACATAAAATACATACACAAATAAACCACTAATCAAATACATGTAGTTCCTCAGCGAGGCAAACGTATCCCTCTAATAAGTTTTATCATACTTAAAGTAAACTTATGTTTTCCTAATACTTGCGTTGTGAGGGTTGACCATGCCAGGTGTAACCTGCATAAACATTAGTAGACTTACCAACATGCACGAAATGGTTAGAAACAAACGGGTGTAATTTCAAAATCCAATTTACTTTCAATAACCCAAATCATAATCATAATGCATCATTATTAAAATATCAACAAGTACAGATTTTACCTTGAGGAAGACATGTAATTCTCATTCAATGATCGAATGAACATTTAGTTTTTCCCCTTAAGGTAATCTTGCATATATGCAAAATTTTCTTCTTTTCCACAATTGCACTAACCTCCTATGTCGAACACACATCACCCAAGTGTGCCTCTGTTGCCTTTGAAACCACTCGGAGCGCATATGTCCCAAGTATGGTGCTACATCGAGGGACGTCATCTCACTCAAAGTTTGATCTATGGCAAGTATATATCACTATACGTACATCCGAACTCACATTGAACGGTGTACCCAGTATGCAAGCAAGTCTGCATACTAAAATCATATATCAAGTATACAAGCAAGTCTGTATACTAAAATCATATTTTTTTTTAATTCACTTTTTTCGAAGTAATGGAAAAAAGCATAAAAATCAACTAAATCTCGAAGGCAGCTTAGCAAGTCTAGATGCATTACAATCAAATGCTCATATGAACATAACGCATTAACATACCTTCCCTGACCCTTAACATCTCAATGATCGCTATAAAAAATCCACCAGTCAAATTACATAACAATCAAATTCAATTCATAATATGCAAATACCAAATTGCATAACAATACAAATACTCAAATTCGTCTCATCAAGAAATGAATCCTCGCAAATTAATTTCACCCTACTAATAACAACTTCACCTCTTAGGTGAATACGTAGCAAAATCTACTATATGCAAAGGTTATGACAATTATCATGTAGACATCTAATTTGAGAATAATATATATTTATGTAATGTTCACATAATATACCCACATAATTTTCACATAATAAATATTTCAATGGTTTAGTTCCAAACATAGTTATTGTTATTTCCAAAACTTCATTTAGGTCACCACTTACTTTTCAAATATCACATAAGCACAAATGATGCACAATGATCTAATTAGAAATATTTACTTAAAACATGCATTTCGAGGCATAATATATTAAAATGCTAGAATTGAAATATTCCATATTGCCAAATAAATTTATTCCAGAATCAAACCTTGATGCGACGATCGCAATGGTGAAACGGCATCAAAAGTAGAGTTACAATTAAAATTTTAAATATGATTAAAGTCAACTGATGCCGTCGTCGTCTTCTCCACTTAGCCATAACAGAACCAGAATTCTGCTCAACCTGTAGTTTTCAATTTAGTGTAGCTTTCTCAATTCTCATTCAAATCAAACATTCTACCCATCATTAGAAACCTCTCATCCCAAACTATCCAATGGTATTTTCATTTAAACATATTATTCATCACAATGACAGATATTTTATGAAAAGACCCAAACGACCATGTGTACCTCTGTTTTACAGTAAATTTTGTGTACATAGCAGTTTATGCTCAATTGTAACTAGTGCATTTATATACCAAAATTAGTAATCGACATACCTATGAAAAGCTTACATATTCAACTTTCTATTGATATATTCTTATTAATGAAACCAAAACTAGAAAGAATTGTAATTCATATTGAAACATACCCACTTCAACCTTTCAAGTCAAATAACCACATTTTATTCAAATTAATCCAAATTAAAGGTATAGATAGATCTTACTCACAATCAACAAAACGCATCACTCCAAGCCCTCCAAATCAACACTCAAGCCAAGTACAAGCTTCCTCTTCGCAATACTCACCAAGAATCCCTTCGAATTAATTTTGATTTATCTCCGATAAGCTTGAAACACTCTCAAGCTCTATCTTTTTCTTTTCTCTTTATTTCAATCTCCTAGCCGCCAACCAAAAAAAAATGAGCGAAGACTAATTAAAAGTAGTGTTTTAAGAAAAATGAGGTAGTGGGATAAGGTATTGGACTCTCATCTCCAATGGCCCAATTCCAAAATCACATGCTAATCAAACATGACTCAAGACTATGTTACAATCAAACAAACCCTAATTAGGTTTCACTAATAATTTGCTAAACACGCCCACACTTTATACTTTATTTACCCACTACAAATAAAACAAGGTTTTACACATTATACATAACCAAATCAATAAATAAATATTTTTTATATTTATGTAGATAAGCGGGTATTACAAAAGGTTTTCCAAAGATACTATTCACCCCTAGTCTCACTCATCTAGTCTAGGAGCACTTCACTTATGTCATATTGTGAGTATTGTGAGTTTCGACCTCTAATCTGAATTTTGATTTGTACTTACGAGGTCGTGGATTGTACTTTTGAGAGATGAGTTTTTGTTAGAGCATGTTTTCAACCTTGGTTCGTGGAGAATACAGTAAGAAAAGCTCATGGCGTACCTTTGCCCTTCCACCTAGGAAGTAACCAACCAAAGCCAATCACACTCTAATTTAGGTGATCCTTCCTATAACATGTGTTGTGGTTTGCTTTCTTATCTCCATGCTTAGATAAGTTATTCTTTATGTTAATTGTTGGCTATTTTTGCCCTATTAATTTTAACTTGCATGCTTAACTTTTAGAAGTGAGGGATTTAAGTTGGTTATTTTTGCTCTCACTTGTGTGTATTTTCTCTAATTGGTGCTATATCTTGTATTTGTACTTTTTTTTAACAAGTACCCAATTAGTGGCTTGATTTGATTTTAGATATAACTTGTTTTATTTCAAATATCAAATAAAAGGGTTTTCACTTGTTCTTCTCTTCCAAGTGAATCAACTAAACAAAGTGATGAAGAACTCCTTCTGTCAACTTCCCTAGAGTTGCAACATCGTTTCCAACATATGTAGGTAAATTACTTCAAAGTCGAGCAAATTTTGCAAAAGATTTTTTAAATCAAATATGATTTCCAACATATTTAGGTTTTTTTCACTTGTGAATTAAAAATCATGTTGCATGGCCCTTAAACATTTAAAAGAAATAAAAAAAAATGGGTAATGGGTTGTCAAAATAGGAATTTCATTTATCTACCGGTGATGGATTGTGTTCTCAATGAGTAAAATTGGTCCATTTATGGAAAAAAAAAATGCAAGCAGACAAAGACGATTTACTTAGTTTGTGCAAGTTATCAGTAATATTAAATTCCTACTTATTGTTCCCATAATTAGTATAGGAAATTATATAGAACAAATTATTTTCGGAGCATTTTATTTTATGTAATTTCATTTCTTAGGCACTAACCCGAGGAGTAATGATGGTTGCACCAAGTTGTGTTCCACGCGGCTAGATAGTCGTCCAAGTGATGATTATTAAGTGACGAAATTATCGGTGGCATGATAACTTGCTGATGTGAATCTTGAAGAAAGAGTCTCGAAATGGGCTAAAACTTCAACAAGTTATCCTTGATAATAATCCTCACGATTCCTCGACATTTCAACTCATACGAATTAAGGAAAATCATAGTTTGCGCGAATGTCCTTTTACACTTATCTCAAGGAGAATTTGTTGTATTCAACAAGGTCCAAGAGAATCGTATGCAGTATATTATGAGCGTTTTAAAGCTCTCATAGCATCATGTCTGCAGCATTAGATGAAGAATGAGCTCCCAATTCAATAGTTTTATAAAGGATTGCTTCCTCTTGAACGACGGATGTTAAATGCAGCACAGGAGGAGTTTTAGTTTATAAACTCCAGCAGCAGCAAACACTTTGATTGCAAACTGAGCCTTGAACACCCAACAATACGAAGGAATTGGAGAGCCTTCACGCTAAGTCCATGAAGTAAGTATCACTTTTAATTTGGAAGCTCAAATTGTTAATCTTACTTCACTTATGTCTCAGGCTCTAGGGAAGCCAAAAGTGCAAGGAGTTACACAAGTTTGTGGCATGTGCACTATGTCAAAACATGCATCTGATCAATGTCCTCAGTTGATTGAGAATGGCAGTTGGGAGAATGTTAATGCAGTTTTTTTTCAAGGGCAAAATTGCCCTAGGAATAACCTTTTTTCTAGTACTTACAATAAAGGTTGGAGAAATCATCCCGGCTTTGGATGGATAAATTTATAATAGCCTCAAAACCAAACTTTGAATTGGTCACCCTCTGGTTTCTTTCAGAGGATGCCAGAATCACCTCAGCACAATTCAGGTACGTCCCTTAATTGTGATGAAATTATGAAATTGTTAACTATTTCTTAACAGAACCAAGCAAAGAATATAGTTAATTTGAAGCTACAAATGGGACAGATAGCTGAGTTTATGGGACAAATCCATGAGCAGGGCAAACTTCCTAGTTCTACCATTCAAAATCTGAAAGAAGGGTTTGAAACCGCAAAAGCAATTACATCGAGGAGTGGTAGGCAAATTGAGAATGAGTCAATAGTCCCCAAACAAAGTTGAAATATGGCCAACCAGGGCCAAATCCGAGCAAGAAGATCCTGTCGTTGAGCCACCAAAACTCCAAGGTAAGAAGATGAGTGTTCCAAATTCAGTTTCTACTAATCCTTATCCACCTTTTCTGCCTTTCCCATGTAGTTTTACCCAGTCTAGGAATAATGAATGGGAAAAGGAAATTTTGGAAACCTTCTGAAAAGTCCAGGTTAACATTTCACTTTTTAATGCTATTAAGTAATGCCTAAGTATGCAAAAAAATTTAAGGAACTTTGCACCACAAAAAGATGACTTCAAGACGGAGAAATGGTAAAGGTGAGTGAGAATGTTTCTGCAGTTCTTCAGAAAAAATTGCCGCCAAAATGTAAGGATCTGGGTAATTTCACTATCCCTTGTGTAAAATTGAACATGCAATGTTAGACTTAGGTGTTTCCATTAATGTTATGTCGTAATCTGTTTCTCGCTCTATGAATCTCGGGGAGCTTAAAATGATGGTGTTATTATTCAATTGGTTGACCGTTCTAATGCATATCCTCGAGGTTTGTTGGAAAATGTGTTGGTGCAACTTAACCATTTGATCTTCCCGACGAATTTCTATGTGCTTGAGATGAAGAATTCGACATTTTCAGTTCATTTGCCTCTTCTTTTAGAGCGCCCCTTCATGAAAACAGCAAGGACAAATATTGATGTGCATGCGGGGAAATTGACCATGGAATTTGATGATTATGTGATTGGCTTCAACATCTTTGAAGCCAAGAGGTATCTTGTTGATGATCATTATTATTTCTCTATTGACGTGATTGATATTTTTCCCAGGAATTTCTTGACGTCGTGAATGAGGATGAACTTGAAATCACCATTACTACTGCCGCCGGATATGAGAGCAATGGTGTTCTTTGTGCCCTTAGAAGCTCTCGGTCGATAACACGAGGTAGGATATCATTGAGATTGTGGCAGCCTTATGTCAATGCCACGAATTTTTAGTAAGTTGCCTTACCCAATTATTACTCCTTCATCTACTAAATAAATTTTTATCTTCTGTGATTCAGGCACCTACACTTGAGCTTAAACCGTTAACGGATCACTTGAAGTACGCTTATTTGGAAGATGATGAGACATTGCATGTCATCATATCATCATCACTCACAGCTTTAGAGGAGGAAAAGTTTATTCGAGTTCTGAAAAAGTACAATACTGCAATTGGGTGGACATTAGCCAACATTAAGGGTGTTAGCCCTACCACTTGTATGCACCGTATCCTTCTTGAGGAATGGGCAAAACCCACTCAAGAAGCTCAGTGTTGCCTAAACCCCCTATGAGGGAAGTCGTGAAGAAAGAAATCATTAAACTCCTTGATTGTGGCGTGATCTACCCCATTTCAAATAGTAAAAGGGTTTAGCCAGTGCAAGTAGTGTCGAAGAAGTTTGGCATAACGGTGGTAAATAACAAGGAAAACGAGTTGGTTCCCACGCGAATGCAAACTAGATGGCGGGTTTGTATTGACTGTAGAAAGCTGAATGCAACTACCAGGAAATATCATTTTCCCCTTCCCTTTATTTATCAATTGCTTGAAAGGTTGGTCGGTCATGCTTTTTATTATTTTCTTAATGGTTATTCAGGATATAATCAAATTGTCATCGCCCTAGAGGATCAAGAAAATACAACCTTTACATGTCCATTCGGTACTTTCACATATAGAAGATATCATTCAGTTTGTGTAATACCCCAGCTACCTTTCAGATATGCATGGTAAGTATATTTTCAGACTTTATTGAAAATTTTATTCAGGTTTTTATGGATGACTTTAGTGTTTTCGGTGATTCTTTTGACCATTGTTTGGATAATCTTGCCTTTATTCTGAAGCGATGCATTGATGTTAATCAAGGTATTATTTTAGGCCATATGGTTTCAAGCTTTCAGCTAGGGGTATTGAGGTTGATAAAGCTAAAATAGATATTGTGCGTTACTTACCCTCTCCTAATTCAGTGCGAGAGATTCGTTCCTTTCTTGGACATGCAGGATTCTATCGGCGATTTATCAAAGATATTTCTAAGATTTCTGGACCCCTATGTGGACTCATACAAAAAATGTGTCATTTAAGTGCAATGAAGATTGTCAGAAGGCGTTTGACAAGCTTAAGGAGTTTTTATTATTTTCTTAATGGTTATTCAAGATATAATCAGACTGTCATCGCCCGAGAGGATCAAGAAAATACAACCTTCACATGTCCATTCGACACTTTCGCATATAGAACAATGCCATTCAGTTTGTGTAATACCCCAGCTACCTTCCAGATATGCATGGTAAGTATATTTTCAGACTTTATTGAAAAATTTATTGAGGTTTTTATGGATGACTTTAGTGTTTTCGGTGATTTTTTTGACCGTTGTCTGGATAATTTTGCATTGATTCTGAAGCGATGCATTGATGTTATTCAAGGTATTGTTTTAGGCCATATAGTTTAAGCTAGGGGTATTAAGGTTGATAAAGCTAAAATAGATCTTGTGCGTTACTTACCCTCTCCTACTTTGGTGCGAGAGATTCGTTTTTTTCTTGGACATGCAGAATTCTATCGGCGATTTATCAAAGATTTTTCTAAGATTTCTGGACCCCTATGCCAACTCCTACAAAAAATGTGTCATTTGAGTTCAGTGAAGAATGTCAGAAGGCGTTTGACAAGCTTAAGGAGTAGTTAACATCAGCACCTATCATTGCACCACCGAATTGGAGTTTTCCATTTAAGCTTGTGTGTGACGCATCAGATTATGCCTTAGGAGTAGTTCTCGGCCAACGGAGGGACAAACGTTTCCACGTCATCTACTATGGCTCCCGGACTTTGAATGATGCTCAATTGAATTATTCCACGACTGGAAAAAAATAACTATTGTATTTGCTTTAGAGAAATTTCGTTTTTATTTAATTGGAACTAAAGTTATTATTTTCTCTGATCATGCAGCTTTAATGTACTTGCTTACGAAAAAAGAGGCAAAACCGATACTTATACGGTGGATGCTTCTTCTTCAAGAGTTTGATGTGGAGATCAGGGATAAGAAAATGAGTTAAAACATGGTAGCTGACCACTTTAGCCACCTGGTGCGCAATGAGGAGCCATTGCCGATTCTTGAGAAATTTCATGATGAGCATCTATTTTTTGTTGAGGTAAGTGAACCATGGTATGTCGATATTGTGAATTACCTTGTATCCAAACTGATTCCAAACACCTTGACTCGAGTTCAGAAGGATAAATTCAAGAAAGTAGTGAACAGTTTGTATGGAGTGATCCTTATCTATGGAAGCGTTGTGCCGATCAATTGATTAAAAGGTGTGTGCCCGATTCAGAATTTAATTTGATATTGACCTACTATCATTCTTATGCTTGTGCGGGACACTTTGGAACTCAAAGAACAGGTCGTAACGTTTTAGAGTGTAGATTTTATTGGCCTACTTTATTTAAGGATGATAGATTATTTTGCATAACTTGTGACAGATGTCAAAAGACAGGTAACTTAGGCCCTAGGGATCAAATGTCGCGACATCCTATATATATTATGGAAATTTTTTATTTATGGGGCATTGATTTCACAAGTCCATTTCCTTCTTCTAATGGTTTCATTTATATATTGCTTGTCGTTGATTATTATGTTTCAAAGTGGGTGGAAACAAAAGCCACCCGTACTGATGATTCCAAAGTTGTTGCAGAGTTTATTCGTTATAACATTTTTGCAAGGTTTGGAATGTCGCGAGTGATTATAAATGGAGGTTCCCACTTTTGCAACGGTACGATTGAAGCTTTGCTTAAGAAGTACAATGTCACACATAAGGTTTCGGCACCTTATCATTCTCAGACAAGTGGACAACAGAAATTTCAAACCGTGAAATCAAGGGAATCCTTGAGAAAAGAATAAAGCCCACCCGCAAAGACTAAAGCATACGGCTTGATGATGCTTTATGGGCATATAGGACAGCATATAAGACACCTATAGGGATGTCTCTCTTTTGGATTGTATATGCGAAGCCATGTCATTTACCAGTTGAGCTAGAACATAGGGCGCATTGGGAAATCAAAACTTTCAATATGAAATTGATGATGCTGGCTTTCATAGGAAATTGTCATTGAACGAGCTTGAAGAGATTCAAAATGAAGCATATGAGAGTGCCAGGATTTATAAGGAGAAAACTAAAGCTTTTCATGATCGCATGATCCGTGGAAAGACTTTTGTTGTGGGCCAGAAAGTTTTACTTTCCAGTCACGCCTTAAACTTTTTCCTAGTAAGTTATGTTCTAGATGGATTGGTCATTTCATTGTTACTAATATTTTCCCCATGGTGCTATATAGATGAAGAGTGTCACAACTAGTAAGGAGTTCAAGGTGAATGGGCATCGACTTAAGCCCTATTATGAGTCATTTGTGGAACATGACGTGGAGGGTGTATCACTCCATGTTCCCACTTATTCTGAGGATTAATTGGAGATAACGTTAGGCTGCACGATGTTAAAAACAAGTGCTTCTTGAGAGGCAATCCAACTGGATTTGCTTTCTCTATCCCCTCATTTCATTTTCATTTTCATTATTTTTGCTTTTGTTTGTTAATTATTTTTTTCCTCTGTTAAATCTTTCATTGCATATACATTTTATTTAACATTGAGCACAATGTTAGGTGTAAGTGTGGGGGGAACAACGTTGTTTTTGTTTTGAAAAAAAAATTTAAGGGTTAGTCCATTAAAAAAATGTTGGTTTTTTGTTTTCTTTGTTGGTATTATTATCAGTTAAAAAAAAAATTTCGTAATTGTTTTGAGTTTTCTGATACTTTCCAACACAATGATAAGATTTGGTTTTTAATTGCATGACTTTAAGGTGATTTATAAGCATGATTTAAAGTCTAACATTATCCTTCGGTTAATGTTTGTTCATGGTTATCATGTGCGAATTAACATGCAATCAACTGAGTAATTGGTATTCATAGCATGCTTAATTGAATTTAACTCAATATAACGCATATGTGAGCTTTGAGCCTATTGTTCCTTGATTTTGAAGGTTTTTAGTTAGTGCATCTTTCATTTCTTTTGTCATTAATAATTCATTCCATGATCTCATTTTTATTTACTTTCGTTGATATTTGGATTACTTTCATAATTAAGAATTAAACACTAGAACATGTATTAATTTCATTCATAGCATTATATTGAATTGCACGACATGATTGACATAACAAAGGCACATAGTTTCCATCATTGTCAAATAAGCATGATCTATGATATATTTCTTTTAGGTTAACCCCCGTTGAGCCTGTTATTAAGCATTTTTTTATTACCCTCATTTTCCATACCTAACCTAATCAGAAGAGTGAAACATAATTTGATTTGCAGAGACTTTATTGTGGTTCAAGGTATGTGGAAAGGCAAGTGTAGGGAAAGGCTCTTATGGTAGATAGTTCAAGAAGAAAGAATTGCAAAAAAAAAATAATAATAATAATAAAAATAAATAAATAATTGGTACAAAGTTACAGAAGGGATACAAGCCCTTGTCTATATTCATTAAGTATTTCAGTACTATATAGATAGTCCAGTTCTTTTGATTTTCAGTAGATACAAAATAATGGCCAAAACTCTTCATTATCAGTAGATCACCTCTTCCCTTTCCTATATGAGCTGATGTATCGATGTTGCACTTACGTTGTATGTCTTGAACCATGTGATTCATCATTAAATATGTCTCAAATCTTATTGCTCGCTTTCACCATTTCTTTAAGCCCTTTATAATTTTCTTATCCATTCTTTTTCTTCCCTTGATCCCTTGGCCCCATTACAACATGAATTAAGACCTTTTGAATGAGTGTTGTGCAATATCACGATGTGGAGATTCGAATGAGATATGAGCATATGGCGTCACTAGTTCTTGCATTCAAGTAGTAGCATTCCTTCCATGAGATCATATATCTGGAAAAAAAAATCAACAGAAAATGTCTTTCTTTCTTGTTATATCATATATGAGCAATTTGTTTCCCTTACATCAATCCTCTCACATGTAACTAGAATAGGAAAAGTGATTAACCAGACAACCTGTGATGAAAAAAAAGAGTGCATCCAGTGAGATTTTTGGGTTAATTCTTTTCGGCATGCGCTTGAGTTTCATAGTCGCTTGGATTGATTTAATTGTGGGCTTTCATATCATTGCTATGAATGTGTATTAGTTTTCGAATGATGTGGATTTAATCTTGTGTTTGTAAAGAATCTTATCATGTCATGATCCATTGAAAATCTCTTAGACAAATGTTGAAAAGTTTAGTTGAGTCATTGAATCTTTTATTTTTGTTTCTATGATTTGCTCGAGAACTAGCAAAAGATAAGTGTGGGGGGATTTGATACGAGTAAATTTATGCAATTTTATTATTCCCTGGCAACGGCGCCAAAATAGATCTTGTGCGTTACTTATCCTCTCCTACTTCGGTGCAAGATATTCGGGTTTTTTTCTTTGACATGCAGGATTCTATCAACAATTTTTTCTAAGATTTCTGGACCCCTATGCCAACTCCTACAAAAATATGTCACTTGAGTTCAATGAAAATTGTCAAAGCCTAACCCAAGTTTGAAATGAGCTAAGCTTAAACATTATCTTAAATTGGGTTGGACTCTCGTGGTCAGATTTGGTCCACTCTATAAGCCTAAGAGTACGTCTCCAAGTCGAACTTAGATGGGTCACAGATTTTGACCCGACAAGGTAACACATACCAATAAAAAACAATTGAATTGCATTTCATGGACACCAAAATAATGGTTGGTTAAGACAATCAGTCATCTATCCAAATCTCATTGTGTTGTGTTAACATGGGTACACAGAAAATGCAAAAGAAAACTATCCAAGCATGAAAACATTCAATTTAGTACTATATGGTCTCACAAGGATATTATCTACAAAGACATATAATAGTTGGTAGACAATACTCTAATACATAAATCATTTGTCCACCAATTGTAGCTCAGTTGGTCAGACATCCACTCTCCTTGTGAGAGGTCGCAGGTTCGAGACTTACCAATTAGGATTTGTAAGTTTTCGCCTGATTATTAGGAGCACATGTGCTCCACCGTTGATAAGCCTTCGGGTATTGAATGCAGCTGCTTGGATAGACTAGATCAGAGCGAAGCGAAAGCGAGTCTTCATGCAAGGCGGAGGCGATGGACCGAAGCGAAAGCAAGTCTCTATGCGAGATGGAGGCGACGAGGATATTAAGTGGCAACAATATTGTAACCTTCGGGCCTAGGTTGGTTAACCCTATAGGGTCAGTCATGTAACCTTCGGGCATTGATTAATAAATAAATAAATAAATAAATAAATAGAAAGGGTCAACGATCCAATTTTAAAAAAAAATACATAAATCATTTAGTATGCGTATGACTCGATTTATACACTTAAACATATGACAAGCATATGGCAACTAGATCATATTAGTCTGAAATTCATATTTATATGTGGTTCAATATTGCAAGCATAATGTATCAAAATTTAAGGAACAAAAGTTATTGGTTAGAACATTTACCTTTTTAACTCTTTTGAATAAAGAGTTTGGAAAAAACAAAGGTGTACCACCTGAGTTAGTAGAAGTGTGGCGGATGGAATCACACCTCACGGGATTGAACCCAACCGGTGGCATGGGGTGAGGAGGGTCAAGGGTAAAAAGAAAGAAATAAATAAATAAATAAATAGTTTGAAAAAACAAAGGAGAAGAAAATTACCCAAGCAAAGCCTCGTACTGATAACGTGTGGTAATATAAGAGAAGCCTAATCGAATCTATCCAAAGATGAAATAATCTAAGCATAACCAATTCACTGTGTAATTCTTCTTTCTATGTATTTGTCCAAAAGAATTTATCTTACAATAGCCTAAAATCTTTTTATAGGCATTTAAACTTAAGGTGGACATCAACCAACCATACATGAGAAGGTGATGTCACTTCAATAGCCATGTGTTGAAGAGGTGGGCATCCACCCCATGTAAGAATTGGTGGTGCCACCTCCACCTCACTAGTTACAATAGGATGTTACACTACGCAACGAAGATCTAATTAACACAAAAGGCTCCGCTTGGTGTATGGTAAAAGAATATATATGTAAAAGTTTACGACAATTACATAAACTTGAGTGCTTGGTTGACTTTGCGAAAAACAGTTATTGGAATTTGTATTCAGGGCCTCCACATCTTCTAGTTATAAAATTCTACAAAACTTTGCGGGACAAAATCTTCTGCATTATTTTGCAAAACTCTCATTGTCTCCTCTTACTTGAATTCTACTCCCAACTCCTTAAGAACACCCCAACCACTGCCATTGCCACGACTACAACCACCATAGCCATTGCCACCACAACATAACCACCTTCATCACCACCGCTACCTCCACGATCACACCACCATACGCTATTAACCACAACCACCACTAACTTCACTGCTACCACCATAACCATTGTCGCCGCCACCACCAATACCATCATCACAACTACCATAGCATAACTACCACCACCACTATAACACAATCACCACAACCACCACCATCACTACTATCACCGTTGTGACCACTATAGCCACCACCACCATGACTGCCGCTACTACCACCCCCACTATTATATCCACCGAGCCACCACAACCACCACCATTTCAGAAACCGCCGTCATTGCCACCACTACCATCGCCCACATTTGCAATCACCATCACTACAATCACTTTTTTCGAATTGTCTTTGATTTTCTTTAATTACTACCAAGCGTGTGTAAATTAATGCATTTGTATTAATTTTCAAAATACATTATTTTATATTATACCAAGCGGAACCAAAATGTTAAAGAGCAGAGTGAATGAGAAAGAAGAAGAATAATAAGAAAAATATTAAAAGGGGTTCACATCCACCAATTGTAACTCAGTTGGTTATACATCCACTCTCCTTGTAAAAGGTCAAGGATTCAAGACTCGCAGATTAAAATTTGTTTGTTTTCGCCAGATTATTAGGAGGAAGTGTGCTATGCAAATATTCCACCCATTCAAAACCTCGTGACATGAACAACCATGTGTACAATAAGTCAAATGTCCCTCAACAAATTCAGTTATACATACAACTCAATTTCCCCTTATTTTGTTTGACAAACACCTTGGAATGGTTTTAAGTCAAAAAAAAATGATAATTATATAAGATGCGTGATTAGAGAGAAGAAATGTTTGTATCATAATTATTTTAGTTTAGGTGGTTCAATTACTTAATCATTTCTCTCAAATGTTTAAATACTGCACGAGATCTTGATCTTTTCAACTCTTCACATCTTCTGAATTCTCCTGCCCAACCCACCTGTGACTACTCTCTTCATCATCAACCCATCGTAACCTTCACTTGACTAAGGAACAAAACTCCACTCTAATTGATCAGATCCACCACATTGATTCCTCTTCATCTCGAACAACTCTCAAACCTCTTAGATTTTGATTGATTGATTGATTGAAGAGTGTGAGAGAGAAGAATAAGAATAAGATGGAGTCATAGATTTACCTGAAGATACAATCGATTTTCGAACACTACCTTCATAAATCCTTTTCTAACAGGGGATTGGATTTGGAGGTGGTGGGGGTGGGGGTCGTTCAAGCCAATTAGACAGGTTCATGTTTTTTTTGTTATTAAATTTTTTAGCTTAAACTACACCACTGATTTATCCCCTTCAGATACATGCTTTGTGTATCTAGGTTTCTTATTTTGATAAAAATTCAGACCCTTATGTTGTTAAGGGCAATTTTTGTTTTTTTTTATTAATAGTCAATGAATGTTGACTGTGAGTATGGGGGAGGGGGGCATTGCTAATTTTGAATATCTAGGGGTTCACTCATAATTTTACATTTATAATAGACGGTATCACTAATTGACCCTTTATTTAATTTTCTCAACCAGACTTACATCCTACAATTTTTTTTTTTTTTTTTGGCCTGTACAGTTAACTTAAGAGTAGTATTAGACTGCTTACTAAGCCAAATAGTGTGAGCCTAAATTCTAAAAATTCCTAAGCTAACATTTAGCATATACATGTCATTTTTCTATTAAAAAGAAAATCATAACATAGTCTCAGTAAAAGCTTACACTGAAAAATAAAAAATAAAAATACCCATTTATCTTACGTCAAGACCAATGATGCACAGATACGGATACGCGTGTTGTGTCGAACACGGACACGACACGCCGACTCGGCAATTTTCCAAAAACTATGACTCGGGGACACGTCGACACATCATACTATTTTTTTAACAAGTAATATAAATAAATAATAATCTAATAAAGTGCCTTCTTAGAGTGTCTTAAAGAAGATGACATTGTTGCAAGAAAAAATTAAAGTAGAGAAAAAGTATAGTAAAGAAGAAATAGAGGAAAGAATAAGCAAATGAGAGAAAAATAAGAAGCAAATATTAAGAAGAAACATAGACTATCTCTATGCTTTAATGGTTTTTTGCCCTATTTATCTTAAATCTTAATTGAAATAGTCATTCACTTCACATAGATCAACAACTATTATATTACGTGGTTATTTGCAAACATCTAAAAGTAAAAAATAAAACAAAGTTGGTTTTCGAGTCCTGAATGTGTCCTGACTAAGTTTCAGGTGTATCGGAGGCGTGTCCAACACGTTGACCACATTGACCATGTGTCTGACACCTGCCGACACGTTGACCAAGTGTCTGACATGTGTTGGAGGTGTGTCGAGCGAGTGTCGTGTGTCGGACACGTATCCGACGAGTTTTCGAAGAGTTTGTGCTTCCTTGGTCAAGACCAATGGAAAAAATATTATTTATCTTCATCGCTTTAATTTCCTTATATATTTTTTTTCATTTTGATCTTTAACTTAATTATTTTTTATTCGATATAATTTTAATGCAATCATATTATGATCTTAAATAAGCTAGGGTTTCTCGATTAAAGAACACTCTAGTATGGTTAGCACGTTCATCACAACAAGAGTAGTGTCAAGCTATTAAATTCGGCTCTTTTTTTTTTCCTTTTTTTAAGAGAAAAAAAATTTTATGGTAATAAGATATTCATAAACGACTATTTCTACCAACACTCTAAAACTATCAATTGAAGCAATTATTTTATTATGGGAAAAAAAGGGTTATATTTTGTGATTAAGAACAAGTCTAGGGAGCTAGGCCAGGCCCGCTCTACCCTTCATCATCTTAGAGATGGGAGATTGTGATCATTTCCAGGATGATGGAGAGTAGAGAGTCGGGCCTGGCACGCCTAGCCTGACTCTCTAGAATTTGAGCAACCTTAAATAGTCAAGTTGACGTGTGGCAACAAATGAACGACAGAGACATCTTGAGATATGCTATGTTAGGAATTTGTATTGGACCTTCAAAAACACTTTTAATTTTGTACGAATACAACTCTTAGATCCTTTCTTCTGACAATAAAGATGCGATTTTTGGTATATCACTGAGAAAATTTCTACAACTTCTCGTGTTTTTCTTTCGCTCAAGACGTACCGCGAAACTTTACTTCATCGAACCAGAGCCCCGACATAAATATGCACATACGTCATTAATTGTTACAAACAGTTAACCAGTATGTATATAAAGATTGAATATTTTTGTCAGTTTCAAGGAATATCTAGGGTTTCCTATAGAGCGCGAAAGACAAAAGTGACACTTGCCTGCATTGATTTGTTCAATTTTGTATACAATGACAGAATTCTCGTTATTTATCATTCATCATTCAATTGAATACTTTTTTTTTCACAATGCCAACAAGAGATACCTCGCCTTGCACAATGCGAACAGGAAATTTTTGTATACAATGCGAATAGGAAAAAAAGTATACAATGCAAATAGGAGATACCCTGCAGTGTACTCTACGAACAGAAATTTTTTCGGACAGATTGCGCGATTTTAGTAAAATGATCATAACTTGCTCATTTCAAAACATTTTCAAGTGATTCAAGTTGTGTTTATTAGATAACTAAGAGTACTACAATATTTGTGTTTTGATCAACTTGAGAATCGTTCTCGATCGAGCACATAAGTTGGTCAAAAGTCATGAACACTATCATGTTTTTATTGCGAGACAGATTTGCGCGATTTTAGTAAAATGACCATAACTTGCTCATTTCAAATGATTCAAATTGTGTTTATTAGATAACTAAGAGTACTACAATATTTGTGTTTTGATGAGGTTGAGAATCGATCTCAATTGAGGGTTTAAATTGGTCGAAAGTTATCCTGTTTTGCATTTTTTCGTTTTGAGTTTGGATTTCTCTGTTATGTTAAGTTATGCATATTTATTAAGTTTGAGTTTAAGGGTTTCAACTTTGAGGGGATTTTGAGAGTTTTTGAGGAAGAGGAAGGAGATTTGCAAGAAATTTGAGTGTGAGGAGAAATTTGGAAGAGATTTCGAATGAGGGAGGGAGGATCCATTGTCAAAATTGATTGTTTTTATTTATATACGTGGTGTGAGCAAGTTAAAAAATAAAAAAAATAAACAAACAAACTCAATGGTGTTGTGAGAAAGAGGATATGGTGGTGTGGTGTGGTCGTAGCCTATTTTTATTGTTGTTACTTTGACCACACTTTTGCTTACCTTAATAACCCTTTAATCCAATCTGCTTAAATTATAATAAGTAATTATTTAAATAGAGAATATGATATTTTATTATTATTATTATTATTTTGGGAACAGAGTACATGACAACACCTACACCGAACTCTTTCAGGGAGCGAGGGAACCACCCATCCCCCTCGAGATGAGTGGTCACCACCCCTGGCTCCCTGGAAGGGCTCCCCACACCACATTACACCGAGCTCGTCTAGTGTCAGGCCAGCAGGTCAGGTTCCATGTCCTCCATCCTCTTAGAGATGCCTAATACTCCATTCGAACACGATCACACGTACAGGACGCCACTCTAACGCTGTCCTGGCGCTAGGGGCTGGCTGTTTAGATTTTTGGCACTACACCACACCACCTCCGCGGTCTCCATCATCTCTGTTTTGTTTCTTCGAAGTGGAGAGTTTAAAGAGGAGAGAAGTAGAGGAGAAGAACCCAACCCTAGCAAACCCAAGCTCACTTGAATCCTGGAATGGGCAACAGAGAGAGCGGAGGCTTGAATTTGTGTGTTGCTTTGGTGTTCTCTTTTGGACTTTGAATCTCTCTCTGTAATAGGAGGTGTGTATGTTCTTACCATGTTACTTTCTTTTAAGTAATATATAATTATTTGTCAGATTGGTTTATTGAATCTATTTGGGTAGACTTAGATTAGAGAAAAATTGTTTCTAGTATGTTGTTGTTGTTGTGTTAGATCTGAAAGAAACAGTGGGTGGGTGGTTGGTTGGGGAGACAATAAATGTGAGCTTTTCAATTGTTTAATTTGGCCAATGTATTAGATGGAAGATGTGTTTTTTTGATGTTTTAGGTGATGGGTAGGTAGGTAGGAAGGACAGAAGATTTCATTTTTCTGGCCATTGGTGAAGAAACGGATTCACTTTTCAGCGCCCCTTTGTCGATTCAATGAAGATGAAGATAGAGACGGATATGAATGATGGGTTGTGGAATTCTGAAGATAAGGCCATGGGTGTGGCTGTTTTGGGTGCTCGCGCTTTCGACTACTTGACAACCTCAACTGTGGCTCCTGAAAGCTTGTTAACCACCACCACTAATCAGAATCTTCAGAACAAGCTTTCGGACCTGGTGGATAATCCGGTCTCTTCGAATTTCACTTGGAGCTATGCAATTTTTTGGCAGACTTCCAGGTCAAAATTTGGGGATCTGGTGGTTTTGGTTTGGGGAGATGGGTATTGCAGGGAGGCCAAGGAAGGGGAGGAAGGATCCGAGGAGGACACTACTACACGGCTTTTGAGTCTCCGGCTTGATAATGATGATACCCAACAGAAAACCAGGAAGAGGGTGCTTCAGAAACTCCATACTTTCTTTGGGGGGTCTGATGAGGAGAATTATGCCCTCGAGTTGGACCGAGTTACTAACATGGAAATGTTCTTCCTTGTGTCTATGTACTTTTGCTTCCCAAACGGGGAAGGTGCTCCTGGTAAGGCTTTACAATGTGGGAAACATGTGTGGTTGAATTCACCATCTGAATATTGTGTTAGATCATTCCTTGCTAGGTCTGCAGGGGTCCAAACCGTTGTACTCATCCCAATTGATGATGGAGTAGTTGAATTAGGATCTGTGAGAATGTTATCTGAGAATCTGGGCCTGTTGCAGAACATAAGGTCGATGTTCTCATCTGTACCTCCACTCATCCGGGTAAAGCCAATATCAGCGATACCACCCCAATCCGTACAGGCTATAAATGAAAATGATTGTGTCTCCAGTGTTGCTAGGGAACAACAGGATGATGAATATCCTAGAGTTTATGGTCATCGTGTGAATCAAGGCTACAATGACAGGCAGCTCTTTGTTGGAAATTTGGGGGAGAGGCCCTGGGAGGTCTACCAAAATGGGAGTAGTAGGCTTCCATGTCAAAACATTCGTAAAGGCCTACGGGGTATCAGTTGGCCACAGATGAGTCACAGTGTAAAACCAGGGATAAGTACTGATGTTTACAATTCTCAAATTCCAGCTAACACAAATCACATGTTGGGAGGCGGTATTATGGTGATCAGCAATAAGAACGATGATACACATCACTCATTTACACCTAGTAATGGGGCCATGGGGGAGTTACTGATGAATCAATTTCAATTACCAAAGCAAATGCCAAGGCAAATTGACTTTTCTATAGGACCTAGTTCTCGGACTTCTGCCAGCTCACGGCCAAGCATCGTTGAATCTGAGCAATCAGATATGGAGGCATCATGCAACAAGGAAGAACAACAGTTGGTTCCTGCTGATGTACGAAGACCAAGGAAGAGGGGCCGCAAACCTGCAAATGGAAGAGAAGAGCCTCTTAACCATGTTGAGGCAGAGCGTCAGCGCAGGGAAAAGCTTAACCAGAGGTTCTACGCACTAAGAGCTGTTGTGCCCAACATCTCCAAGATGGACAAAGCCTCCTTGCTTGGCGATGCTATCAGTTACATAACAGAACTTCAAAATAAGCTTAAGAACATGGAATCAGAGAGAGACAGCAAGTTTGGGAATATGTCAAGAGAAGATGCAGCATTTTCTGAATCCACTAGCTTGGCTGCAGAAATTCCGAATCATGTGCCAGAAATCAACATTCAAGCTATACAGGATGAAGTTGTTGTACAAGTGAGCTGCCCTTTGGATACTCATCCTGTGTCAAGAATGATGCAAGCATTCAAAAGTGCACAGGTCACTGTGGTTGAATCAAATGTCTCGACAAGCAATGATTCTGTGTTCCACACATTTCTAGTGAAGTCTCAAGGACCCAAGCAGCTGACAAAGGACAAGTTGATGGCCTCTTTTGGTACCGAATCCAACGATATCTAGCAGCAGCCAGATCAACAGTTTGGTCAAGCGATGGATGGGATTCAACTTAGACCTCTTACAAAATTTTAGAGTGGAGTTTCCATACCAAGTTTCGTTTTACTGCCAAGAGCACTAGCAGACTGGGTTTTAGCCAAAGTACATTGACCGAGTTTCAGTACATATACACACCAAATGTCAATGAGGAATGAACCAGCATTACCAAGTCAGTCAATCTTAATGTTTACCCCACTTTATTTATTCAGGTTCATTTTGGAGTAGAAGCTATAAAAGAGTTCAATTGGGTTCAAGTGTTACCTTTTTTGGCTTAAAGCTGTAGCTTTCAACCTGTTTTTCCATCATTAAAATTCATGGCTTACAGGTTCTGTGCCCCATTTCCATTCGTAGCTTAGACTTGGACCTTTTCAAACATGTATCTCTGCATTTATGTGTTTGAGGAGGTTGAATTAAATCTATGACGGAAATGATGGTTATTGCAGAAACCACAGCTGAATATTGACATTCTGATATTCATTTTAGGTAATTTTTGTTAGCTGAGTCAGCGAATTGTTGACGGTAAATCATGTAGAACTGTATATTGGATCGAGCGAGAGAAAGAAAGAAAACTATTGAATGTAACTGTGACAAAGACACTGTTTAAGTTGCAGTAAATTTGACAGGAAAACAGGATATTTGTTTGATGTTGTTTGCACTCTCAGCTCTTTCACTCTTCATACCATATTGATTTTCATCCTTAATCACTAAATTATTTTGTCAGAGTGTCTTATTTATTGTCTTACCTTGCGCTAATCAATTGTTGTTATACCTTATCCATGCAGAAGTCTACATCATCTTCCTATTTAAATAGATTAATTAAGACCATACTTATCAGTCTCTCCTTCCCATTCCCCATCAGTTTCGTGTTTGACTTAAACAAACTTGTTGCTTTAATTAGTTGTCTCGAGATAACTTTTATAAATATGTCCCTTGATTGAGCTTATGTTTCACATTAGTTAGGATACAAATAAATTCAGCCAGAATAGGTAGTTGTAAGTGTAACTTGGAAATGTTTAATCTCAACAGTGCAGAAATCACTAATGTGCAATAACTTCTGAGGTTGTAACTAGTTCTCTTGTTTGCTCATGCTAGTTCATGTTGTTTCATCAATTCCTCAGCAAGTGAATATTTTCTTCTTGCCTCATATGGATCCAATCCCCACAACAACCACCCCCTCCTGCTCTTTATGTGATTGACCGTAACATGGTATTTCTTCTGAAAGTTTTGTTCAGGATCCCTTTGGTGTCAAAATGTGTGTTGGGAAAATTCCTTGAGCAATAAGTTATTTAGATCTGTTCCACATGGAAATGATGTTAGAATCAGCACGGAAAAGGTATCAAAATGAATAATGCTCCTTGTATCTCCATCAGCTCAGCTGTTAATGATTTATCTTGAAGAAAACAGCCATTACAAGTATGGCTACTTAGATGTTTATCCTTTTGTCAGATGGCAAAACTAGGTTAAGTCCCACCCGAACACTAAAGTTGGTCTTGTCCCAAACTCGTTATTTTCAATCAAGACTTAATTCCATTTTCATAGCTGATGTTAAATGCCCCCACCGAGATCAAAGCACGCCTCGAGGAAAATTGCTAGGGTAAAGTAGCAACAATCTAGTTCTGAAAGATGAATGTTGCTGGAAATCCGTCAAGAATGGAGCCATTACAAACCTAAAAGGGCCCAAAGGCATTACAAACACTTGAGCAATTTAAAACTTTGCCACTTTTTGCAATGATAAAATCGTTTCAATTGTATAATCAAGCAAAAATTATATTACCTAAAATTTTCTTATCTCATAAATTGTACACAACAAACCAAATCTCCTGAATCGCCCAAGCAACCAGGGAGGGGGGAACTTGCATATTTCATCTATTTATTTGTAGGCAAGCAAATGTTTCAACCCTATTTGCGGATTACCTTGTGCAATAAAAGTTATAACCCACTGGCCTCGAGGAGTCTTTCTTGAACAAATCACATTTGGTAAACAAAACGAATCTCAGTATTCACAGCAGAATGCCAATCACATATTCTTCTGTTGAAATTGCATTATCAAACAATTTCATATCATTCAACACACACTTTATACAAAAATGTTACCACTACCCTGTCTCTGCAAGGGATAACAGACTCTTTCCATGGCTCATCCTGTGTACATTCACAAAGATGTCTTGCCTGCGGTTGTTGATTCAGGGTCCACGCATACTTGCTGAAATCTAAACTATATATCCAAATTGCTTTGCTCTCCACAGAATACATATAACTACTACTGAGACCTGTTGCTTGCTCCAAGAAGTGGTTTGTGGGAGGCTTTCTCGAGTCAATCCTCTCCAGGATCAAAGTTGCTTGCTCCAAGAAGTGGTCCGTGGGAGGCTTTCTCGAGTCAATCCTCTCCAAGATCAAAACTGAATGGGCTTATGGCATTTGGAAGGGAACATAATCATGTTAACTCACTGTTGGATCAGTTTGTATCAAATAATGGTAGAAGACCAAGTGTTTTTTGGAAAAGTCAATTGCAACTCCAAATACATCAGTTAGGTCAATTAAAATGATTAACCATTGCAGTTGAATGTGGCAAATTGTTCCGCAATAAAATGATCCACCATTATTGAATGTGACAATCGCAAGAAAGAAGCTCAGTTTCTTAGATAGAAGGGCCCAAAACTAAAAGCCATTGGGCCATCTCTGACATTTCGTTGTATCCCTTAGTAGAAAATCATGGCACCTAACAACAATTGTTTCAAGTGGGTAGCAGTAACCATCATTTAGCAGAATCTCGTATAACAACGGCCTACATACTAATAACATCATTTAATTCAACATAACCTCTGAAAGGATGTTCATCGCATACTTTAGTAACTGGCAATAAATAACACGAGATAAAAGACAAATCCCATGTCTATAAATATTTACATTGTTAACTTCTGAAGTGGCCTCCATTAGATGTATGGACGTCTTCCAGCCTGTACAAGTGTTGTCATAACCAGAAATATATCAAGTCGATTCATCTCAGCTGCCTTCTATAGGTTTCTGCTTCCCTGGCCTACCAACTGCAACATGGAATAGAATGCATAAAGCTATAATTGGTCAAATTAAACAAACGCCTATCAAGCATGGTCGACATTGAAGACCAAACAATCCCCAAAATAATACCATGTCACTCGTGTAATTTGTGTGGAAGTTCAAGTTTTTGCAATAAGTATCAATTTGTGTGGATGTTTAAGTTTTTGCAACAAGTATAAATAAGATAAATGTAACGTAATTTACTTACCATCTCAAATATTTGCAGTATTAATCAGCTCTTCGTAGCATCAATGAACATTGCTCGCGTCCAGTGTTCAATATCCTCGGTCTGTGATGGAGGAGGTGGAAAAGTTGGATGTTCTACAATATCCCAGCCTTCTACAAGAGGCTCAGTCTTTCCAATATGAGACATGTCATTTGTATAAATAAAACTGGCCGCAGAATTTGAAAGGTTATTATCATAACCATTTCGCTGCAATCGAATACAACACCAAGTGAGATCAGGGCAAACACACTTTTATTATAATACCAAATCTACATGATTTAGCTTCAACACATAGAGTAGTGCAGAAACAGCCAATGTGAGTCAAACAAATTTAAACATACCCAAAAGGTAGGTAAATTCAACCGTGTTACAAGAATAATGTAGTCATCAACAACTAAAATTGGCATAATCATAACAGTTGATTGGTCAGTTGATTTTTCAAATTTATGTCCTCTTGGACCTAGTAAAAAAAATTAGCCTATGAAAAACCAATTCAAGTATCTATACATCTATTCCTTGAAACACATGGGATTGATCATGATGACAAAAGTTCAGATCAAATTCCGAATCTTTGGCTAAATGTTTCGCATCATCAAGTAGTGAGCAAAAATTTTGAAATGTCAACAAAACAAATGAAGTCAAGAGCTGATCATGTGGCATTTCGAGATATGGACTACAGTAATCAATGACCCTGCAGCAAACACACTTTAGTAAAGAAACCACACTTATATTAGTAAAGAAGAAAAGGTGAATTTAATTGCTATAAAAGACAGTCAGCAATGAGATGAAGTGTTCTACAACTAATAGAATCCAAACACTCAAATTGGGGCTAAATATTATTGAAACTAAGAGTGCATTCAAGTGAAGTCAATGTACAACAATACCATCAAAGATGTGGCATGTGCATTCTCCAATAAACTGCTAGATGAAACTGCTGCATTTACATGCCATACAGATTTGTTCATCCGTTGACCTTGCTTATAAGATCTGCAGCATGAAACAAACAGTGTGATGTAAGTAACAATTCATGATCTTTATACAAAAAAGGCCATCTACAAACAACCAGTGTGATCAAACATCAATTTTTTACTAGATTGATGAAAATAACAGCATTTGGCAGATTACCCAGTTTCAGATTACTGATTGTTCTTTCTGGAATTTCTTAATTTAAAGAAGTAAAGAGCATATTTTTTCATTAGCGAGTATTCAAAATTTTGGGCGTGTTAAAAGGAATAATTTCTATGGGAAAACTACAAAAAATTAGAATAGGTGAGGGAGAGATAGTAAAAAGTTCTTTACCTTGAGGTTGAAGATGGCCAGGTATTTTGGCAAATATTTTCTTTGGGGGTGAGCCAAAAAAACGTTTGCAACTGTTACAGTGTGTATATAGCTGTCAATTAGGTTAATTGTAGAGATCCTAAATTGATATAGTTTCCTAGAATAGCCTCAATAGTTTGTATATAAATACATGCTATATTCAATATAATATACGAAAAAGAGTATTCTCTTAATCTCTGTTTACAGCAACAATTATATATAAAACCATGAGGATGGAGATGAGAATTATCACTTCCTCTTTACCTACTTTCCCTTCTCACTTTTGGAAAATTTTCCCAAGAAACTTTCCCTTGAACCAAGCACACGCTTACAAACATAACTCCAGAATAAAGAGCTACTTGTATGGATTTTATACACAAAATATATATATATCTCACTTAACAATCAAAACAAACCCATTCAATAATATAGGGATAGAAGTTATGCCTAAGAATGTGCATCAATTATGCATGTGTGGGGGCGATACATTTTCTATTTAGTTGAGTTAAATCAAAGGGTTGGAATTTTTCTTTTTTTAAGACATTTTTATTAGGAATTCCTATCAATGAAATAAATAAACCCTAATTTGAAGAACTTGTGTGTGAATTTAGTTTGAATTTTTTTTGTTTCTAGCTCCTACAAAAAGGTTCCTATCATATAATGGGCCGTAAACCAAATTCAGAGTAGTTTCTGCCATCAACCGGGTTCTATTTGCTTCCACTCCTCTAAAGAAGTGATATTACTCTAAAGCTTAATTTCCCCAAAGAATGGCATATGAGGATCAGAAATCCTTCATCAAGCCTTTTGAGAAAATTTGACATCTCCAATGCAAAGTGTTACACAATGAGCTTTTGTTCAGAAATGGAAGAGCTGGATTTCTACCATTCCAAGCACTGAAACTTACTCAATTATAGTAAATATCTCACCTGAAGGTTTCTTAAAAGCCTTCAAGGTATGAGGCAAGGAGGTCCCCTCTCACCTCCCATTTTGTCCTTTGTGGCAGAAGCATTAACCTCAGTGATTCTAAGAGCACAACAATACAACCTCATCAACATTTCAAAGTTAATCAAATAGAAACTGTTGTTTTGCAATATTACAATCATTTTTCCTTGACTCCTGCCAAGATACAATCAGGGCTCTTCACTCAGTTCTCCTTTGGTGTGAGGTATAGGCATCGATTACTCTAAGACTACCCTTTGCCCTGTTGGTGAAGTCCATCACAGTGATAAGTCATCATATGAGGACTTGGTGGATATTCTAAATCGCAGTGAAGCCAGCTCCCAATCAAATACTTGGGGATGCCTCTTGGGATAAAGTTCAAAAACAGGCAAGTGTGGAGACAACAATTGATACAATCTCAAGTAGGTTAGTTTTTTTGAAAAGAAAAATACATCTCCAAACCAGGAAGAGTCACTTTAATTAAAAGCAAACTCACATCCAACACCATGCTCATTTCAATAGCCAATTACAGAGAAAATATCTATAGAGCCTTCCTTTGGGGCAGAAATTGCAATTCAAAAAGCTTCCACCTGGTTCACCGGGTGGAAGCTTGCTAACCCAAAAAAGTAGAAGGTTTAGGTATAGATTTGAGAAGGTTGAAACACTTCGATGAAGCCTTACTTTCAACATGGATTTGAAGATTTGGCAAGGAAGAGGGAACTTTATGGAAAACTACCATCAAAGAAAAATATGGTTTGCAAGACAAGGATGGTACACCAAGCCAGCTTTACTCCTTATGGGTGTATGGTGGAGAGCAATAATCATGACCCTAAAATCCTCAGTTTGAAAAGAATATTACATTTTGTGGTAGGAAAGGGGAACAGAACCGGGTTTGGGGATGGTATGTAGCTTCAGAACTTTACAGTCCCACTCTTAAGAAATGCAATGATAGTGGAACAAGCATACAAAGACGTTCTAGGAACTTGGCTTGAGTAAAGGGATTAGAGATGTTGAACTTCCGAGTCTCCTTCAGTTGAATGAAATTCTCCAAGGGGTAGTACTCAGTGAGAACTGGAAATATAATTAAGAAACCTTTCAGTTAAATCATGGCACTTACCAATCAAGGTTACCTACCCTACTTGTTTGGCCATGACATCCTCACGATTAAAGAGGTCCCTCCTACAACTTTTTTCCTAGGATCATTGCTCATGGCAAAATTCTAAAAGTAGATGGTCTTCAAAAAAGAGGAATGAACATCATAAACAGGTGTAGTTTGTGTCAGTCTAACAAACAAACTATTAATCACTTATTCTTTACTTGTCATGTCTCCAAACAAGTTTGGAACTCCACTTGCCTCGACACTATTGCATCTCTTCGAGTAGGGAAATGCTTTCTTCACTGGATCTCAAATTGGAAGAAAATTGGTTGCTCTAAGTCTAAGGGAAAGATAACTATGGATCAGAGTTTTGTTGCCATGTATGTGGTTCATCTAGAACGAGAGTAACTGTAGATTATTCAAAGGGGTAAAAAAAGATCAAGTTGCCTTGTGTAAGGAAATCAAAGCTCCATTGTGGCTTTGGTGTTTATCATAGTTCCATGTTTGTACATTTGATCATGAAAGCCCGTTTAGATTGTTATTGCTCTTATTGTACCCTGGCCTCTTGTCTTGTGACTCCCTCGGTCACAATGACCTTTTCGCTTCTATAATATACTAGTGTATACATATGTCATTTGCACGACAACACACATTTTCCCCATAGCGTGTATCCGTGCCTTCGGCGTAGCTACTGTGGCTTGCCGAATAAATTAAATAATGTTATAGTGTGTATCTAGCTGTAGTCACAGCTGTAATCACAGTGTGTATCTACCTGTACATAGCTGTCTATTGCTTTCCATAGCTGTTAGGTTGTATATATATATGTATCTATCTTCTTAATGAAATACACAAGGAAGTATGTTCTTCCATAGCTGTTGGGCTTTTCTTTGGGCTTTTCTTTGGGCTTTTCTGATTCTTTGATAAGGCCTGTTTGATAAGGGCCTATTTGGCTATTTGGGAGATTTTGGTTATTTGACTATTTGGGGATTTTGGAGGCTTTTCTGACCTATTTCACCCATGGCTGAGACAAAGTCAGTATCTGATCTGATTCCTGTGCTGTCTAAAATTACGGACCATAAGTTAAATGGTTCGAATTATCACGACTGGAGTAAGACTGTTCGTCTTTATTTGCGAAGTATTGACAAAGATGCTCATTTGTTTACTGATCCTCCTGAGGATTCGCGGCAGACCTGGCTCCGAGAAGATGCTCGCTTGTTCCTTCAGATTCGGAACTCTATTACTAGTGAGGTAATTGGCTTGATCAATCATTGTGAATTTGTTAAAGAACTAATGGATTATTTGGACTTTTTGTACTCTGGGAAAGGGAATATCTCTCGCATGTATGATGTTTGCCAAGCTTTCTATCGTGTGGAAAAACAAGATCAGTCCCTTATCAACTACTTTATGGCATTTAAGAAAACGTATGAGGAGCTTAATATGTTGCTGCCATTTAGCCCTGATGTGACGGTTCAACAACGCCAACGGGAGCAAATGGCTATCATGAGCTTTCTAGCAGGACTTTCTCCGGAATTTGATTCTGCTAAGGCACAAATTCTCTCTGGGTCTGATATCTCCTCTCTACAAGATGTCTTTAGTCGTGTTCTCCGCACCGAGAGTACTCCCACTGTTCCGCTTAGTGGTGCTTTGATAAGCCGACATAACAGCTATGCGCCAGGGAGACAACCTAATCACAGTGGACACAAAGGCGGCATCTCACAAGGGTTTGAAACTCGCGCACCGGATTCTGAAAGTATTATTTGCACCTATTGTAAGAGGCCGGGTCATACCAAGTTTGACTGTAGAAAGCTACAGTTTAAAAACCGGCATAAACACTCCGCTCATGTTGCGATCACGTCTGATGCCTCTGACAAATCAGTCCTTATCTCTGCTGATGAATTTGCTAAGTTCTCAAAGTATCAGGATTCACTCAAGTCTTCCTCTTCTTCTGTCACAGCTATTGCCGATTCAGGTAAACCCGATGTTTGTCTTCTCTCATCATCCTCCAAGTGGGTCATTGATTCTGGTGCCACAGATCATATGACAGGTAATTCTAGTATATTTTCTTCTTTTCAATCCCATGCTTCTACCTCTACCGTCACTTTAGCCGATGGATCACCATCTTGTGTTCGCGGGTCTGGCACCATCCATCCTACCCCCTCGCTATCTCTGTCCTCTGTCTTACATTTACCTCATTTATCCTTTAATTTGCTCTCTGTAAGTCAGCTTACTCGTCATCTTAACTGTTGTGTCTCATTTTACCCTGATCATTGTTTATTTCAGGATCTTACGACGAAGAAGATTATTGGTAAAGGACATGAGTCTGGAGGCCTCTACATTCTTGATACACCGATGCCGAGTTCTGTTGCTTGCTCCAGTGTCACGTCTCCTTTCGAGGCTCATTGTCAGTTAGGTCATCCGTCTCTCCCTCTACTCAAAAAGCTTTGTCCTCAATATAATAAGGTGTCTTCATTACATTGTGAGTCATGTCAGTTTGCCAAACATCATCGTCTTAGTTCAAGTCCTAGAGTCAATAAACGTGCTAGTGTTCCTTTTGAATTGGTTCATTCTGATGTTTGGGGTCCTTGTCCTATTTTGTCTAAACCTGGGTTTAGGTATTTTGTTACATTTGTGGATGATTATTCTCGTGTTACTTGGTTATATTTGATGAAAAAACGATCTGAGTTGTATTCCCTGTTTTGTGCGTTTTGTGCTGAAATTAAAACTCAATTTAATGTTTCCATTCGCACCTTGCGAAGTGATAACGCTAAAGAGTATACACAAGCTTTATTTCAGTCCTATATGACTCAGAATGGCATACTTCATGAAACTTCATGTGTTGATACCCCATCCCAAAATGGTGTGGCAGAACGTAAAAACAGACATCTTCTTGAAACAGCACGAGCTCTATTATTTCAAATGCATGTTCCTAAACCTTTTTGGGCCGATGCCGTCTCTACAGCATGTTTTCTCATTAATCGCATGCCTTCCTCTGTTCTTCATGGTGAGATACCTTACAAAATCCTTTTTCCCGATAAGTCATTGTTTCCTATTAAACCGAAGATCTTTGGTAGCACTTGTTTTGTTCGGGATGTTCGTCCGCATGTCACTAAATTAGATCCCAAGTCTTTGAAATGTGTCTTCCTTGGTTATTCTCGTCTTCAGAAAGGTTATCGGTGTTATTGTCCCACTCTTCACAAGTATCTGGTCTCAATTGATGTTACCTTCTTGGAAGACACACCTTATTTTCCATCTTTGCCCATTCCCACTCACATGGGGGAGGAGGATGATTTGTTGGTCTATTCTATCACGTCCTCAACACCTGTCTCCGCACCAGCTCCTGTCTCGGACCCAGCTCCAGTCAAGCCTCCTATTATTCAGGTTTACTCCAGGCGTCAACCTCTTGATTCATGTCCTGCACCTGATCCTTTGTCATCAGATCCAATCCCGAACAATGATCTTCCAATTGCCTTACGGAAAGGTAAACGACAGTGTGCTTATCCTATTTCTTCATTTGTTTCTTATACTAATTTGTCGCCTTCCTCTTGTTCTTTTATTGCTTCCCTTGATTCTACCTCTATTCCTCAAACTGTTCGTGAAGCCATATCTCATCCTGGTTGGCAGAATGCAATGATAGAGGAGATGAATGCTTTAGATGACAATGGTACTTGGGACTTGGTTGCTTTACCTTCAGGAAAAAGGGCTATCGGGTGCAAATGGGTCTTCGCAGTTAAGGTCAGTCCGGATGGGTCAGTCGCTCGATTGAAAGCACGTCTTGTTGCTAAGGGCTATGCTCAAACCTATGGGGTGGATTACTCTGACACTTTTTCTCCTGTTGCAAAGTTGACCTCTGTTCGGTTATTCATTTCCATGGCTGCTTCCCATCATTGGCCTTTACATCAGCTTGATATCAAGAATGCTTTTCTTCATGGTGATCTTCAGGAGGAGGTGTATATGACGCAACCTCCTGGTTTTGTTGCTCAGGGGGAGTCAGGGCGAGTTTGTCGTCTTCGAAAATCTTTATATGGTTTGAAACAGAGTCCTCGTGCTTGGTTTGGAAAGTTTAGTCAGGCTGTTGAGAAATTTGGTATGATGAAAAGCAAGTCTGACCATTCTGTATTCTACAAACGATCAGCAACTGGTATCATTCTGTTAGTAGTGTATGTGGATGACATTGTAATTACTGGGAATGATACGAGAGGAATCTCATCTCTTAAATCTTTCCTTCATACTCAGTTTCACACGAAGGATTTGGGAGAGTTAAAGTATTTCTTAGGAGTTGAGGTCACTCGGAGTAAACGAGGTATCTTTCTATCTCAGAGAAAATATGTTCTTGACCTATTAACTGAGACAGGTAAATTGGGAGCAAAGCCCTGTAGTGCTCCTATGCCTCCAAATGTGCAACTTACCGATGTTGGGGAACCATTTGCAGATCCTGAAAGATATCGAAGGTTGGTTGGGAAGTTGAATTACCTTACCGTGACTCGTCCAGATATTGCATACTCAGTCAGTGTTGTCAGTCAGTTTCTGTCATCTCCGACAATTCATCATTGGGCAGCGTTAAAGCAGATTTTGGGTTACTTGAAAGAAGCACCAGGACGAGGTATCGTGTATGAAAATCACGGGCACACTCATATTGAATGTTTCTCAGATGCTGATTGGGCAGGTTCCAAAATGGATAGAAGATCCACTTCAGGTTATTGTATCTTTGTTGGTGGGAATTTGGTTTCATGGAAGAGTAAGAAGCAAACAGTTGTGTCACGATCCAGTGCAGAGTCTGAATATCGGGCTATGGCACAGTCTGCGTGTGAGATAATGTGGATATCTCAGCTCTTGACTGAAATAGGACTTCAAGCTACAGTACCAGCGAAATTGTGGTGTGATAACCAAGCTGCTCTTCATATTGCTTCTAATCCTGTGTTTCATGAACGGACTAAGCACATTGAAATTGATTGTCATTTCATTCGTGAGAAAATTCAACAAGGCTTGATTTCTACTGGATATGTGAAAACTGGAGACCAACTAGGGGACATCTTCACGAAAGCTTTAAATGGGGTTCGGGTTAACTATCTTTGTAACAAGCTGGGCATGATTAACATTTATGCTCCAGCTTGAGGGGGAGTGTTATAGTGTGTATCTAGCTGTAGTCACAGCTGTAATCACAGTGTGTATCTACCTGTACATAGCTGTCTATTGCTTTCCATAGCTGTTAGGTTGTATATATATATGTATCTATCTTCTTAATGAAATACACAAGGAAGTATGTTCTTAGTGTCTAATAACAAATAATAATAATAATAATAATAAATAAAGACATAAAGGTCTTGAACTTCAACAAAATATTCATACATATCTCATATAATAGTATCCATAGTCAAACTACTCAAAGTAGTTGACAATGTGTATTAGAACAAAAAAATTATCACCATTTGGAGAGATCAATAAATAAGTCTAAGCAGAGCAGAGAGATGTAGTTATGTAAAGGATGAAGAGGCAAGCAACCATCCAAGTCAATTAAACTTGATTGTTATGTAAACCTGTACTTAAATTAATGCTATTAAATACCAGAAAAATAAAGTGGGAACTGTAAAAAGAAGTAATCGATTCACATTCAATACTAGTTAACGATTACAGGATTTTGAATATTTAAAAACTTCAAATGATTTCAGGTTGATATATTTCTTAAACGTATTAAACATGTATATATAATTCGGGTTCGAGTTAATCCAGGTTGACCAATTCGTTTGACCATAACCAACCGAAATTTTTTCAGGTTTAAGGTTGCAACTTGGGGATGAACAAGTTTAACATGCATCCAGCCCAAGATTTGAGCAGGTTGGGCAAGCCTAACTTGGGTTCAGGTTGGTCTAGATATATCTCCTTATAATAAATATAGAAAATATATCAGACTCAAAATGATTAACTTCACAAGTCAAAAACCCCTTAAGAATAATGTTGCCTCATTCACTAGTATTCAATGCACATTCATTCTTCGCATGATTCTTATGTTCTACACTAATTTAGAGCATTACATGGCAATCAATCTATTGCTTCATTGGAATTACAACTTGGAAGAACAAGGGTCATCTTAATTATTTACAATAACTAAGGGGGATTAAGCATCTTACAGACATGGATACCACCACCTTTGAAATTTTCTTTCCAGTTCGATTAGACGTGGATGTCCTTTAGAGAAGGTTATGGTAAGCCCTTAATATCATATTTCAAAATTACTTGAATAGCACAAACCCGTTCTGTAACTTGGAATTGAAAAAACCCAAATCAAAAATTATAAACCTAGAAAAGGGGAATGCCTACTAATAAAAAGGAAATGTGAGAAAGCATAGAGAAGAAATTAATGTGAAGGTTCACATTGGGGGGAGGTTGAAGACGAGCAAGGTGCCTTCATTGCTTTGTGTTTGAATTGAGATGAATTTGAATCCAGCCTGTTGTTATACATATTGACCTCAACTTCTACACTCACATCAGATTATCATTAGTACCTGTACTGAAATTCCCTGCCCATAAAAACCTTCATCTTTCTTTTCTTCCACTCTCTCCTCTGTCACCACCTCCACCGTCCTCTTATCTCGAGATACACCTCTAAAGAGTCAAGAGTCCTGGAAGGAAATATCTCTCTCTTCTCCGCATAAATCTTTGCAGTACCTTCTTGGTCCTTCTTGGTAAAAACAAGCATCAACATGGTTAAGATGCGTACGACGGGCATCACCGTCTTTAGATGGTTTTGTCCATAAAATTGAGAGACGTTATCTTTCTAGTGAACGGGAGGGTAGTTCTTATATCCTTTTATACACTGCCTAGGATTCCTTTTATATTGCCAAAACCAACTACCTTGGTATCAATGGGAACGGCAAATTATGATTCTGGATTCTGTAAAACAGGGAAGACCCTGTTTACCTTCCAAGGACACATTTCCTTACATCACTTGATCAAGGACGACAAACAAGAGCAGCAAAAATAATTCAAAACGCATCTCTGATTTCGAGGACAGACTATCTTTCAAATTGCTAGATTAAAAGAAAACCCACATTCATTCCTGGAGACGTGCCTAAATTCATGAAAATATTAAGATGCTTCATTACAACTACTCAAATCTCTAATAACAGGTATTTGTGACATGCCATAAGAAATAGTCTGAGCATAGACCAAGGCATACTTTTAAATAATAGAAAAAAATTCAAATTTACCTTGAAGAGGACATTTTCAAGGAGAACGCAGATCGAAGTTCCTTGGAAGAAGATAGAGTAACCAACAGCTTCGCAAATGCCTCAAAGGTAGATGCTTCAGGTGGGATATCTAGGCATAATGAAGCGTAGCAATAAGCAGTAATGCATGCCACACTTTTCTTCAGAAGTGATATCCCTTTCTGCAAGTCTTTGTGAGTTACAACAGAATGTGGAGAAGCTGATGAATAATTAAAGCTAGAACTTCCAGCAGAGTCCAAAGAGGGTCTTTTTTCTGATTCCATAGAAGCAACGCCAAAATTACTCAAGCTTCTATCAGACCATGAATTTTCTCCACTCGTGGAGCAGCAGTTCTGTCGAGGAATAAAAAGGGGGAATTCGTTGCTGCATGGGACGATTTTGCACTGAAGTCAACAAATTGGCAAAGTTAAACTTAACTAAAGAAGACAGGTTTTCTAGCTAGAGGTACCTTCTAGAGGATGGACGGGCATCCCAATAAGAATCTCGTTGCCAAATACGCGAGCAAAAGCCCTAGATAATATTCCAATGATTTTAATTCAGATAATAATGACGACAGAGATACACTAACAAAATAGATCAAGTCCTCAAACAATGAAAATAATCATGCATCAGTCTTTAACGTCATCAAGAAAAAAAGATTTAAAAATAAAAAATAAAAAGTTCCAAAATCTGCATGAAAGCTTACCGCAAAACCCGAGTTATGAAGTGCAGGAGCAGCCAAATTTTGGACTACAAGATTCAAAAGTTGCACCATATATCTGTCCAATTATTGATTAGAATAACATAATCAATTTGGAAAAAGAGTTTACATATATAATGTATTAAACTATATCTACTTGAAACCTGATGTTGTCAATGTAACATGATTTGATAACAATGTCAGTATGCTAGGATCTTCATTGGCACTATAGATTTGCCAAGTCTGTTAATTGAGACAACTCATGAGTATTTGCTAACCATTTCCTCATGTTTCTATAAATTATCACAACTTTTTGGTCAATGATAAATTTTTTTCAGTTACTAATCAAAAACAACTAACCCTCTGGGTGTATTTCATGGCTAGAAGTTGATAGCCTGGGAACATAAATCATTTTGTTTTTCTATAGGTAATAGGAACATAAATTATTTCTAGTGTATGGTTGACTTGATGGTAGGGAAATGATTTCCCAGTCTACCTTATTCTCCGAACACCACCTCCATTTTTACATTATCCACAGGGAATATTTTTCTCATCCTTACCACGAACCACATCCACATCATCATCATCATCAGCAACAAAAGTAACTGTCATCTCCATACTAGCCCACTACACCACGAAAATTGTCAGAATATCATACACCCATCACCCCCCCCCCCCCCCCCCCCCCCCTCCTCCTCCCCCACAACCATCACCATTTCATCACAATTTTCAACTAGAACAACCAAAACCATTTGCACAATTAAAATGTATTTTTAGGTTGGTCGCATTTATTTGTCCATTTTCTTCATAACTAGTAACTCGCCAATAAGAAAATTAATATCAAGGCATCATTTTTTTGTGGACAATCAATAAACATTGAAAAATCATTTTTATCAACAATCGCTTGGGAACTCCTTCAAGTATCGCTTTGCCATGAAAATCACTTCCTCGGCGATCGACAACCCACTTAATAAATCAAGAGAGAACCTTCACTTTCTTCTCTCTAGTGTATAATCAATTGCAAGAAGCCTCGCCTCTTAACCCCATAAACCTTTTTTTTTTGTTCGAACCTCCGGTGGGAGGGTAGTTGTGGTTTCAAGACCTTTTATTACTTCACTTGAAACAAGATTTTGGAGGGGGGGAGGGGGGTAAACCTTACCCCTACAATCACAATGTAAATTCACTTTACCCAAAAACACCTAACAAATGAAACGATATATAACCTAGTATTTACTAACTATTACATATGGAATATCCTCATTTTCTAACAAAATCTATACACAAATAAACCTTGGGGTAATAGCTCTAAACATTTTTGAGTCCTTTGAAGTATATGCACTTGCAGCTAATGCATCTGCAATAGAATTTACTTCTCGAAAAATGTGTCACTGTGGCGTTAAGCCTTTTTGCAACTTCCCACATCCGATTCCACCGTGCCTTCAAAACCCATGGGATTCTGTAGTCATCCCCAATACCCATGGCATGCAACGAGAAAATCTGATTGGAGTACTACATTCCTGAAACTGAGGTTGGCACATCGGTAAAGACCAACCATAATACTTCTTGTTTTGTACCTAGTTCAAAAAATGATTGAAACGTAGCTATATGCATGCCTTGGTTATCCCTGATGATGCCTCCACCAGCAGCAACTCTAATTTTTGCGAGAGCTACCCATCCAGATGGCAATTTTTCCCAACAAATTGCAATTGGAGGTTTGAGTATTATACCTTTCACTTCACCAATTAATACTTCTAACCCATCCTGCCATTTAACATTAAAAAATACATAGCTGTTCATAAACCAAATATCTAACCTTGCAAATAACATATTGAAAGTGGCTGTGACGTCCTTCAAATCTCCGCCAATTCTTTTCTTACTATATCTCCTAGAACCCAATTAGCCCAATAGTAGTGAATATCATCCCTGCTTGGGAGTTCTTCAAATCTCATCCACCTCTTAATCATGGACTTGAAATTGTTGCCTCTTAATTCTATTTGGAAGTGATGGGAATCCCAATATGTTGAATTATTTTGTCAAATAGCACTACTTCATGAAACAACTTCCAACTGATTTAAAATAAGAAAGAACAATAGATTTTGGTCGAAACCTTTCATATGTTGACTTGATAGTGTACTCACCATTCGAGGTGTGAATCCATTCGACAAGACATACTTTTTTTTTAGTACAGAGCACCCTTAAATCAGTGATTTATGTTCCGGTAGGGTAAGTATGTTAAAGTTGCAATCAGTGTAGTCAAGGAGACCACCTAGGCATGCCTCAACGCGTTTTTACAAAATTTCGCCTCAAAGCGAGACAATGCGATGCGGTGAAATGAGGCGTCCACCTCGGACCACCTCAATCACCTCAGCCCAAAAATTGGTTGCAGCCAGCCCAATTGCAGCAAAAAAAGGTTGCAACCTACTCTATAATAGGGTTTTATGTGTCTTGGTGTAATATTTGATAAATTTTATTATAAAAAAAATAAAAAATAAAAAATAAAAGATAAAACGTTTTATGTTTTGATAAATTTGTCAACACTTTTTTTTTTATTAATTTTTGGAGAAAACATATCATGTTTTAATCACTATCAATCTTGATGTTTCATAGCATAGTTCAATGATTTTTATGCTTTTGGAATATCAATAGTGATCATACTTGTGGATTTTTACTAACAATTCCAACAATTTCTTCTAACAATGCTCAATATTCTATTCTTTCAAGATTATTAATTTTTAATAATTTGACATTTATGTAATGCATCTTTTCGTTAAGCTATACATCTTTATCATATTTCCATTTTGATTCTAGGTAGTTGTCACTTTTTGTACATATTTGCTTATAATATTTATCAAAATGATGATATATACTACTATGCTATATGTTTCAATTTATTATAAAAAATATTAAAAATGTTAAGACCGCCTCGCCTCACACCTTACACATTGGGCGTTTTTAGGTCGTCCGCCTCCGCCTCAACGTCTTAACTACAATGGTTGCAATCGACTCCTTTAACCGAAAGATGTATCAAAGGAAGTGGCTTATCTAGCCAGTCTGCTTTAACCACTCCAATTTTCATAGTGGAAAAAAAACTTTCCCTTTTCTTATCTCTCAAGAAGAGTTATTCACCAAGTCTTCAATTCTTCTATGACATTGTTTCTAGAAAACTGAGGCACTCACTTTCAGCTCTTGCAAGGCTAGAGGAAGGTCTCATTCTCATAAAAGTTGCCCATAATGAGTTTGAGTGTACCACTCTCCAAAGAGATTTGAGTCTAAAGCAATCTGCCATTAGTTTCATATCTTTGAAGCCCAAACCTCCTTCTTTAGGCAAAGAGAGAATGTTCCATGACAGCCATTTCCTTTTGGATTTAGCATCTATTTCCCCCAAAAGAAATCAGCCATAATCTTTTTTAACCGCTCAGTAACTTATTTAGGGACGTGCAGCGAAGAAAGAATGTACACAAGACCAAAACCCATGAAAATAACTTACCGCTTCACTACAATAACTATGAAGCTATAATAAATGTACTGATATCGTGTATCTTATCGTGCACATAGTAAGATATTGATAACTAGTCATGAATTGGTCTAAAATAAATACCCTAGCTATGTTAGCATCCCCAAAGAAATTTATAACTTGCAATGCTTCCTAAATCCATTCCACACAATCACTATGTTTCCAGTATCCGAAAAAATTAAATTTTATTGATCAACTACAGGATTGCAAATTATTGATCAATGCTAGAGGATTGCAAAATGAGATAAAAGATGCATTCAAACCAATTACATGTCCATGTCCATGCCCTAATAGGCTAATACCAACGAGGCATTAACCACTGTAATCACCATTCTACCCACCAACGCATATCAAGAAAAACACCTTTTATTACTTTCATGACAAAGGCTCCAACAATTGAGTAAGAGATTATGTTCCATAAAATCTCCAAGGCTTTATATTTCCATCTTCTGCATGCATCGAGTGGCCTTTGTGGAAAACCATGTAACCCAAAGATGACAAGAAAATTGGTTCCATGCAGATGAGGCAACTAGGCAAGGGGGGGAACTCTTCTCCCCTCTCCCCTCCCACACACAAACACACTCAGAGACACCCTAACATATGTATTAACAACTTCCGTTTTTTAATAAAAATCCATTAAAGCAACCCTGAGTTCCTAGCACACGAAAAAAGAGACTTCAGTTGGACTTGGATCTGTTTGACACAATCACCCTTTTTCTATAAGCACATAGATGGTTATCCATTAACTTTTAAAATGGTTGTTATTCCTTGAAAATTCATTTAAAAACTGTTGAGAGGATCGGACCATTTTAATTGGTTATTTGAAAATTATTATTCATTGGAGAGCTCGCGAACTCAAGGGAACAATTATCCTTGTTTCTGCATTTCCAAACAGACCAAATGAAAGAGAATACACCCCAACGGACGTAAAGGAAATAAAAGCCTCCTCACATAGAAAATCTAGTAACCTAAAAAATAATAATTACATAATTAAAATACATTACAGAACATTTACTACCTCTGCGGGAGAGATATCATTGCCCAATGAGAAAGAATTACCCTAGAGAGGCTGCAAGCTCCTCTGTTGGAACAGAATGGGGATCAAGTCCTCTTGGTAAACGTGCATTACATATTTGATCATATTGACCACCAGAGCCATCTTTCCTCTCTCCATCAAAGTACACCTAGAAATGCAAACAAGAATTTATAATACATATGAACATCAAAGAAACTTATGTTAAAAATCATCAAAAACTTGGACCAACATCTTGAAATATTTGATGTCTAACTAGAATGGCATTTCTGTGGATACTGCCCTAGGCTATCCATCACCGTATCTGAGATTAGATTACAATGCTTGCAGATGCATATTTTCAGGTTGTCTCTGTGTGTGTGTTGTTTGGATAATAAGGCACCAAATAAAAGCACTGGAGTTGTCTATTAGCAGAGGCATGTGACAAAACTGTTAAATTTCTTACCCGACGTTGTGGAAACAATTTGCAAATCTGTTTAACAATCACTGATTGTTTATGAAGACGTTCAGAGGTAATTGCCATCTACAGTAAGCAGAAATTTGGTCATAACATCATTATGTTTTACGCGTACAAAAAGAAAATGGCTTAACATGCACAAAATTCGATGTGTGGCACGAGTATTTGCATCAGCCAACGACAGAAAAATGTACATACATGCCCTAAGCTCTGGGTGCTAATAAGGTTAGGGTAAAATTTCTCCAGCTGCTCTACACGATTTCTTTGAAGCTGCAATGACCAAAAGCACTAGCATAAATTGCACTAAGTGGTGATTATGTACATAAAGATTCTACCTCAAATAAAAAAGTAAAAAGTGAAATAACAGGGCATTACCGTATGCATAGCGGACTCGAGCAACCCATATTTGACTTTCAAATCATTAGACATCTTATCGAGTTTAGCCTTCCCTGGTAGAAACATAATTGGCTTAATCTATAAGCTTTCAAACTTACAGCAATATGGATCCTGAATTACAGCACATTGCATTACCTATGAGAGGACCAACCTTGTGAGAGTTGTTTTTCTGCATGATGGAGCTTCTCCCTCAACCTTACAAGTTTCTCGTTGTGAAGCACTCTCCAACTGAGTTGATCATCTGCTTTACTCTGCTGATTGATACAAAAAAGTTCCAAAAAAAAAAATTTAATTAAAAAAATCCCCCTAAAACTTGCATCGTGGGGACCAGACCCCCTAAAGTAACAAGGACTTGCACGGTCATCACACTCTAGCCCACTTCTTTTTTGTAAAAAATCATATGACTACATTCCTTCCACACCGGCCATAGACCCGAATGGGTAAATAATAAACTAGATTATATCCTTTATGCAACTTTTTGAAATTCATTTTCGGGTATCAATCATCTTCTATGTATTTGATACACTTTTGATTTTATTTCAAGGCTGTATAATTACAACTTAGAAATGGGCGAACAGGAGGTTCAAGACCACTGTTCGTCTCCTTCAAACTTTTTTGCAATTTTTTTTATTTAAATGAATTTAAAAAATGCAAACAAGCAGAAACCATGGGTGGCACTTACAGTCTCTCTTCTCCTTTTCCCTATTATGTAATCTACAAGAAACAATAAGAAAGATGGATTTTAATCCTTTGTTTTCTTTCAAAGGCTCAATCTTGACATACAGCGCTGCTAACAACCTAGAAACAGAAATAGGTGTCTAATTTTGGGGTTGGGGAATGTGGAACTGGACTCGGACTACTCTTTTCGTGATTAGGACGTACTATATCCGTGATTAGGACGTACTAACTCTTCTACTTCAAATTATTCTAATTTCATTTTTTACGTAGTAATCCTTGTACTTGAGATTTTCATGTATGCATAAACAATCAAACATACCCAAAAGCAAGCTATATAAATAAATAATGAAAATTTGTAGAATGTGTAAATGTTGTTACCTTTGCAACAAGCTCCGCACTTAAACACGAGTACATCGAATCCCGTGTAGTCCTCGATGATTTCAAAGTAGTGTTGTAGTCATTCAACCTGCAAACACGAAATACAATTCATTTAACCATGCCATTCCAAGCCAAGTACTGTTCACCCAAGGCGAAATTAGGAATTGTTGAAAACAAACCTATAATTGACACAAACAACACAGATAGAAGCTTGATTTGAATTCTCACACAAGGCACAGCTACTAGTTTTCCGTGTCATCGTCCTTCACCTGTTCACCACAATAGAAAAAATAGTTTTCTTGACATACATTCCAGCAGGACAGACAAACAAGTTTTCAATTATAAACACAGATTTCATGTAAATATAAATTCATCTTAATTATGTTCTTCAAAATGATGATTACATAATAGGGCTGAAATCAAAAAGCAACAACAAAATATTAAAATCAAAATGGAATAATATCATCACACAAAACCCAGCTTAAACATGGATGAAGCCACTAAATTTTATTTAACCAGTATAACACCCAAAACCAAAATGAATGTCATCAACCCAAAGCCCAATTTCAAGCACCGGAATAAATATATCTTAAACAACCAATGAGTTGCCTCTCATTTTCCATAAGCCATTTTGTTCACGAGGACATCCATCATCCATGATATGCATTATCTACTTGTCATATCCCATCATACATCTAGGTTTCTTCATGAATGCCATGTGACAGACGCAGACCAACCCATCTCCTCCAAGAATCCAATTTTTTCTTTCCAGACACAAATCACAATAGACAAATGGAACCTTCACACATCCCATTTCCTGTTTGACAACTTGATCAAACCGATCAGTAATGACCTAGGTTGTGCTATTAACAAAACGGAATATTGGAATCGGGCGGGTACAACATGATCTTGCAAAAGAGCCACGCTGGATGCCAATTGCTTCTGTGGATCGCTGTTGAAACATTTCTATTGCATTTAAGAAATTTAGTGAGATTGGTGTAAACTATGGTGTTGAGCAAACCAATTTACGGAATAATTTGATTCTCTAAGGCCCAAGGGTTGGGTTCTTAGAGAGGAGATCAGCAAGTTCAGTAATCAGTACCACAAAGACCAATGAAACAAAAAATCAGCTTGGGTGAAGAGTCTTATTAGGATCAGAGAGTAGTGATGGGCGCTTGAGAGTGACATTGGAGTTGTGGGTATACGTTTCTCAACAGAGCGAGCGCTGAGTCGGGTTCGGAAGAGGTAGACAATCGAAGCTTATTGGATAATAAAGAGAGCTTTGTGCTCTGATAAACCACATGAATTGGTGAGGAAGGAGACTGAAGAAAACATAATTTGGATGTGAGTGGAGGTTGTTTCAGTTATATCTGGTCCATTACATTTCAATTTCAACAAACCCTAGTGGTATTATTTGGAAATTTTGTTAGAATTGCAGAGTAAAGTAAACATAGATAATAGCTGAAACACTTAAACAGATGGGGTTGAATTCACGAGGGATTTGATTAAAAGTCGATTCGCTCAAACTTGAGAAGAACTGAATTCATACCTTTCCTCGATTGGTTCGATTGAAGCTCGAAGATGATTGACTTGAGTGGCTGAATCTAATGAATGATTGGCTTAATCGACAATTGAACGACGACGCTCAGTTGATAACTAAAGAAGATGATCAAAAAGAATAGAAGCAGACACACTCCAGACCCCTTTCTCAAGACCCTTGCGTTGGCGTCTTGTTCTAAAACTTGCCTCTTTTTTTTTGCAAGGACTTGCCAGTCTGATCTCACACTTTTTTTTGGGCTGGACATTTCAGATCCAAAAACAAGACCCAACCGGAACCATCCGGACGGTTCAATTTTTAATAACATTTTGTCTTCAATGTGGATTTAAGACCAAACCGGAAGATTCGGTCCAAGCCTCAATTCAAAACCCGCCGGTTAGCAATATCCCCTTCATCATCACCATTGCTCAGTAGCAGAAGAGACATCATCTTCTCCAACTCTAATTCAATCTAAACCAATTTTTGCATTCAATCAACCACCCTATACTCCGTTACAGATTCTTCAAAAATAATATTTTTTCTCTGTCAAAATTAGGTTTTTTAGTAACAATGGCAGCTCGAATTCTCTCAATCTGAACAATCGTACTCGCTTCTTCTCCATCTGCCTGTTATATGTGATTAAGAGGTTTTTCGCTCCTGCTTTGACCTGCAAATCTGCTGAGCTACGGACTACCATTTTGATGGCCGATGACACTCCAATGTTAAAATCAGACAGTGATTTAAGAAAGGTGTAATGTTGTAAACAGAGAATTTGTATCGTACTTTAATTTACCAATTTCATGTCTTATTTATAATGTATGAGTCATGGTTTAACCAGGTCATCAATAGCGTAGTTTAGGAAGGAGATTTTCATGGATATACTTTTCTAATTAGGATTCGTGTTATAGAGGAAAACTTTCATGTTAGCCCTGTGCTCCTAGATACGTAGAAGATAGTTCTCAATCAAAGAGTAATTCGTAGGAAGAAGTTTCCCTATGCGATATGTACTATGGTATTTGCTTCCTGGTTGGAAGCTTAGAGCCATTGTAACTACATGTCCGAAGCTGATCCATGAGATATTTGTCTTAACAGGGCTTACGGGTATTGAGGATAGATGTAAGACATGTGGGCTTAGCAAGTTGTAAGAGTTAGGGTTGGTTTGGCGGACCGTATTGGGTGGGCTTCGAGCCGATTGGGCCGGATTATAGTTGGGCTGACGCTGGGGCATGCAATTTCTCGATATCATCATGACACGTTTATGGCTCAGGGTCGTGCCCGTTTTGGTGTATCATCGGCTACTCCCCCCGAGTAAGTGCGGCATTTAGTCGGTCCACTGACTCATTAAAAAGCAATTGTACCGGCATGATGATTGAATCTGAAGCGTTTGTCTCAAGCGACGCGTAACATTAATGGGTACACGACTGCTCAAGGAGAAAATGTACGATTTGTCTTCCCTATAAATAGTTGTTGCTTTGAGGAGGATTTTGCTTATTCTCATGTGTTGTTCCTTCAAGCAACAGTGTTGTTGTACAATTTGGTTTGTTTTTTGTTGAACTTTCTTCCAAGGATCTATTGTTTTTCACTTACCTCAAGCTCTTTGAGAATAGTCTGGTTGATGAAATCGAGTTAATCAGACTTCGGAATTTATATCGTATTCCAGGGGGTTTGGAAATCGTTTCCGCTTTTGGAGATTTGGCTCCAACTACACCCTCTCGGAGGTATATAAGTTTGCATCGGGTAATGTTTGGGTCAGGGCTCCGATTTTCAGTGCCAGATGATGTTTGGTGTTTCTTCCTTTATCTCCGCATGCCTCCCGCCAAATGGTTCCAAGCGGGTTTAAGATTTTGCTAGCGATTCTTCTGAGGACACATGACGCTGGCCTTTGCTTTACTCCGGTGGTGATCCATCATATGACCACTGCTTAGTTGGATCCCAGGGGCCTATGCATACTGAATTGTACTGCTTGTCTGCATCTGGTGGGCGGACGGCGTTGAGCCCTGGGAGAAGTATATGTTATTGGCTTCGGTGAATTCTTCGTACTTCAAGTTTGGGAGTCGTAGTCCCCCGATAGTTCCAGTTTGATCTTCGTAAGTTATTTTGTTGTTGCTTATTTTTTTATCCCTGATGCGACGCTGGTTTGATGTTATTTCTTTGTTTCATGGAGGTTTGTTGTTCCACCTCTTACTTACGAGGAGAGGCGGATAGAAAGGGAGTTCCTCAAGGTCCATTTGACGTTCGTTGAGGATGTCATAATGCCAGACAATATTGTGCACAACGGGTTGTTGCGGTATTCTCATGATGTCTTTGATGTGCCACGTTCACCGGCTGAAGGGGTTGTCAGTCATCATTCGAGGAAGAGAAGTCTGGGCCCAGCCCAGCCCGACTAGGCTAACAGAATTGGAGGCGAACGTGCCTCCTGTTGTTGTTATGAATAGGAGGCAATCCTCTGATCGCGCGACTTCTTCCCTTGGGCTGTCGCAGTCTGCTCAGGCGGCACCCCAGGGGGGTGGTCGCTTCCCTCTCAATGCTGCTACTTCCCATGTTGACTTAGAGGGGGAAGACATTGGACAAAGAGTTGACGCTTCATGTTATCAAGGGCCCGAGGTAGTCGTTTGTGCCCTTGAGCAGTAGTCCTGTCGCGTTGCATCCCGAAGCCCAAGGGCAAGTCCTTGACTTTGGAAAGGGGTTTTTGCGGACATGCGGATGTCGTATTCAGATGCTCTCTATCAAGTGGATTCCTTGACTGGTCAGCTGCAAAGTTCGGGTACTGTCGCGAACTTGGGGGTTGTAAAGGTCGCGACTTGTGCCATCGAGGCTGAGTTTGCGGGCATAAGATCTCAATTGAGGGCAGCCAAATCAGATTTGGCGTCAACTCGTGCCGAACTGGGATGGACTAGGGCTGAACCGGAGCGCCTAGACGTGGTTGTGGATAGATGGTCGTCCGATCTGCAGGTCCAATATACTGAAAGGAGGCGGGCGGAGATAGAATGGGCTGTCGAATGGCGACAGTTGGAATTTGAAGTTGACGAGGGGCTTCGCGCGTTCGCTAGGCAGAGTGTTTATTGTCGGAGGAGCGTTCGCACTATGTTGCCTTGCTAAGTGTGGTGGATTTCGACATGTCGGGACGGAGGTCATTGATCTCGTCAGAGGTTATTCGGGGCAGATTAGAGTTTTTGGAGCTAATCAGATAAGAGCACCCTGGTGTCAATCTTGACTTTGCCCGTTATAGGAGGGATGTTTTCGGACCAATTTTTTTTCAGGGGAAGGCTCTGGCTCCGCAGGACTAGCTGCTGAGGAGGTTGTCTCTCCTTGAAATAGTTGTAATGTCATTCCCATGATAGAAAAACAATTTTTAATGAAAGTATTGTTTTGCCCTGTACTGTCGAGTTTTCTTTAAATGTTATGTAGATTGTAGAATTTGTACTACCGGCGGAACGCCTGTTTTTGTCAGCCGAGTTATATGGACTGCCCTTGACTGTTATTGTTTATCGGTGAGTCGTTGTTGTCTGTTTGTCGCAGACTGTGTTGAGATGCTCCAAGACTGTTATCTTTCGAGGAGCGCCAATCATTTGGCAGGTTGTCGTCATCAGTGGGCAAACGCTGACTAGTCTCCCACCCCTCGGTAGTCGTAGCTCGAGCGTAGCGGACTAAACGTTGGGCACCAGAAGCCATCATCATCAGTCGCAAACTGACCAAGCTTACCTAGTTAGTTCGGCGATCATTGTTTGTTGGATAGCAATGATCTATTGGCTAGTCGTCATCATCAGCGAACAAGCATTGACTAGACTTCCACTTCATCGACAGTCGTAGTCCATGCGTAGCATACTAGGCGTTGGGCACCAGAAGCCATTGTCATTAGTCGCGAACTGACTGAGCTTACCTGGTAAGTCTGACGATCATTGTCTGTTGGAGAGCAATGATCCCTTGGCGAGTCGTCGTCATCAGCGGACAAGCACTGACTAGATTCCCACTTCCTCGACCGTCGTAATCTGCGCACAACGAATTACGTGTTGGGCACCAGAAGCCATCGTCATCAGTCGCAAACTGACTAAGCTTACCTGGTAAGTTCGACGATTATTGTCCGTTTGATAGCAATGATCCCTTAGCGAGTCATCGTCATCAATGGACAAGCGCTGACTAGACTCCCACTTTCTCGACCGTCGTAGTCCGCGTGTAGTGGACTAGGCGTTGGGCTAATATTCAAGTATGGCCATAGCCGGGATGGTCGAGGGTCGTAACGGACAACAATGGAAGTTTTAGTAAAAGTAAATATTTTATTGATAATATTTTTTGAGATGCTCTACATTCTTTGTCGTTTAAGCTCGTCGCCTTCTATGTCTTCCAGCCCTTGACCTGCAAACTTGCTGACCTGCACAAGGAACACACGTGAGCCATGAACCACCGTTGTGGTGGCCGATGGCACTCCGATGCTAAAGTCAGACAGTGATATGAGGAATGTGTAATGCTGTAAACAATAAATTTGTAGCGCACCTTAGCTTATCAACCTCGTGTCTTATTTATAAGGCAGGAGTCCTAGTTCGACCAGGCCATCGATGGCGTAGTTTAATAAGGGAATCTTCGTGGAGATCATTATCTAATTAGGAGTCGTGTTATAGAGGGGAATTTCTCTATTAGCCCTATGCTCCTAGATACGCGAGAGAATAGTTCCCAATCAGATAGTAATCCGTAGGAGGAAGTTTTCATGTGCGGTATATACTTTGGCATTTACTTTCTGGTTGGAAGTTGAAAGCCTTTGTAATTGTCTGTCCGAAGCTGATCATCGAGATACTTGCCTTAACAGGGTTTACGGGTATTGGGGATAGATGTGAGACGCGTGGGCTCAGCAAGCTGCAAGAGTTTGGGTCCGTTTGGTGGACCGTATTGGGCGGGCTTTGAGCCGCTTAGGCAGGATCAAAGTTGGGCTAACGCTAGGCCCACAATTCCTCGATATTATCATGACACGTATATGGTTTAGGGTCATGCCAGTTTTGGTGTATCATCAATATGTTTACAAATTCTTTTTCCGCATCTCCATTTGGGGGGGGGGGGGGGGGGTTCAAACCAAAAGTTTTTACGAGTTTTTAGCTTGGAAGCCAGTTCTCATTCTCCAACCCTTCAATCCATAAGTATCGACGTTCCTCGGTGATGTTGGTGACTTATAGTCTTCCAATTACTTAAGTTTTGAGTAATATCATCTATAATTTTGGTTCAAGTTGGAAGAAATGTGTGAATTACGAACTGTTTGATTTTGTATTTGTAGAAAGGAAAGAGTTTTAACTGAACCACCGATGTCGAATGAGTTGGTAGTGGTGCGATTTTGTCTATGGCTTGTTTGATTGCAGGTGAAATTGGAAATGGAAAGGGATATGGATTGGGGATAGAGAAAATGAAACAAAATATCTTGCACTGGGCTTGGGCTGAAAGGGATTGGACCAAAATCGGCTCGACCTGGCCCGGGCCGAAGTGTTGGTTAACCGGCCCCACCTGCTCCTATTTCGGTCCCCGAAATTAATTTATTTTAAGGCATGGTGGTTTTTCGGGTTTAGCTATTTAGGTTGATTAACCGGACCAGCCCAGCCCTAATCTTAGATAACTAAGTTGGTGTTTACAAACCCTTTAGTTCAGGATTGATGACTTGTTTGGACTTGGGCTGGTAGGATCCGTCCGAGTTAGAAACGTGCTCAGTACGGTGGGGGTTTGTAACATATGTTGTTTATTCTATGAAGTTTCCCTAATCCATTTCAAATGGAATTTGGAGCAAATATTTACAACAATGCCAAAATGATATGTATAAGTTTCAGATTGATTCGGTGAATAATCATCCAAATACATGTATAAATATATTGTGAAACTAGTTCAATTGAAATAACTCCAAGTCGGTTAGTTATGAAGAGTCGTTTCTGGTTGAGGATGGCAATAGTCAGATCCTGCTACTAGAAATTGTGAGCAAGGCTGTTTTAGGGATTCGATGGTAGAGGGAAACGATTTGAACCAAGATCGTAAAAAGATATCGATTAGGGTTTCGTTTGCAGATAAGGGACACACAAATTAATAATGAGGGTGTTTGCAGCTGGATAGACGAAGGGACAAATTGTGTGAAGCGGTGACAACGTATAAACTTCCCTTTTACTCAGTTGCGAGGTGGGTGGGGCAATGGTGTTAGACGGTGGGTGGGTTCAATCAAATCAAACTCATGCTATGTTTTTAACTTGCACGTTGGGGTGGATTGGTTAAGTGAGACGAGATGACGACAATAGTGGTTTTGGTGGGATGGTGGTGATAGTGGGGTAGTAGAATCTAATAAAATTTATGTTGTGGATTGCAGAGCATATGGGGACAATGGGAGGAGATGAATGGAGAATAAGATATATTTTTTCAATAAATTCTCATGAATCAATCGTCCATTGAGATTCATTTTGATAATCACATGTAGCTTATTCATTTGATACCTCCTTTTTACTATAATTGAATCATTGATACCTTGTGCAAGTCAAATGCTAATTTACTGAGAGATATATCGATATTTATGGAATGTGAAACGTCTGAACTTGATCAACGTCATTGAACAAACGATTACGACCTAATTTTATACCTAATGTGTAATTATGCAAAACTTTCGTACCCAATGTGAAATACGCCTGAGTCATGTGTAACCAAAGTAAAAATAACTCAAAAGTATTGGATATTGAATGGTATTCGGGTATTTTCTGAATGTGCGACGTCTAACTTTGGTCAGCATCATTGAACAAATATACAAAACTCAATTTGTAATTATGGTAAATTTTTGTACCAAATCCAAATGTGAATTATGCCTAAATTATGCGGACCCGAAATATAAATAACCATAATCCAAATAAAAGGCAATATTTGTCAAATAACTTTTGCTTTAAAAGATACACGTTGAGACCTTGATAATCGAAATGAGGTATGTCGCGTTTGGATAAGAGTATCTCCAATGGTAAAAGTTAAAACGGGGGTTCAATCATCCCCCATCTTAACCAAAAGCTAAATTTAGATGTCCCCCTATTTCTTCATCACTCCAACCACATCCCCTATTTTAATTTTTCAATAGTTATTTAAATATATCTTCCACTTTTTCATCCCTCTATTCATTTTGTTTTGATTTTTGGTTTTGTTTTTTATTTGGAAAATTAAAGAATTGAAATATTTTAATATAATATTTTAGATTTAAGGGATGATATGGTTGCCTATAAATTTAAGGAAAATTTGGAAGTGTTAAAATAGGGAATGTTTTAGGGGATCCATTAGAGCATACATTTTTTCACATGAGCCCCTTAAAAGAAATCCATTGGAGATGCTATAAGTGCCCAATTTTCATAAAATTAAAATCCCAAACTATTTATAATTCTAAATGTATTCTGAGGTTTAAACATTAAATTTTAGACTGTCACAAATGTTCAATCCGATCATCTTGCTATTGTAGTGAAATGGGCCCGAGAGGCAGAATGAAAAGTAATCGACAGTATAAAACTAAGAGCATCTCCAATTGTAAAAGTTAAAACGAGGGATCAACCATCTCCTATTTTAATCAAAAGCTAAATTTAGGGGTTTTCCTATTTCTTCGTCACTCAAATCACATCTCATATTTTAAAATTTTCATCATTATTTAAATACATCTTCCACTTTTTCATCCTCATATTTTTTTGTTTTGATTTTTATTTGAAAATTAAAGATTTAGAATATTTTAATGATATTTCAAAATTTAGGGGATGTTTGATTGCCTCTAAATTTATGAAAAATTAAATATCAAAATTAAAATAAAAAATGATTTAGGGGATTCCTTGAAATATGCATTATCTAACGTGAGAAAAGAGAAGATGCTCTAGGATAGGGGTGGGCAAACGGGTCGACGATCCGCGGGTTCAACTCGAACCGGACCGTTTTGCTCTAAACGGTCCGGATTTTAATTATGACTTTTTTGATACGGTTCGGATCGGTCCGGATCCGTTATAAAACGGTCCGGTCCCGGTTCCAATTTTTAAAAATGAAACGGTCCGGGTTGGACCCGTTTCAAATTACATTAGTTATAAAAACCTAAATATGAAACTAAACTAAGTAACTAACTAAGTCTAAGGGTCTAAGAGTCTTTACTCTTTAGTTCTTTACTCTTCAAGTCTAACATTGAAGTGAGCAGTGAGCATCCTCCTCTCGCAGGCCGCCTCCCGCCCTCCCCCGCACCCCAGGCCGCCTCCCCCTCTCGCATCCTCCGCTAACGGCCGCTAAATCAGGTTCGTCTTCCTCTCCTCGCTGATTCGTGATCTTCTTCTCCTCGCTGAATCAGGTTCGTCTTCTTCTCATTCACATTTTGAAGAACAACTTTGATTTATATTGTACATTTGTACTAATTTCCTCTCATCTCTGGTCTTCTTCTCTTCCCCTCTCTTTTCTGTAGCCGCATAGCCCGCATCCTCTCCGGTCTGCTCTGATTTCTTGAAGAACTGATCTGCAGAATAAGAAGGAACTGATTTCTTGAAGAACTGATCTCAGTTGTGACAGTTGACCAGATATTTGAGGGAACATTTAGAAGGCAAGAAGAGGATGACTTTGGTGCGTTTTTTTAATAACACCAATTTAGTTTCCACTTATTATGTCCATATTCTGATTCTGATTGAGCTACATTCATTTGGTTCAAAATCTTCCCTTGTTTTACGTACAAGCTTCGTTCCCAAAAACTGTGAGAAAATTTCAATTTCAAGATTGTCATCAATTTGAAGTTAATCAGGGACATCATTAAATTTTTTGAAGAGATAAACATTTATCTCGTTATTCCTTGATTAAATCACTTATTCTGCCACAGTGATGGTTTTGGGAAAAAGACAGAGATGTTCATATTTATCAATAGCAGATAAGTAGTAGTGGAGATTCATTTCTATAAAATGGTATTTGTATGTTTGGGTCTAAGATTCACTCTCTCATCCAATGGCATGGTCTTTCATTTGGTAATGTGTAAACATTTTTTTTTCTCAATGTTAGGAATTCATTATTGACTTCTCCATATCTGTGAGTTCTCATAAGCTTAAAGGGTGCTCTTATTGGGTTCCATGATCCGACATGGCTATTGACATTGTCCCTCATCAAGTAAATGGGTATTGCAAGAACGGTCATGACTTCAGCATGAGGGAACTGCTAGTTGCTTGCAGGTACATAAAGCTGTGTGGAGCTTGTCCTTGTTGCAATTATATAGCATTGCTTAGTGCCACAGTTGGCCTTCCGGTATTTGCCATTTCTTGACAGAATATCGTGTTATGGTTCATTATAGCAGAATTTTAACTTTCCATACTATCTTCTGGTTGAACAAAACTATGGCGCACATTATGACAAAGCAGTATTTGGAATAGTAGGTGGTCCAGTTAAGTTACTTGAAAGTTCAAATGCTGGAAATGTCTCGCAGGACTTGACAACAAACCAGTGGACCTATAAGGTATCTAAGGATGACAATTACATATCTATAGGAAGTAGAAAATAACTTATATTATCTATTCAAGTTCATTCATTGATCTGTTAGTCCTTTGATGTGATAAATTGACTCCTGATGGCTGGGAATAGTCCATCAAACTCTAACATGCATCAATTGGTCTGCAATATTTCTTCGTAGTTGGGGTCTTTCTTAGCAGAGTATGCTTAAGATAAGTTTGTTATGCACTTTTTGCAATATTAGCTAAAGAAAATAGTGGTGATCATTTATGAGAATACATGGGCCAACAAGCTGGAGTTGTTTACAAGGCAGGTCAGCATTCATCAGTAAGCTAGATGTCTAGGTTGGGTTATGTGGAAGAGTATGTATTACTTGAGGTATAAATGCAACAAATGTATCAACAAAACGTCTCTGTACTTATACTGTATCAACAACATTCAAACCTGTTACTTTCTTGCTACTGTTCTATGTTTCAGTTCCTAATCATTGATGTGACACATTTTCTTGAAAACCATGCAGGTAGTAGCTGAAAACAAAGGTGGAGTAGTGGCCATGATTGAGGGTCCTCATTGGTGTTGACACATTGGTCCTATTTGAGGAACTCGACGGCAATTCTTCACAAGTGAACTTCCAGACTGTCACTATAGGAACTATATGTGCCAACACCAATGAGGGTAACACATTGCAGTTTTCTTGCCAAGGCATTCAGAGCATCTCAATTGCCCTGTGCTTGCACTTGATTAGGTTGAATGCTGTAAATTCCTGTTGTGGTGGTGAATCAGCAACAGTTCAATTGCCCTGTGCTTGCACTGGTGATAGTGTATTGCACTGTGCTTGTGAAGATTTACTTAGAAGGTTTACTTGATTAAATTTCACACTATAAATTCCTGTTGTTGTAAACTCCAAGTGATCAATAAGTGACCTTTTTTTCAGTAGGTTTTTATGGTTGATTGAATCTGTGAATTGAGAGTACTATGTTCGACAACACTTGTATGTATGCAAATTCATCCACTATTCATGTTTATGGGATCTTTGTACTTCAAATCTCATGTCAATAAGTTTCTGTGACGTTAATTCAACACTATTCATGTTTATTGGGATCTTTGTATGCAAATTCAACACTTGCAAACATTGTTGTTGCTACTTGCTACAGTTTTAGTGAATTAGTGAACTGCAGCTTGCTTGCAATTGTTGCAGGAAGTTCACCTTCAAGCAAATTCCCATGTAAACTTAGATTATTATACATTGTCAGATTCTGCAGTTTTCATTTCTCCAATCCAACCTATGAGGTTTTCCCACGAACCAAGCAATGGTTTAAAAGTTTTTTAGATTAACATCATGTTGATTTTCCAGTGTGCCTATTTTCTTCCTTTATGTTTGTCTTGTGCCCTCGCCCCTAATCTATCATATACTTAGATTTGGAACCGTTTGAAAACGGTTCGAGTTAGGTTCGGTTCCAATATTCAAAATGAGGGGATCCGGACCGGACCGGATTCGTTAATTTTAAACGGTTCGAGTTAGGTTCCTTCAAATTTGGAACCGATCCGGACCGGACGTTACGAAAGTCGAGGAGCCTCTTCAGGTGGGTCCCAAAAGTGGACCAGCAAAACCCCACTGTATATTTGGCAACCAAAAGCACAAAGCACCGCTCTTTTATTTTTCTCTCATCTTTTTCTCTTTCTTTCTGCTGTAGTTACTTCCACTTTAACTCATCCCAATCTCTCCTCTCTCATCCATCATCTCCCCGTTTCATCTTCTCAAAACCCTAAAACTCCCTCGTCTCTCTCGCCCCTCTCCATTTCTCCTTCTATCTCACATTCTACAACTCTCTACACAGCTCTGTAGCTCAATTTCTCTCTCAAACTGTCTGAATCTCTTCCCTCAACTTGTTGTTTGGTGCCTAGAGCCGGTTAGGGTCATGACTTTTCTGCTTTAATGTGGGTTTCTTCTTTAGCTTTAACTTCACAATCTTTGCAGGGGAGAGGAAATGGCGTCCGGTAGCAGTAGCAGAAGTAAGAGTTGTCTGACACCTGTAAAGAGACCTCGTGTTGAATTCTTAGATGAAGATAGGGTTTACAGGTTCAAGGTGTTGTTACCTAACGGCACATCTGTTGTGCTAGAGTTACATGAACCTCGAAACGAAATGCCCCTTCAAGACTTTATTCATCACCTCAAACACCAATACTTCACCACTGTCAAGTCTTACCATCAAAAGAGGAAGATTTTGTGGAGTGCTGATATTTATGTGCAGGATGCTTTTGGAAACAATTTGAATAAGAATTTCCCTTTTAGGGGTTTTGAGCCCTGTAAACTTCACTATCTTACTCTCCATGTAAGTTTCTTTTGCTTTATTCGTTCCATTTTATTTATCTGTCTCGGATTTTGACAAAAGATCTCATGAATGCTCTTTGCCCTTTTCTGATTTAGGATGGGGCCGAAGATACTGCCGATACTTTTGAGGTAAAGGGTTATTTTCAGCAACTTCTTCATCATGCCTTTCTTTCTTTGGTTATTTACCAAGTTCTACTTCATGCCTTTCTTTCTTTTCTTGTCGATTTCACACTAGTCTTTTATTCAATGTATGTTAGTAAAATAATGTTAAATGCAATATGTTTAATTGTTGTGTATGGAAATTGTCAAACCCACGAGCCTTGAGAGAAAAAAGGACCCCTCAGTGACCCCCATTTTAGTGTCTAGACAAATTTAAAGATTAATTGTTGAGAAAAAGAGCTGTTTCTCCTTTATTACCACTTAGAAATAATATGTTCATTACGACATGCTAGTGTTTATTGGAGTAAATTTATTTGACGTCCTGTCTAGCCTAATTTTTAAAGTTAAAAATTGGCATCACATATATACTTGAGCTATCAGATAGATTTCAAATGTAGTTAATCTGCCCCTAGAGAGTGTGATCAAGACCTTCTAAAAATGTTTTTGTCGGGGATTGATAAACCATTTCATGTGTGTTTTGGGCGTCATTTTTGATATTCCATTTCATGTGTGTCTTTGATTGGGAGAGTTTGTTTCATTTGTAATCACTCCCTTTGTTAGCCAATAGCCATGTGCTCCCCTCAGTGTCACCATTGGCCATCATATATCTATATAGGGTTAATTAGCGATGCCTCCTATTATAGCAATGACCCCTACATATCTACATATCTAATTGTTCTATTAGAGACAAAATGCCCCTGACTAAATCGGAATAAAAAGAAACCCAAATTTTTACATCTCTGGAAATTAAAATGACAAAAAAATTCGACAAACACCTCGAGATAAAAATGTATCTCGAGGCATATTTAGGGTGAAATTGAAAAGAAAAAAACAATTTTTTGTCTTCTTGGATTGAACCTAAACCCAACCCACTCACCTCCAACACCTTGGCCACCCCCCCCGGCAGCACACTCACAGACCTCCCTCCATTCTCCACTCGCCAACACTTTCCCTCCTTCAATCCCGTGCAAAATCTATGCACCTTCACCAAGAACCTTCACCCCTTTCAAGAAACCCTCGCAAATCAACTTCCAATCTTCAAGACTTGGATGCTCGATCACCAAATATTATACCATTGTCCAAGATGGACAAAGAAAACCTGAATGGTGAAGCGGGTGATGTTGGAGATAGATTGGCTGGGTTGCAGAGTGTTTATTTGGTTGGTAGGGTTGATGGTGGTAGGTGATTGATTTTATTTCGACGATGGTGGTTGGGTGTGTAGATTTCAATTCAGATTGTTGGAGGTTGGTGGTGGTGATCATGGTATTGCTGTATAGAAGGTGGCTCGCTTGGGATCAGATTCTGTTGGAGACTACAAGTAAGTAATTTATAAAAAAATAATTATCAATCCGTTAAATTTGTCTCTCTATATACTTTTCATCTCGAGGTGTTTGTTGCATTCTTCATCGTTGGATTTCGTAAAGATTATTTTCTTGTTTTGCATTTAGATTTAGTCAGGAGCATTTTTGTCCCAATAAGAATAATTAGACAATCAACGTTCATTGACTATGAGTTCAGGGGGTGGTGCCACTAGTTTTGGTCTCTGTTAAAAAATCGTCCTAGGTGCGGGTTTTTGATTTTTTTTTGTTTTTATTTCCAGTTCTAAAAAAATAAAAAATTTAGACTTTTTTTTTTTTTTATACATTTTGCATATTTATCTTGGCATTGATTTGGAAGTAATTTATATGCTATTATGCTTAACTTTTATAAATTATAACTTATAATAAAAAAAGAAAACCACCTAGGCTCCGATAGGCCTTTGGGTGCTAGTCCTCTGCTCGTTGCCCGCCTATCGCCTAGCAAGTTTTAGAACTTTGATTTTGGTAATTAGGGTGGTCATTGCTAATAACCGATTTATAATAGGGAGTAACCCTAATTAACCCATCTATGTATATACATATATATGTCGGTTTGACTGATAAAAAGAGCATCAGGGGTTGATTATCTCATTGAAATTTTTATTTGAGGAAAAAACGAACATTATATGTAATATTAAGAGGAAAATGTTAGTAAAAATTAATACCAAAAACAAAAGCAAAGCGTTATCCAAAACAACAAATTTCTCAATTATACCTGAATATGTTTGGTAATTTTTTGCCAATCCATCCCCCACCCCCTCCCCCTCCCCCTCCCACCATGGAAGTTAATTCATCTGGCCTTTCACCTGATCATGACATGTTTCCAATCCTTCGAAGATCTTATGGTTCCGTCTTTCCAAAATTCCCAATGTATCACATGTGGAAATTCATAGTTATTATCTTTTCGTGTTTAAATAACATGTGAAGGGTTATTATTGAAAGGGGATTTTATGGAATTAGATGAATTCCTTTGTGAAATCCTTTGCATGTGTTGGCGTTAAATAATAGGGCCTAAATGTCTTCTTATGCACATGAAACGTTGTTGTTATTACATTTAGTGTCATCGCCATGATTATTACGATGATAATTACAGTGTTGTGACCCTTTCAAATGGTTCAAGTTTCTACTTGAGGTCCAAATGGTTGGGTATATGCAATCTATTAGGAAATGTAGTAACTAGGCTTTAAAATTTGCTTTTTCTTGTTCGATTCTAAATATTACGTAGTTATTCTTATTGTTGTAAGTGAGAATTGGGGATTTTGTTTTTTTTTTGTCTCCCCCACCATGTGTATGTATTTCAGCTGCTGATTTGCTGTTTGATGACACTTTTTGGGTTGTTTCCGCATTTGATTACCTTGCGTCATTTAAATGTAACCACTAACCTGGCTTTGAAGATTGTCCTTGCATAGAAATATACCTCATAAACTTCGGAAAATTGATTGGTTAAAGGAAAGGATTCGTTATTGTTTTATCAAATAGAGTAATACTGTTCTTGTACATCATAGGCGTATAATGAGTATGGCCATGGTGCTATTGAGTTTAGTTTTTTGCGAACACTATATGACTCAATTGGCCTTATTAAGATTTCATTCCTTGCAGGCCGCTCTTTGCGCTGAGTTCTATCTATTATTTTTAATCTTGAATGACATTCATGAACATTTGATGGATTTGTTCTTGTTGACTTCGTAGAATATGTGGGACTTGACGCCAGATACAGAAATGCTAATGGAGCTTCCTGAAGAATATACATTTGAAACCGCTCTTGCTGACTTAATTGTATGTTTATACCCAATGTTTCTAGTGATTGATGCAATTGTATGTTAGTTGATTTAAGCTTTTGGTTTGTGCAACCACTTATTTTATTTGGATTTTGTACCTTGTATCACTTACCAGGACAATTCGTTGCAAGCAATATGGTCCAATGGTCCCAACGAGAGGAGATTAGTTTGGTATGTCTGTTATGGTCCCTTATATTTGGTTGACATTGATGAATTGTTTATTGGACATCATTATCCTGTGAGGTCTCATTATCATTACTTGCTCTAGAGCACCATGACCATACTCATCATATTTGGCAATATGGTGTTTATAAGTTGCAAAAAGGATCAGGATCTGCTTTGCAATTAGATCAATTCCCTGGCTTTGGCATTGATCCCTTTGGGGATTATTAATGAAATTGAATTCCTTGGTTGTATGTTTGATTTGGCCAGTTTATTCAAGTTGTAACAGGGAGTTTGGTTGTGGGTGGCGGGTGTTTGCTTGTCAGTTACCTTCTCAGACCCCCCGTGTCTGTATAAATTTTTTATTTGTCTCAAATATATTGCACCCCTTTAGATTAATAAAAAAAAATCTATTAGATATTTACTAAATGAAATAAAAATCCAACCTTTTTTCGTGAAGCAACCCTAGTTGGCTTATGATAAGGGACCCCATTTTCTATAATTTATTAAGTTGCTAAGACTCTACAATTACTTGAAGCTAGACACAAATTTTGGCCTATTTCATTCATGTAATCACAAGAATCATGCTTTAAATAAAAAGCTTAATGCATATGTTGGCATGTCTCAATGTCCTTAATTTTTTTATTCTCTCACACACTCCCACCTTTTCTTATCACACACACTCCCAACTTTTCTTATAGGTCGGGCGTTTAAAGAAGTGTCTTTTATACATCCAATCTTGTACTTCAGTAGAAGGATCAACGTTAATAAATGTAGAATTTTCATATATTTGAACTCTCGTGTCAAAATCTGAACTTTTATCAAATGGTCACGCTGCTGCTCGCTGCTCCTTTGCTCTAATATATTTTGTTTTAGTTCTCACAACACTTACATGGCCGATTAGTATTGTGATTACATCCTGTGGAAAGTTGCATTTTTGTTCTGCTGCATTTAGTTTCATTAATTATGTAGGATTCTCAACTGTGAAGGTTACTGATCCTAACACGACGATCCTATATATCTTTGTAATTTGTGTAGTGTGACAGTTGATCCGAATGGGATTTCAGTTTTTGATTCTGGCCCTGGCATGGACTCCTCTGACAAAAATTCTATAGTGAAGTGGTATGACTGCATACTTCAAACATCAGTGTTTTACATTCTGTGGTCTTAAGTTGTACGAAAGCACAACTTATTATGCCGTACTTAATCGAACGATCTTAGATTTATTTTAGTTTTAGGAAAATGTTAAAAGCTTTGAATTTCTTACTTCACGCTGAAATTGATAAGTCCGAATTGTATGCACTCAGGTGTAGAGTCACTTTTGTTTAGTTCCTGGGTATGATTCAAGATTACAATTTATTCTGCTCTAGAGTTTGGGTGCAGATGATGCGGAGTCAACCAGCTTCTTGAAAAGAAACGCTTGTGCTTTAAGTGGTTTTTGATTTAATTGGTCTTGGCTGCAACCATTTCGACAATCGTCACTAAGTAATAGATTTATAGACACTTTGGGTTCCTAGGAATCTGTGGTTCTGATGTAAGGCACTGTAAAATCTTTTAATCAACTGCCAACAACGGGGCCATCATAGGATCAAGTCAAGAAAAAACCTTTCTGCTGGTGCATGTCTTTGACTTTATAACATTTTGAATAATTAAATTTGAAGTCATACTTTGTCACGTTTTAGTTGTAATGGTGAAGCCTTTTCTAAGCAAAGTAAATTTATTTACTTCTAAGAACCTTCAACAATCAATTAGGCAAACTGCAAACATCAAATCAATATGTTGTCAGTTAACAAATTTGCATCTTATATTCTTATCACAAGATCAATATACAAGCATGAACACTGGTCAAAGTTAATGATTCTACTAATGTTTGTGCAAATAAGTCACACAGGAGTTTCTACAGTCAATGATTGTTGCTTTAAAATTTAAGAAGTTACTTTTATTTTGTTTCATTTGATTCTTCAGTGCTTCATGCTAAAATGTTCTTAAGGCTATATTCATTATAAGCTCGTTTCAAACTGTAAAATTATATTTTCTAGGGGGAAAATGGGTTCTTCTCTTCACAGATCAGCTAGAGGACAGGGTATAGGTGGGCATCCTCCATATCTGACTGTAAGTTCTACCTAGAAATTTCAAAAATTATTTATTTATTTATTGGCATATATTTAAGTTATGCACATCTTCATGAATGTGAGTTTTTTAATAGATAAAAAAGGTTGGAATCAGACTCAATTTTCTTAAAATTGATGGATACAAGGGCTACAACAACATGTAGCATTAATCACAGTTTTTCAATGGGAAACCCTACTTCTTACCATCTTTAGTAACCTTATCATCAAGTACTTCCAAAATATCAAAACGGATGTGGCAGAAAGGGGGATGTGTTTGGTCAAAATTTCTCAAAATTGATTCAGTTTTAAATGTCAGGATGAACAGAGTATGTATTTAGTTATGAATATATTGAACAATTGTTGGACCACTAGTGGTGGCATGTTACGGATAATTCACGTGTACCACTGAGCTGTGGTGTCATCCCAGCCAAAGTTTATTCAAAACCTTAAGTTCCAGGCATCAATATATCACAACTCTATCGTTGAGCATGTACACAGAAATTGTGCGCGCTTTGTTGTTTGACTGAAACTGTGTAAATACTATATGAAGTGAAGGGGCATGAAATGTTAGTTACCATTACTCCACTTCTTGGTAATGCAGCCTTTCTTTGGCATGTTTGGTTATGGAGGAGCTATTGCGTCGATGCATTTAGGAAGGTATTTACTTTCAGGTTATCTGTTTTTGACACAGCTTTTATTTGTTGCAAATAGAATTTGGATCCAATTCCATTAGTTCCGATTCAATCTTTTGTAAACTGACCTGGTGGGTCTGTAACCTTGTTTTTCTTGAGAGCCTCTCACTCGCTATGTTTCTAAATATATATTTCCTGTGTTTTTGTTGATTATAAAAAGTAAATAAATCCTTATATTGCTGTTTGATATCACATTACCATGTTTGTAGGCGTGCTTTAGTTTCTTCAAAGACAAAAGAGTCGAAGAAAGTCTATACTTTACATCTAGAAAGGGAGGCTTTACTTAACAGTTCTGGTGAAAAAACTTGGAAGGTATTTTTGTTGACTATTTTGTAGTAGACTCTTACTTATTTATTAATACATAATTGAACCTGTTTACTAAGACATGAATTGGTAGTTTAAAATTATGCTGCTGATTTATTTTTACTATTTAAAGTAATGTCCCTATATTGTGGATATCATCCACATTGGTCCAATCCCTTCTAAGGTTTTATTCGACTTGCAAGTGTTTGAAAATTTGAAATGACTAAAGACTATGTACTTGAAAATCATATGCACATAAGTTTCACTCGACATGCATCTTGTTGTTTCATGTACTTTATAACTCTCTAAATTAACTTTTTTGAAGTGCTCTGCAATTCCTCAATTTCAATGGTTTCAATGGCAGATATTTGTGTGGACTTGAAAATTTAATTCAAAGTTGCATTTTATATAAGAAATCATAGCTATTCTAATCGTTTGTTTGTAACAGACTGATGGTGGTTTAAGAGATCCACTGAAAGAAGAGTTTGATTTATCTCCTCATGGAAGTTTTACAAAGGTTCTTCTTTGCCTAGCACTTATATTTGTTGTGTCTTTTTAGTAATCCTTCTTTGGATCATTCTAGTGCCTGTAGCTCGGTGTTTCTGCTTTCTTTTTTCCTTTCCCCTTTTTTTGTAGTCTTATGGGCTTAGCCTTTCACCAATTTATAATTCTACAAATTTTTTATCCAATACTATATATATCTGTATTCCTGATATATATACATACATATAACCCTAATACTATATGTGTCTTTGCCTTTATGAGACTCCTGTTACCTCTAGGTCCTCTCATTATATCTCTAAAAGAGAATCTTGTTTTTCAGAAGAAAATACATTCTAAATTGAAGAAATCGGTATTTATGTGAGAGGTTGACATAAAACAAGGAAAGTTCGGATGTGGGATGGATGGAGATTTCTTCTTTAGCGGTTACATTGCATGTTGAATAGGAATTGAGTCGACAATGTTGTTGGAGGAGGTCTGGACAAGATCTCATTTGAGGGTGGAGCTTGAGAAAATCCTTTGAGAGGAGGAAACTGAGGGGAGTGCAAATCCAGAATCAAATGATTTGAAGGGGATAAATGGCCTTACCTTGGATTTTAGGTAATGTTTGGATCTGCTTTGTGATGAAGCAATGAGGTTGTTAAAGAACTTCCAAGTTCAGCCTTTTTAGGTTGGAGAATCAATACCACTTTCATCAGTCTAATTCCAAAAAAAATGGAAGGTGCAAGTGAAATGATATGAGATTTTTGGCCTGTTAGCCTCATTGGAGGGTTGTACAAGGTGATGCTAAAGCTATGGCCGTAAGACTCAAACCTTGTTTGAATGCGATCGTTGGTCTAAGTGACTGAATGAATGCGCTTTCATAGGAGACTGCCACCTCTTGAATTGAGGTTTTGGCGGCTAATGAGTTGGTGAATAATGAGTAGGTGGATTCAAGATTGAGAAGTGTCTCTTAGGTTTGCTATGCAAAAGTGGATATTGATAAGGCTTACGAAGTGGGATTTTTGTAGTGGTGCATGAGGAATACAAAGTTTGGAGAAATGGGGAGGGGAGGGATGGGTGAATACATGCATCCTCATATAGTTGAAGGGTAACTCATCATTAATTTGTGGTTGTTCTAATTGGACGGCAATAATGAAGATGGGTGCAACATAAGCTTAATCATTTTCAACTTTCTTTTGGGCTTAAAGATTTATTTCTTAAATGGCGTGGTATATCGGTTGCGTGACGGTGCAAATAACATGTTGGCATCCGATAATTTAGCAAGTTTTGTAGTTTTCCTTTTGTCATTTTGGGGATTCAGTTGGGACAGATAGTCATAATTGAGATGATAGGTAATAGGCTTGCTAAATGGAAAAAAGCCAAGCTCTCATGTGAAGTGGGGTTTGGTAGTCGACCTCTCCTAGTTATGAACAAAGCCAAGCTCTCATGTGAAGTGGTTATGATGGTAGTGGTGGAAGATGATACTACGTGGAAGCAAGTCATTAAAGGAGCCATGAAGATTGGGGAATACATACCATTAAAGGAGCCTCTTCAATTGTAGTTTCGTTCTTGTATTTTCTGTTCCTAGTGACATGCTCAGTCATTTATCTTCCCCTTGTTTATTGCAATCATATATTTTCTGTTTTGTTAATAAAAAAAAAAAAACTAGATTAAGGACTACAAACCAATTAGTTTATCTCCTCCATTGGAAAGTATTAGCTATGAGAGGCAAACCTCATATGCATAGACTTGTCTCTCCTTTCCAATCATCAGTAAATCCAGGGAGACAACTTATGGATGGCCTCTTATTGCCAATGAAATCATTGATTCTATATTAAAATCAGGCATTGCTGGAGTTGTTTGCAACATTGTAACAAGGATACTCTATTTCTACAAAAACACCTGTAAGATACTTGTCGATGTTCATTGATACTTCCATCCTGTGCAGTTAAACCGGCGATATAAAGGAGGTATACCTCCTTTATATCGGGTAACGGAGCAAAAAAATTTCGCGGTCAAATTTCACGGCAGCTATATAACGCTCATTTAACGGCCGTTATACATATAACGTTATATGTTATAACGCCGTAATCTCGTTTTATAAATATCTGTATCGATTTTTTTTTTTTTTCCAGATCTTTCTTTTTCGGATCTAAGAAGGGAGAAGAAGAAGAAATCACTGGAAGACAAAGAGAGAAGAAGAAGGAAGACGAAGAGAGAAGAAGAACAGATCTTTCAAGTCTAAACTGAAGAAGACGAAGAGAGAAGAAGAACAGATCCTTCGATCCTTCGATTTCAAGTCTGAACATATAAGATGAAAGAGAGAAGACGAAGGAAGACGAAGAGAGAAGAAGAACAGATCCTTCGATTTCAAGTCTGAACAGATCCTTGAGCTTCGCATTCACAAATCGATCCAACCCTAGCTCAAGAGCCGAGACTCAGTCGCTCAAGCTCTTCAAGTAGAGATCAGTTTCAGTGATAACAGAGGATTGTTGTTGAAGAATGTAAGAGGAGGAAGAGTGAGCTGAGCTGAAGTCAAGTTAGGGTTTTGTTTTGCAGCTGTAGTTGAGAGCAGCAGAGCAGAGGGTGCTCTGTCTCTCTTGGCATTGACAAGAAACTCAGTCCCTCTGCTTCTCCCTTTTTATAAGAATAAAATGTATTTTTCTATTTCCAGTTTCAAAAGGAAAGTTAATATTCTTTTTTTTTCAACTTTTCTATTTCCAACTTAAAGGTATAACATTAACAATGGTGGTATCATCATCGCGATGGCGAGAATCACAAGAAAGAGGACACCGAGACTGTCACGTTGGCCTAATTGTGGTTGTTAATTTATGTAAAAAGGGTGAGTGAGAGAGAGAATAGTAAAGAAAGGAAAGGAGGTCAAAAAGTTGACAGTGAATTTGGAAATAGGAAAAAGAGCGCACATGGGGGTGTTGGGCGAGCATCATAACACTAAATTTAACTCCCTCCTCCTCCTACACTTATTGATGATGATGAGATCGCCGCACAAATAAATATATATACAAGAGGTATAAAAATATGTTTCAAATTATGTTTAGTGATTTACATTTTTAACTAATACATTAAATCATAAATACTTATTAATACATTAAATCATAAATACTTATTGGAGGTATAAAAATATATTTAAAAAATATATTTTATTATATACCGATATATACCGATATATTCCGATATAATCCGATATAACTTGTAACGCTCGTAGACCGTTATGGGTCCGTTATCCGTTTTAACTGCATAGCTTCCATCAGACACCGTGCTTAGACCATCAATATATTTACATCTTTGAAAATTTTAATTATTTACTAATGTTATAAGGATATTGTGAGAAGTTAGTAGTACATGAGTGACGTGAGGTGATTGAATGTGTATGATTAATAATTCAAAACTCGTTGCTAGAAAAGTAAATAATACTAAATGCAGAGGCATGTCCCCACTGTATCCCGAATTGTGTTTTTTTGGCTGACTTGTCAGGCACCCATTTCCTACATAGGTTTGCAACCTTGATTTTGTTAAGGCCTTTGACACCATCAGCTGGGAGTTCATTGATTACCTTACAGGACCTGTTTCTTAGAATGGCTGTTGGGGTTAGATCGATGAGTGGATTATCGTCTTTCTCAAGACTTCTCAGTGAAGATCAATTCCTCATGAGTGGCTACCTTCATGGTTTTTTAAAGCATCAAGAGAGATTAGGCAAGGAGATCCTTTGTCTTCCCTAATGTTTTCCTTGGTAGGTGAAGTTCTCAGCCAAATGATTATCAAGGCTGAGCAACTCAATCTTATTCAGGGTTTCAGAATTATTGAGCTAGGCACCTCTGTTCCTATGATCCAATATGCAGAATGACAATTCATTTTCTTGGTCCATGCCATGATCAGTTGGAGCTCTTCAATTTGTTTTTCTTTGGTTTGAAGAGCTAGCTATCAATGTTCACAAATCCACTTAATTTCCAGTGTGTGGGGGAAGTGGGTAATCTTGGAAAGTTGGTTGACATTTTGAATTATAGTCAAGGTTGACTGCCAATTATATACCTTGCAATACCTCTTATCCATTCTCCAGAGATCTATAGCTTGCCATATGTCAATAAGCATTTCTAATCTCTTTTATTGGTGCTCTCTTGGGGGGAAGGTCAGGTCTCTCAACCAAAGGTTTGTGGCTATACGAAAAGTTCCTTTTGCCACTCTCTGAGTTTTGTGGAAAAAGGCAATAACAAGATCTTGAACGAGCAAAAGAATAACATCATCTCTCACCAATTCTGTCAAATCTTTGGTATGGCAGTAGGGTGTTTGTTACCTTTCAAAATTTATTACTTTTCAACAGTTTCATTTCTGTATTTTTAATTGGGCCAATTTTTCTGTGTAAGCGTTGTTATAGTTTGGTGTATTGTTGCTACCTGACCCTCTCAATCACTAGCTTTGTATTTCTTTTTCCTTTTTCTTACTGAAATCGGCTGTTTTATAGTTTAAAAAATTTGTTTAGATTAATTTCTTTGTTGGGTCAGGCCGATATGCCCATAGTTATCAAGTAGAGTTGGGGCTTTGTTAGAAGATTAGGGTTTAGAAAGCTTGACTAACAAGCAAGTTTGGTGATAAGTTAGGCTGAACAACCAACCTTGTAAATGAACTTGATTTGAATTAAAAATTTTTGGTTGATTTATCAGTTTATTTATTTCCATTTATTTTCTAGCAATTTGGTTTTGTTTAATTTCAGTATCAGTTCAGGCTTCATTAAAAAGGGTTTTCGGTGAGTTCTTATTTCTAACTCCTGATATGTACATATTCCTACCTTCGGATCATTTTGTAAACTTTCTGGTGAAGTTGGTTTGAAGAAGGTCACTGCTGCTAGAGTGATATTCTTAGTTGATGTTGGTGCGAAAGAAGGATATGTTGGAGAATAGGGGCATGGGAATTGATACTGATTGGAGTGTGTAGTTCTTTACACATCTTTTTCTCCACTGTCTTTGGATAGTGCTTCACACATCTTAAGAGTGCAACTACCTGTAATTGAAAACTATTCTCTACTTTGTATGCCTATTGTTTGCACTCTAAATTTGGGACAAATCTGAACTATTTTTCTTTTGTATTCGTTTTCAATGCTTATATTTTAGTTTAGGTTTAAGTTGCATAACTGTACCCACTCTTCTTGATTGTTCATATGGCAGGTTGAAATTTTTGAGCCAAAAGTAAAAAGCTTGGATACATATCAACTCAAATGTAGGCTGAAGGACATATACTTTCCCTACATCCAGGTTTTTTCACTTGAGGCTGGATGCATCCATTTGCTAGTATTTTTTTTTTTTTTTTTTAATAATCATTTGACTCTTATTGGTGTTGATGGATATAAAATGGCTTGTGGTGATGAAACTGCCAAGTAACTTTACTCAATGTTCTTTCGAGAAGAGTATTTCATACCTGAGCAAAACCTGTTTCCCCGTTTGAGGAAAGTTTATTTCTTCTGTAACTTTCTTTAAAAGAGTCTGTTTTAGATGCTATTTGTGACTATTTTTTCCTTTCATTTGGTAATTTTCAATTATCTGGTAATCACTTAATATCCATTTTGACAAAACGTGGCCTTTAAGTCCTTTTAGAATTTTAGTTGTTGTTTCAGACTATGGATTTTCTTTGAAGTCAGTCTATATAAAGAAAGCACTATAATCAAGTTTCTTCAATTTTAAATGAATAAAGAGTTGATTTTAGAGAACAAAGTTTTTTTTTATTGTGTTCTGTTTTTTCTATGCTATCATTTGTTTCTCTCCTTGTCTAATTCTTCTTTTATTTTCCTCTCTATTTCTTCCCTTCTCTACTTCTAATTTCCTCGAAGAGCACGAGGTTCTTTTACTATTTGGGATTAATTGGGCTTTCTTTTCGTGGTTTGGTCTACCCAATAATGAGGATTCATCCAAAGACGCTAGTCTAGATGAGTTCGCTACTAAGTTTGAGTTTAACAAATTTGTAGATTCAGTCAAAGTTTATGGAAGAATATCTTGCAGCTGAATACAAAATCATGGTAGAATCTTGTGCCACTCAGGATAAGTTCATGGGAGAGATTTGAAGCATGCTTGCATCCATGAACCTTAAACTCCAAGGACAACAACAACCTTCGAAAAAAAGCATCTCTTGATCCTTCCTCTTCTTTACCCTCCCATTCAAACACTACGCACATCACCACCACATGTTTTCCCAGACGTCAAAGACTCGTACGAATATATGATGATAAGTGATAATCTCAAGATAAAGGAGATTTACATTTTGGAAGTTGTTTTTGTTATGGACAATCAACATAGGCAAAACTGAGGGTTGATGCTGTTCTCATGAAGAAGGATGTCCTAATGGATCATTCAAAGGAGGATCCACTTTAGATTTCACTTAAGTTGGGAGATTTATGCAAGAGAGTAATGGACTAAGAAATTCTTGGTAGACTTGAAAAAAAATTTAGACGTTTCTATTTCAATAAAAAGTTTTGTTTTCTTATTGGTGTCACTATTAGAAGAGCTACTTTTATGTTTTAAACAGCGTAGGAAGCTTGAAGATTGGAAGTTGGTATCTATATAAGAGCATCAAAAAATGAATGTTATAACATTTATTGGTACAAATTATATCTTTCTTCTTCTTCTTCTCTATTTTACTCTCAAAGCTCAAGGTTTTTCTACTATTTCGCGGCGTTGACTAGAAGGGGCGTATGAAGAAAATTCACCCCAAGGGTCAAAAGAAACGTTGAAACATCCGTTGCATTATGTTCGTTTCATCTGGTGCTTGTGAATATTTTATCATCCCAATTCACAAGTCTTGTGAGGGAGGTTGCTTTCAAGATGGGTGGCTGATTAGGACATCTTCAAGATTCTATGATTTTTATTTTTTTCCTCAGAAGATTTAGGATCATATGAGACATCACAAAGTAAGAACATGCCATCTAGTAGTTAGGATTGATCTCGACTAAGTATAGGAGTCTCGTTGCCGTAACAGATCTATTTCTTGAAATAGAGATCTTCACGCTCATACCTGAGGATGGCATGTCATCCCACTTGATTTGTTTATTTGTTGTCTAAGTCCGCCTTTAACTGTCTATTCAGTTCCTTGACAATTTTGATAAATGTTGACCATCTTTTTCTTTGAGCTGTATGGATGGGTCAGGAGACTTCTAGTTGTTAGGTTACCTGTAGTTTCATGATCAAAATCTCCTATTCTTGTATAAGCTCTGTGAAGGATCGACATCTCAGGGCATATTGTCAAAATAGTAAGATGATCAGTCTACTAATTGAAGCCTTATCACGCTCTAAAAATCATTGCCAAACTTTGTGTGGATCAGCACCGTTATAATGCATCTTAATGTACTATGTGAAGAGTACATAAACACATTTCTGAAGTTTTAGACACGCTGACGCCCAGTGTGTTTGTATGTGGTGTCTCTGTCAGAAAGTGAGGCATTTAAAGTATTATTTTTGGAAAAACTAAGACGCCGTTGTTTCAACACCATTTCTTTTCTTCGCAACCTGGATGACTAGATAAAAATTAGAAAAATATTACAGGTTTCCACTTATTAACTTTGGGTGTTTCTTATGGTTATATTGCAGTGTGATGAAATGCTTGCCACTCGGACAACCACCATGCCCGTGGAGTTTCAGGTTTGACGAGTTTACGCTGACGAAGGTTCAATGTATCTTTTACTGAATAAATACATGCCTAGTACCTTTACTAGTCCCCAAACTCTATAGGAGATATGGGGGCACAAAATGTATTTTCCCATTCATAATTCTTTGGGCGAGAAGTTACTATTCCACAAATGTCACGTGTTAACATAAGACCATGAACATGGCACCTAAGTGAGATGGTGGCATAGTATAATTTTTCTCTCTCGTTTTTTGCCTTGGATGATTTAAAGTTTTGAATAGCCATTTAGTTTCAGTGTCAAAATTTGCTTCAAAGTAATCAGCTCCGGGGCAAGGTTTAGTCTAAGTGTAGCAAGTCCTATGAAATGGTATACATATTTCTTAAATAAGCTATTTCATAAACATGAAGTAAATTGAAAAGGAGTGGAGGAAAAGGTTTGAGAACTTTGAAAATGGAAATGGTGGATTTAGGGGTCATGCAATCCTGGTTGTTATTTATTTACTTTATTTTTTACCTATTTCGGTCGGTGGAGTTGGGTATTCAAAATGCTTCTCCTCTCCTTTTGTTTTCATTTCTGTGTAGCATTGTGCTTTCATTTTCTCTTAGATTAGTTAGCATGTCACCTGTCTGCTTTCCATTAGAACCAAAATTAAATATAGCTCTACAAACTGAAGCAGCCCCACAGATTTTCAAGCAAATGCTAATATAAGACAACATATGATTTCTAATGAAGGGACAAGGTTCACAATGTAAGTTGCTTGTCCTGCCTAATAGAAGGCTTAGCGTCCAATCCATTAGTGTCTGAATGATGAGTTCAGTAAAATGTATGATTCACTGATATTTGCTCTTTCCACCAGATACTAACCTCTGAACCAATGATTTAGAGATTCTAATTAGAGCTTAAACCACACTTTCCATTCGCCATCTGCTCTTAATATGACATTTACCTCTAGTTAGAGGTAGTCACTGGTCACTAGGATTAGCTAACCGAGTTTCTTTGGTGCTTCCGTGAACGTGGTTATTGTGTGTCCATTTTTTCGCTTTTAAAACATGGTGAAGCTAGATTGTTATGTTGCTCACAATGTTTGTTGTTTCATGTGTCGCTACGCTTGTATTCTTTATTATTATTTTTTGGATTTTTATATCCCTGTAATCCAAGGAGTGCTATAATATTTTATTCACATGTAAGGCAGAGTGAATTTACATATATTCACATACCAGGTCGACGATGAGGATTTAGCTGAAATAGAAGGCGGAGAGGTTGCAATCACAAACTTGCTTTCTTGCAATGGTCCGGAGTTTGTTATTCAACTTCATCTTTCCACTAGTCTGGAGGCTACTACATTTAGAAGCCCTGGTAACTTTTGATACATTTTAATGGACAACTGGATTTAGGTTGTCAATATGATACTTGATGTATATGTCATTTATATGCAGAATATTCTTTGTTATATTTATGTTTTCATGTTTTTAACACCTCAATTTGCTCAGGTTCAAGGGCATCAAAAGATGCCAATGCACGCATGAAGTTCGTATATTTTCCCATTGTTGAGGTATTTCAAGACTTGCCTATTAACTTATGTTTCTTCCTATTAAACAACTCTAAAGATCATATGACGTTAATATAGGGTAAGGAGTGCATTGATAAAATATTGGATAGGCTAAAAGAGGAACAATGTGGACCTACTGAAACTTTTGACTCATTTTCTCGTGTGTCGATCCGGCGTTTAGGTCGGCTACTTCCAGATGCCCGTTGGGTAAGTTTCACCAATGCAAACATTTGAATTTATTTCTCTAGCGATTATGTAGTTTTATCACAACTTCACAATCACAAAATCCTTCTGGTTATCAAGTTACAATGATTTCTATTGTTGCTAGTTGCTGGGATAGCATTTCATCGTTCAAAGTAGGCAGTGTTCTTTTATATTTGGAGCTCTATGTCGCTCGAGTAAATTGTTCCTTGTGGAAACTTCCCTTATGATACTGTTGCTGCATTGCAAAGCTAAAAAAAATAAAATACTTATCATTGGTAGATCCATTCGACATAAATTTGATGTCTAGCTTGCATGCTACTCTAGATGTTGGTTCCAGAGTGACTAGGTGTTTCATGGTGCTCTCTAGCGCTGCGCTCAACTCTTTTAAAAATTAAACGTAGTCTATGATGATTTTTTGGTTCAACTAATGAGAAGGGGAACCCCACTTCCTCCATTAGGATAGGATCATCGTTGGTCATTCCTTGTCTCATATTAGTCTACTCCGAATTCGTAGCATAACCCGCCCATGAGGAGTTGTTTTGTCATTGTCGTGGCATTTGTATCAACAAATACATATTCCTAGCTCAGAGAAAAATATGTAACAAAATAACTGCTTTTGTTTTCATATTTAACGAAATAATTGCTTTTGTTTTCATATTGATGATACAAATCAAACCTGTCCATCTTGAAACATAAAGTCGTGAAAGAGTTAGCAACAAGTGTGTCATTAGACAGGTGAAGGATTGGGCATATTGTGGTGAGTGACATCTATTTATCATACTGTGGTGAGTGACATCTATGTATCATATTGTGGTGATGAAGAACCAATAGTAAGAGTGGAGTGTGGTGTGGAAAAGAAGAATTACTATCATTTGTTGATCTGGAGCGTAGAAGGTTTTAGCTTGAGTAATGAATGGTGTTAAGGATTGTCTGGGGTGCGTAGAAGGTTTTAGCTTGAGTAATGAATGGTGTCAAGGATTGTCTGGGGTGCGATTTAGATCACTGATCTTGCGTGGTTGTAACTTGGCTAAAGTGATTTGGCATAATTTTTCATCGGGTCATGTGTTTTGGTGTATAAACCCTAACACCATTTGTACTCTACAGTTAGCGAGAACTAATAGAATATTTCACTAGAAGAAAACATCTTCAAGTTGACATTTAAAATTTTCAAAATTCTAATGAGAAGACATTCAAAATTTGTACTCTACAGTTAGCGAGAACTAAATGAGATCAAAATTTTCAAAATTCTAATGTTAAAGACATTCAAAATATTACTCAAATAAGACAAAAACTTAAATAACAAACTTTTCAGGACCCCAATAATACAAAAAAGGGAAAAAAAGAAAAAAAATTATATTCAAAACAAAAATGTGAAGAATGGTGTTTTAGGTTGGTGATAAAAGACAACTGAGATTTACCTAAACATAAAGATCTAATGGATCACAGAGGAGGGGAGGGTGTTTGGCTGAAATTTTTGTTTGCACATGATAGAAATAATCGCCAAAGTTGAAAATTCTCCTATAATTCAGAGTGTTGTTTTACTATTCATTGCTGACTGGGACAAACTAAGGATTGGAGATAAAAGATGGTTAAGATTGAAAGTTGGAAAATGTGTTGACGTTTGAAATTCATTTCTTATGATGGGATATATATATAAAGGGCAAAGAAAATGAAAAAAATATAATTATTTTTGGTGGAATGTACATGTGGCGGAGAGAGAATAATATATATATATATATATATATATTCTCAAAATGAAAATTATCATAACTATCTACATAATTGTCGAATTTTTGGTAACCTTGGTATCGTTGAAATGCATTTTTGAAGATCTTTTCAACAAAAACAATGATCAATACAGTTGCTAATTTTTTTTAAAATATATATTTTTTTATTAAAAACTTATAAGTTATTTCACGACGTTAGTTTTTTTCAATATCATACAGTGTAGTCAAGGCGACTGCCTAGGTGCGCTTCAAGGCGTTTTTTACAAAGTTCCACCTCAAAGCGAGGCAATGCTGTACGGTGAAATGAGGCATCCGCCTCAGACCAAAAATGGTTGCTGCCAGCCCATTTTTAGCCCAAATAACAAGCAAATAAGATAAAATGTTTTTAATTTTTGATGAATGTCACTTTTTTTTTAATTTTTTTTTGGAGAAAACATATCAGTGACTTTTGTGCTTTTGGAATACCAATAATGATCATGTGGATTTTTACCAACCATTCCAACTATTTCTTATAACAAATACTCAATATTCTCAAGTTTCTAGTATTTCAAGATAATGAATTTTTAATGATTTAGTGGATGTTTGCAAATTACTTGACACTTATGTAGTGCATCTTTTTGCTATGCTATGTAATTTTAATATATTTGTATTTCGACCCTAGGTAGTTGTGTCACTTTTTGTACATATTTGTTTTGATACTTATCAAAATGATGATGTATATTACTATGTTGATATGTTTCAATTTATTATAAAAAATCTTCAAAAAATGTTAAGACTGCCTCAGTGAAGTGAGGCGGACGCCTCGCTTACTGCCCCACGCCTGAGGCGTTTTAAGGCCCGTCTGCCTCGCCTCCGCCTCAACGCCTTTACTACAATAATATCATACTAGGAAAAAAATTGAGACGGATATCTTAATGCACATCAAAGCAAAAACCCTAAATTTCATGTTTTGGCGAATTCAAAGTTTGGGGGGAGAACTCACTCTCGACCTACCACCAACTGATTCAAATTTTGAACGAGTCTAACCCTAAATTCATAGTATATACTTTTAACTTAGAATAGGCTTGCACTTCAAAGCTGATTGAGGGCAAACGTGGGGATGGCGACGGGGTGTTCAACATCCCTTGATGATGAATAAGAAGGCAAACTGAATTTTATTGTTAACTTAGAGATTGGAGCTCTCTCTTAACTAGATCCAAGGTTTCAGCATCCCTTTGATGAGCTGAACGTTTTATTAAAGATAGGTCGTCCGAAGAATCATAATAAAGGAAAATGACGACTCCTCGAGCTGGACTTTCCTGTGAATCGCCCGGTGACAAGATCCTTTGCAAGAAAAGGTAACAAATTAGTATCAGAGCCAAACACAATGGGCGGCTCTCATACCGAGGACACACTACGAGCACTTCTCCAAGAAGCACAAGCCGCGAGTGAAGCTAGGGTTGCGGAGGTGGAGCGAAGGCTGGGGAATCAGATGCAGGAACTTTCGCTGCAATTTAAGGAGATGATGTCAGGTCGTCAGAAAAACTTACGTGTGGAATCCGAAGGAACCGCGAGCCATAACCCGCCACAAGTGCAGACACCACCTGCGACTAACGCATGCAACCCAATGCCAAGGGCTAGTGCGGCAACCGGTGGGGGAATAGTGCCCCGATATACGAAGTTGGATTTCCCAACTTATGATGGTGCCGAAGATCCCTTAATCTGGTTACACCGGTGTGAAAAGTTCTTCGCCAATTAGCGCACCACAGAAGCGAACAAGGTGGGGCTAGCCGTATTCCATCTCCTTGGGGAGGCGCATTTGTGGTATCACCAGTTGGAGTCCGAGCAACCAACAATCAGTTGGGTCGGGTTCAAAGAGTATTGTTCGCTCCGATTTGGCCCCCCAGCGAGTAGCAACCCCTTGGGGGAGCTGGTCAATCTTAAACAGATGGGGTCACTTGAGGATTTTCAGCGGCAATTTCAGGAGCGATTAGCACCAGCAAACCGATTTGTCAGAGTGGACCAGCATGTAAGTTTGTTTACTGCAGGTCTGTTCGATTCAATTCGCTTGGATGTGGAGCTCCACACACCACCGGATTTAGCTCATGCCATGAATCTAGCCAGAGCCTTTGAGGCAAAACAGAAGGTGTTGCGAAAACCAGGACAGAAGGGAATGTGGCAAGGCAACCGCGAAGTTCCTTCTTCCAACACAACACAATCCACACCACCCGTCAGAAACAACACTAGTTCAGGAGTAGCCTGACAACAAAATTGTAAGTTCTTTTTCGCCTTTCATTAAGAAACTGACAAGGACTGAGCTGGCAGACAGAAGGGCGCGAGGACTCTGTTATAATTGTGACGAGCCATATTCAGCGAGTCACCAGTGTAAGAAGCTCTTTTGGCTTGAGTTGGATGATCAGGACGGGGAGGAAACAGTACTGGAATTTGATGGGGAACCGGAAATTTCACTCCATGCCATCACTGGACAAAAGGGGGCAACCTCAGTGCAAGTCGGGTTTGTCATCCAAGGCCTGCCACTGCGTGGGTTAGTAGATTCTAGATTCTGGGAGTACCCACAACTTTATCAGTTTAACAACAGCTCGATACCTTGGGATACAAGCCCAATCGAACTCTGGTACTACTGTATCAGTGGCGAATGGGGATAATATGCGCAACAATGAAATTTGTCGAATGGTTCCCTTCTCAATTGATAATAATAATTTTTATGCCGACTTTTTTGTGCTTCCCTTGGCTGGTTTTGATTTGGTGCTAGGAATTAAATGGCTTCAAACATTAGGACCGATACTATGGGACTATGACTCTCTTACTATGAGCTTTGATGCTGATGGAAGACGAATTGCGCTCCAGGGGCTACAAACTCCAAACCAGCACCACCTTTATTCGCTTCGACATATGAATTCTCGCCATGACCAGCTGGAACAATTATTGCCTGAGTTTGCTGATTTATTTCAAGAACCAACAGGTCTGCCCCCAATTCGCAATTGTGATCACTGAATCTGCCTTGTGCCTGGATCGGGTCCAGTAGTGGTGCGGCCATATCGATACCCGTATATTCAGAAAGATGAGATAGAGCAGCAATGCGCACAAATGTTGCAACAAGGGATCATTCGCCCAAGTAGATCCCCCTTCTCCTCACCGGTGCTATTGGTCAAGAAACACGATGGGTCTTGGCGGTTTTGCGTAGATTACAGAGAGCTGAATGCCAAAACTGTGAAAGATAAATTTCCTATTCCGGTGGTAGATGAGTTGCTTGATGAATTACACGGGTCCCAATTCTTCACCAAGTAAGACTTGAAGTCTGGCTATCACCAGTTGCGCATGAATTCTCCAGATGTTGAGAAGACAACATTTCACACCCATCATGGACACTTTGAATTCTTAGTTATGCCATTCGGATTGTCGAATGCTCCCTCCACTTTTCAAGCCCTTGTGAATGAGGTATTCCGAACCCATTTGCGTAGATTTATATTGGTTTTCTTTGATGATATCTTGATTTACAGTCGCACTTGGGAAGACTATCTGACACATTTGCGGGTAGCATTTGACTTGTTGTGTGCCCATCAACTGTACTGAAGAAATCTAAATGCTCATTTGGTGAAACTAAAGTCGCATACCTTGGCCATGTAATCTCGGCTATAGGTGTGGCTGTTGACGTGAGCAAAGTGCAGGCAATTGCAGAGTGGCCACAACCACAATCAGTTACAGCCTTTAGGGGATTTTTGGGGTTAACCGGTTACTACCGAAAATTTATTAAAGATTATGGGCAGTTGGCAGCTACTTTAACAAACATGTTGAAGTGGAATTCTTTTCAATGGAATGAGGCAGCCTTGACTTCCTTTACTCAGCCAAAGCAAGTACTAGCTACTGCTCCAGTTTTGCAATTACCGGATTTTGACCAACAATTTATTGTGGAATGTGACGCATCCGGATGGGGCATTGGAGCTGTCCTTCAGCAAAATCGGATTTTGACCAACAATTTATTGTGGAATGTGACGCATCCGGATGGGGCATTGGAGCCGTCCTTTAGCAAAACAGCCACCCTATTGCATTTTTCAGCCGACAATTGGCTTCATGACATCACAAATTGGCAGCCTACGAATGGGAGTTGATTGGGTTGGCAAAGGCGGTGCAACATTGGAGGCCATATTTATGGGGTCGACGCTTTCTTATTCATACTAATCACTACAGCTTGAAGTTTTTGTTTGAACAACGCATTACCACTTCGCCGCAACATGATTGGATAAGCAAGCTGATGGGCTTTGACTTTGTGGTGGAATATCGTGCGGGTCAATTGAACAAGGCTGCTGATGCATTGTCTAGATGTTTTCAGGAGGACTAGCTCTTAAATGCTATAAGTGACCTCCGAATTTTACTAGTTGAGGCTGTCCGTGATGAAGTCACTAGTGATCCATCTTTATAGGGGTTGTTTCTTAAGGTTACCAATGGTGAGTTGGCTGCCCCTTGGTCTATTCACGATGGCCTTCTCCTTTACAAGGACCAGATTTATTTGTTGCCCACTTCCCCATTGATTCCAACCATATTATCCAATTTTCATGATAGCACTCATGAAGGGGTATAGAAAACTCTACACTGGATTCGTAGTGATTTTCTATTGGAAAGGAATGAAAACTGCTATTGCCGAATATGTGGCATCTTGTCCAATTTGTCAACGTCACAAGGCTGAAAACTTGAGTCCCGCGGGTCTACTTCAGCCATTGGCTCTTCCTTCACAAATTTGGCGCATATATTTCAATGGATTTCATTGATGGTCTGCCTAAGGCGTGGGGAAAGATGGTCTTGTTTGTTGTAGTGGATCGTTTCTCTAAATATGCACACTTCATTCCGATGGCACATCCGTATACCGCTACTCGGGTTGCACAGATTTTTCTGGCAAACATTGTTCGTCTTCATGGCATACCTGAATCCATTACTTCTGACCGTGATGTGGTTTTTACTAGCAAGTTCTGGAAAGAACTTTTCCTCTTGAGTGGAACTAAACTAGCATTTTCTTCATCTTGTCATCCACAATCCGATGTACTTGAGATGTTTTATGGGGGATCATCCGAAATGCTGGGTGGATTGGTTACCATGGGCCGAATATTGCTATAACACATCCTTCCATTCAGCTTTACAAGAGACTCCCTTTCGAGATGTGTATGGACGCGACCCTCCTCGCTTATTGTCTTATGTACCTGGTTCCTCTCGTGTCGAGGCAGTTGACAACGCCTTGGCAACCCGTGACCTTGAGCTCAATCGAATTAAGAGCAAACTGCAGCAAGCTCAGGTCCGCATGAAGGAGTACTATGACAAAGGGCATCGGGATGTTGAATATAACGTTGAGGATTTGGTTTGGCTTCGCTTATAGCCATATCGCCAACACTCTCTCGCTGGTCAGCACTGCCACAAGCTTTTTCCGAAGTTTTATGGCCCTTTTTCCATCCGCAGCGTGTTGGGTCAGTGGCTTACAAACTCCAATTGTCGGCCGACTCCAAGCTCCACAATGTTTTCCATGTCTCCCTTTTGAAACCATATAAGGGTGCGCCGCCTACTTCTCTGCCATCGCTGCCTTCGGTTGACCAGGGTCGGGTCATTCCAACTCCTGCTGCTGTTTTGCGAGCTCGTTTGAATCGCGGTAATTGGGAGCTGTTAGTCCATTGGACAGAATTGATGTTGCCAACTCCACTTGGGATTCTCTGGCACATTTCCGCAATGATTACCCAACCTTTGAGCTTGAGGACAAACTCTTTCTTCAGGGGGATGGTGATGTTATGGACTCATTTGTTGGACGCGTGTATAAAAGACGCGCTAATTAAATTTGAGCTGAAGTTTCTATTCCTATTTAATGTTGCGTTATTTTTAAGTTGTTTGAGTTTGTTGGAGATTTGTTTCCTAGATTAGGTAGTTGCTTAATTTTAGTTGTTTAGAACCTAGATTATAGGTTCGTATTTGTAATTAACTTATCCTATTTAAAGGACCTGATGATGAATAAGAAGGCTGAATTTTGTTGTTAACCTAGAGATTGGAGCCCTTTCTTAACGAGATCCAAGGTTTCAACATCCCTTTGATGAATTGAACGTTTTATTAAAGATAGGTCGTCCGAAGAATCATGATAAAGGAAAAGGACGACTCCTCGAGCTGGACTTTCCTGTGAATCGCCCGGTGACAAGATCCTTGGCAGGAGAAGGTAACATTATACTTATTACATCAGTATAAATGTAATTCTACCCATGCAATGAGATAAAAAGAACATATCATGTGTTTGGGTTCAGTTCAAACTGAAAGTTCAAGGATTTTATCAAAATAACAAATTACAAGCGCTTGAGTTTGGGATTTGATTTTTTTTTCTTCTTTTTCCAGTGGCATTGTCTTTATTTGCACTATATAAGGAAAATTGAGTGAAAAGCAATATGTATGCGAGGTAGGAGAGACTGTTAAACAGATGAAGACTAGAGAATTATTGCACTTTGACCTTGCAAAATTGTTATTACTTTTGATCTATATGTTACTTTCTTGATCAAGTTGGTAACTGTAAGTCTGTAAAATGATAATTTGACATTTCAAATTGACAACTGGTCAATAACAAATTCTAAAGAGGATACCATGTATTTTTCTCTTCTATAAGTAGGCATGAGAGGCACCTTGACTTATGCCAAAAGCACAGAACGTTGGTGACATAAAGACATGCTCGACACGGGCAGCCCGTGGACATGTAGACATGTGAAAAGGGCTTTGAGCATGTTAAAGGCAATGATCACATATTGTAAGCATGGTCACGATGAAGGCATACGAAATGCCTTTAAATTTGTTATGTATTGGTGGAGCTGAAGCTGAAATATAAAAGTGCAAGAAGTGCAATTTCTGATATATTGCGAGGGTCATGATAAAATGGATTTTTGGTTATTGGCAACATCTAGCCTTTGGAATCATGACTTTGATTATCTATTATAAAGCCTTGCAGTGATTATATATTTATATACACATATCAACGTTTAGTCCTTGGGATAATTTATATTCACGTTATTGTTGTATATTTGACAAGCCTGTAGCTATTAGTTACTGTCGCCCTCTCTATTGGCACTTTCTCATGTTTAGTAAATTTTTTGTTTTGCCTGATGGAAAAAAGTTACCATACAGCCTACTTAATAGGCTGAGCTAATTACTGCTAACTGATCAAGAAAAGGACCACAAAGTATAGAACATTGGAACTCGTGAGGTAGTTCATCTATATGCAGATTGATTGAATTGGAAACACCATTGGAATAGCAATGGACTGGTATAAGATCTTTACATGGTGTCTGAATTGCTATCTGCAAAAATGCTTAGATTTGCTTGTACAGAATAATATTAGTGATAAAAAAGTTATTCCTTGGGTTTCCAGGATTTAGGTTGAACATAAAAATATGGATGAATAGAGTATGCAATTGTTTCGGTTTATCGAAATGCAGTAAATGTCAAGATATTCAACGGAAAGGATGGATGTAATTGCCTTTGTTTGGAATTAGCCTTTTTGTTAAGTCCAGGGAGTGAACTTTGAGGCGAATTTGGGTGAATGTTTTGGTTCTCTAATTTCACTTGAGGGATAAACGTTTTGTTAAGTTGGTATAGCTCGAGTATAATTTACCACTTCTTAGACATAGTAATCATGGAATGGACACTTAACTTTACAATGTAATCAAAGTAACCAATTTGGAAATTGTGGCAGTAATTTGAAGAATGTCTGAGCTGCTTAATTCTTCTCCTATTAGACTCCTCTATTATCTATGTTTCTTGGATATTCTTCCTTCAAACCAAACACATTAGCTTGTTCAATTTCCGTAAAAAACTTTTAAAGACTTTATTTTGTATTGGACTCGAGATTGAAAATTTTCGCTTCAGTCTTGGGTGGGTTGTTCCGTTTAAAACATGATTCTGTCAAAATAAAAAAATAAAAATGGATGGCATGGTCTGTTCAAAATTTAACCTAGAAACGCAAGAAATACCAGGTTTATTAAATGAACATATAAAAATAATTTGTTTAATAGCTATTCTATTATCTTTTCTTGTATGTTTATTCTTTATTTGTTTGGGTCTTAGAAACGTAAAATAACATATGATATTCCGTGACATCATTAACATTCCATTTTTTTTTTTTGTGAAATAAATATCGAGATTCTCTCTCTCTCAATCATCACCAATACATTGCAGGATTCATCATGACAGGAGCTTTTGCTCATGGAGCTATTTTCTTTATAGGCTATAGACTTTTGCTTTTCAGTGGATTATTTCAGAGCAATTTAACTTGTACCAATGAATTATGTTTCATCTTGATAGTTGTGATGGTTCTTTACTTTACTGTAAACTATTTCCTATGTGATTTACAACAGGGAAGACTTCCCTTTATGGAACCTAGGTCAAGAAAGGGAGATAGGGCACAATTGTTGAAGAGATGTTGCCTGAGGGTTAAATGTTTTATTGGTAAATTTACTGTTTTTTGGGTGATTGGTTCTGTGTAGTTTTATTCTATCACACACAAAACTTCAATTGTCTGATGTGGTTGCAGAGACAGATGCTGGCTTTAATCCGACTCCTTATAAGGTGAGTTTCGTTTTTATTTTTTTTAAATTTTATGTTGGTGTTGGAGTAGTTTCAATCAGATATTGTACTATTTTTACAAGAGGAATTTTCTCCGTTTTCATATACATAAATTTTTATGAAAAGCAAAACACTATACTTTAGTAATTAATTGACACTCCGCTGTGATGATGTCACAGTTCAAACAACAGTACAACATTTACAAGTTGCTATGCAAGTACAAAGTCACTGCACAGAAACATGAATACAAGAATGAGTGCCATGTATGGGTGCAAGAACCCTTGATTAGCAGAGCACCTAGGTGCCATCTGCAGAGACTGCTCTTACTTGGCAAGACAAAACAGAAGAATATAATATATAAAATGTTTCTATCATTTTGACACTTCGCAACTTCTCTTCTGTCTATGCTATAGTCTTATATATATGTATATATATTTTTTTGGTTTCATTCTTTGCAGACAGATTTGGCACATCATCATCCATATACCATTGCACTGAAGAATTTTGGGAGTAAGCCTGTTGGAAAAGAAAGCGGTAAAGCTTCGTCCGAACAAATTATAAATTACGTCGAGAATCCATCTCCACCATCTAGACTATTCTGGAATGCATTTGAAACTTTTGTCTTGAGGGTGTTAGAGCTTCTGAGTGGACCTAGAAGAACACCTTGAGACCATAAATAGATCTTCTTTAGCTATGGTTTGTGATTTGTTTCATTGGACATCTGGAATGCTTACGCCTTAAGTTAGGGTTCTGTTTTTCGACCAAGACATTTATCGTTGAGAGTCTTCTTGTATTCCTTCTATGTTTTCATCATATTTTTGGTTTCCACAATCTGGTAGTAACCCTTACATGATATTTTTCAAAATAATAAACTCTTAAAGTTGTATAACTTCTAGATATTGCATCTTCTTTGATTATGATGTTTTAAACCAAATCATTTGCCTCTCAGTAGCATTAAACTCTCGAGCAAAGTAACTAGCTTTTTCCTTTCACTCTTGAACTGATTCTTAATTGATTTATTTATTTGCAATGGTTTGTTTCTTTAACTTATGAATTTTTTAAGGTGTGATCAATGATTTTTATTATTAACAGTAGAAATTGACGTCGTTGAATTTAGAAGTATTACATTATACTTTTTTTTTTAATTTGCTGATATTTTCTTTCATTACATTTTCGCAGTTGTTTTTTAATTTCTATAAACTTATTGTTGATCAATTTTATAAGATTTTTTGGTTCATCTGTATTGTTGATGCTTATCAGCTTATTATTCGTGCCTTACGACTGAAACACCATGCAATGTGCATTGTTATATCGAAAAATATTGATCAGAACATGTCTGATATTTACAGATGTGATGCTTGAAATGCATAGCGGTGGGAAGCCACTGGGTCTCTCGCAACTGGAAAAAGAATATGAGGATTGGATCTTAAAGATGCATGATAGATACGATGAGGAAGTAGTGGGTGGCGAGGATCAACCTGTGCTTGTTGTAAATCCTCAAAACAAGAAGGGGCTGGGTATTTCTTCTGAAGGTACGTATGCAAATCGTTTTTAAATGTTCCTTAAGCCATTTTGGATCAGATTATTAGTTTGTTTCATTCTGATATTGTTGCTAATCCTTGTTTATTTTGAAGGCATTTTTCAGCTTTATGTAAGTATTGTGATGCTTATGTTTATTTATTATTTATTTGTTTGTTATATAGTTGTGAGGGTACATAAAGTTATTAGAAGGAAAGGGGCCACTTGGAAATTTGGTCAGCACATTAAGATTTTAAAAGGAGCAGCAGGGTGCCATAAGAATAATCTGTATGCAACGTTGGAATACATTTTGCTGGAAGGATTTCAAGGGGATGTTGGTGGTAAGTACTCCAAGATGGACTGTATTTGTTTAAATGCTGATAGTATATTCCATGACATGTTGGAGGCTAGTGAATTATCAACCTGCCTTTTGTTACCATAAACTCTGTAAAACTGAAAAGATTTAGGAGTAGATACCAATAGCTATGTTCATGCAAGGTACATAGATATGTGTCTCATTCAGTGTCCAATTTAGCATGAAGTATCATTGTTTTAGATGTACAACAACTATTTGCACGTGTGGTGTTAATTTGGCAGAATTTTGATTTCAAATTTTTATTTGTGTAATTACTGAGCTAGATTAATTTGACAAGAAGAAGCAATCCCACATTGTGAGTTTCCATATGGTATCAGTGTCGCATCTACTCATTCTTCTTCTCTCTTAAAATCCATTTCTTCAAGACCAAGTTTCAGTTTTTTTTTTTTTTTTTTAACAAACTAATCTCCTTTGTTTAGTGTCTATTTTTTTACACAAGGCAAGCTTGGTTTGAGGGGAACCCACCCTTACCTTTGTTTAATGTCTTGCATGCATTAATTATTTTTTGTACATAAATTTAGGTATGATGGTTTGATATAGAGATATAGGGCTGTATTTTAGATCATATTTGGGGATTTGACCTTACGAAATTGTTATGGAACCGATTTGCAGCTAATATTGTGTGGCTAGAAGGTGTGTATATGGCTGCAATCAGTGAGCAATGCAATTTAATTAGGGAATCTTGGAATCATGATCTTGTATGGTGTGACTTGTCCCAAGAATGATCTTATGTGGTGTGACTTGCCCCAAGAATATCCCTATTCATTATTCGGAGTGAATAATATTGTCTGAAGAGGGCTTCCTAGCTAAAGCTTTGGCGTGTACAAGGCTAGTCTCAGGCGACGCCTAGGTGCACTACGCGGAAAAAAAAAATATAGAAAAAAAATTATGTATTCAAAGGGCGCCTTTGATTGCATATATTGTATTTATTTATTTAAACATTGGATTTTCAACTTTTGCCTAGGATACTAGGTGCTGCCTAGGTGAGCTAGGCACCCAGGCCACCCTCCTAGCTTGCTTAGAGCCTGCCTTAAGATAATTTACTAATCTCCCAAATGAATTTCTTCTATGAGAAATACACTTAGTATTTAATTATTTTGGTAATATTGTTGTTACGATGTACTAAACTAGTTTGTTTTGATTAGGATTAGATTGCTTATTTGCCAATATTAGGGTTCTTAGTTTTGGTTTATTAAATAATAGACTCGTGCTATTAGGTTTTATGTGCAGTTGGATTAAATGGAGAACAAAGTTCAATTAAAATTTCTGAGAATTTCTTTTCGAAGTGATTTTGCACCAATTGGAATAAGAGCAGTTAATCCTGCACTCACGTCATGTTTGTCGCACACCCACACACGAATTCTGTCCTTGTTTTTTATTTTCCCAAACTCCCTTCAAGTTGCAAAGTCTAGAGAGAGAGAATAAAAGAAAAAGATAATAAAAGCTGCAAAGTACCTCAGTCGATCCCTATATGGCTATAACATTCAAAATCTTTCTGCAGTAAATTAGAAGGAAATCAATGCAAGAAATTAGAAGGAAATCAAAGCAGTGGAAGAGAGCCTTAAGGTCCAGCCATATGCAATCTTTCAACCCACTATCAAACCTCCTATTGTATCAGTACCCATTCCCATTCCCATTCCCTGTTTGTGTTGAAACACCTAACAAAACCTTACGATGTGTTTGACTTTTATTTATTTATTTTTCCATGGAAAACCATGAAAATAGTGGAGACGAGAGAGTAAGTGAGAAAAGTTTTCATCCAATGATGTTGAACATAGTCGTGTTTCTTGAGTTTTCCATGGAAAAATATGCCCCCTTCCCAGAAAGTTTTTTACATGATTTTGAGAGAATTTTTTACATGATTTTGAGAGAAGATAGGTGGTGGGAGCTGGGAGGTCACAAATTTGATGCTCACTCCCCTCCCTTCTCTCCTCTCTTCCATGATCTCTACAATAGTTTTATGTTTTCCATGGAAAACATAAATCAAACACACTCTTCGATCTTTGTTCCTCAAAACAACGAACCACTTGTTTTCTTTAAGACTATCATCAACTCTGTTCTTTGCAAATTTGCAATAGATCATACCTAGCCACCATTTTTTTTGGGAGCAATAAAACAGAACAATATATTGATTAGGAGTGCGTATTTGGTTGATGAAGGTCCTGTGTCTTTGTTGAGATCTGTAGTGATGGACTTTGAATCATACATTCCCCTATGGGATTTAAGACCTTCAAGACTTGGGGAGTTCATTTCTTTTAATTTATTTATCTGTACACTGGATGGTTTGCTCGTACTGTCAAAAGGCAATCTTTTGAGTGAAATACATACATTGTCACAATATCTAATCTATATGTCTTTGATGAAGAAATTTAATTTAGCACTTTTGCAATTTAGTTTGAAGGTTATATGTTATATTCTGGTAATACTCAGTGATTGCATCATTTAACACCTCTTTACTTAATTTTGATAGGCGAGGCTCGCCTTATATGCAGGTACTTTCTTTGTTGGGCTTGTTTCAGAAATGTTTGTTGTTCAGTGTTTTTCTGCTTCTTTATAAACCTCTTCTTCGGGCTTAAATATTTATTATCATTTTGCAAAGACCACTGGATGTCCCTGTACAGAATGGTTGCTTGCTTCAAATTAACTCCTCGAATGCCAGTTTAGATATTCGTAGTTCTTTATCTTTCCCCATAAGTGTCATTGATGTTGGAAAGGTACGCATTTTCATAATTTTCTCTGGTATTTCTTATCACTGCAAATGTTTCTTCAGTGTATTGCTGAACCTTGAATATTTCAATTAGTGTAAAATAATGGAACCATCAGAATGGACTCAGCAACTTGAGAAACTACAGCAAAAATCTCCGGCAACAATTGACGTGCTTGCTGCTCAGGAGTGTCAAGAGCTAGAGCTAGATGGGGTCAGCTTACTTAGGCTCTTTTTCTGTGTTAAAATTAGATATTTAGTATGCATTAGTGGTTCAGTGGTTGTCCATCTTTGCATCTTAAATGTTACACCTTATATGTACATCCTTAAACTAAAGTACTTCTGTTTCCGGTTTCAGGCACTGCCAACTGACCGTACAGTTTATGCAGGGATTGTTACTCCAAGGAAAGTTATTGCTGTTATTAGGCCTGCTATCTTTAGCTCAAGTTCCTTTAACAAATTAGATAAAAAATACATAATCAAAGATGATGACATAGAGATGTCAATGGAAGTAACCCATTTGTCTGGAGATAATGGTCAGCAAGAAAAGCAACATGTTTTTGGGGAACGAACTAAACCTTCCTTGCATAAAGGGGTCCAGGGTTTATACATCTTTTCACTGGGGTCCAAAAAGGTGGATCTGTTTCATTGTGCTGGTATTTATACGTTCACGTTCACTGCTGTAAGTTATTCTTGGAGCCTTTATCAATCGTTGATTTTATCTTACATGATGTATTCTATTTTTTGGACAATTTTATGCTAAACAGTGTTTGAATTTATCATTGTCAGAATTGTAAAGATGCAAGTCGTAAGCAGTGTGAAAAAACAGTGACTGTTGTGCCATCCATCCGGGTAGGTAGGTGGGGACTTCTAACTGACCAACGAAGTTCTTCATATCATGCAAGGTAAAATGTTTCTCTTTCCTTAACTACACAATGTTTATTCCAACAATATGGGTACTTGTTTTGGTAGGACTCAAGTACGACATATTAGTCATATCGACTAAAAGAACCCGCCAAAGAGGGAGTGCTACTTATATATATGCATGTAATTTTTTTGAGATCAAATATCAATTGCAAAAGAGGAGAGGAAACAATGGCACCCCCCCCCCCCCCCCCCCCCCCCCCCACCAAATTTTTTTTTTTAATTAAAAATAAAATAACATAATTATAGGAAAATATGTGCTTGCATTATTGTCTTAATGCATAATTATAAGAAGATGTACCTTGGTGCATGTTATTTGCAGATGATATTGTCTTAATGGATGAGACTAGTGCAGGTTTAGGTCAGAAATTAGTTAAGTGGCAGGAGGCTTTAGAGAGTAAAGGTTTTAGAATTAGCCGTTCGAAGACGGAGCATCTAGTGTGCAACTTTGGGTGTGAACCAAGAGGGAGAAGTAATGCAATTGAGATCGAAGGTGTCGAGGTCCCGGAGTGTGAGGCTTTTCGATATCTAGGGTCTATAATTCAAAAGAATGGGGCTATTGGAGCAGATGTAGACCACAGGGTTAAAGCTGGTTGGTTGAAATGGCGAATGGCGTCAGGAGTATTGTGCGATAGAAGGATGCCTGCAAGGCTAAAAGGGAAATGCTATAAGACAATTGTTCGACCAGCCATGCTATACGGTTCAGAATGTTGGGCTACTACGGGACAACATACGCATAGGATGGCAGTAGCAGAAATGCGTATGTTAAGGTGGATGTGTGGTAAAACTTGTAAGGATAAAATTAGAAATGAAAGAATTAGGAGATACTTAGGTGTAGCGCCCATAGAGGAAAAAATTAGAGAAAGACGTTTAACTTGGTTTGGTCATGTGCGGAGGAGACCAAGCACGGCGCCAATTAGAAAATGTTTAGATTGGCAAGTTAATGGAGGGTGTAGACGGAGGGGACGACCGTTGAAAACTTGGATGAAGACGGTGAATGAATATATCATTGAGCTTGGATTAGGTGAGGAAATGTGGGAATATCGCATTGCTTGGAGAACCAAAATTCATGTAGCCGACCCCGAAAATCTCGGGAATGGGCTTTGATGATGATGATGATGATGTGCTTGCATTATTTGTCTCACTTCATAAGATGTTAAGAATGCTAGTTAAATTAAGCTAAGATTATTTGTGTCCAACACCTTGTAGACTGCACATGGTCTGGTATCAGAGTGCAATGGTGCCACATTTGTATTGTTGTTACCATTTTTTTCATGAATAAACTCTCCTTATTTCACCGTTCGTTGTGATCTTTAGTATATCTTCACCACATGGTATTGATTTAACAGGGTAGGGGAATATTTGTCACGTCTTTCAATTGCGTGTTTTGATGTATACAACAACCGTATGCCATTCGTGTCTACGCCAGATGTGCTGGTCAAAGTAAACCCTAAGGGTTGTGTACGTGTCCATACTGACAGGATGAATGTGTACCTTTCATCTGATAAGATGAAATTGGAAATCTCGGTATTATATTAACTTTGCTCGGCGTGCTCGCAGTGTTCTTTGTGTTGTTTGGTTCACTTCATTGTAATCATATGCTCTCATGCTTCAACACATGTATTATTTTGTAGGATATTTGGCTTGAAAGCAGACACTTGGATGGCATTCGGCCTAGTTATGATACAACTCTGGAGATATGTTCCAAGGATGGGTTATTTTATGTCCACGTTTCCTGTCTAGGTATTTCTGATGTATACCAACAACTGATAATCTATTACGTACAAGAGCCGTTTTGGGACTATCATTCTTTTGTTCCTTATTTATGTTTTTGGATTGTATTTGTAACAGTTACCCCTGGACATTTGCATCATGTTAGGACTCTTTCTATGGCATCAGAGAGATGCTTATGCCCCGGTGATCTGATTGAGGAGCTAATACTGGAGGTAGGCAGAGTACCTGCGTATATGGTTTATGTTGGTTCAGGATGTTCTTTATCTTCCTACTTATTTAGTCACGAATCATCATTGTTCAGAGATGTGCGCCTTACATGGTGTTGGTGATATCTTTTTGAATGGCACTATGCTTTTGACATGTCAAATACAACTTATGATGTGTTATGCTGCCATTTTGTCATAAGCAAAAGTTGTGGCACGTTAGGAATTGTAAAGGGGATTTCCTCAGGCTTTATTCATCTTGAACTACAGAGAACAATATTCTGAAATTTGAGTTGGCATATCATGGTCATAATGTGCTAGAAGAGTTTAGGAGCACCAAATAGTGGGTGCAATCTCACCAAGGTGGTTCATGACCAATATTTTGAAAATTTAGTTGGAATTAACATACTGAATGACAAGGTGGTGGCACCTTGGGAAGTTGGAAGGAGATAGAGATAATGAAACTCATCAATCTCTGTAGTTAGGTTTTCGCATGCTTACAGAGAGGCTAACCAAGCATCTGATTGGCTTGCAAAACAGGGGGCCTATGACCTTACTTAATACATCCCTCTAGCATGCAACAAAATTGAGTAGTATAGTTGGAAATGATTCCGGATGAGTAGGTTAAGTTAGGAAGTCAGTTCGTAGTTCGTGGTTAGACTGTGCGTATTATTGGACTCTGTGCAATTAAAACAACGTTATAACGCCGATATAACGCTTAATTAGGTGAGCTGTTATGTTATGACATTATCACGTATCACGGAGACGTTATATGACTGTTATTGAGATACCATTTTTTTCAATAATGCCTTTTTAATGCTTTGTTCTAATATTCAAAAAAGAAAGAAAAAGAAACCCATTTCATTCTCAATGGAACTAGAACCCTAGACTCATAGGAAAGAAGAAGGACCAGAGCTCGTCATCGCCAATCGACAGAGAACCAGACCTTGTCGTTTGATAGAGAACGAGAGAAGAAGGGAAGAAGACGGAGTCGATTGCACTCTCATACGAAGGGAATATTTTTTTTTTTGAATTTAATGTTATGAACACGATTTACTTTTTTTGACTATAATTCATTAATACTTTGTGGGGTATTAAAAATATATTTAAAAACTATTCCATTATATACCGTTATAACCTATAACGCTCTTGGACCGTTATGAGTCCGTTATCCGTTTTAATTGCATATATTGGACTCACTTTGGATGCTAATCTAGTTCGGGTGCTTGGGGTTGACAGTAATGCAAGCTTGACCATGTCGAAGGTTGTTTTCTTTTGTATCTTCAATTGGTTCCTTTACCCCAACTTGCTTTATGCATAAAAAATGTCACTTGATAGGTGCATTGTGGGGCAGTTCAGAATGGTCACATGTAACATACGAACAGACCCTCATGGAGGGAGTCTTTGAGATTAATTCATCCCTAGTGTATTTAGCATTTCATAATGTTGTATAATAAAGTTTTGATTTTTTACTGTCTGACCTCGTTTTTTACTACGATTTCCTGCAGATGTTTGATAATTACGGTAATCATGTCCAGAAAGGACTTGAAGTTTCTGTTAATCTTGATGGATTTCACTTTCAAGATCATAATGGTTTGAAACGTAAGGTGAGTTTCTTGTTGGTTCTAGATGTTTTAATATGATGCCCATGAACCTAAGAATCCAGATTTGTCGGTCTCCAATATCACACAATAAATATTTTTCAAAATGAACAGTAATTCTTCCAATTTCAACTCTAGGAATTCGGAATTGGAGATGCCACAGCATGTATTGTTGTGGTATTCGGACTTGCATGATAGTGTAACTGTCAAGGGAGTGTACAAATAGCCATGGATGTAACATGATAGTTATATAGCAGCCTTGTGTTGGGTTTTCCTGAATCTTTTCTTGCATGAATAAAGTGTCTTCATGTTTGAGATTGTGTTCCATGTCATGAAAAGATTACCTTGTTCAGATGGCCTTTTCAGTATCATGGTAAATGACTTACGTACAAATGGATTTGATTATGTGAAAACAATTTCGTTTCGTCTGTGGTCTATGCTACATCACACAGCTCATACCTTGTTACAACAAATCTTTGTGACACCTTAGAACTTTTCAAGTCTCGACCAATCTGTCATGAATTCCTTGATTCCACATCTGCTCTCATTCGTTCCCAACTCAGGGGATGTCCCACTAATTGGGTACATGGCAACTACCTTGCCACTGCAGCTAACATACCACAGTAAATATCTGCAGCTTCCTTTAGTCTCTATGTCTCTTCTCTCCCATTTCCTCATTTCCTTCCATCTATCTCCCTGTTTACTGTACATATGATGTATGGTGAGATGAGTTAAGAAGGAGAGGAAAGTACGGCATGCTTGAGATATTGTTATTTCCTTTGTTTTGTTATTGATGATTGCAATGTCGAACCTGAACGTAGTGTTTTCCTCGTTTTTAACAAGCTTTGTATCACTTTTAAGCCTTAGTTTGAGGCCGGCATGCTTGAGATATTATTTCCTTTGTTTTTTTATTGGATGATTGCAATGTCGAACCTGAACGTAGATTGTTACTCAGTGGGTCGAAACAGTCTTGACCATTATGTGCTCACCAGAGCTATTCCTAAGTCCTAACTGACTGTGTCTATGCTTCACATGTTAAAATGTACATTTTGCATCACTTACATGTTAAATGTACATGGGTATCTTGGATTGGTTACAGTGATATCCTCAGTAACTCATACTGTATTGAGCATTTCTTGAAAGTTGATTTCTAGTTTTCTACTGGTCCAGAGACATCAATATTTCTTTGATGTAGGTGAATGAAAATGGATGCATCAATTTGAGTGGTATCTTGAAAGTGGTAGCAGGCTATGGAGAAATAGGTATTTTCGCATAGGTCTCCGCATAAAAAGAACAAAAATATTCTGACACTATTGAAAGAATTAATGCTTATGGATAATGTTGTAGACTTTAATTTGTTTAGTTATTTCCATTTCTGAATGAATTAGGATTTAGGTTTCCCTAGTTATGTTATGAGTTGTTTCTATTTTGTCATCAAAATAGAATGAATTAATGCATATGGATAACGTTATAGACTTTAATTTGTTTAGTTATTTCCATTTCTGAATGATTGGGATTTTGTTTTTCCCTAGTTATATTATGAGGTTGTTTCTTTTCCGATGGGACTTGCTTTGGTAGAGTTAGAATGTGTTAGGCAGCTCAAGTTGGGCTATTAATTTGAGAGTTCGTTTTTCTTTTGTGTTTATGTCTTCAGTAGAAAAACCCTAAAAGAGTTATTTTCTTGCATATGTTTGTTGATGGGTATGATATAATGAATTTGTGCAACATTACCCCCCAAGACGACAACTCTAGCACATAATACTACTAAATACTCAATTTGTATCGGTCACCTCGATAAACGAATTTTCGCCGATTTAGTGGTGCATTAATAACACAGATCTATCCCCGTCTTCCAATACGTGGATAACACTATCCACTTCTTGGATCCCAATGTTGAACAAATAAAAAGCATCAAATGTTATAGCTTAAAGTGATCTCTGTCCTTGGGATCAACTTCAACAGATTACTCTCTTCTCTGATGGATAGATGAGAACTTAAATACTTTGGCGGACTTACTCCAACTCAGAGACGGCAAATTCCCTTCTAAGTTTTTGAAACGCCACATCCTTGATAGCAAAATACAAGAATATAAATATGTAGGACCCACAATTGATAGAGTCAGAAGTAGGTTGGCTGTCTGGAAAAGGAAACAAACATCAAAGGTAGGGAGAGTCACTTTGATCAAAAGCACAATTGCAAGCATCCCTGTCTTAATGATGTTTACTTGTACGATGCATATTTCTGTTTCAATTGACATTGAGAAAATCTTTAGGGATTTGTCACGAGGCACCGATGGCTCTTCAAAAATTTAAGTGGAAAGATATTTGCAAGTAAAAAACTGAGGGTGGTATAGGCATTGGAAGAGTGAAACAATTCAATCTGTTGTCCAAGTGAATTTTGGAGGTTTGGAATGAGGACGGCTCTTTGTGGAGAATAGTTATTCAACGTGAAAGTATGGCTAATAAAAATATGGTCAGTTTGACAGTGGTTGGTACACCAAGGACTATTTTGGTCCTTATGGCTGTGTTTGATGGAGGACAATTATGAACTTCAGGCTTCATATTGAAAAGAAGTGTCTTTCTCTCTTGGCAATGGTAGGAGGGTCAAATTGTGGAAGGATGTTTGGCTTAAGAATAACTACACTCTCAAGGACAAATTCAGAATGATTTTCAACCTATCTCCAAGACAAATCAGTTTTTGGCAGACCTATTAAATTTTGCTGAAGGCTCAAATGCTGAGAACAACAGTTTCTGATAGAGAACTGCCCACACTGTTGCAGCTAGAGTTGCTTCAACTCCAGACACTGGTCGAGAAGATTCTTGGAGATGGGATGACTAAACTGGATAATTTTCAGTTGGTGCAGCATCTGTGCCCATCTCAATTTGGTCAGTCTTTTGGATCAAAGAATCAATTTCTTTACTTAAGACTTTGAGGCATGGCAAAATCTTAACGATTGACAATTACAAAATGAAAAAAGAAAAAAAAAGAAAAATGTTGATGCTAAACAGATGCAGCCTTCGTGAATCCATTGCGAAAACCATTAACCACCTGTTTTTTCCACTTGTCTTTTCTCCAAATATCGGTCTTCTATTGTGATGAAGCCTCTATGCCTGCCCCTCCAGCTGAATGCTTTCTCTTCCTATGGTTTCTAGCTAGAACAAAGATGGATGCTCTCGGAAATGTGGATGAGATGATGGCTCTAGAAAAGGGTCATTTTGCCTGGTCTTTGCTGATTTTGGAATGAAAGAAATAACGAAGTGTTCAATTGAGTTAAAAAAGATTGTTAGACTTTGTGTGGTGAAATGGAGGCCTTGGTACGACTCTGAGGTTCCATTTGGGGTATATTCTAAACAATGTAGACTTTTATGTTGACAATGAGAGTTTGTTCTCTTTGTAACTCTTTGTGGTTGTGTATTGCAATATTGCTCTTTGCTTGGTGACATGTCACCGTGGCTTTTATTATTATATTTGTGGGCTTGTCTTGTTTGATTGATATAATAATAATAGGAAAAAAAACTTGTCTTTTAGAAATGCCCTGCATATAATAGTAGTTTACTTGGAAATATAATAATTAATTCCGAATTCTAAATCTAATTTGGGAGACCAAATAATAAGTAAATATCAAAGGATTAAAAGGCATATGGATGTATGCTCCCATGCCCAATTATGCCGTCCAAGGGATGATTTTGTGTCCGAGGGTTTGAAAGTGCAAAGTGGAGTTGTCGCAATCAACTATGGAAGAAACATGAGTGGTCTCTAATAACGGTCAGGAAACAATGGTAGAAAGGTAAAAATTGGGATATTCTTGATAGATATGCCTAAATGTTTAAACAATCCAAAACACTAGGGTATGTTTAGGTGATGAATCTTATTTCATGAGGAAGTAGGGGAATGAAGGAGTGGATAGGAGGAGGAGGCGCGGTAGGAAGAGAGAGTGAGGTTCTAGATGAAACTACAATTTAGATGTATGTGGGAATTACAAAACTTGCTCACCTTAAATAATCAAATTTCTCCTTACATGGGAATGTGGGTGCCATCCACCACCTCACTTTCTCTCTTCCTTTACTTGTATTCAATCATTCATTTCCCAACGTTCTCATGGAGTGAGATTCTATCCACCAAAAACACCCTTATAGGTGACGCAGGCTTGATAAAGCCAAATAAAGTGGTGGGAGGGAGAGTGGTCCTAAGAGTCAACCCAAAGGAACAAATTCGTTTTGAGTTACATGACGTCTAGCATAATAGAGTGAATGATTATGAAGGCAAATCATTTTGAATATTGTGTAGCAGTCTATGTAGTTAAATCGGAAAGCAGTCGTAGCGCGATCCAGGACCGAATTACAATTAAGTTTAATCGACCTACTTTAAATATTAATATATAATTTAATTTTTAATAATTTATAGCTGAATTTAATTTTGCAGGTACCTAGACTTGTTTAGGAGCAACCAACACAACACAACACAAGTAACAAGTGATAGCAAGTTAGTACTTAGCACTTAGCACATCACTCTACCAGTAAATAGCAATATGTAAACCCTAAAACTAACATTCAATCATTAAAAAATAAATCGATATAAGTTATATCAGTAAACATAATTTGCATTCAATCATTCATAAATAAACCGATATAAGTTATATTAGTAAAAATAAGTTATAGTGATAAATCGGCGAGTCGGCTGGACCGATTAATCGACAACTCGCCAATTTTTCGAATTGTGCTAAACCCCAACCGATTTCACCAAATTCAGTTCGGTCAAACCCCGAATTACGATTAATCACCAATTAATCGGCGATTTTTCGCCGCATTAATAACATAAGTAGCACCCCATTCGAATATTGGTGAAATTTATGTTATCTTGCTAATTTCGGCCCCGCATAGAACAAGTAAAATCTAGGTGTGGAACGATGCCCTGAATAATATGACGAAGATGGGGTGGTTTTTGACCTCACATGGGTATATGGTCGGTCGTGGGCTTTTGGTTGATCATTAGTATTTGCACTTCTGAGGCCCAATCGATGATATGTGGGGTATTGCTTGTGTTGTTTGTGAACTTGGAGGGACTAATTGCTATGGTTGCAAAAGTAACCAAAATCAGGATTTGGGAAGGTATATGCACTTTCAATCTAAAACAAGTGAGAAAGTAATGCACAATGGAAATGAACGAAAATATTTGAGTCCTGAAGGTATTTGCACTTTTGCTTTACTGCGAAACAAATGATAACATAATGAGCTATGAAGGTATTTGCAAATCTACTGTGCACTCACTATGTCTTGGGAACACGATGTTAATGAAAGAAAGTGACTGTTGTTTTCCGCTTCTCAATGTTTCATTGTTTGATAATTGTTACTCATTAGGCATTGAGAATCACATGTCCTTGTTTATAACTCTATACATATTATATCTTCGTATATGCATTTAAGTCCCGAAGTTTCTACCAATGAATCAGTTTACAGTAATTTATAGATATAATCAATTATCAAGCCTTTTGTTATTGGGTGATTGTTGGATTAGTTCTAATTACGTGTTTCCTTCAACATTGTGCAGTGTCACTTTCTATTAACCATGGAGAGGAAGAGTATTTCAGGAAAGAATTTCAAGTTGAGAAAAGGATGCTGAAAATTGTGTCCCCTGTTAGTACTTCTTTCAACAAACGTTGTCTTTTGCATCATAGTATTTAACTAAGTCCCTCACATCTTTGGGAAAATTTTTGGTTTCAGGTACCAGATTGTTTTGCTAGTGGCTCTCGATTTGAAAATATCATATTCGAGATTGTTAACTCAGAGGGCGCTGTTGATGAAACTGTAGATGATAAAATGAAATTCGGTGAATGTCACACCCTCCGAATAACATCTGAATCGCCGGGTATAGATGACAGATTCCAGTATAGTTTTCGACGTGGGAGATGCATTGTGCCTTGTATTCCTATTCCTAAAAACGAAGGGGTCTTTAGTTTTGTGGCTGCTTACTCTAAGCATCCTGATCTCTTCATGAATGTCAAGGTTGTTACTATTTATCATTGACTTATTTTATTTCACAAACTTGAGATTGCTCATTATGTTGTTTTGTTACGAAGGTTCACGTAGTGGAAATGCTCAGTCAAACCGACCCTGGGGATTGGATGCCATCTGAGCGTGATGATGGAGAGATGTTCCTCCTTGAAGATGTCAATGTTCCTGAACATATAAAACACCTCGTGGAGTCTGTTGAGAACAATGAAAGCGAAATGGTAGAATTTTTCAGATGTTTAAATAAATCGTGCATTTCTTTGCAAATGTAATATTGAAGAAGGCATATCTAATGAATTCTGTATTACCATCAGCTATATGGTTTCCTATAATGAAACTCGTTGCAATTTCTACATCGTCGTGATGTTGGGTTCTTCTCAGCTTTACCCATGTATTCTTTCAGGAACTTCACAAGATTGGGATACAAGTAGGAGAACATGAAAAGAAGCTAAGCACGCTCCGTGAAAGGAAGAAAGTTTTGAAGCAACGAATATGCAATTTGCAAGGTTGTTAACTATTATTCACAGAATTATATTATTCTAATTTCTTACCTGACAATGGCACAAGAGTTCCAAAATATTCTTTTGTATGCATGTCGGGAATCACGATGTGGCCAGTTTACACCACAAATAATCAAGCCTAAAAGTCACTTAGTTACTACTTGCCACATTCTAAGCTTTTCACATTCATTACTAATTGGTGATTGAAGTTACCAAATGGAAAATGGTTACCATCTAGTCAATGTCGATAGAGTAGACCGACGAGAGTGTCAACATAGGAAGCGCAGTTGAATGTTATAGTAGTAGTTAAATAATTTAATTTTTAATTGATAGAAAAAGGGGGAATTTAGCATGCATCCAACTGTTAAAGCATTCATCCATTTCATAGTACTCGATTCTTGGGATTTTGGTCATGACCCATTTTGGTTTATGAGTTGTCTACCCGTGCCTCTCGTGTTAGTCCTAGGGGTGGGTATCCCAATCTCGCGATCTCGATTTCGTCCTAATTTTTTCAGGTCCTTTTGGGATTGATCAACATCTTGATCCCGTTCGTTCCGATCTAGAGTGGGATGAGATCGGGATAGAGATTTTCAATCCCGCCCATTTCATCTCGTCCGAACTCATTTATTTAATATTTATCATTATTAATTTTAATATTTTAATTAAGTCTTAACTTGATTTCAAACTTGATTCTACTTTTAGTATTAACTATTTCAGACTTGATTACTGATTTAGTTGATGTGTAAGACTTGAATCATGTAGTCTTATGTTTTTTAATCATATTTGGTTTGACTTTTAGACTTGAATAAATTTGTTGTTGTAGGAAATTTTTTAGTACCATATAATCCCGTTCCGAACCTGTTTAGGATGGGATGAGGTATATGATATATCTTGTCTCGATTTCGTTATGAAGATAAAGCAATGGGATGGGATTTGGATGAGGTCCATCCCGTCCCGTGCCCACCCCTAGTTAGTCTCCCATCTAATATTTTTCCAACTCCATCTTCATGCTAGCAAAAATTGAGATTCTTGCTGAATCCAAGTTTTCATTTCTAAGCTTATGAAAACTCCGAAACCAGAGCCTTATTGATTTTACCACGTGTCTAATTATTTTCTCTAGTTGCAGCTCTAATAAGTTAAAGTTCTTGTTGGCAAGCCATCCAGATTCATATGAAGTACGTATGCCAAAATTCTTTTTAGATTTTGTAACTTTTAGATATTGTTGAAGCCAGGTACAATTTAGTTTTGGTGCTGAATATTTTTAATCAGTTTTTATCATTTTCTAATATTTGTAAACAGTGATTAGGGTTCATCGATGCTTTGACTTACAATTCTGCAAACTTTAGGATGTTCCCATGATTTCTCAATCCCTTTTGCATTTCCTTTTTATCTTTGTACTGCCGATTGCATCCAAGTTTTCTTAGCTCATGGACAATCTATGTAATTGAACTAACTCAAAAAATGGTTTTCAATTTGATACATATCTAGAACGGGTCGAACCGCAGTCACTGAGCCTATTAGATTATTTCATGAGCGGAAAAGAGGTGATACTTAAACGGATTGAAGAAAAGACTGACAGTGCTGCTGCTATTTTCTGCGAAATGTTGAAGACCATGAAGTCTGAAGGACTGCAGAACTGCGACATAATTGGCCCAGTTGCTCTTCTTGGAACAGTTAGAAACAATAACCTCAGTAGGTAATCAATTTCAGCCTCAACCCTGTAGATCCTATCTACCATCCTAGTCCAATTTGTGATCTAATCCTTTAACTTTTGTTTTACATAAATGCATATTCAGAACATATGATATGGTTTTACCTGTTTGTATATTGCAGAATGTTGGCACGGTATTTGGGTGAGGATTACATGCTGGCCCTTGTATGTAAGTCCTCCGCAACTGCAAGGTTCTTCGAAAAGTATGACGAGCATGGTAAAGAAGATAAAAGACATGCTCTTCATGCATTTGCCACCGAACTCAGAAAGTCAACTGGTCGGGTAATTGTAATATGCCTCGAGGAAATAAGGTACTTTAGATGTCTATATAATACCAGTTTCACTTGATTTCCTGTGGTTGTAAACAAATTCCTATGGTTTGGGAACTTTTAGTCCAGTGGTTAAGAAAAAATTGCTTATTGTGCCAGTTCTTTCGAAGGAAAAATTGAAGCCCACAATCCCCAGAAGAAACTAGCATTGATGGATCCGCTCCTACCAACGGGAAAAATCCCTCCTGGATTTTTAGGTTATGCTGTTAATATGATCAACTTGGACACTGATCATTTGGGCACTAGGACAGCCAAAGGCCATGGTCTTCGTGAGACACTGTTTTATTTTCTTTTTGGAGAACTTCAAGTTTATGAAACTCGGCAGTACATGAAGCAAGCTCGTTCTTACATAAGGCATGGGGCAGTTTCACTAGATGGAGGGATCATGAAGGGGAATGGCATTCTCACTCTTGGATATTGGTATGTACTATTCACATTCTAGAAATTCCATGCTTATGTAGTGTTTTGATTTATTCTCAAGTGTGTATGTGACATTAGTTTTTGGAATTGTTTAGATAAGATGGTCTTGCACCTTTTGTTTTTTGAAAGGCAAGCAGGGTTTTTATAGGATCCCAGAACCCATAAATATGCCGCAAGCTGAGTTTGAACCCATGACCTAGTGATATCATCCGCCAAGCTCTAGCCGTTGAGCTGTCATGACCTAATGGTCTTACACCTGTTTTACACTGTTTTCATGTTTATTCAATGAGCTAATAAAATACATTGTGTTTTGAGGTACATTCCTTTTCATAATAATGATAAATGAACTTGGGATTGAGTGCATGATGTCCGTGTTTTACTAGTCATCTTGATCCTTTCGGAGTAGAGGATAAATTTGGATGCTCCTTCCTAATTCTCAACTTCGTAAAACATAGATGAAAACTCTAGCATCAGGAAGTTCATCTCATCAGATGCCAGATTTATAAATTTTACTAATCCGAATACTGTTAACACTTAAATTTGTCTTTTGCTTTACTATCAGGGAAACTAAAGTATGCTTCCCAGTTGCTTCATCGGAAGTTCAGGGGTTATCTACCGACACAGTGAGTGTCCTGGCACAGATAGTAGATAAAAAGTTGGAGTTGGAATCCACTCATGAAGAAATTGATAAAGAGTCAATGGCCCATTCCAAGACGTTACAAAAGTTTCAGAAGAGGAAGGATCGCTGTATCAAGTTCTTTGACGACTCGGAGCCAATCTTAACTAGCCATTTTGATAATAGACAGTTTAAAGAGCCAAAGCTAGAAAGCCCCTCCGAATGAAATACTTTTCTCGATATTACGGGACTACTTTTTTGGTATATAATAGTGTTACTCTACAATCCTCATGTACATATTAGGAATGATCAAAGCTGTGTAGTCTTTTGGATTTTATTTATTGTAGGGTTGGAAAGTTTGATCTCATGTGAAATAATTTTTCTTTACTTCATTGGTAACATGGTAATTATCCTTTCCTTTTTCCATTTGGGAGAGATGGTTGAGTGGACTAAAGCGGTGAACATCAATTGCAATGATTTGATATCTTGGTTTTCATTTCCCTTGTGACAGGCCTGGAAGCGGGGGGACATCCATAATATCGTTTAAAATGGATATAAAATTTTGACTAGTTCACCAGGTGAAAAAACATTAGCACTTTCTTTTCTCGGAAAGACGTTTAGTCTGTGCAGAACCCCACAAGAAAAAGAGGCGCATAAATGCCATATAAGAATACAAATTGAGGAAACAGTATTTGTCTCAACAAGCTAAATGATATTTTCTCTTCTATTTAACGTGTTTAGGCAAAAATGGAATAATCTCTGAAATTTATAGGTTTCATGAACTTTCTTGGCCTGAACGCTCTGTATGATCTGAATGATCAAGAAAGGAGAAGGAACATTTGATTTGGGATACCTGAGGATGGTATGTTAGAAGTTGATGCAGTGTAGTAAACACCCAGAGTTTCATAAATTCTTGCTCTTTTGTGGTTCTTCCAGGAGCATTATAGAACTTGTGTCGATTGGATAAGAAACAAAACTTTCTGAAGATTAGAGTTGTATATGAGCCTTTGGATAGGAAAAAAAAAAAAATGAAGAGTTGCATGAGACTGTTACAGTTTGGTTGTTGCAGTACTCTCAAAAGTTTGTCCGTTTATATCTTAAAATAATTTATAGAATTTGATGATGGGTAATTGGGAAAATAGTTTTATATCTCAAAACTAAAAAAATAAGCCGTTAAAGTTTGTATTGAAAGCACAAATATAATGCATTATTAAGTTGAGGTAAATTGGTATTTGAGAAAATGGGCATAACATTTATTTATTTCCAAGATGTATGGAAGAAACGAGAGTAACAGTGGAAGCAAATACAGAGAAGAAGATAGAATAGTGGGGGGGTGTGCTGGTTTTGGTATAACTAATAATAACCTTCCCAAACAAAGATAAGATAAGCGGTTAACCTTGAGGTGGTAGTAATGCTGCTAACCCTAACCTTGCCTCCATCTTTTTTATGGCTTCCTCAATTTCTGGTATGGCATTTCTCAAGCTTTCCCATTGTTCCTTTGTCAAGCTTATTCCTGGATGGAATAGTAGGAGTATGAGTAGGAGCAGAGTGGTTTAGGGTTTAGTAATAGTAAATTAGTAATTGTAAAAACTAAAAACAATAAATAGCAGAGCAGAATTTGTTTGGAATAAAAGCAAGTTTAACATACCTTTGGCCGCAGGGAATTGCCTTCCATCTTTCATATAGAATTGCCTAAATGCAACCAGAGGAGGGTTCCCCACTTGGACATGTTCAATGTTCACCTTTCTACTCCTTGATAGCTGTAATATGATGGAATTGGATGTATTAATCGTCCAGTCCAATCCAATCCAAGAATTTAATAAGGTAAAGGTACCAAGAAACTCACCAAGCAAATTAGGCGACATTCCTTGACCTTGAGTATCCTTGGCTTTGTCTCTTGCTGCTCTTGTGATTCTTGTTGAATTGTTTGTGATGGTTGTTCTTCTTGTTCAATGGGCATGGGCATGGAGAGGAGAAATGACTCAACAAGGCGTCTCACAAATAGTTTGTGAGCAGATGAGATTGACAAATCGAATCCGAGGTTTTGTGAAGCCAAGTTTCGGACCTGAAATTCGGTCATCACTTCCATGTCTGCATTCTTCAGTATTTCAATCACTGTTTCCTTCACTCGCACTTGTGTTTCCCCATCCATTCTCTTACTCATATTTCACACCAAATCTCACCCTCTCATCAAACCAAAAATCTCTCTCAATTCAATTTTAATAGCAACAACCCCGATGAAAATTAGCTATTCCCCCAGCCCCCCCCCCCCCCCCCCTTATGACCTAAAGCCCATTGGGTTCCATATTTTCATCCCCATCAAAATTCGGGTTAGGCTTGGGATACCCAGCAATTGAAAATTTTAAATGTTCTTATGCTCTTCCTCCAAGGTGTATACTGGTCCTAAGTTTTTTTTTCAGAAAAATTAGAATTTATTGGAGAAATTTGGGCAGCCCAAGTACAAAAAATTATTACTTTTGGATTGGGTTTGGGTTGACTAGCTCAAGCTCAAGCTCAAGCTCAGGTTCGGGTTGGACGGCTTACATGCTAACCTATCAAGGCTTCAGGTAGCCCAAGTCCAAGCTCTTAGACCACCCAACCTGCCCAAGTTGCATCCCTAGTACCACCCAATACTTCTTTTGACAACAAAATAGCCATCAAGAAATCTAAAGGGTCCAAAATTCTTATCAAACAAGAAAAAGAAATCCATCGCATGGACTGAAAACCAGACATAATAAAACCTAAAGGCGGGAACTCCTATCTCGAACCAAATGATGATGGATTCTCTTGTCTTGTCCAATCGATCACACCAACACGCATCCATCATCTTCAATCCACGTGAGATTGATATATATATATATATATATTTTTTTTTTTTTTTTTACAACAATTAACTAATTATCATGTCGAAACACCCTAAAGTTTTGATTTTGGTGAAACCCCACAATAGACACCCTCAAGTTTATGGGGCACAAAAAATTAATATAAAGTGTTTGGTGATCCCCAATTTTGAGAGATTTTCAAATACGTCCTAAAAACGTGAAATTAAGATTTCTACCTTCCTTTAAATTCACATCTTTTTCCTGAATTGTAAATCATAGTCGACGAATTCAAAGTAGTAACACATTATTAAAAAAACACAAAATTTCATTTAAACGAAAAAAAACCATTTTCTTATGAAAATCAAATCGTGTGCTTAATTGAGAATTTACACCAACTCAAAATAAAATACAAATTTAAGATCTTATATTGTGCACTTCTTTTTTCTCAGGATACAAACACCTTCTCTTCAAGGATATTTTACTCAACTTGTTAAGCTTTGCTCTAACTCCTCACTCAATGATAGGAGCATATTTATGCGACTTCATTAAATTATTTTTCTATGATTTTTTAGCTATTTTTCATTTTTTTTGTAGTAATAAATATTTTTCGTGTCTTTGTAAGTCGCTAAGAGCTAAGAAATTGTAAGATGCAAATTGGCTTGATTTAGAAAGAAATGGTAAAACAAGAAAATGTAATTGGATTGGGAGACCTATAGAGAACATATAAAAAACCAATACTTGGCCTCTCTCGAGCATCACCCTTCACAACTGCACTGCTCGCAAATCACAACCGTCATCCCCTTCACAAGCCAACAACCTCCATTTCCATCACATAGCCTCGATCATGTCTTCCCTTGCCACATGACAAAAGGTCGATCGCAAGCAGCAATGTCCCCCTTTCTCACTGTCGGCTTTTATCTCTCCGATCACTACCTTCTCTCTCACGCGCATATCTCTCGCACGCCCAACACCATCCGTTCAGTGACAAAACGCACGCAACAACATATAAGGAGAGTCATGTTACATCCAAATCACGCTACACACACCCATGTAGCTCTCTCTAACACCACGCGCGCATGGATAATAGTGTTTTTAGTTTGACATTGAATTATGCATTACTATTTAATCATAATGTATATGTCTAGCTAAAACCCTTTTTAGCTATGGGCTGGTTCGAAGCCTCAAACATGTGTTTTATAGATTAATTAAATTCAATATTTGCTCGATAGATAGTGAATGTGTTTTGCTTAACTGTTTATGAAGAACTTATCTATGTATGTTTGTTAAGGTGGCCAACTTAGTAAGCATGCTATGATTCAATGCTAGAATATATGAGAGTTTCACCTAATAGTTATGATCTTATATTCATAAGTAGTAACTACCAATGGTTGTTAGTACGTTAAGTAAAATCTAGGTTAAGAACAAGATGCAGTTCATACTTCTAATTGCTTAGTCAGTGTTCAAATTTTCATAGAACTTAATGATCTTTGATTGTCTATCTAACCTGTGATTCCTTATTAGACAACATGAAAGGAATAGTTTGAAAGCGATATTGAGTTTAGTTCAACAAAATTGGGAAAGTAATAAGGTTAATTAGTGCAATCACAGTTAATCTTGAACATTGTCATTCACGATATAATAAATGAATTATAGGAGATTAATTCATAAGCATGTGTTTGGTGTCTGGAGATAAAACCCTTAGCTAATTTTCTTCATCGATTCCCCTTTACGTTTTTACTATTCTTGTTATGATTTTCTTAATATAAAATTAGAAAAAACCAACCCCCACAATTTCCTTGTTTATATAGTTGTCTTGCTGTGATTGTAAAATGCATAAATTCAAGAGCTACTCCAATTGTACTATTCTCCATTAATACAACGACCATGGTGGATGCTTAACTATAGGTATGTTGTACAGTTGTAGATGAAATGAGAAAAATTATGACTTGCAAGTGCAAGAAAGCTAAGAATATCGACTTGAAAGTTTCAAAACCCATTATTAGCTTCTTTTTTAACTTCATATAGTTTTGACTCTCATACTAGTTTTGAATGTGATGTAAGGGCTTGACTGGGTGAATTCATTTCACTGAAAAACATTAACTTGTTTTTTTTAATGGAATAGACCACTAGAATAAACTAAGCACTGAAAAAAATCCTTACTTGTCAAGCTTTAGGGTGTTGTTGTCACTAAATATATATTCTCTGTTCCTCAAGTATAGGTTAGCCTATATATTTTGATGAAATCTAAAACACATTATTGCAAGTATCTATTCCACTTTCAAACATTCAATGGAGATCTATGTTCATCCTCTTATGGCTCCTTATCAAGGACATATGAACCATCTTAAGACGTCTATCTACCGGTCATCTTCCCTATCTTCCACTTAGGCTCCTATCCAACCTGGACGATCTGCTCTTGCACTTGCTTTCCTACTTAGTAGATCTACTCCAAAAGAAGCACACATAGTAAACAAATTTTATTCTCAATTTCTACTCACAGACCCTCGTGAAATTCCTCACATCATTATGAGTGCATATGAGATTAACTTTGAAATAAACATACCTTAATGAGAGAATTACATAATTTCAAATGTCAATGTATGCCTTCAATGGAATTTTGGACTTTGCAATATATGAATATTTGCCAATTGAATTTTTTTTCTCCATTGACGAAAAAATCGAAAAAATAGACCCATTCCGGTTTGGAAGAGTATTAGATAGTAGAAGAGAAAAATTAAACAAATATAAGAACAATATGCTGATATAGAGGAGAGAACAACTCGTTGTATTAATAGACTATTGGATGACTACTTGTTTGGAGAGGGGTTGAATGCGTCCATGGCTGAAAAAGGTCATTTGGATGGGAAAGAGAACGAGAGATATTTAGGAGTCATGAGTTTGCAACAATATCTAATATGCATTGTCTGATTTGCAGGATTGACTCATGGCACTTCCTTGGTTAATGGCATGATGTTGACTACCAAAAGTGCTAGGAGCTTTATAGTAGAGATAGGAAAATGTTTTAAGTTAAGTTTTCCATGACTATATATAGTTTGTTTGTTGTCTCGTCTAAGGAATAGAAACAATAATGTCGTGACTTATCAAAATGAAGATTATCAACACTTCCTTGGTTAATGGCACAATGTTGACTACCAAAAGTGCAGGAGTTTTATAGTAGAGATAGGAAAATGTTTTAAGTTAAGTTTACCATGACTATATATAGTTTATTTGTTGTCGCGTCTAAGGAATATTAGGGAAACAATAATGTCGTAACTTATGAAAATGAAAATTATCAACACCATTGTATGCCCTGAACACTGCCGACGTTTCTACCTCACTTGCGAATTCAAAGTTGTCTAATTTTTTTCTCAGAGAAATCAAGACACAAATATAATTATTATTCGCACTTTCATGACTTGAATGTTGTTTGGATAAAATCGAAGAACTTGGTTAAGAATGGTGAAGGAAACAATTTCTGTCTTGCTATGCACCACCCAACCCAAGTATGTTGACTAGAAGTCTAGAACTTGTGTGTCCATTTCTTCTTCAAACCAGCCCTTAGTCATTCACCCTCCCTCTCTCTCTAATATATATATGTATATGGATCTACACTGCTCAGTCAGATATGTCTTAAACACACTCCATTTGTCCATCTGATCACAAGAACACCACATAGTCGCAGTAGAGAGAGTGAGAGAGCCAGAGCGACAGAAACACCCAAAACCAAAACCTTCTTTTCATGAAACCCAAACCCAAACCCTCCTCCTTCTCTTCCTCCTCCTCCTATATAAGCAGCCCCAAGGCAGGCTCCTAGGGTTTCATGTTGTGCAAAGCTTTGATGTCTTGCAAATGGAGACGACTGGCGACTCGTCTTTGCTCCCTAATAATGGCTTCTCTCTTTCCTCGTGCATAGCACTTGTTTCAACCGCATTCTCTGGCTTTATTCTTCTCTGGATACTCTTTGCATCATTCAAGAAACCAAAATCTGCCCAAAAGGTCAACTCTTGCAATTGCGTTTGTTCTTGCGGCGAAGGAAAAAGAGGCTCAAGTTCCCAATCGTTTCCTAACGGCGGGGACGCCACGAGGCAGGAAGAGGAACAAGAAGTGATGCAAGTAGAGGGAACTTCTATGATGGAACAGTTGGTTCCAGAGATAACAACCCATACGCTCAGTTACTTGGATTACCCAAGCCTTTGCCGCCTCTCCATGACTAATTCCTTGATGAGAAGGGCAGCTAATGATGATACTGCATGGAAAGCTTTGTATCACAAGGTTTACTTCCTTCACTTTTTTATCTATTTCTTCAATTTTTCATTTTGCATGTTAGTTTATATTATGTTAGTGGAGAAATTCAATTTGAAACTTGTTTCAGTTTTATGCAAAATTGAAATGATTGGCTTGTAGAGAACATTTTAATATTCCTCCAAGTCTTTGTTTGGTTAGCAAGAAAACGATTTTGGGGGAAGCAATGAAAAATACAAGGAAGACGAAGAAGGGTGAAGAAAAGAGAGCAATTAAGGATGATCATGTCCCCACTGCTCTCAAATACTTTATTTCCCCAATTTTTAGGTAAATATTAGGTTTAGGGGGCATCGAGTTCACCCTTCCCTTCCCCCCCAAGAGTTATTTTCTCTCAAAACCAAGTGCAACTTGATTGTTAGTAGCAAAAGTAGAGGTTTCATGGGATTATAGCATATTTAACGATTTTAATGCAAAAAGAATGTAATTTTAGGTTACAGATACAATCTCAAATCTTTATTTATCAGCTAAGTTACAATGTGGAGATTTTTCAGAGTTTGAATTATCTTTTAATTATGAAAATATCTGATATTGGTGTGACACTTGTTCTAAAACATTTTGATTGCAAATTCTGTATCTTGTTCTGAGATTGAAGTGGTCAAGTTCAAAAATTGCAATCGTATCTAGTTATTAGATTCACTATTCATTTTTGGTAGAATATCTATGATTTGCTGGGTATCTATGGTGAATTAGTTTACAAGACATATGAGCTAAAACAGTTTGATCCGTTAAGGTTTGTTTGTTATTGGAGTAAGAAACAAAGTCTTTAGGGCTGAAAACTGAACCGACGGTTCGGTTTTAAAATTTTCAAACCGAAATTGAACCGACCATTAACAAAACCGATCCGAAACTGAACCGATTCTAATTTATGCAAACCGTAACCGAACCGAACCTACTAAAATCGAACCAAAACCGAAATAAAATCGAATCGACCGACTATGTTAAACATATTATATTATTTATATATAAAATATATATTATTTATTATATATATTCGGTCGGTTCGGTTTGGTCAGTTAAAATCACATAGAAATCGAAAACCTAACCGACCACATCGGTTTTGAATTTTTTAAAACCGAAATCGATTCGGTTTAGATCGGTTCGGTCGGTTTAATCGGTTTGATCAGTTTTTTGTTCAACCCTAAAAGTCTTCCATGTGTTTCAGTTCTGGTTGCTTGCCAACTTTTTTCTTTGGTAACTTAATAATTGGGTTATTTATGCGGGGTGATTAATCAGCGATTTAGTGTATAACGGGGGTAAACCGATTCGAACTAGGTATGTAGTAGTTTTGGGTTTAGCGGTCATCGATTAATCGGTGAGTTGGTAAGAAATTGGTAAGTTACAAAAAATCAGTGAGAAATCGGTGATAAATCGAGATTGTTCTGTTGGGTGGTGATTGTCATCCTGCACGGTGGTGGTGGTGGTGGTTGTTGCTCTATAATGTGTGATGTTTTGGACATGATTACATAATTTGCTCTATAATATGTCTTTTGTTACTCTATAATACTTGTCTTATTACTTTTATTGGCAAGATATGTTATATATTATAATTTACATTAGTGAGGGTATAAAAATGTATACTTTGAAAAAGTAGACAGTATAATTCCGATTAATTTGCTTAATCTTAAATCGGTCATGAATCATGAAGGGTTCATTATCCAAATTTACTACATAGCTTAATAACTATTATTTGTCAATATGTTTTCTGGAATCTTCCTTTCAAGGAACACCTTGAAGATGAAGATGCTTCAAATGAGGATAGAATAAATTTTTTTTCCCTCTGCATTCTTGAATCTATTTTTCTCTTTGACATTCTTAGCCTTTTTTTTGGAAACAGCTGAATGTCGAAAACAGGAAGATTTAAGCCAATGTGATTGCATTGAGAACCTGGATTTTCTGTGGATAATTCTGACAGTGATCTATTATTTATTTGAGCAATGACAAAATTTACATCCTTGTCTGTGAGTCTCTTCAAGATTGCTGGAGTCTGTCAACTGAAGATGAATTATAATTTATAAGTCTTGAAGGGGTGCAAGGTGGAGTAGTTATTATTGTAATCTTCCTGGCTAGGATTAACGGATGATGTTTAGTCCTGTAGAGGGAATAATTATTAGGGATTGCAATTGCTATTCTGTGAAAATTGTTCATAAAGAGGCCGGGATCCCCTCATGACAAGAGAGAAATTTCCTTTTTTTCTTTAATAAAAAAAGTTTTTTAACAAGTGTGGTCAAAAGGGATATTCCAATTGATTATGCTTAGTTTGTTGACCTCATAAGATAAGTTTCATGCCTGGAGTTGTATATTAAAGGTGTTTAATTCCTACAAATAGTCTCACACGTGGAGACATGATGCAACATATCATTTGTAGTTGGTACGTGGATTTTGGAAAAGCAGCGTTCCATAATGTGATTGTTGGACTGGTACATTGAGTATTGATGAGAATTTTTTGACACCAAAGGCTTGAGATAGTTACTGGTAGAAGACAACAAATTTCAAAATAGTGGCGTTTTATAACGGCAGTGTTTCCTAGAGGAAATCCACTATCTGTCAAAATCGCCAATTAAGGATCTGTGCAGTTAAAACAATGTTATAACGCCGATATTACGCTTAATGGGAGTGAGCCATTATGTTATGAGATTATCACGTTTTTGTATCATGGGTCCGATATAACGCCGTTATATGGTCGTTATTGAGATAACGTTTTTTTCAATAACTCTGTTTTAACTTTTTGTTCTAATATATAAAAAAATCACCCGTTTCATTTTCAATCGAAGAAGAACTAGAGCTCGCCGTCGCCGATTGACAGAGAACCAGACCTCACTGGTTTGATAGAGAATGAGAGAATAATAAGGGAAGAAGATGAAGAGTCGATCGCACTCTCTAATTGCGATCTCATTCTCATATGAAGGTAAGGATTTTTTTATTAATGTTTTTGAATTTAATGTTATGAACATGATTTACCTTTTTGTCTCTATAATATATCAATACTTTGTGGGGTTATTAAAAATATATTTAACAAAATATTCCTTATATCACGCTATATCCCAGTATAACCTATAACGCTTCTGAACCGTTATGGGTCCGTTATCCGTTTTAATTGCATAGTTAAGAATACAAGTTTAGAAGCCTCATGGGGAAAAAAGAAATAAAAACTTGAATTTGAAAAAAATGGAACAATTGGATAAATCATTAAAAAAAATGCTAAAAGGGACATATGTCAAAGTGAAACTCAATTTAGCTAAACAGTTACGTTCAAATTAAAGGGAAAAGTAGAAGGGTAATAAATACATTAAACCTAAACCAACACTCACACTATAATTAGATAACAAATACAAAAAGACTATTCTATGATGAGTTATGCTAATTATGAAATGTGGCAACAACTAAAATACTTAATGAGTTTCAAGTTGATAAGAAATTCATAATTTGGAAGCAAGAAGTATAAAATAGTGTTCAAAGGTGTGAGGTGTATGCCTCAAGGCACAGTCAAAGTCAAAATACTTGAGAGTATCTGAGGCATATACTTTTGACATCATCCATGTCAACAAGTGATGCATGTCCCTCAAAGTCAAGTGATGCATGTGTTTAAGAAAACTTCCTAAAAATTTCAAACAACGGATTGAAAATCATTAATTTGAAGGTGGTAAGTACCACATCATGAGGAGATGATACACAAAAGTAATGATTAATTCAACTTCTATGAGTTAAACCAAAATTTGCATAAATTATTTTTGGCAAAAGTTTTGTCCTTTCTTCCTAACTGATTGAGTAACGGTATTTGGAGTTAACGTTATAAAACATAATAATTTAACCCTCTTATGTCAATTGACACCTAGATTTGCACCAAATAAGCTTCCCAGGTCTTGGTGTCTTTTGGGAGTTTTAGCATAGGATAGGAAACTTATAAATGGGTGGTGTAGAATTTGTGTATCTTGAAATGACAATTAGAGAATGTGCTTCAGTTATGCAATAAGATCGCTTAATTTACATAGTTTAGGGTTATTGTTCTTATGCGTTTATGTAATCATGAGAAATTTTGACTTATTTTTTCTAGTTATATTATTAATAATGGTTGTATTATTACTTATTATCAGTGTTATAAAAATAGCTAGGCGGTAGGCGGGCGGCGAGTAGGGGACTAGCGCCCAAAGGCCTAGGCTGGGGACTAGGGCGTTTTTCTTTTCTTTTCTGTATGATAATTTATAATTTAAAAAAAGTTAAGCATAATAGCATGTAAATTACTTCCAATTCAATGCCAAGATACATATGCAAAATGTATTAAAAAAATAGTCTTTTTAAATTTTTTTTCGAACTAGAAATAAAAAAATAAAAAACTAGACCAGGTGGCCGCCTACCCTGCCCAGCTCGCCTGTGCAACTCTGAGCCGCCTAGGAGGATTTTTAGAACACTGTGTATTATATATATGAAAAATACAAGGCTTGCACCTTTGAAGCCCTAGGTAAGCTAGTGCCTTCCCTCGTATCATGCCTCAACGTCAGAAATAATTGGTGCCAAATCATAGTGTTAAAATGTAGAAACTTTTGAGGTACATTGCATGGTAAGAAATGAATTTCAACTGACTTACTAACAACTATTCCAAATATGATATGAATTATGTGTTCCTGTCTACTGAATAATGTTCAAAATAGCTTGTAACAACGTTGAGAAGTACAAAGGAGTAAAGGACTTGGATGTCTACTGGAAAAACACCCATGTGACATGTCGAGAGAGACCTTGGGAGTTAGGATGAAAAAGACAAGAGGGTAAGGGAGGTGGAAATGGATAAAGATATAGAAAGAAAAGTAGTTGTGCTATGAAAACCAACAATTTTTGCTTGCGATGAAGAGCGAGGAAGAGATAAGTGAGACAGAGATTGTTGCAGGGTTAGGCACAAATTGATTGTGGTTGATTTGCTCACCATTTAGGTTTAAAGGTAGAATAATGTTTTCATTTAAGACAGCATAAACTCAATAAATTTTGTACTTGGGACGAGGTATTTAAGCGAGATTGTTATTAATTTTATTGAGGTATTTGTAATGCGATTTCAACATATTGTGATTCTCACAACGGAGGTGTGGAACATTCCTTTTTCTTTCGTGAAGATCGAGATGTTTTGGAATAGCACAAGTCCTAAACTGCTTTGAAACTCAGTTCGGCAATAAACACTTCCTACATGTTTTTCAACAAAATATTTGTATGCTTTTTTATTCATTGACAAAGTTATTTATTTTTTAATTCCTCTCAGAAGATTGGGAAGATCTCTTGAGGCATCAGGGAATATCCATTTGTCATTGACAGGTAAAACTCACATAATCATAATCACACCATTTGTGATACTTGGATAAGGTTTTTTCATGGGATGGAATCTAAAGTTCTAAAGGTAGAGATCATTGTAGCAATATAAGAGGGTAGTTAGTTCAATGGGAAGAGATGAGTTTATGGAGGGTCTATGCTATGAAGGTCTTGTATTCAGATGGGGTAAGGTCAGATGGGTTTGCTATTTGTTTGGAGTATTTTGTCATTGGCTTGCTATTTGCTTGGAGTATTTTATGGAATGGTGTTTTATGGTAATTTACTACTTTTGGTTAATTCATTTAGTAGTTTCCTTTTATAATTGATTTTCTTCCCATGTATTCTCTTTGAGTAGTGAGTCATCATCACACGGTGAGAAATCGGAGAAGGGGCTAACACCCAAAGAAATGTGGTTATGGAATAGGGTCTTACTAGCCTCAATTTGGAATATTTGAAAGGAGAGAAATAGGAGAATTTTCAAAGGAAAAGATAGGGATATCACCCAACTTCATTAAATCTCTGGTGTGGGAGTGGGGAATCACTTGGGGGATCATCAAAGATCAACTTTTTCATTTATATATTTTTAGTTGGGATAACATTTTCCACTTGTAGTGTGTTTTTTGTAATCTTGTTACTGGTTTGTTAGCTTACCTCCTCAGTCACTAGCATTGTAGCCTTTTTCCTCGTTTCTCCTTAATGAAATCTCTATTTTGTAATTAAAAAAAAAAAACAGTGAGAAATCGGAAATTACTCAAGCGACTCACCTGAAAGGTTTTTTCCAGCTCTCCTTTGAAGCAACATAATGAAATATGTATATTAGAGTTATGGTTATCAAAATATCCATGTTAATAGAATTCAAACTGTAAAATAAATGGGAATTGAAAGACAATGCGATAAGTGAAAGAAAATAAACCGACAACGGTAAATAAACAAAATAAATTTTTTACTCAATCAACCAACTAACGATGAATAACCCACGTTCCTTTTATAACTGACCTAAATTCAATGACAAGAAACAAACCCTAAACTTAATTGGAAATCAATGCCCAATTACAATAATATTAGAACTTTCAATACTGCTAAAATACTAATATTATTAAATAACCCAATTATATTAACCTCCCCTGGTTCAAGAAGCTCGTTCTCGAGCTTGAAGTTGAAGAAGTCCAAGGAACACATACAACTCGTGACTGAACATAAGGCGAAGTGCATTTGAAGTTGTCAACATCTAACCTTGCCATGATACACACTTGTGAAAAACAGAGGAACCAACTCAGAAATGGAGCAAGGTGATTCAAAGATCCGGAAGTAGCAAGAAACCTGTTGAGAAGACGATTGCGCATAAGTGCGTACCACAAAAATGTCCCAATACAGATCAACATAATCATCGTCGCTCATGGTATCTGCTGCTGTAGGAACATCTGTTTATTGAAAAATGGAAAATATTTCGCATAAGTCAAATGGCTTATAAGTCAAAAATCGAGTGTGTGTGATGGTGCCCTTAACCTCCTCAAAAAGTTGGATGGATTATGACAAACAGTATGGTCCATTCGGCTCTGTGTGCCTTTCTTCAAGTTTAATTTCCTCCCATAATTTGTTGTTGCGAAGCGCTCTAATCCAATAGTCAATTTTGTTGTGTGCTCGTTTTATTATTGGGCAAGTTCATATGCCTCCAATTGAGCCTGACGCTTGCGAATATTTCATTGGTGCCTTTCCTCCGCCCTTGCTTTTTCTCGTTATCTACAGCTATTGAAAAATGTGGTAATTCGAGCTGCTAAATCTCGCAAAAGCTTATCTTTGTCCATCTTAACTTGTATCATAGTGGAGGGGTAGTGGTATGTACATTACTAGCAGATGGGGATACAAGTGTAGGGCAAGCTGGTTCATGTTGTAGTGGTTTGATGTCATTGATCATGGGAGGTGGTGGTGACATTGGAGAAATGGGTTCAGGTTGGGTGTAAAAAGGACATTGGTGGTTCGTGGTGAAAAATAGTAAATTGGGGATAATCGTTATAAGACACCGTGGGGTATTGGGCTATATTGAAATTGATATGGGGAAGGGGGATATGATGAATATGGGCAGGATTAATAAGGGTATGGATACGGGTCATAATATGGTCACTCTTTTTAAAAAAAAGTTTCTTACTGGTGGGGTGTCTCATAGGAACTGGGGTTTAAATAGCTGTTGGGACTAGGGACTGAAGTGAAATTTTGTAGCAAGGGTTTTTTTTGGAAAAAAGTTCTCATCTTCCTCCGCTTGACTGAAATAGGGGTTGGGGGAGTTCAAACGAATAGGGAGTTGGTCAATCGAATAGGGAGCTGTATGTGACGACAAGGGGTCTGGATCTAATGGCAGGCGAGGGTCGATCGATGGAGATTGCAAGTGATGGAAACAAGGTGGGGCCGGACTGAGGTTGGATACTGCTATCGATGGAAATATGGGCTGGTGAGGGTTGATCAGCTGGGTTGGGAGTGGGGAGGTGTGTTGTTGATCGACTTGGTGAGGAGGTGATCTGTGATTGTGGCCGGCGATGACAATTGCGATAGTGACGGAGTGTGATGACGATAAGGCTGTTGGTGACAGTGTTGTGGACAAAGACGGTGACTGTGGTGGTGGACTGAGGTTGTGATGTTGGCGGGCGACGGTGGTGGCATCAGTTGCTGGTGACTTTCTTCATTTCTATGCTTTTATATTTCTCAACTTTTCTTCGAGTCTTCAATCTTCTCTTTCTTCGAATTTTTTTCTTCAAATTAAATCAAATCAAATAATTAGAACCGTTTGGTTCTAATACCAATTGATAGAATTAAAACTACAAAAAAGGGGATTTAAAGATAACAGGGTGCTATCCCTTACTTTGGTTCAACATATATGCTCGATCGAGATCTATTAGCAAGTTTATCAAAACACGACAATTGTAGTACTATGAGTTATCTAATAAATACAATTTGAATCACTTGAAAATGTTTTGAAACGAGCAAGTTATGATTATTTTACTAAAGTCACTAAAGTGATTCAAATGGTCATAACTTAGTTATGATTATGACTTTAGTAAAATGGTCATAACTTTCACATTTCAAAACATTTTCAAGTGATTCAAACTGTGTTTGTTAGATAACTCATAGTACTACAATTGTTGTGTTTTGATGAGCTTGAGAATCGGTCTCGGTCGAGCACATAAGTTGGCCAAAAATCAGGGACACTATCCCATTTTTATTGCGCGACAGATTTGTGTGGCTTTAGTAAAATGACCATAACTTGCTCATTTAAAAACATTTTCAAGTGATTCAAATTGTGTTTATTAGATAACTCAGAGTACTACAATTTTCGTGTGTTAATGTCTTTGAGAATCGATCTCAATTGTGGGTTTAAATTGGTCGAAAGTTACTTGTTTTATCAAAAACAATTTTTTGGGTGGCGTGGGTTAGTTGAAAAAAAAGTACATGGTGGTATGAGAAAATGCTTTTGGTGGTGTGGAGTAGTCGTTGCCTAAAATAAATCAACGGTAAATAAACAAAATGAATTCTTTATTCAATCAACCTACGCCCCATTTGTAATTGATTTAACTTCTATGACAAAAACAAACCTAAACCTTATTGGAAACCAATGCCCAATTACAATAATTCTAGAACTTCTAATATTGATAAAATACTAATATTACTAAATAACCCAATTACATCACATTTGCATACTACTATGACATCACAAACGACTGTGCATAACATTACATAAGGAGTTGCAAGATGTTTTGTTTAGTTCACAATTTGGATCATGTACAATGATACCTTTTTTGAATTTTGAAATGATTTGAATATTCACGATTTGTTGGTTGTATTAAATTTTTTTTGCTTGTTTGTTTGAAATAGGTCAAAACAATTTCATTTCATAAAAAAGGAGAAACAATGATGTACAATCCATATTAAATAGGAATTTGTAAGAAAATTAAGTTATTCCAACGATTATAATGAAGACGTCTAGAGTTCATTCCTTGCGGATGCCCAATGCCATACAAGGATGGGGCACTTCATACAAAGCTTTCTCATAATCCATGGAAACTTCTTCGAATGTTCTTCAATTTCGTTCCTTCTAAAGCATCCAACAAATAGCATAGGGAGAGAGCTTTTATAATAACCACCCTCTCTACCAAGGGTTGGGCACCTTTTTCATGACAATCACACCTCCATAATGAACCTAGTCATGGTTCAAAGAACATTGAACTTTCCTAAAAAGAGTTCCCATAGATACCACTCCCCTGAGGCCAACAGACACGGAAGAAGACGAGAGAAAGATTCCTCATTGATGTCACATCACACACATAAGCGCTGATCGTCATTTCCCTCCTTATAAAGGAGTCCCTAGTGGGTAGACGGTTCCAAAAACACTGCCACACCAATAAGAAAACTTGGTGGAATTTGTTTGTTCCACGCAATCAAAGTTGATAAGCTATAAGGAGATTCATTGGGAAGTACCCCTCCATTCTCTTGACAAAGAAGGATATAATGGTGATTACTTTACCATTCCAAATCATCTTCCTCACCCCCTCAAAGTTACCCCTAGAGCATTATCTTCTTTCCATTTGAACAATTTCTTTCTAGGATGAATATTCCACCCCACCCCTTCCACAAATGGCAACGAGGCAAATTTGGGAAAATCAGTCTTTGCCCGCTAGGGATTACGAATCCTCAAATCCGCTAGGAATAACCTAGTAAGTTCTTTTTTAAAAAGCAATCCCTGCTCTATCACAGAGGTGGGTTTTCGCTCCGCTCCGAATAATCGTATAAAAAACATTGCTTGGCCCCAAAAATTGCCTTTTGCAAACCAGACCCAAAACCCAATAGTCCCATTGGTCACCCCCAATTCATCACAAAGCCCAATAAGTGGCAGCCCAAAACAGTCATGGGCCAAGATGCCCGAAGAATCTGCTTCCGCAAGCCTAAAGAGTCTGCTCTGCTACCAAACTGTTTGATTGATGGGTTTTTTTGATGGGGGGACCCAATCGCCAAAAGGAGGCGTGGGATTGATTGGGGATTTTGGATTTGAATGAGTATTTCAATCCAAGTTTGCCGGCCGAAGTTGAATATTTGGTTTTCATGACAGTCTTGTTAGTGAAGACGCAGGAATCTCTTCGATCAAATAGAGGGCTCGTGTCTTGTGTTTCTGTTTCTGTTCTAATTCTGATTCCAAGGACACTAAGACACAAAGTTTAGTTTTGTTCCAACTTTGGTATTTCTCTCTTTCACAACTGCCAATTTAACAAGAAGCAATTTGATCTGTGTTATTGATGGGGAAAATATCAGCTGAAACCCTAGTGATTTAGGCCGATTTCGCAATTTGTTGGTTCGGTTGGTGGAGATTACTCAATCACACATACCCTTCACTTCGATTTGAAACCCGTTAGCCGTAATTGGAGAATCACTCTTCAATCCTCGCTAGATCTTCAACAAGAACCTCACCATTTTCTCCAAAAGCCCACTTTACGACGAGCAACTTCGCTACCCACAACACAAGATTCCAGGGTTAGGGTTCAGTTTGGGGTTCGATCAGCCTTGCAAGTTGAATTAGGGCAGGCAACTGAGGTTGTGAAGACTTCGTTGGGGTTCAATGTGGTGGCGGAGGAGGAGTTGAAGCAAAGGGGTTTATGGTCCTGGTGGAGGTGTGGAGCTGTGGAGAGAAAGAAAAGAGAGACGGTGGAGACTTCACTGTAGAGGGATTTAGGGGACTGGGCGAATATTAAATCCTCCCCATTGGCAACCCTATCCATAGTGTCCAATCCCCGAAATAAAGCCATTTTTAAGATAGAAAACAAAAACAATAATTTAGGGAGCCTCTTTGTAAGGCTGGTTTGCCCCAAACAAACATCATCCCAAAATTGGATTCTAACCCCTACTAACCTTGACCAAACTCCTTGGATGAAGTTACTTGAAATTGAGAAGTACTAACCCACATGCTAAGGCCAAGGGACTGTTAGGGCCTTTAGGAGGCCACCCACTTTACTCGAGCCCAACCCATATTTAGCAAGAATAACCCTCAAGACTCCCTTTCCTAAGGAAAACACCCCAACCACTTGCAAGACGGGCTCATTTTAAAGGGTCTACTATCAAGTCAACTTGCATTAATTCTTAAAATCCTTTACAAATAGCTCAACACATTTGAGCAACTTTTGTTACATGGAGTCAGAAAATAGTTCCTCGTGAAAGTTATTGGAAGTTCTATTCTATATGGGAGTTGAAACTCTTAATGTCATTAAATATTGCAGTATGTGCTACCTGGATATACAGGAACAAGGTGTTGACAAATGATCTGTCAATTTTTTTGCGAACGATATGTATTCAAGCAATTTAGTTTCTAGTGTCAGGGCTGCAAGCTTCTTGAGATAATGAAATGGAGAAAGAATAAGAAAAGTAGGAGATTCGAGGATTTCACTGATTGTTGGGGTTCAATGTGGTGGTGAAGGAGGAGTTGAAGCAAAGGGGTTTATGGTCCTGGTTGAGGTGTGGAGCTGCGGAGAGAAAGAGAAGAGAGACGATGGAGACTCCACAGTAAGGGATTAGGGATTTAGGGGACGGGGCGGATATCCGTGTAAATCCGCCCCATTGCCAACCCTATCCACAAAGTGTCGAATCTCCGTAACAAATCCATTTTAAGAGGGAAAGCAAGGAAAAATCTAGGGTTCCTCTTTGTAAGGCGAGTTTGCCCCAAACAAACATCATGCCAAAATTGGATACTAATCCCCACTAACCGTGACCAAACTCCTTGGATGAAGTTACTTGAAATTTAGGAAATATTAGTCCACATGCTAAGGCCAATGGACTGTTAGAAGGCCGCCCACTTTACTCAAGCCCAACCCATATTTAGCAAGAATAACCCTCAAGACTCCCTTTCCTAAGGAAAACGCCACAACCACTTGTAAGGACTCACTTTAGAGGGTCTACTACCAAGTGAACTTGCATTAATTCTTAAAAACTGTATGAATAGCTCAACACATTTGAGCAACTTTTGTTACATGGAGTCAGAAAATAGTTCCTCATGAAAGTTATTGGAAATTCTGCTCTATATAGGAGTTGAAACTCTTAATGTCATTAAATATTGTGTTACTCGGATATTCAGGAACAAGGTGTTGAATCTGGTTTACAAATGATATTGCCTTAAATGTATAGCATTTGTCAATTTTTTTGTGAACGATATGTATCTCAAGCAATCTAGTTTCTAGTGTGAGGGCTGCAAGCTTCTCGAGATAATGAAATGGAGATGGAATAAGAAGAGTAAGAGATTCGATGATTTCACTGATCGTAGGGGTTTGATGTGGTGGCGGAGGAGTTGAAGCAAAGGGTTTTATGGTCCTGGTGAAGGTGTAGAGCCACGGAGTGAAAGAGAAGAGAGACGATGGCGACTTCACTGGAGAGGGATTAGGGATTTAGGGGACGAGGGGGATATCCGTGTAATCCACCCTATTGCCAACCCTAATGTCATTAAATATTGCAACATGTGTTTTACCCGGATATTCAGGAACAAGGTGTTGAATCTGGTTTACAGATGATATTGCCTTAAATGTATAGCATTTGTCAATTTTTTTGCGAATGATATGTATCTCAAGCAATCTAGTTCCTAGTGTTAGGCTGCAAGCTTCTCGAGACGATGAAATGGAGATGGAATAAGAAAAGTAGGAGATTCGAGGATTTCACTGATCTAGCTTTGCATGAGGTCCTAAATTTTTGTATGGAGGGTATGGTTATATAGTTTGAAAATGGACAGAGTTGTATTGTTGGGTTGGTCCTGTTGGATGTTCAGACTAATAAACACTAATTGCAAAATTTCAGTGATAGAATCTGGACCAATAATAGTCTAGATTGAACTGTGATACTTAAATTTTAATCTGGCGCTTGATCCAGATAAACAACAATGGATTTGTCAAAAGAAGTATCTTTTGCTGGAACGTTTCTGCATCAAGAATTCACCTCCATTACTTGATCTCCTTCGGCATCTTCTATATAACTTTCATAAAATATTTGCATGGCAATATTTGAGGGGCCTTTGTCTACAAAAGTATTTCCATTGGCTTTCATATTTGCTTCAATTATACTATGGTGTTATGAATAGAGATACTTTGTTTGCAGATAGACATTGCTGATTTGTTGTTAGAAAAGGTTAATTTTTTTCCCCCTTGAAATGATCCAATGACCTAGTAAGCTAATTCCTAATTGGTGCCATTAGGCCTTATGCTGATGCAAATGCCTTAAACATGGTCTGAAGAGGTCACTCTGCGCTTTTGTGGAATGCATGTTTTGTCCTGTGCTGTAAGTATAACAAGTATGATACCATCAGCATGACAATAAGAAAGTATTGAGTGTTAAGTCCAGGAAACTCGTACTGTTAAAATATAGGTCTAGCTGTGTAAAATTTCTCCTAATATGTCCCCAAAAGATATAAGCACTGGTTTAACTAAAGTTGAAGAAAAATGAAATTTTGATTCAAGTGACTGTTTTTTTACATGGCATTTTTTTATGGTGTTTGCCTCCGTCTTAAACGTGGACAGCTATGCTTTTTGAGAAGTCCTGTCATGCATTTTGTTACTTCTCTGGCATTTTAACTCTTATCAGGACCCAACAACTGATTCCGCTGTTACTGGTAATTAACTGTCCCACCTTTAATAATATATTTGAATGACGGGACACTGTTTATCTTTTGGTCTCCTCCAGTAAGTTATCTTCATTGGCAAGGATACCCATATCTTTGAGCTGCTCTTTCATCTACAATTTTAGTCATAAGCAAAAATAGTCAATCAGGTGAACTGATAAGGAGGGAAAGATTCTAGTTTTAGTGCTATGCTATGATGTGTAAATTCATTTATATAAGGCTGGTTTCTATTTAGCATCAGCATTATTGTCATTCTCATCAGATACAACAACAATATATCCAAAAGGAAAAACAGGTCCATGCTGTATTCCTCATCAGAACCGGTGGGGGATTTATTAGTTCCTTTGCTAACTTGCAAAGCTTTCCTCTATAACCTTCGTTGCTGAGGTTGACATTTTTCTCTTGTAGTTTATCATTTAGGTTTGGTTATGCATTTGTAGGATTTCACATTGGAGCAGGATGGGGTTATCCCATCGAATGGGTGGAAGGCGTACTATGCAGCAACAAGAGCTATTGTGAATGTTAATGCTGAATTCTATAACATCATCAGAGAGAGATCACTTCAAGGAATGCAACGTCTTTGGCTTCACGCAGATTATGTGAAGTGTGTCCATGGCACTGGGGAGCTGTTTACTGGGTACAGTGCTCCTAGATTCCTCATCTCAATTGATTTCAAGTTTTTTTTAGCATAGCTCATTATACTATGTTAATCTTTCATGTTTCATACGATGGACTAATCGATAACCCATTATAATCGAGTCCAGAGCTGTGGCTCAAGATTTGATTAGAAATGTTTTTTAAGAGCATTACGCAACCTGGAATTTAATCTGTTATCTTGGAGTGTAAAGATTGAGAAAGAAAGGGAAAGAAAAAGAAAAAGAAAAAGAAAAACAAGGGCTGCTTAAAATAATAGAAAGAAAAACTGTGGTCTCAGACAATAACATTGGTCTATCTTTATGTTTAATCAGTGTTCTAAAAATCGGCCTAGGCGTTAGAAACGCCCAGATTAATGGCTGGGCGGTCTAGGCGGCCTAGGCAGTCTGGGCGAGTTTTTTTTTTTTTTTTTTTTTTTTTAAATTTATTTAATTATTTATTTTAATAAGGTTGATTGTGTTCTTATTTTATTTTTTCTTTCCTCTTTTTTGGAAATAAACAATTTAATTGTTTTTTTATTCAGTATATGTATGAATGTAGCAAATGATGATTACTTAATGAAATTCTCAAACTATCTGCCGGTACCAATTTTAGTAATGTAGATTTTATCAAACATGAATGAGGTTATTCATGCAATTTGAAGAAAAATAAAAGATTAGGTTTAGATATTTGTCCACAAATTCAACTTTGTATAAAGTACCCATCATGACCATCTTAAATCATTTGAGTTTTAATAAATTTTGTTCACGATTGTTAATTTTTCATGTTTTTAAAATTTGCATATGTATCTTGGCATTAAATTGGATGTAATTGATAAGGTATTATGCTTAACTTTTATAAATTATTAAAGTTATAACACAAAACCTAAGACCGCCTAGGCCCCTGGGCGCTAGGCACCTGCTCGCCGCCCGCCCGCCGCTTAACACTTTTTTGAACACTGTGTTTAATGGGGATGGTCATGGAGTTTATGGGATGGGGTTTCAATATGTAGCTTTTTTTTTTTTTTGAAAGGCAAGCCGGTTTTTTAGCCTAGGATCCGTAACCTAGTCCCGAGATGCGACCTACGGGTCGAACACCACCCCGAAATAAAGATGCCTCCAGTGGGTCTCGAAGCAAGGATCTGTGGATCAAGTCCACAACGCCTTAACCAATCGACCACAGCCCCTTTGGCTTCAATATGTAGCTATGCAAGCTTTTTAGCTTTTATAAGAATCAAGATCAGACCCTTGGGTGCATTCTTGCCCCCCACCCACACACCAAAAGGAAAGAAAAGGAGATTTAGAAATTTTGTAGCATTAGTTATTCTTGAATTTCGGATTGATTCTTTGGATAGTTCTAAGTGGGGCTTTTAATGTTCTTTTATTATTATTATTATTATTATTATTATTATTATTATTATTTTTTGGTCAGCAAAATCAAAAGAAGTTTTATTCATAAAAACTAGCCCAAAAGTAGGCTAGAAGAGAAGTATACATCATTTATTGCGTGTATTAACAATATGCCTCCAATCAAACATACATACATACATGAGGAGAATTGAGAATCTTTTAACACTCCCCAAGAGAATCCCCAACCTGATAAACACACTTTTGTATCTACCCACAAGCTGTCAATATCGTGATTACTGATTACATCCCTGAAATTTTTATTGTTCCTTTCCCTCCATAAAATCCACACAATAACAATAGCATGAGGCATCCTCTGCCAAACCCAATCGCCAGTGGGGGAGTCTTGGTAGAACTCCACTGCTCAACCCAAGATAAGAGAGAATTTGGGGGAGGGGTGGCACCAAGTTCATTCATGCATTTGCTCCAAAGGTTGTTGGAAAGACTGCAACAGAGGGCAGGCTGATTCATGAATTGAATTGCAGTCTTTTGTTAATGTTGTCCGCAGTGAGGACCTTTTCATGAATAAAAGACCACAAGAGGAAGCAGATTCTGGAGGTATCTCTTTGACCCAAACAAAGGCATGCAATTGATGAATTCTCTGCTCAGGAGCGGAGAAGTTGAGAGGCAAAGCCATCTGCTGGTAGCCATCGTTAACATAATAATTCTTGTTTTTACCATCCCAAAGCTAATTATCCTGACCACCATCCCGCTCAACTGCATCTGTTAAAGCCAGTAAAGAAGCCATCTGCTGAAGCTCCCGATTTTTTAGATTCCTCCTTAGGTGGAAGTTCCAAGAGGGCTGAACCTGGTCTGTGTTAATGGAATCAACAATTATCCCTATCGTCTTACCATTGACATTGTGTATATCAGGATGAGACAGCTTCAAGGCCTGGTTGCCCACCCTTTGTGATTCCAGATTTCAATTCTTTCCTCATCTTTCCCCATTGTGAGGTTCAAGAAGATGATTTGCTCAATCTATTGTTTGAAACCCATGATGCCCTTCCTATTGTAGTCAAGGCGACCACCTAGGCGCGTGAGGTGTGCCTCAAGGCATTTGCCTCAATGCATGTGAGGCGTGCCTCAAGGCGTTTTTACACGAATCCACCTCAATGTGAGGAATGCGGTACGGTAAAATAAGGCGTCCGCCTTTATATGCCTCTGTCCGCCTACTGCCTCGGGTATATTTATATGGTTATTATGTTATGTTTAACTTTTCATATTCACAAGTCATTTTTTTACATATTATAAGTAAATTCTGACATTACCGGACTGTAAATATATTAGCCAAAGCCCAAAGCCCAAAGCCACTATTTATTATTATAGCCATTTAGGTTTTGAGACTTTGAATCACAAGAGGTTACAATAGTCAAGATGATGCAGGAGGAAATAAATGCAGAGAGTGAATTGGTATTTCCTAATGATACTGTGGGGTCAGTATGCACAAGCTGCTGGAGTTGGTGAATGATCATCACAACCACGTAGAAGTTCTAGAAATAGTACAACTCCAAGCAACTTACTCACGAAGAGGTTTTGTTGCACACCTACATTTACAACTACATTGCGATAATTGGATTTAGAGGAAGACACGATTGATTTTCAAGATGATGAATATTATGATGATCAAGAATTGGTTATGAGTAGGCTGGGTTATTTATGCGTTAATTAATTGCCAATTTGATCGGCGATTTAGTGTAAATCGGGGGTAGACCGATTCGAACTAGGTATTTAGTGGTTGGGTTTAGCAGTCTCACCGATTAATCACTGAATCACAAATTAATCCGTGAGATATCGGCGAGTCACCAAAAAAATCGGTGATAAATCGAGATTGTTCTGTTGGGTGGTGGTTGTTGTCCTGTTGGGTGGTGTTGGTTGTTGCTCTATAATGTAGGGGTGGGCATCCCATCCCGCAATCCCGTCCCGATCCCGTCCCGTCCCGATTTTTCCGGGTCTTAATGAGATTGAATAATTTCATCCCGATCCCGTCCCGACCCGATCTAGAATGGGATGGGATGGGATGAAGATTTTCAATCCTGCCATTCCCGTCCCATCCCAAACTAATTTTTTAATATTAATTATTAATATTTTTATTTACTTATTTATTTATTTTATGAACATTTGCATAAAATGTTCAGGCTTCCAGGCTTTCAGCTGCAGCAGCCTTCCAGCAGGCTTCCAGCAGGCCTAGCAGGCTTCCAGAAGGCCCAGCAGGCTTCCAGCAGCAGCAGCAGGCTTCCAGCAGGCCCAACAGGCTTCCAGCAGGCCTTCCAGGCTTCTAGCAGGCTTCCAGCAGCAGCAGCAGGCTTCCAGCAGTCCAGGCTTCTATTTGATATGTCCAGATTAGCACGCTGATCCCGTCCCGTCCCGTCCCGAACCCGTTTGGGATGGGACGAGGTCGGGATGAAGTTTTTCCCATCCCGTCCCGTCCCGATCCCGTATGAACGGGATGGGATAGGGATGGGCATATCTCGTCCCATCCCGTCCCGTGCCCACCCCTACTATAATGTAATGATTTGGACATGATTTGCTCTATAATATGACTTTGTTGCTCTATAATACTTGTCTTATTAATCTTTATTGTCATTATATGTTATTTATTATATTTTACATTAGTGAGGGTATAAAATTGTATACTTTGAAAAAGTAGATCGATTAATCCGTTTAATCTTAAATCGGTCTTGGACCACGAATGGTCTGTTATTTGCATTTACTACATAGTGAAGAGGTGGATGAGTGAAATTTTGAGCAATGAGTTGGTGAACTAGTTTACATTATACTTTGAGGTTTTTGTTGTTGACTTTTTTTTTTTAATTTTTTGCAAGTTACTTGACACTTATGTAGTGCATTGTTTTGCTGTGCTAGGTAGTTGTGTATTATTTATTATTATTTTACATATTTGCTTATGGTATTTATCAAATGATGTATATTATTTTGCTGACCGCCTCGCGTCACTGAGGCGTGTGCATCGCCCCACGCCTCAGGCATTTTCAGGCCCATGCCCCTCGCCTTTGCCTCAACGCCTTAACGCCTTAACTACAGTGGCCCTGCGAAAGGGACCAACCATGAGTGGTGATGTGGGATTGAGCAAACCGGTCTTGTGGGGATAGTCCATATTTATTGGCAATGACTTTTCTCCATAAAGCATCCACCTCAACTCCATATCTCCAAATCTACGAAGAGCTTTTTTGAAATCCCTGATCCTTCTATTGTCAAAACCTCCCTTGTATTTGGGTTGACATACTTTTTTCAAATTAAACAAATTTAGTTTCTCAGATGTGGATGTAAACCCCCCAAGAAAGTTTCTCATACATTATTCAATTCTATTCCATAAAAGAGGGGATGATACATAGGGACATCATATGCTGGAATACTAGCAATGGTGCTATGAGCCTAAGCTATGTTTTTCCAGTTGCTCAACCATTATGATTTGTCATCCCTTTTTTCCCAAGACACTTGTGGTTTTGAACTTGGCACCAAGAGGAAGACCCAGATAAGTGCAAGGGAAGGTGCAATTTTTGCAACCAAGTAAATGGGCCCATTCGTCAATTTGAGGCACATTCCCAACAACATAGATTTGATATTTACTGAAATTTACTGTCAGCCCTGAGCACAATTAAAACGAGCCCTAAGCACACTTCAAACGACAGAAGGATGATTTTTACTGCCATGATTTCACTTTCTCGAGGTTCCACAAACAACACAGTGTCAACTGTAAGATAGGAATTGAAGGAGCATTAGGACTGACTCTGAACCCATGAATCCAGTTTAATTCTTCAGCTCTTTCCACCTTGGAGCAGCTAGAACAAAAAAAGAGAGGGTGGGTCACTTTGCCTCACTCCTCTAGAAGCTCTAAAATGACCATGTGGAGTGCCATTAACTGAAACTGAGAAGCATGCTGTTTCAAGAATGGTATTCACCTAGCTATACCATTTGTTTCCCATCCCAAATCTGAGCATCATTTCCTGGCAATCAATACATTGTCAACCAACTGCTTTTTTCAACACCAACAGATTAGAATGGGGAAATAATGGATGGAAGAACACTGTTAAGCCTGCTCAACAGAACCTTGGAGATGATTTTGCAAATAGCAGAAAGGGCTAATGGCCTGAAGTCCTCAATTTTGGTTGCACCTACTTTCTTTGGGATGAGGGCAATGAGAGTTCTATTCAGTCTCCACTCAAGGAAGGTTGTAGAGTTGAAGTCATCAATCAGTCCCAACATAGTAGCTTTCATAACTGTTCAGTTTCTAGAAAATTAGTCCACAGAAAAACCATCTAATACAGGGGAACATCACATTAGAGAGAATCCATAGCATGTAAAACATCTTGTTCAGAAATGTCAGCTTCAAGCTGTTGGCAAGACAAGTGATCAACCTGTGGAAGTGTAATACCTGCTAGAGTAGGTCTCCATTGATACTTCTTCGAAATCAGAGTAGAAGATGTTATTGCAGTCGTGGAAAACACCAAATCATTTTACTCTTGAAGGGAAGATCTTATGAAGATTTGTTTTGAGGCATGTTGGTTGGTATGGTTAGAATGTAATTCCAAGACTTTCTGCAATAAAGTCTCTAATTGGGGGACAGTGACTATGGAGATTTTAATTTAATTTTTTTTTGCAGACTATAGGACTAAGAGTTAGTAATGGTAATAATGACCAGTTTTGTTGGACAAATTTGGTTGAAGGATGTTTTCTTCTCCCCAAGAATATGTTTTTCACGTGGATTACTTTGTGGAATTAATTTAACTGGACAATCTGGGAAATGGGGGTTGACAGTGAATGCATGTTGTGTAAAAGTTCGACGAATAAGTTGACCACTTATTCTTTTGTTGTGAGATAGCTATGAGATTTCGGGGAGTATTCGTAGTTGAATTTCAAGTGTACCATGTATTCAGGGAATCAAGGGCAACTTTATTCCGTGGGTGAAAGTGTGGAAAGCAGGGCTCTTAGGAAGGTTTTTTTTTTTTTTTGGGGGGGGGGGGGGTGGATATGGATTGGGTGGGAGGAATAAAACACACCGTTTTCTAGACAAGAATAAAACCTGTTGATTACCTTGTCCGCCAATTGAATCTTTGGCATTGGGCTCACATAAGGGTTATAGGATGATGACTTCACGTTTGGTTGGATCCCCAAATTTTTTTTTTTTGATGTATTCTTGTCTTTTTAAAATTTTTTGGTTCGTGCTGGTCTTAAGTGTTGTCTGGCTCTCACTTCTGAAGAAGTGGATTGTTCAATTTTTCTGCAGTTTTGTTTAGTGTTTGTGGTTTGGCCTTTGGGCTCCCAAAACTGAAGTGCAGGTTGACAAACCCAAAAATACTCATGAAGTGGGGAGACTTCACACACACTCGCACACACTGAGGCTCGATTTAATGGGGTTTGATTTGAACAATTGGTATTGGTATGCTTCTTTTAAGAGCGAGCAAGTTTTTTTATTGGATCCCTGAATCGCCAAATGCCTCCAGAGAGAGGGTTTGAACCTTAGACTTGTGATACCATTCTATCAGCTGAGCTAAGCAACACAATTTTGATAATTAGATATCGTTGCGAGTTGTAGGTTGAGTATCCTTGATGTTTCTAAATCAGGTAAATTGGGCTTCTTCTAATCCTCCGCACCTCAACTCCCACCAAAATCTTTGTCAGAGTCCGACTTCTGCACAGTTGCTATTCCACTTGGGATTTCTTTTCTTTGTTGGATTCCTGTTGTTTATATAGTTAGAGATATGATTTATGTACCAACTCAGCTGATTTACCAAGTGTGCAATTTTAGGTAACTCTTACCATTATTTTTCGAGGATTGCTCATCTTCCTTTCTTTTCTACCCCTTCCCCCCTCTTCTTGCTTTTGCTTGTATTGATTTTGGTCGAGGGCATAGTATAGCAGTTGTGAATGACTTTTCAGTTTGTGGGAGCAATAAGTTACTCAACAATCGTAAGTGTTGATGATAAGCACACACAATTCTGTGCATACAACAGGATAGCCGCTAGTTAAAGGGAAAGGGGTAATAAAAGAATAATGAAAGAAGATACTTAGATTTGCACTTTAACAGATTGATGCCCTGATCATTGTTGGACATTCTCTGCAGGTACAATGCGGTTATTCAAAGCTGGCAACTTGCATTTGAGTGGGGCCAAGGGGTTGCTTTCCAGATAAGTGACGTGCGGGCTCGTGTACTGACAGACATGGCGTGGGTGACTATGAAGACCTATATCGACATGGAACAGGGACCTTTCTATGTCACCAATGTGTATGAGTTCCACAATGGGCAGTGGTTCATAGTTCATCATCACAGTTCTGTAGTGCTCATTGATGTAGAGCTGGAGCATCAAAATGTGTTTGGTTAGGAGGAGCAAGAAATAGAAAAGAAAATGAAAATCTTAATAAAGAAAAGACTTGGCAATTATACCCTTTCATTTTGTGTTCGATTTTAGTAATTTTCTGTGGCAGTTTTTGTTCTTTCTTCAAGTTTTCTTGGTAGGCGCGTCATGTTCACACCTCAGCCCGTCAACTAAGATACGATTCTTTTATTCTTTAATTCTTAATGATCTCTCATATGGGTCATTCCTCAGGTGCAAAATATTCTTTTGGTCAAGTTTTAAAATTGTGTTTGGATACAAGTTTTACTAAATTGTTATCCACTCTGGGGTAAACTTGTCAAGAAATTTCAAAATGGTAATAATCTCCCTATGGGTTTATGGTGTAGTACCAATTGGTACCACCAATATAGATAATCCAAATCCTCTACTTCCAGCGTGATATATGAAAATATGCACCCTCTCTGTAAGTAGAAGTTCAAGCTGTTGAGGATGGACAATTATCGAGATAGGCTTGCAAACCATCAGATGAAGAGTGGTTCAGTATAAGAGTATGTCCAATGTAAAAGTTAAAATGAGGGATCAACCATTCTTCATTTTAACTAAAAGTTAAATTTAGGGATTCATCCTATTTCTTCATCACTCCAATCACATTTCCTATTTTAACTTTTTCATCATTATTTAAATACATCTTCCTCTTTTTCATCCCCTTATTTCTTTTGTTTTGATTTTTTTATTTTATTTTTAATTTGAAAATTAAAGATTTTGAAATATTTTAATAATATTTCAAAATTTAGGGGATGGTTGGTTGCTCCTAAATTTGGGGAGAAGTTGAATGCAAAGTTAAAATGGGGAATGGTTTAGGGGATCCATTAGAGCATGCAATTTTTCACATGAGACCCCTAGGGGATCCATTGGAGATGCTCTAAGACAAGTAAAACAGAGCAATGACTTTTGTTTTTTGGGGGTGGTGGTTGTGTGGTTGCAACAACCTACATCGTTGGGTCCCACATAAAAGGCCTCATATAGTACTAAAATTTTGGAAACGGTATCGATATGGAGGTGGTATAGAACCATGCTCACCCCTACTTTAGAGTTTTATGTCAAAAGGTCTAGATGTTATTGAGGGGTAGACAACTATTTGATACTAATCATTTGCCAACTCCTTCAACACTATTTAGCACTAATCAAACTAACCACCACATGCCCAGAAAATCCTTGGACGAGTCCCTCTATGGGTGGAGGCATGCACATCCCTGTCCTCCACCCCCTGGAAGTTATGATTTCTCCGGTTTAAGATGATAATCGAAAAAGAAGGAAAACAATTTCTTTATGTGGGATGACATTTAGTTGTTGCATTTGCAAATTGTGTACCAACAAATCATTTTAGGCAACTACTATTTGCATCCACAAGATCTTATCTTCTCTTCAACACAAAAAATAAACCTCTAAAAACCTTGTTCTTTCCAAGTTTCAGTTGGTCCTTGAGAAATATCATTCCTTCAATGGTAAAAACCACTGAAATGACTCTCTCTCTCGTTTAAAAACATTCTTTTTTCGAAGTTTCAGTAGGTCCTTGAGAAATATCATTCCTTTAATGGTAAAAACCACTGAAATGACTTTTTATTTAATTCCTCTAGAACCTCGTCATTATGAAGGATCCATAACTACATTGGTGAGAAGGACCCTATCGAAAAATTGAACTTTCAATTCCATCGTAACCCATGCCAACAAACAACAAACAATCATCTTCCAAACCGAGCTCTTACCAAATGAGGTCTATTTAACACTGCATTACCTCTTTCCTTTTCAAATACCAGTTTTGAGTTTGAATTCGAAATTAATCAGTAAAGAAGACGACCACAAGCATAGATCCAAAAGTGTATATTGACCTAAGGGTGTTGCTTTGTAACACCAACATTTCCACTCGTTACACCACCACCCTAATCTATCCAAATTTACTGGTAACACCCCATTCCTATGAATTTTGTGAAATTTTAGTAAAAATTTGTGCATATGTTGTGAGTTTCAACCGAAATCTCGTATCCTATGCTATGAGATTTTGCATAAAATTCGCAGAATTTCATATTGTTTTACTTAAAATTATGCCAATTCTTGCCTATAGACTGCGGGGATATGGTTGAAAATTCGCTACACATGTTGTGAGATTTTGCATAAAACTCGTAGATTCGGAGTTTCGACGGTTCATTTTTTGTGGTTTTTTTTAATTCGTCATTTTAATTTAATTTTTTTAATCACTTCGAGTTTGGGGGAGGTGGTAGATGTGGCCAAAAAAGGGGCAGCTAGGGAAGTGAATGGGGGTTGTTGGAGGAGGAAGAGAGGTTTGTTGCAAAAAGAGAAATATGAAGGGGGTTGTTGGAAGGGGATGATGAGGAGGTGGTCGCACGAGGATAAGAAGCTCACATGAGGAGGTCATAGGAGTAGAAGTTGCAGAGGATAAATCGCAAAGAGAAAGAAGATATGAGGAGAGGAGAGAAAAAAAAGATGGTTTTGCCTATTTATTGGTGGTGTTACAATTAGGTAATGTAATAGAGTGTAAATGGTTGTCTTACATAGTAACACCCTTGACCTAAATAGGCATCAATTCATGGGGTCATATCCATAAGATCCTGATTGAGTTTCACCTCCTAAAAGGGGAACATAAATAAAAGTTAATACTTCAGTGTAAACAAACACATGAAAACACACGAGTAGAAAGAAAAATAAATGTAGTAATCCATGCGTGCATGTACAAAGCAAATAAATATAGAAAGGCAACAACTACTCCCACACCATCAAAAGTGCTTTCTCACACCACCATTAAGTTTTTTTTTCTTACTTACTTACACCACCAATAAATATCCATATCCTAACAGAGAAACCCAAACTCAAAACGAAAAAAACAAATGTAAAACATGGTAATTTCTGACCAATTTAAACCCTCAATTTAAATCGATTCTCAAGCTCATCAAAACATAAAAAATGTAGTATTCTGAGTTATATAATAAACACAACTTGAATTAATAGAAAATGTTTTGAAATGAGCAAGTTATGGTCATTTTACCAAAGTCGCACAAATCTATCTCGCAATGAAAATGTGATAGTGTCACTGACTTTCGGCCAACTTATATGCTTGATCGAGATCGATTCCCAAGCTCATCAAAACATAAAAAGTTTATTAATCTGAGTTATGTAATAAAAAAACTTGAATCACTTGAAAATATTTTGAAATGAGCGAGTTATGGTCATTTTACTAAAGTCGCGAAAATCTGTCTTGCAATGAAAACGGGATAGTGTCCCTGACTTTCGACCAACTTATGTGCTAGATGGATACAAATTATTTAGCTGATTAAAACACAAAAATTGTAGTACTATGAGTTATCTAATAAACACAAATTGAATCACTTGAAAATGTTTTAAAATGAGCAAATTATGGTTATTTTACTAAAGTCGCGCAAATCTGTCTCACAATGCAAAGGGGATCGTATCCTTGACTTTCGGCCAACTTATGTTCTCGATCGAGATCGATTCTAAAGTTGAACACCCAAAAGTTGTAGTAATCTGAGTTACCTAATAAACACAACTTGAATCACTAAACAATATTTTGAAATGAGCAAGTTATTGTCATTTTACTAAAGTCGCGCAAATTTGTCCGAACAACAAATTTTAGCAATTTTTTTACTGTTCACCTACATCAATGTAAGGTTTTGCAAAAACCTCGCATTGTCTCAGGCGAACAATAGTTTTTTTTTTTTTTTTTTTTTTTTAATTTTGAATTTTAATTTTGAAGTTTATTTTGTTTTTGTGATTGAAAATATTTATGAAGTTTCCATGAGATTCCTTTGTTTTTCAAACTTTTTTTGGGGAGATTGCGATTTGGGGTTTGATTTTGATGGAGAGAGAATAGATTTTGAGGGAGAGGGAAGAGATTTTCGAAGGAAAGGGAAGATATTCAAATGGGGGAGGGAGGAATCACGTTTCGATTTAATTGGGGAGGGGAAAAATGTTGGTTTTTTGTTTATATAGGTGGTGTGGGAAAGAAAGTAGGTGGTGTGGGAGGGTAAAATGGTGTGAGAAAACACTTATGGTGGTGTGGAGTAGTCGTTGCCATATAGAAAACCATGTGCGGGTTTAAATTTTTTTTTAGAAATGATTGGGGTCATGTGCTGGTGCTTAAATTATGTGTGAAGTCAATTTCCTTGAAGGAGTGAGATAAATCAAATCTAATTGATTTGTACGAATAATTGAAGGTCACTAGGCTCAAATGGTTGAGATGGAGAAAAATCAATGGGGGTGAGGGAGTTGTAAGTTCTTGTCATATATCTTTATATGTGTTGATTATGAGAATTGTTAACATCCAAATGTCACAAGTATTTGTGTGTTTGTGATTTTATGCTTGTACTTCATCTTCTCTAGCGAGTTATCAATTAAAATGAAGGTTTTGGTCGATAAGTCAATTGAATCCACATAAGTTTGTTGGTGTATTTTACTTCCAAAATTCCAATATAGGTTATTAAATATTGTCTTTAAAATGATGGTTTAAAGTGAGGAAATCACAAAGTGAGTTGATGAAGGTTGAAAAATGGAATGGAGACTTACTTGCTCAACAAATTTTCATTGCATATTTTTCTCGAACTTTGCAAAAAAAAAAAAAAATCAATTTCAAGCTTTAAGATATCGACACAAACCCTAGATGCGAGTTTTCTGCTTTGAGTTTGAAAATTAGTTAGAGAGAGAAGAGTGGAGAATTGAGAGAAATCCCTTAATGGTTGGGAGGGGTTGACACTGGGGCAGATTTACATGGATATCCCCCCTTCCACCCGAATGGGTCAGATTTGGGTTTGCCTTAACGGATTCGGGGTCCATATATATCCGTCACGGATTCGTGGCAGATACGGATTTGGCCATATTCACCTCGTGTATATCCGTTTATGCGTATATAATTACTAAAATACCATTAAGAGATAAGAACCCTAATTCTAAATTCCCTCTCCACTCATCAATTTCCATATCTTTTCCCTCCAGCTGGGTAGCACAATCCAAGACCTATAATCCTTCTTCTCTATTGTTTTTCTGGGTGGCATAGTAAACTCTATACCTCTATTGTTTTTTTGGTTGATTTTCCAATCAAATCTACCACCTATTTTATCCTATATGCGATCTCATTTCCTCTCCATGCAATCGTACATCTTACTCCCAACCTTGTTTTTCTAGTTCCATTTTTACACTTTCTACTCCATATCTCATCCTTCATCAACTCTTCAATTGGTTTTTCATCTTCAGTTCTCAATCTCTCCAGTATCTCCATATTTTCGAGTCTTCTTCTATTTTTTATTTCTACCTCCATTTTCGTCCCCTAGTTTTAGTTTCCACTTCAAATTTCCCCCACATTCTCCCCTCTCCTTTCTTCCATGCTCCTTCTTTCTATCACCTTGCAGGTATATTTTGATAGCTAACTGCTAACTATTGTGTTTCCATGTTTTTCTTTGGCTACAGGTCTCAGGTGTCTACTGATCTGGTGTCAAGAAGCTTTTGATTCGGTCCTACTTCATCCTCTTATTACCATAACTAATACCTAGTTCGTTTCTAGTTTCTCCCCAATTTAATTCCTTAGTCAAGTTCCTTCACGATTCCATTTCAACCGCATTCAACCTTTTCTTTTCTTCTCCTCCCTTTCAACTCATCACATCACATTACTACACATTCACTCACTGCAGCCCACATCATACCATATGTGTAATCATCATTTTTGTAAACCACATTTATACCCACATTTACACCATATCTCTGTGGAAAATTTGTTTTTAATTTTTCTAAAATTTTATCTCCCCTCTTTAATCCCTTCTATCATGTATTCAAACCATACCACTGTTTTCTAGCTTTGACACCACACCACTAATACAACTTATACACAATCTGAGACATCTCCCCCACATTGCTCTCTTCTATTTCGACCCCTATTAGTTTTCCACAATATACAACAACACTCCCTTAACCACAGCCCTCGCTCCGTCCTGTCACCACACTTTTCCTCATCATCCAATACCTCTGCCTCATTAGCAGATACTACACGTCAACACACCATGGCCACCTCATCACCCCATTCGCTCATTCCATCATCACCCTCATCTCTTTCAGGAAGCACACCAGTCCTACACCTACATCAAAACTCTTTTCCTCCTCACCATCATGATCAAGATTCACTTCCATTGGAGTCTCACGATTCCCTTGTTGGTCAACTTGCAGATCACTTTGACAACAACCTTCTTATCCCTGAGCCACCATTAGAAACACAAGCAAATGAAAGGTTAGAGGACCCAAATTTGAGAACTATGGCGAAATACTACTATAAACATAACCTTACTCCTGTTACATTAGCATGCCACATGCTCCCTCAATGGGAACCAAAACATACAATGCATTTCGAGATTCTTGAGGAAGATGAAGACAAACAATCAGTGTATTACCTTGTCCAATTTACTGATCTCGAAGACAAGCTTATGGTCCTACAAAATGGTCCCTGGTCCCTTTTCAGATGGTTAGTATCAGTGAAAGATTGGACCCCCGACTTCACTTCAATTGCTTTTGATTCGATTCCATGTTGGGTGCGGTTCATGAATTCCCTTTGTAGAAATTGCTTCTTACAAAATTGAAGCCCTGGCTTACTGCATAGGAACACTTATAGAAATTGATCAGAATGCTTTCAACATGATTTCTATCCCCTACATCAGGTTCAACCTATGGCGAGATATTAGCAAACCACTGCCAAGTAAAATGCGCGCAATTCTTTGGTATTGTTCAGGGGCGCCAATTTCTGGTCAAATTCTGTTATCTCATATGCCGTTCTTCTGCTTCTCCTGTGGCCGTTTTGGGCAACGAGTGGGACACAAATGCCAAACTTTCATGAAGCCTCCTTACTTTTCCCAATGCCATCACCTTCCTAAAGATCAATTATACAAAATACTCCCTTTTGATCTGGTGGCCAGAATATCACATAGAAGAGCTTTGAGATCAAGCTTGGCACACTCTATTAATACTCAACAGCCGAATCACTTTTTCTTCACCCCGATTGTCATTGACTCACACAACGAAGCAATTCCAGATACACAGGAATTTGATATGGTAAATACTTCTACTGTGAATGATACTTATGTCTCTGAAGCATTACATCAAACATTGGCCATGCACCAATCTCCTGTCCACCAAAAGCATTTATTTGACTTGAACTCAATCGAGGAATCTGAAAGAATGGAGGTTTCTGAGAGGCCTCATCCTTTGGAGAACATGCAACACCGCCATCTCTCTCACACCAACCCGACACCCACCAACTACTCTGACAACAATTCAAATCCAGTTCAAATTAATCCACTTATCATCATGTCTTTCACCTCAACAATCCCATGTCAGACCACCTTCCATCAAGCCGACCTTACAACCCAAATCAATACCCTACAAGATCCCACCGCCACCCTGCCTCCTTCCTCTTTCACTCACTACTCAGAGATCATTCCCCAGTCTGCATTACTACAAAGAGTCAGTTTCTGTTGCCCGCTCAGAGAGATTTCATGGGCTCGATTGATAACTTGGGCTCTATTGATAACTTGGGCCCTTTTAATAACTTGGGTTTTCTTCATATGGACACGGGGACCTCACATGTGTGTCAGATACATAATCAATTTTCGGAGATGGGCCCAGACACAAACTGCATATTGAGCCCAACAGCTCCTCCTTTGGGCTCTAGTTCAGCTTATACTTCAAACCCAATTAGATGAGCCCAACTTAGAGAGCATTGGTCTCATTACTCCACAGTGATTACACCAAGGCCAATACAAATGCCCCTCCATCCTTCAACAATCTCTCAGGGTCAATACAGTAACGAGTTCCACTCTGATCTTTCACGATCAGTCTCCGATCAATTTTTTGGGTCTCCATCTCCGACGGTGCATGCTATCCTGGACTCATTCACTTCTGACCCTCTGTCACTTGCTCATAATTCCAATTTGGAAGCATCGGAGATAGGTTCACAGGTCGTAATCGCTCAAGCTCCCCATGCCCCTATTCGTCAATCTCAGGGTTGCAAAACTGATAAGGATTCGATGATTATACACACTGCCACCTCCCTAGCAACTCAGGCTCTAAGTCCGAATCTGATTGATGCGGCTGCTCACCTCAAGGCTTCATGTCGCATAACCATACTCCGCAGGCATGCACAATGTTTGAACAGGGAATCCATGAGGCATGAACCCCCTTCTCTCACAGCAGGTCTTCCCACACAGCTCCTGAAGCAAGCTCTTAACACTCCTCCCACTGCTAGACGAACTAAAAGAGTTCAGGGTAAAGGTAAAAGAAAGCTAGAGAAGGATCTCAACATGGTTCAGGAAGGGGGTTTCCTCACCACTGGAAAGCGACCAATGCTGGGTATTTCATTCAGAACATTTGACAGAATCTCTCCCAACACCCAAGCTCTTTGACTCAAAGCACGCAACATCCAGCTCATTCATCACCTCTGGGACTGCCCTCCCTTATAGGGGCAGAAATCATTCAGCGCACCACTGCCACAAGTGACTCTTCTAGCAAGTATTCAACTACCTTGCCCACCCTTCTTGAGGAAGAGGTGACCGCCTCCAAAAGGGTCGCACTGGGCGCCATGATACTCAATTGGAATGCAAGGGGCATCGGGTCGCCCTGCGCATTCTGGAACTTGCAGGCCCACTCCCTGCAGTCCAATCCTGACATTTTGTTTATATCCAAAACAAAAGTCATTACTCCCAAATGGTACACGCAGTCAATTGCAGTAAAGATTGGGGTGTCAATCCCACGAGGAAAAGCGATCTACAAAACAAGGTCAAGGAAGAAAAAAACTATGCGAAACTAAATATAAGAAATTCTAGCAATTTTAAAATGTGAAATTGAATTTAGTTTAATAAAAATCAAGTTTAGAAAAGTCACAAGGTTCAAAAAATCCCTCCTAGATTTCACGCGCCAACTAGTATTGATTCGCTATGATGATTCGATTACGTGTTTCACATCCCAAACAACATAATCGGAACGATAGTCTTTATTACATTAATATATCCTAATGTAAATGGAATTTAGATTTCATTTTTTCTAGAAAGCACAAAGGTTGGTGATATGTGATATCCTAAACTTACGATATATCCGTAGACAATAACATAATAAAAGACGATCACATATAACTAACCTACCGGATTCAATTGATCCTTAAAAATTCCACACATAAGAAAAGCGTGACTAAACTTATATGGAGAAGAAAAAGACAACCACCGGAATAATAATCTACGAAGAAATTGATGAAATCTTTGTCACTAAAATAACATAAATTCCTATATTAAATAAAAGTGAGAATCATAAACACCATTATTCATCGTGAAAGCATAAAACGAATCAAATACTAATTAAGTGTGTTACATCTAGGGGGTTGTCTCTTCACCTTGCATGGAGTTTAGTGACGCATGGCGAAGGTGATGACAGCAACAACGGCGTGGAGCTTCATCGACATGGCGGCGCGTGGTGGATCAGCGATGCGCACCCTGCTGGACGATGTCTTCGCTGCTGCATTCTGAACAGCGTTGCTGCTGCGTTCTGGACAGCCCTGCTGTGTGTCCACTGTTGCCGCGTGTCCGCTGCTGCTGCGTTCTTCTTTGCTGTGCTAGACAACGCCTTCTCCTCTGCTGTTCTCGGCTGCTATTGCTGCCTTCTTTCTTTTAGCCAAAAAAAACTCTCCTCTTGTATTTGTGTTCCAAAGGAAACCCTTATTGGACCCAATTGGAAACCCTTATTGGGTCCAATTGAAACTCTTATTGGGTCCAATTGAAATTCCTTTTGTTAAACTAAAACTCCTTATTGGGCTCAATTGAAAACCCAATACCTAATTGTAAACAAAAGGGATCCTCCGTGTTGGTGGATTTCTTTGTTTTAAATTCTATATCAATAATGAGTTTGGCTATGTTCATCCATATAACTTCTTTGTTCCACCAATTCAAAACTAATTTCATTATTTTTCTTTGGCTTGAGTGTCTCCCGCTCCATTTCGTCAATTTGCCTATGAATTTCCAAATTCGCCACGCTAATGCACTTTTGTCATTTAAACTCCAAATCCTACAAAAATACAAAATAGAATAATTAAACTAAAATACACTATTCGAAACACTAACAAACATAAGTTAGAAGGTATATTATGTAATAATTATGTGAATATCAAATACCCCCAAACCTACATTTTGCTAGTCCTCGAGTAATACAAAATTAAGAATAAAATCCTAACTCACTTTCGTAGGAATCACGGTTGCACCTACCTTAACGTGCAACAAGGCTTTAAACCCCTATATTACATCTAGTGGACGAGTTATAGTCTCGTGAGGATTTTCAGAAATGTTACCCCCAAACATTACTGACTCAATAAAACAAAATCTATTTTCTAAAGACATAATGCAAAAACATGGGCATTCTCCTTTATTTTCCTTAGAGTAATTTTCTGATTGCTTAAAATTCAAGAAAAACAACAAACTAAAACTTCACAAAAGTATGTCAATAGAGTACAAAAATTTAATAGTATCTAAAGGTTAAATAAATTTCATAATCATTCTCAACTCGAAGTGTGTGTGTGAGGAACCTTATCAACATAACTCTTCATCTCATAGTAAAGATGTGACGAGATAACCTTTAGAAAGTACGCTTCGACTACAAATCTCTAATGTCACTCAGAAATAAAACACTCAGAGATTGGACACTCAGTTTATATGTGAGGAAAAGGGTATACTATGGAAAATGCAAACGTCTCACATATAATCATCATGAAAAACGGAATTTTCAAAGAGTGAAATGAGTATGAACTCATGGACAAGAATATTGATTACTTTTGAGAATGTTGAATCAAACACCATAGTTCTTGCCTATTCAATCTCCACATCTACTGAACCAACTTTCACTTAAGATCAATTAGGTCTTTACTAGGTTGTAATGGGGCTTGGATTATGACAAACAATAATGGACAAAAAGGATACAAAAATTTCTTGAGAATGGCTACACGTACACCCTTGAATAAACATATAGGGCATTGAAAAACAAATCAAAGTTGTACACCATTAACTTTTTTTTCATTATTTTCTTCTGCAAATTTTTTTTTTTGTTCAACCCCTTTTTTTTCAACTTTTTTTTTTAATTCACCAAGAGTTCAGATTTCGAATGCATTTTCATAAAGATTTTACACAATTACCGTAATCATCTAAGTATTCAATGAAGATTGAGTAGAACACAAAAATGACTCGGTTTAATTGTAAAATACGTTTTAAGCTCAAAGATTCTTGAAAATTGGACAAAAAAAATCTAATAAACTACACCCCCAAACCTAAACCAAACATTGTCCTCAATGTATAAAATAATAATCATGACAAATGAAGGCAAAAGAAAAGAGGAGGGTTAGAGTGATATTACCATGGTGAAGCTTTACCAATTTCAAATAGACAATGTCCTCACAATCACCAAAATATAAGAAAATCATACCGACGGGAGAAAGGAACACATGGGATGAGGGTCTTTGAGTGACTCTAGTAGCAACACCTAAAATAACCTGAAACACTAAAGAAAACATAAAAGCAAAAACCTAAACTAAAAAAAATAAAATAAAAACCAAAACTAAAGATAGGGTTGAGAACATCAAATCAAGTAGACAAGGGCAACCAGAGAAATCTCCTCTGGCACCTCTACCCGCTCCACATAGTGTTTCAAACGCTGCCCATTTACTTTAAATACTCTCCCATATTTTGGATCTTCAATTTCTATGGAACCATTGGGAAAGACTTGTTTTACCATGAATGGGCCCGTCCATCTCGATCTTAGCTTACCAGGATGAAGATGAAGTCGTGAGTCATAGAGATAGACTCGTTGATTAGGCTCGAAATGTTTCCTCAGAATTTGCTTATCATGAGCCGCTTTCATCTTTGCCTTGTATATTCGGGAATTGTCATAGGCATCATTTCGCAACTCCTCAATTTCAGCTAACTGAAGTTTTCGCTGAATACCTGGTCTGAGGAATGCATGTTTAAGTCCCTCAGGCAGTGGGGCTAGGTCAACTTTCAAAGTTTCCACGGTGGATGGTTGTGGTTTCTGTCTTTCCTTTGGTAACTCCTCAAAGCATGGTTGCCATTGTCGTCCTCTTTTATCTCTTAACCCTGAAACAACAAAAATATCAAAAGCATTGTCAGGATAAAGTGAACTCTCAGAATCAGAAATAGAAAGGAGGTACTCTAAGGTTTCAGAATCTGCGCTCAGGAGCGCCTCTTCTGATATCAGCGTGTCTATCATGTAGGTATGATGACACTCATCATCATCACGTGGTTGCTTGCTAATATTGAATATGTTGACCTCCAGAGTCATGTTCCCAAAGGACTGCTTCTTTAGACCGTTCCTGCAATTGATAAGAGCGTTAGCTGTGGCAAGAAAATGTCTACCTAAAATAATCAGAGCTGTAGACTCCATATTAACCGCAGAATGAGTATCTAAATAAGAAAGTCAACGGGATAGTAAAACTTATCAATTTGCAGCAAGACATTCTCGACTATTCCTCTTGGCTTCTTAACCGATCTATCGACCAATTGTAGTACCACGGATGTGGGTTTAAACTCTCCTAGACCCAGTCGCAAGTAAATAGAATATGACATTAGATTTACACTTGCTCCTAAATCCAACAAGGCTTGGCCGAACTCATGAGTCCCAATCTGGCAAGTGACTGTAGGACACCCTGGATCTTTGTACTTGGGTGGTGTCCTCTGCTCAATCACCGCACTTACCTGTTTTGTCAAGAAGGCAGTCTTCTTGACATGATGCTTCCTCTTGATAGTGCATAGATCCTTGATGACCCTCACATAAGTTGGTACCTGCTTAATCACATGCAGCAAAGGTAAGTTAATTTTAACCTATTTCAAGTGTTCTAGAATCTCACCATGCATTTCCAATTTCTTTCCAGTAGGTCGTAGTGCTTGAGGAAAAGGAACTGGAACTGGAATGTTCCTGTTGGGCTCATCCTTAGGGATGCTCTCCTTTGCACTTGGGGAGGTGCCTATAGTCGTGGACGAGCTTGACCCGTCTAAAATCTTACCACTCCGAGTAGTGATGGCATTAAACTCTTTGACATTTTGAGAGTCTGAAGTAGAGGTTTGTGCCATAAGTTGGCCCTTCAGATTTTCTTGAGGCTGTGACGGAAATCAGCCCCGCTCTTGTACTGTTAATGAACTTGTTAGCTTGGTTATCTGGCTTTTGATCTCCTTGTTCTCTTCTGCCAACTGTGTCAATGAAACCTCAAATTTTTTATTAGTCTTACCTTGTGCCTCTATAAATGCATGTAATGTGTCTGATAAGGAGCTTCTGTTAGATTGCACATTGTATGGAGGTGTAGGGTATGACCTAGGTGGTTGTGCCTGTGAGTGTGTAGGTTGGTCTGCTTCAGACCTCTAGCCTAAGTTAGGGTGATCTCTCCAGCCAGAATTGTAAGTGTTAGAGAATGGTGAGTAAGGCTTCTTGTACATCCCTAAGGCGTTACATTGTTCCTCATAAACCCCTCTCATCTCAGTCAAGGTCGGGCAATCCTGTGCGAAGTGTTCAACTCCCCCGCATATAAAACAGGCGTCCTGTAGCTCAACTCTGGCAACAGTATGTGTGGGCTTACCATCCTTGGTCTTAAGTGCCTCTAACTCCCTAGATACTCTATCCAATTGGGCTCTCCTCTTCCCTAAGTTGGTAGACTCCAGCTGGGCGTGTTCTATCCGTGCTCTCAGTTAGACTTGGACCAGCCCAAGTATTAGCCTTTTTAGCCAAGTCATTCGGGTACTCAATGGCCTCGTCAGGGTCCTTTTGCAAAAACTCTCCATTACACATCATCTCAATGAACTGACGCTCTCTATTGGTGAGTCCCTCATAAAAATAACTGACTACGCGCCAACTCTCATACCCATAGTGTGGGCATGTATTCAAAAGATCCTTGAACATTTCCCATGCTTGATAAAATGTCACTATTCTTTTGGGTGAAAGTAGAAATCTGTCTCTTTAGACCGTTGATTTTGTGGTGAGGAAAATACTTATTAAAAAATGCTTAGGTCATCTCCTCCCACGAATCTATAGACCTTAGTCGCAAAGAGTATAGCCAACTCTTCGCTTTTTCCTTAAGGGAAAAAGGAAAAAACCTTAGTCTAACCGAGTCTACAGCCTCAACTTTGTTGTGGAAAGTGACCACAATTTCTTCGAATTCCCTAATGAGAACATAAGGATTCTCACTCTCTAGACCATGTAAAATGGGTAATAATTGTATCATACCCGGCTTAAAATCTAGCTTTGGTGTACTTGGTGCAAACATGATGGACTAGCAGTGCGCGTGGGGTGAAGATAGTCCTTTCGCGACCGAATATGGTCATCTTCGTGATTACTCATGGTGTTAAAATTAGAAGTAAAACTTAATTTGGTCTTAATGTGAATTTGTGGGTGTTCTAAATTTGGGACCCTAATTAATCTCCCTAAGTGGTCTCTATTCCAACTCACTCTCCCAATGTCCTTTTTTTCCAATTTTTTAAGAAATAAAATAAATAAATAAATAAAATGGACCCAAAACCTAAATATAAAAATAAAATAAAATAAAATAAAACAATGAGCAAGAAAGATAATACCCGAAACCTCCCTTGTAGAATGACGCTTGTTCCCCGGCAACGACGCCAAAATTTGATTACGCTCAAACAGTACACGCGGTCAATTGCAGTAAAGATTGGGGTGTCGATCCCACAAGGAAAAATATCTACAAAACAAGGTCAAGGAAGAAAAAAACGACGCGAAACTAAATGTAAGAAATTCTAGCAATTTTAAAATGTGAAATTGAATTTAGTTTAATAAAAATCAAGTTTAGAAAAGTCACAAGGTTCCAAGAATCCCTCCTAGATTTCACGTGCCAACTAGTATTGATTCGCTATGATGACTCGATTACGTGTTACACATCCCAAACAACATAATCGGAATGATAGTCTTTAATGCATTAATATATCCTAATGTAAATGGATTTTAGATATCACTTTTTCTAGAAAGCACAAAGGTTGGTCATATGTGATATCCTAAACTTACGATATATCTGGAGACAATAACATAATAAAAGACGATCACATATAACTAACCTACCGGAATCAATTGATCCTTATAAATTCCACACATAAGAAAAGCGTGACTAAACTTATATGGAGATGAAAAAGACAACCACCGAAATAATAATTTACGAAGAAATTGATGAAACCTTTGTCACTAAAATAACATAAATTCTTATATTAAATAAAAGTGAGAATCATAAACACCATTATTCATCGTGAAAGCATAAAACGAATCAAATACTAATTAAGTGCGTTACATCTAGGGGTTCGTCTCTTCACCTTGCGTGGAGTTTAGTGACGCATGGCGAAGGTGATGACAACAACAACGGCGTGGAGCTTCATCGGCATGGCAGCGCGTGGTGGATCAGCGATGCGCACCCTGCTGGACGACGTCTTCGCTGCTGCCGCGACCCCTACTGCGCTGCTGCTGCGTTCTGGACAACCCTGCTGCGTCGTCGCTGCCGCTGCGTGTCCACTGCTGCTGCGTGTCCGCTGCTGCTGCGTTCTTCTTTGCTGTGCTAGATAGCACCTTCTCCTCTGCTGTTATCAGCTGTTGCTGCTGCCTTCTTTCTTTTAGCCAAAAAAACTCTCCTCTTGTATTTGTGTTCTAAAGGAAACCCTTATTGGACCCAATTGGAAACCCTTATTGGGTCCAATTGAAACTCTTATTGGGTCCAATTGAAATTCCTTTTGTTAAACTAAAACTCATTATTGGGCCCAATTGAAAACCCAATACCTAATTGTAAACACAAGGGATCCTCCCTGTTGGTGGATTTCTTTGTTTTAAATTCTATATCAATAATGGGTTTGGCTATGTTCATCCATATAACTTCTTTGTTTCACCAATTCAAAACTAATTTCATTATTTTTCTTTAGCTTGAGTGTCTCCCGCTCCATTTCGTCAATTTGCCTATGAATTTCCAAATTCTCCACACTAATGCACTTTTGTCATTTAAACTCCAAATCCTACAAAATACAAAAATAGAATAATTAAACTAAAATACACTATTCGAAACACTAACAAACATAACTTAGAAGGTATATTATGTAATAATTATGTGAATATCAAAAAGCTTCTTCACTAAAAATGGATCGTATTCGCCGGAGGCTGGGCTACAAACATGGCGCTTCAGTTCCAACTAGCGGTCTATCAGGCGACCTTGCTTTGTTTTGGAGAGAAGGTACACATTTATCAATTATTTCTTCATGTAAATGTTTCGTTTATTGCATAGTTTATAATTTCTATTCACTAGTCACAAGTGCTATTATTTTTGCTTATGGAGAACCAAATCCATTTCTCCGTTCAAACTTTTGGGATGCTTTGTCACAATTGTACTGTACTAGATTTCCCTACTCTTATTATTCGTGATCTTAATGCAATCACTTCGCAGGAGGATAAATTAGGTGGTAGAAAAGTCACAGATTATTCGGTTAACCATTTTAGACAGTTTTTGAATACTCATAATCTTATTGACTTCCCGTTAAATGGCTCCAAGTTCACTTGGAATAATAGAAGGAAAGATCATCATGGTATCAAATCACAATTAAATAGAGTGCTGGTCTCTATTAGTTGGATGAAATCTTTTCAATCTGCCATAGCTCACTCCATACCCACTTCCACCTCTGACCATAGGGCCATATCCCTTCAATTGGTGACTTCTTCTAATTTAGGTCATAAACCTTTCTGGTTTTTCCATATGTGGACTAGGGATCCTTGTTGTAGTGATGTTGTTAAATCCTCATGGACCCTTACCATGCACCCGAGTCCGGCTGAGAACTTTACACTCAAAACCAAAAACCTCAGTCGTAAACTCTCTTGTTGGAATAAGGAGGTCCTTAGCAACATACATCAAAATAACAAAGACACCTTATTACATTTAGACAAACTGTAGAACTCCCCTCCCTCTCCGGATAATGCCTCCGTGATTTCGGTTCTGGAAGGCGAGCTTTAGAAACTTTATCTTAGAGAGGAACTTTTCTAGCGCAACAAATCGGGAGAGTCATGGTTGAAGGATGGTAACAAAAATACCAAATTCTTCCATCTCCCGCGTTTGCTTCGTAGGAAGAGGAACACCATTTGTCGTCTCTAAGACCAAAATAAGATCCGGCATACATCTCATACCTCGATGGGTCAAATTCTTAATGAATATTTTGAGATAATTTTTCAATCCTCGAACCCAAATCCAAATATTCTTTCACTCTTTTCACCGGTCACCACTGACACTGAAAATGAAGTCCTCATCACAATCCCAACGGAAGAGGAATTCAAACTTACCATTTTTTATATAAGAAGTCATAAAGCACCCGTCCCGGTTTCCATGCTTTCTTCTTTTAACAGTATTGGAACATTGTGAAAAATGTTGTGAATGCGGTTGTTACCAACTTATTTATCATGGGCATCATGGATCCCAAACTCAACAAAACCTTCCTATCCTTAATCCCTAAGGTCTTAAATTCGACAACCCCTAATAAATTTTGACCTATAGGGCTTTGCAATGTCATATACAAGGTCATTTCTAAGATTCTTGCCACTCGCCTGAAACCTCTGCTAGATGACATTATCTTGCCTAATCAAGGTGCTTTCCTTAAAGGACGATCCATCACAGACAATATCAATCTTGCCCATGAGACGTTCTTCCAAATGAAACACAGTCGCCGCAAAAGGCAAGGATGGATGACCATCAAAATAGATATGGCCAAAGCATATGATAGAATTGAATGGTCCTTCTTACTCCTCCTATTTCGTCAACTTGGTTTTGCGGAACATTGGATCACTCTTATCCAACAATGTGCTTCCACTATTTCCCCCAGGATACTCTTAAATGAATCACCACTTCCTCCCATTAAACCAACTAGAGGTATTTGTCAAGGGGATCCTTTTTCCCCTTATCTTTTTATTTTGGTGGCAGAAGCACTGTCACGTTTGTTGACAAATGCTGAAACAAACAACAACCTAAAAGGCATTCATCTTCGATGCCAATCGTCTTCAATCGGTCACCTACTTTATGCCGATGACCTTATGATATTCTGTCAAGCTACACTTGCCGAAGCACATTCGGTCAAAGATCTCATTGCATCTTACTGTGAGGCGTCAAGACAAGCAGTAAATTATGACAAGTCATTGGTTTACTACAACTCAAATGTGCACCCAAAACACACCAAAATGATAAACAAAATTTTGGTTTTAAAGCTGTATAATCCCAAGGACAAATACCTTGGGTCCCCCTGTTGATATCTAGGAAGAAAGCTTCAGTCTTTCAATTTTTAGTCGAGAAAATCAATTCTAAGCTCTCTTCCTGGAAAGCAAAGGTGTTATCGCAAGCAGGTAAAACAATGATGATCAAAGCGGTAATCCACTCCATCACCGTCTACACCATGCAAACCTTCCTCATTCCGTGTTCAATTACTACACAAATTGATAATTTGGCTTTACGGAGGAAGGGAAGTCGAAACACCTTTGTTCTAGGGATAAAATTACCATCCCACGACACCTTGGCGAACTTTATATTCCGCCCGCCAGAAAAAAAATCTGGCACTTAAAACCAAATATATTTGGCATGCGATTTCAAATCCCCACCACCCATGCAATGTTCAACTGAAGCCATTTACTTTGAAAATAAAATTATCTTTCAATTGTCCAAGCCTCCCTCCTTAATCTCCTTTGCCTGGAAAGGTAATCTAACTGCCCTCAATAAAATGACGAACTCCCTTTTGTGGCAGATCAGATCCAGGGAAGATATAGATCTATGGAAAGATTGTTGGGTTAAACCTGACATCCTGCTGACCGAATGCGGCTCTTGCCAACAACATCCATACCACCACTCTACAAAGTGTGTGATCTTTGGATTCCTGATAATCCCATCCCTACCTGGAATGCAAATCTTATTTTTTCCCTATTTCCGATCCCTGTGGCTAGAGACATACTCAATATTACCGTTCGTCCATCCACTGCTTTCGATATCCTTATCTGGACCTTCGACAAGAGATGAGTGTTCTCTGTCAAAAGTGCTACCAAAGCCTTTGTTCTCTCTGCCATAGAACCCTCATCCTCCAACTTTGATAGGGGTCTTCCCACCCAGAAGATTATAAGAGACATTTGACGCATTAAAGCACCAGAAACAACAATTCTCCTGTTATGGAAAGTAACCCAAGACATTCTACCAATAATGTCTAACTTACGTCGTATTCACATGCTAATCGACGACTGCTGTGTTTTCTGTCATGCTCATCAAGAAAATGTTGTCCATCTCTTTTTTCTTTGTCCTATGGTTCAACTCCTCTAGCTACTCTCCCCTCTACCCTTTCATTGGAGTTTAGCAAATGTTCCCACTCAAATAACTCATGCATTCTTCAAACTCGTTTGGGACTCGGCAACCACCATGCCCTATCTTCGAGACGAGTGACTCTCTCAGTTTACAATGGTGATTAATAACATCTAGCTTCCTCGCAATAATTGTATCTTTCAACAAGGGCTTTTTTCCATCCCGAGTTTTCTGAAGTCTATGAATCATACTTGGTCTACCTGGAGTAAACAATGGTTCATTCTTTCCAAGCCAGACAAGATAGACATGGACTCCATATCTCTCCACCAAGTCCTTGAAACTGTCACTACGACTAAATCCACTTTCTCCACCATGCACCTTGCTGACCATCCAGCTCCTGAATCAGCCTTGATTGTTCAATCCAATTCCCAAAGATCCAGAATCCATACCATTAACCATCAAATCCTGGCCGCCACTAGGAACCCCACACATCGTCCATTCTCTCCATCTGATGATATGATTGTGGTCACTTACGACACATGTTTTTTTTTGCTTCATCTCTACAGGGAGCTTTTGAAGTTATGGCGGTAGATGCCTTTGGTATGTTGCGTACAACTATGATGGACACGATCTCTGCCCGAGTTATGGATAGTACTATGGTCGAATGTTTTGGCGAAAGCCACTATACTTCTTGTACAGGCACGGTAGTGGCCTACAAGGTTGATCTTGGGGGACTCAGGCGCCTTAGTATCTATTTTGCATGAAAAATTGGAAAATAGGCAGACATACATGCGATGGATGTGACAACCATTAGTATGTAGTATTCAGGTTCTTCTGTCAAATTTGCCAAAATGGGTTTGTAAATATATCACTCGAGAACTTAACACTGAAGCTCATGTTTTGGCTTCAACAGCAGGGCAACAGTTATGTACCTAGTTTGTTATTATTAATGCATATGCTTTTTAACAAAAAAAACCACCATTCGGACGCCGGGTTTTCAACCTCCACTAAATCAGCACCATCTCGCACTTCCTCATCCTCCAACGTCTCCTTCTTCTCCAGCTTTCTCCATTTTTGTTTGTGGTCTTCTCTGTCCTCACTACTCACACCATGAGAGCTGTATGTGCTCCTCGAAGCATCTGCTCCCATTTCGTGTTGAGTGTTGTGAGCTGAAATTACAGTTCGAGTATATAGGGTAGACTAGTGGCACATCCTCCAACAATGCATTCTCAGGGAACATGGACCAACCAATGACTTTCTCATTTCCTTGTGTCAGTTTTCTAGATAATTCTTGATCAATGGTTCCTGCTCCAGCTGTCAACTGGCAAGCAACTGCATTTTTTTATGCTATGGAAGGGAGGGCCTTGATTTCCAGCTAATGATTGTTTCTGTTATGGTTTATGTTGGGAAAAGTCAAGAGTGGAAAGTTTTGACGTCCACCAATTGTTTGAAAAAATGATTATGTGGATAGATCAAAAGTTTGAAAGAGACGAGCGAGGGGTAAGCTTTGGAGTTGCTGTCGTTGGGACTAGAGTTTTGGATGGGAGAGAAATCGAGACGGAGATGAATTTGGTGATGAAGGAGGGTTTTCTTCTTCTTGTTGTTATTCGTCATCGCCTTTCGCTTGGTAGGTTTATATAAGATCCATGGTTGCTTTGAAGGAGGTTCAATACAAAGGAATGGAAGGGAAGAGTTAGGGACAGTGGTTGCTTTGAAGGAGGTTCAATACTTTATATAACTTGAATCTGGTGCAGAAATTCAACAAAAATGATTAGCTTCTATTTAAAAAACTGAAGAATTCGTCCACAAAACCTCTACTTAAAAATTTCATTCCTAACTCTTGTCGAGTCTACGAAGCTTTGCTTCTTGTAGTCGGCTGGTGATGCCTCCCCTCATTTGCTTTCCAGAGGAATGGAAGGGAAGAGTTAGGGATGGGCGGGGGTGGGATCCTCCATCCATTGAACCTGTGGCTGTTAATCGGGGCGGTGATGAATATTCGTCAATCCGTGGAGAGTGGGGTTGGTTTTAAAAAAAATGTAAACTGTTAGTCGTGGCATATTCGAGGATCTGTGATTTCTCGCAGGGCGGCAAATCCGCCTTATTGCCATCCCTAATTTAGTGGTTTCTTTAAAACACACCTTTCATTTATGGTGTGGTGTCTGAGCAAAATGAGGGATGTACTCGGGAATTTATGAAATTTGGTGTGGGTGTGGAAATAGGATCTGGTGGGTGGGTGAAAATAGCGGCTGCTGCCATCATTTTATCCTATTTTCTTGTTCCCGAGAGTGGTTGGTTCAAAATTTTCCATGGCAAAGGCAGTTCTTCTCCAAGTGCCATGTCTTCCACTTCCACCTCACTCTCTCTTCTCCAACCATCCCAATTGCAGTTGCAGAAGATGGTCCTCACCTTCCCAAAATGTCATTGTTCCATCAACACTCATAATAAGACCACTCACACCGACTAAAGCTACTACTACCAGATTCATCACTTCAGCTTCTCAATCTCCTCTAGTAGAAGAAGAAGAAGAAGAACCAGTACCCATTCAAGAGGTCCCTCCCAGGTTTGTTTCTAACCAAAATGAAGATTGTTCTTGTTTGTGTGTGTTGCCAAAACTCCTATTATCTGAGAGCTAACATGTTGCAATAAAAATAAATTTTTGATTCAGATGAGAAATTAGTTTATACCCAAGTATTAAACATAACCTCCCATCAAGTTGGTGTATTGATATCCATCAAGCTCAACTTTGGCAAAGATGAGGGTCATAATGGTTTGGTGAAAGATATGATCTACTTGTTTTGAGGTTGAGTGTGGTAATGATGCTAAATTGCCTTCTCATCTAGGAAATGCATGGAAACCTCTGTGTTTGGTTTAATCATGTAGAATTAGAAGCAATCATAACCAATTAACCATCAAACTAATGCCCTATTTCTTGTTTTTCCATGGAATCATATACCGTAAATGGAAACTACACAAACCAAATGTGGAGGGTGTATCTGTAAGAGAACCAACATAGACGCTAGTACCTATGTAATATGACAACTATGATGAGCTCTCAGCTATATGTATATACTAATACTAGCTGACTGCACTGGTTGTAGAGGTGAGATTCAGTAGAGTGCCGGTCAAATAATGAGGCAACCAATAAAGCACTAGTGGAGAGATGGGATAAGAGCAAGGCATCCAACATTTAAATTGTAAAAATTGGAATAATAGATGCTGGGTAGCCCTATGTCTGGCAATAAATCAATTATGTATTTCTGCATGCTACCTTGAGGAAATATCTTAGAGGACCCATATGCTTGATGGCAAAGATTGTTTGAAATTAAGGTGTAATTTTCAGTGAGACAAAATTGTAATTCCCAAAAAGTCGTGTCTGTAGAGTCATGGTCAGTGTTGTATTTTGATAGAGTAAGAATTATGAAGTCTGTTTTGGAAATGCTCATCTAGGAATGTAAGTAGAAGATTGTGGTTCAGTACTCGGTAGAAAGTGTTATAGATACATGTTGTATGTGATTCAATTCAAGAGATCAGAATCAAATTAGATCATGTTTACGACTTCTCTCATTTGGAGCTCTGTCACTTTCTTTTTCTCCCATCTTATTACATAAGATAACTATAGTCCAAAACTTTTGCATTGTATTTCTTTTGCTTGCACTCTCAAATTTCAAACAATAATATATTACTCGCCTGAAAGTCATGCATTCTGTATGATTTCAATGAAAACATCTAAATAAATCGTATGTGATAGCTAAAGAAATTCTTAAAACCCCTACAACTAATTGGAAGGTTCATATAAATCTTTTGCTGAGCCATGTAGAAATGCGTTCTTCATATTCAATGGATGAAGAGGCCAACAAAACTATGCAGTAATGTAAATAAGAGGCTGAACTAATGTCAGCTTGACAACAAAAGCAATGTTCACCGAAATATTAATTACGCACCCTCAACTGAACTAATGCACCTAGAATTATTGGGCAACAAAGCAGTCCTTGCTGCTTCATTCCTGATCATTAGCGTTGTATTAGCAGGTAAAACCTTTATGTATGCAGACCATGAAGACTGTAGATACTTATTATGTGATGTACCAATCAAGTTTGTTGACCATGCCCATTCTGTTTCAATAGTTTTTCTTTTCTTTTTTTACAGTAATCTTTGAGGTGAACTGTAAACTTCTCAGATGGGTTGTGGTCGCATGATACATTCATCTAATTGAATGCTTGACTTGAACCACTCTTGGTCTTGCTCATACTTTGGTCTGAAAAACTAATGAAGTGATAACATGACATTTGTTTATAATGACTCCCAAGCATTTGATTGCTGACCTCATTAAATATGATTTCAGTTCTTAATCATTGTTTAGTTATTTGTTTCTAGAGGGTGTAAAGCTTGTGGAAGGGAGGATCTGGAGAATGGATGTAATGGTGAAGGAAGGATTCAAGGTGGGATAGCGACATTTCCTGGCTTTGGCTGGTGGCCAATAAAGGCTTACAGGCCTTGCCCAGGATTTGTGGCATCTGGTGGAAGGTATAAACGATATGGACAAAGCATGGATGAGGTTGCTTGGGGAAGAGTGGAGAGGGAAGCCTCAATTGCCAGCACTGACGAGGTTCAATCAAGGTAAAATTTATTTTTTATTTTTTGTTCCAAATATATTGGGAACCACTCTATTTATACAATCTGAAATTGTGCACCTGGTTTTATTTGAATTGTCTGAAAGGGGTGGGGTTTTGTGAAAATTTGAATTTTTTCAGAAGAAAATGGAACTGGAAAATAAAACGGCCTAAATTAAGTTATTTCAAAGAGAATTACTAGCTGTAAACTATGGCCGTTATAAATGTTATAAGGGTCCCAGGAATGACCCTTGGAGAATACCCTTTGTTGTATTGAAAAAAGAGATAGTGAAGCATGTCAAACTACAAGGAGAAGAATACTTCCACAGGAATCTGAGAAGCATAGTTACTTATGATTAGAAGTTTTCTATTTATTTGCTATTTTGTTTGCCATGAGATTAAGGCCAAGGGTGTGTTTTACTAGGGTAATTTGAATATCCATTCTAGTGTGAAGGGAGTCATATGCAATGGCCAATTATTTATTAGGTTGATAAACACCTTATTTTTAACTTAGAACTTGGTTTTCATCAATTAAATCATTTCCACCCATACTACAGTGTTCTGTATTGACTGGTGGTAATGAGAGTGCCCTCGTTACATACAGTTTAATGTGTGAAAATTAGAGGGTTAAATACTGCTCTGAGTGAAAAGCTAGGAGAGAGAATAAAAGAGAGAAGAGAAGTGAGGAGGGTAAACTAGCTGGCCATCTCTTAGTTGTCCCATAATAAATACCAGTGGCAGTTTGCTCATGCCTATAACTCGTCATACTTTCCTAAAAATTTCATCACATGCATGCTTCAGCATGCTTGGTCCTTGTTCCCACTTTGCTAGCATGCGCTCATCATGGCAGCCTTTTTGGTGCACCAAAATATGTATTTCGTTTTTAATTCTATATTGATGGATACAAAAAACTGACATGCAGAGCGAAAATTTTGAGATTCTTTTCATGCCCAATATACCTCCTCTGTCTCCCTTGACACACTCATTTTATTTTGAGACTCATTTTTGCCTTGTGCATTTACAGAACTATCCTAGTGAATGGGAGAGTGAACCTCAAGTCATACTTTGTCCGCTGAAGCATAATTAGATCTTGATCTCTAGGGATTTAACTTAAAGCATACTAATTACTTGCTTGTTCCTGTGATATCCCCAATTAATCTCCCTTGCGGACAAGTTTAATAGACTCTGGCATGTCTTCAAGATGCTTATCCCAAGTCTTTGGAACATGTTGGCACGCCTTTCACGTGCTAGTGCCATGCCTTCAGGACATTTCGCATTGGTTTTCCATTGCTGGTCCTGGGCAAGCTACTCCGGAAGAGTGAGCACTTTACACCTCGAAATTCAGAATGACCTATTTGATTCTTTCTTGCAATTAAGAAAGGCCAGTTTGACCCTCGTGGCTGGCTCGTGGCTGTTAGTTTCCTAAGCTATCATGGCCTTTTACTTAAGCCAATATGATTTATTTGTTGATTCAAGCTATTTTGATCAACTAAATATCCTCTCAGATAGGACTTATCCCATCAATGGTAAGTGCCTGATTATATACCTAATTGACACAATTGCTTAAACTTTAAATCAAGGCATAACATTGCAGCTATAAGTACACATGAACATCCAAACATCACATATGCACCTCTATCTAATTAGAGTTCAACTATATCGGTCATTTTCTTGCTCTGTGGCTGACTGGAGCATCATAGTCACTCCAGCAAGTAGAAACCCTGTGTGTCGAGGGAGCTCACATTTGATTTGCTGAGGAGCTCATCTTTGATTTGCTGAGGAGCTCATCTGGACCATAGGAATCTAGAAATCTAAAAGTCATCCTACATTTTCACCATATCCATCTAGAAAATCATTGCTTATAATCAATGTCAATGAATCCTAGGCAAGGGAGCAAAGGTCTATTTGAAATTTGGATGTTCATCCACCTCTTGACTCTTACACATATCCATTGGATTGTCATCCATCTATTGATTATCTCATACTTCATAATTGTGTGATCGTCCATCTATTATCTTCTCACACCTGCCTATAATTCTATAACAAGCATTTTACTGGGACACAATACTCCATTAGTTTTATAATTCTTCTTGTTCTGAATAAACTTTTTGTTTTTAGAAAGAAGACCACAACGCCCAAGTATCGAGGTCTGGTGTGCTTTATGAACTTTGGAAGAATTAGTTTGTTTAGATTTTGAGGCCTTGCGGGTGGTTGCCAAGCTAATTGTAATTGGCAATTCATCTTTCATTTTTATTCGTTTGCTTTCTATTTTCTAAGATAGGTTAGTTAGCAAAGTTGATTTCATTGTAAGCACTAAAATCCAGTTTCAATCAATAGATATGATGTTCTAATCAATTCTTTTTTTCACTTTGTTCCTAGCACTTAGATTATACATTTTTGGCTTCAGTGGAAGGGTACTGTTATAGTTAGCCATCCAAGTCACAAAACCAGCCAATCACTGTTGGAGATGTGGCCTGGTTTGAGCATGCAAGTAAGTCCCTCATGGGAAGGAGTTGCGTTAGTTGAAGCTAATAAGCATTCAACATGCCTCTCACTAGTACCTTTCCACCCAGGTCCCAACAATTACTTCATCTAGAACAACTCTTGTAAAACTGCAATTTAAGGTAACCTTGTATCTTATGCTTTTCATTTTTCAGTACCTAGTCCAGGGAGTGAATATTACAACAGTTTATAAGAAATTGAACAATGGATTTTCTAGTCTGGATATTCGTTCTCATTATCAATTTTCCTAATTCATTTTCTGATGTGTAGCTATTCTTTTTCTCCCAACATGACTTGATGACTGAGTTCAGTTATTATTTGTTCTATCATGTCAAAGAACCATCTGAAGTGTCAGAGTTCTACTTGTTCTTTTGAACTGCAGTTATCTGAACTGATTGATTTAAAGATGATGCTCATGATTATTGAACTATTTCTTACTGGTGCAGCAATAAGAAGTAAAAGTGCCCAAGGAACTTCAAATGGTAATGCTTTGCCTGTATAGGTTTCTCGATCAGACAATATGGTAGGAGTTGATCGTCAGGCTCTTAGATACTCCTTCCCGAATTCGAAATACTAACCAGCAAAGAAGAAAGTGTAATCTACTAGCAGAAATTAACCTGCTATGTGCACGATCTACAGATTCTGATCTAAAAATAACTTGTGAAGTAGCATATCACACAATTCTGTTTATATTTTGCATGTTTGGCTTAAAAATAACACAAATAATCAAAATCAGCTGGAGTATCTAGTAAAAAAAATGTTTATCTAGATCTTGAAACCTATTACTCTTTAGTATCTATCGTTGCAGAGGCTTTATAGCTTCTTTTATTGGGAAGGGTTATAAGTTCCCATGTAAGTTATCTAATGGGTTGGATCTGCCACCATTATCCAGTCAGAAATACTTTGCCTAGTACTTGGTGCTGAGTGCTGAGAAAAATATTCTTAAAAAATCTCTAAAAATTCTAAAAGAAAAAAAGAAAGAAAGTTGTTGTAATCACAAATTAAATTTAGCTTTGATTAACTTGTATCCATAGAGGGCGTTTTACTACATTTAATTACATTCTTTTTAGGGGTAGTTGCAAAGTTGAATTACAAAGTAGAAACGAGGAAAACAAATTCTTTACTTGTTTATAACAAAACCAAGGCAGTTTTGGCTTTGGGGTAGGTTTGGTTGCATGAGATCCTATTCTATGGGATAGTCATAAGTGGGGGACCTTCGAGAGAGCCCTATTGGTATGTAAGCATTTAAGCAGTTTTAGCTTTTGCGTAAGGGTGTGGGCAGATTGTAGTCAACAGAAACTCATGGTGATTTTAGAACTCCGAGGAGTGACCTCGAATATGTAAGCGTCATGCATCGTAGGGTAAAATATTCAGTTTGGAAAACATTCTCCCAAATATCTAAGTGTCATCTAGTTCTGAAGGTACCTCCGTGTGAAACGACGTGCTCCGAAAGGATGGCAGACCAGTCTAAGTCTCACTTTGTATGAAGCTTGTTCTCTAAAAGGAAAACTAAATTACCCGAACATGCATCTGGTAATACAGTGAAAGTTCTTGAGGAGCAAGGGAAGAGTAAATAAAGCTCAGCTCATCCATTGCGTGCATAACACCTATACAAACAAAATTGATTGGTAGCCCTTTCTTATTAGTCTTTCAATGTTAATCATGTATTTATAGATGACACTTTGTTACCCGGAGAGGTTTTGTTGTACTTATGAAAGCATGTCAGGATGAGACACATCGAGCACATAATAGGCTGGATAAAGTATGTCACGAGGTTCATTATACTTGGTGAAGATAATGATTGCATGAGTTTTGGATATTGAACTCAAGTTGGTGGTGCTATGGAATTTGTGCATGATGATAGATTTTTCAACTAATTTGTGCAAGTATTAGAGTGTTTATTTTTCTTCTGAATAGAGTCAGAAGTCTTAATAAAAAGTGGGACACCTTGTTTAGAGTGTTTGTTTTTAGTTTTGATTAGAAGTTAAAGTTCTGATTAGAGTAAGCACCCCCATGGTGCTGATCACTTAGCACTGAGTGCTTAATGAAAATTTATTCCAATAATAACCTCACAATAAATTCATAATGATTATTATTATCCCTCTCCTCTACCAATGATCCCCTCTTTTATTCACCTCATCTTTATCATGCGAGAAATGCCCGCTACCATCACCACCACCATCCCTGACCTCCCCTCCTCTTCCTCCCTTTATTGCTTTTATTCCTCTTTATCTTTTTCTTCTTCTTTATTGAAAATTGTATGAGGAATGGAGAAGGATATAGAGTGGCTTTTGGTAGTAGTGGAAAGTGGTCTCAATGGTATTTGGAGGAGAGAAAACTAGTGGAAAATGAGGTTAATGTTGGTGGTTTGTGGTGGGCGGTGGGAGTTGTGGTGGTGGGAAAAAAATGTAAAAAAAGTTCAAGTCAACACCTAAAAACAAATATAATTTAATTTTACATCTTCTAATCAGTAGCTCATTCACAAAACAAACAGTTCATTTAGAACTTCCAACTCTAGTTAGAAGTTAGTTTCCAACTACTTAAAAAAAACACCCTCTTAGTCTATCTCGAGATGCATCTTAGGTGGTGATACATGTTCTTATAATTTATTTTATTACTTGACTTCCAGGTTATCGTAGATTAGTAGTGAAGTCAGGTGTATGTGAAATCAAAGCTAGACATGTCCTCAAAGACAATTGATGATCGAGAACTTGAAAATATTATAGGTTTACTCGTTTACCTTATGCATTAGTTGTGCTTTTTTGCATTTTTTTATATCTATATATTGCATTGAAGACTGTAAAGGGCGGTGCTGGCGTGATCATTCGGATGTGGTGAAGATGAGCAACCAAGCCTAGCATTTGGAGGTTGATATTTCTTATACCTCCAAGAAGCATATTAGTAGATGGAATGACTGGCTAGCGAATTGTACTCCGAAGCCAGAAGGCGATACGCTTGGAGAGCGTATGGATAGAGGGCATTAACATTTCATGTTAGGGATGTCATATCTAAACTAAGTTACCGTTGCTGGGACAAAAGTTGAGGCCGCTCGTGACAGAGTGTATACCATGGAGCGAGTATTTGCAAATTCGCAGAAGTTGTATTTTGATGCACTTCATGAAATTGAATCATTGAAGAAGCAGCTTGAAGAACGGAGGCCTGCCCAATCGGCTGTTGATTTGGAGGCCTGACAGACAAGATCGGAGGCTCAGAGGGTTTGTTTGGAAATGCTCAAGTCCAATTTGGCAGAGGCAGTGTCCGTGAGGGACATGTCTGAAAGAGAAACGAACCTTTTTCGTTGTGACTTACAATTTGCTCGGTAGACTGCGACCAAGGCACAGGCTGAGATGTAGGCTCTGAATGCGGAAAAGGCCAATAAGGAGTCCGAGCGGACTGTCCAATGCCAACAGTTAGAGGCTGATGTTGATTTCAATGCTAAAGGTGTGAGGACAACAGAAAATCAGCTCCTTTACATAATAAACTGAGTGTGGTCAATGACAACTTGAGTATCGAGCAGTCCAAAGTTGATGCGCTGTCAAGCCAACTAGAGCGGTTGCGAGAGCTCGCTGAGTCGAGAGTGCGCAAAGAGAAGCTCCTCAAGGCTCAGAACACGTTCGAGTTCAGCAGAGTTGTGCAAGGAAGATTAGAGCTGTTACAGCTGATGAAAGAGAAGCATGCTGATTGGGACATTTCCTACTACAGAGAGATGTCCTTTGAGGAGTTTGGAGAAGCCTTCGATCAATCAGAAGAAGAGGGTGATCCGGATCAGGGTGCTCGAGTGGCAGCGCGTGTAGACGTATCCCTTGCTCTTTATTTTGCCAAGTCAGGCTCCACTGTATCTGAGCCTCCTTCTAAGGAATGAACTCTACATTTTTCAGATTATCAATGAAAGATGATATGTTAAGTAACACTTTGTACTTGTGTATTCTTGACTTTTCCTGCTGACTCTTTTCTGCTTTGTCTTATCACGGTGTTAGCTTTTAGACAAGAGGTTTTGCTGAGTCAGGAAATCATAGGGTTGATCTACTAATGAGAGTTCTGACCGCTTATATTGCAACAGTTCAAACAATCCCGGTATATAATCTTTATAGATTGAGAAGTTGTATCGGCCAAGTTTTGTAAGTTGGCTAGACTTTGTGTGAGGGGATAGTCTTAGCTGGCAATATATCTTTAGGACTAGGTCGTAATCTGCCATTATAGCCAGCTCTTGGCAGATTAGGCTGTAGATCGGACCAACAGTTGTCGTTTCTTGTATAATTGAACTGGCTAGACTGTGGTCAAACGTGTGCATCAATGTAAGTGGTCGGGCAATGATCCTTGTGAGTCGTCCGAGTTGAGCTTCATTAGTTCTGACTGGACTCTCAAATCGTCTTTATTCGCTTCTGGCGGATTAGGATTCAAGTCGGACCTAAATTTATCGTCATCAGCCGTAACTGACTAAACTTAGGTTAGGATTAATGACCATTGTTTGTGGCTGGACAATCGTCCCTAGCAAGTCATCGTGATCAGGCGTTGAGAGCTGTGACTAAACTCTCACTTTCTAAGCCATCTTCATCTGCGCTTGGCGGACTACGGTCTTAGAATGGACCAGAAGCTATCGTCATCAGTCGGAACTGACTAAGCTTTGATTAGGTTTGACGATTATTGTCTATGATCCCTGGCAAGTCATCGTGATCAGGTTTTGAGAGCGCTGACTAGACTCCCACTTTCTAAGCCATCTTCATCCGCGCTCGGCGGACTACGATCTTAGAATGGACTAGAAGCTATCGTCATCACTCGTAACTGACTAAGCTTTGATCAGGTTCGACAATCATTGTCCGTAGTTGGACAATGATCCCTGGCAAACCATTGTGGTCAGGAATTAAGAGCCCTGACTAGACTCTCACTTTCTAAACCATCGTCATCCGCGCTTGGCAAACTAGGCGTTAGAGTGGACCGAAAGTTGTCTTCATTAGTTGTCATTGACTAAACTTTGGTCGCGTTCGGCGACCATTATCTTTAGTTGGACAATGATCCCTGGCAAGCCGTTCAGATCAGGCTTTAGAGCACCGACTAGGCTCCCACTTTTAAGCCATCTTCATCCACGCTCGACGAACTACGGTCTTAGAGCATATTAGAAGCTATCGTCATCAGTCAGAACTGACTAAGCTTTAATTGGGTTTGGCGACGGATGATACAACGAAACGTCCCCTCTTCTAGGCCGTACACTTGTCATGATGATCACGAAGAATAACAGGCCCAAGTGTTAGCCCAAAAACTGATCCGACCAAAGTTGTTTCAAGCCCGCTCAATGCAGTCTGCCAGACGAACCCAAATCATTACAGCCTGCCAAGCCCACGTGTCTCACAACTATCCCCAACGCTCGTAAGCCTTATTAAAGCAAGTATCTCGGGGTTCAACTTTAGACAGGCAAGACAACAACACCTTGCTTCCAACTAGGAAGCAAATACCAGAGTATACATCGCACATGGAAACTTCTATCTATGGACAACACTCTGATTGTGAACTATCTCCCGCGTATCTAACAGGGAAACTTTCATTTATAGCATAACTCCTAATTAGAGAATGATCTCCACGAAGATATTTTTCCCTAAACTATGTCACCGCTGGCCTAGTCGAACCAAGACTCCAGCACTATAAATAAGACATGAGGTTAGTAAGCTAAAATATGCTACAAATTCCCTGGTTACAACATTACACATTCCTCAAATCCCTATCTGACTTTAGCATCGGAATGCCATTGGCCACCACAATGGTGGTCCGTGGCTCACATGCGTTCCTTGTGCAGGTCAGCAGGTCGAGGTCAAGAGGGAGCGAAAATCGACTGCATCAATTTGGCGCCGTCCTTAGGGACGACAATGTTCCTAACCAATTCACTAGTGTCATCTCTCTTCAGAATTCAAAGAGATGGTGACCACCAGATCACACAACGATGGAGAAAAAAGGGACACGTCAAACATTCAAACTGGCGCTACACCACCGCTTCCAGTGGTGTCGACAACGTAGGGGCAGTAGACTCACGTCCCCACAACAACAGCGACGACGGACCTCGAGATGAATCTGAGATCATCTTATATACAACAAATCATACTAACAATGAAGACGCTCAGGTCAATGAAGCAGAAGCCTGACGAGACACTGAGAGCGTACGTCATGCGCTTCAGTAACGATTTGACTTCCATCAACGTGTGCAATGACGCAACAACCGTCACAGCCTTCACCGATGGTATGAGGAACAAAAAATTCTATAACTTCCTAATTCTGGACCCACCATAAAATATGGTGAACCCGGTGAAAAAAACACAAAGTTACATCGCCCTAGAGGAGTAACGGACTACCAGGAAAAAGGTCGAGTCCAAGGGGAAACTCTCCAATGAAAGGGTGAGAGGCGAGTCGGCGAGCTTGATACACGTGCTCCATGGGGCACATTCTGAGTCCGAACAATCAAACAGGTTAAAAAAAAGAGCTCTCAGGATATGAGGGTCCAAGCGATACGCGGCGAACGACAGACGTCACACGCCCAGAGACATGATCCCCCTATGCCGCTAGCCTTTACAGATGAAGACCTCCGGGGCATCCAGCTCCCGCATAATGACGCTCTGGTGATAACTATCTCCCTAGCAAACTGGGAAGTAAGGAGATCCTTGGTGGAAATCGGAAGCTCATTGAACGTTCTATTTCTTCGCGCGTTCCACAACATACATCTAAAAGAAGAAGTCCTAACCCCTGATAGCCGTCCAATGATCGATTTCAGCGGCGAAAAATGTTTCACGGTGGAAAAAATATAACTAACAATAGTCACGAGAGAGCCACTGACTTAGAAAATTCTGTTTCAAGAATTCATAGTGATCGATGCACCATCCACTTATAATGATGTTTTGGGGAGACCCTGGCTACACCAAATGGGAGCAACAGTCTCCACTTTACACCAATGCATCAAGTACCCGATAAACCAAATAGTCGGTACTGTACGGGGCGACTAGGAAATTCCCAGATAATGCCAGTACAAGACCCCACAACGACCGGGTAACTTTCAATTGACAACTAGGCTCGTGGCCAAGATGTTTCTTAATCTTACCAGAGAAGCTGAGATAGAGCAACCAATCCCAGATGACGAAGTTCCTGTGAGCCCCCGGGGCAGGCCCAACACCGGAGGAAGAAACCATCACAGTCTACCTCGACAACCCCTCAACAATAAGGCCATTCAAATAGGTTCCTGCTTGAGCAAAGAATTGGTGGAACAGGTGACAGAGCCGCTACAACGGAACCAATATGTCTTCGCTTGGACCATGCAAGACATGGTGGGAATCGACCCATGAGTAATCACTCATAGCCTAGAGGTGGACCCCATGAAGAAAATCATACTGCAGAAGAAGAGGCCAGTGGTGCCTAAGAGAAATGCGATCATAAACGAGAAGGTACAATGATTACTCAATGCGAACATGATTAAAGAAGCACGATACCCAGACTGACTGGCGAACACCGTATTGGTGAGGAAGAAAAATGAGAAGTGGAGAGTGTGCGTAGACTACACATACTTCAACAAAGCTTGCCCGAAGGACAACTTCCCGCTTCCCCGCATCGATCAGATCGTGGACGCCACATCTGGGCACAACCTACTAAGCTTTATGGACGCCTACTCAGGCTACAACCACATATTAATGCACCCCGGATCAAGAAAATACCTCTTTCATAACTGAGAGAGGAATATACTGCTACATGGTGATGCCGTTGATATTCACATAATTATTACATAATATATCCCTTAATTTATACATGTTAGTGTTTCGATTATTATATTTTATAGTAATTATTTCGTTTTCATGTCTTTGTAGGAATTTGAGCGTGAACGATGAAATCGTATTAAGGCGACAATTTAAGGAATGACAATTGGTCGATTCTAGCGGTGGTACAAAGCAGATGGTCACAAACCTAGACCCAAAACCTACCCATAAACCCAAACCCAATCCTACCCCTAAAGAATATTCTCTCATTTATACCTTGATGAATGTTCCCTTGATCTCATCCCTATTCACTTTGATCTTTCTCTATAAATAGAAGAAAATAGGGTGAGAAAAAGGGGAGGAAGAGAAGGGAAGAAAAAAAAATCATTAGAAGATCAAATCCTCTTCCTTCACAAAAAGGGAGGAAGAGAAGGGAAAAGAAGGATTACACAAAAATCAAAACCTCTTCCTCAAAAGTGATTCTCATCAGCATCACCACTCATCCATCTCTCACTCACTCAGCAATCACCTCCATCCGCCATCAGCCACCCGAGCGCCACCACCGAGCTCCTCCATAGTCACTGCCACCACCACGAAACAGGGGCGTGACAACCCTGTTTCGCGTCAGAGTCACCTCCATCACCGTCCCTGTCCCTCTTCCTGTCCATCATCCATCAACCACCATCACCCTGTTTCGTGACAGAACACATCCGCGAGCCACCACAACCACCGTGAAACATAGCCGCCATCACCGCGACTCTGTTCCGCCTCGCGACAGAGCCAGGCAGGCCGTCCTCCTCTCCTCTCTATCCTCTCTTCGTATAAGCCTCCTTACCGTCTCTCCGCCACCGTACAACCACCACAGAGCGGCTCGTCCGCGGTGCACAACCACCGCTGAAACAGGAATCGAAACAGGGAGTCTCCTTCCTGTTCTCTCTCTCTGTTTTTGAGTTTCTTATTGCATCTCTCTCTTCTTTTGCAGGTTCTGGAGACATTTGGAGGACGAGGACCCTCGCGAGGAACACGGAGGAAGGCGGAGCAGCGGTGTTGCTCGCTGGAGATGACGACCAGGCACTGTAGCGCAAGGCGGGTACTGTAGCAAAGGCGTGAGAACGAGTCAATCGATTTTTGGCTATTCACACCCACGGATCTGCTTTGTACCACCACAGAGCGTTTTGGGAACATTTTTCTCGGGATTCGTGTTCTGACCACCTGCTGATCTGCTGAGTACCACCACATCGAGTTTGTGACAAACTAAATGGGTTGCATAATTCATTTTGATTTATGTTACTGAATTGTGTGCTTAATTGTTAATTACAATTTATTTCTGAATTTTTGATAAATTGCTTTCACCTTTCATTTTCGAGAAATTAATCTTGATATGTTTGGTAGTTAGAATTACCCTTTTTCAATATTCAAAGCATGTGCTAAAAATATTAAGCTTAAACTTTGATTAAGTGTGCCCTAAAAAGACACTTAATACTTGGTAAGAGCGTATTTGCTTGAAATAATTTGTTAATGTTTGATAGAAACATGATATAAGTTGAATTGGATTTTAACGATCACATATTCGGTGTAAGCAAGGGATTCTCATCCCTAACGCTTCTCGTTTAAATTTTCAGTAATTTAGATTTAAATGTTTTTGCTAATTCATTGGTGAGTCCAATCCCACAAAATCCATCTCTTCTATCTTTTATTTTATTTTATTTTTCTTAGTTTTAATTTATTTTTAGTTTAGCTTTAAAAATGCTGTAACCTCATTTTCCTCCAAATTAGTTTAATTAAATTATTAAAGCACTCACTTTCCTCGTGGGATCGACCCGTACTTGCCGTTGTCTACCAGTTAGGCACCGTGCACTTGCGGTTATTACAAGTGGGTTAAATTAGCCTATTAATTTAGGATAGTTAAATCCGCGCCAAGTTTTTGGCGCCGTTGGCGGGGAAGGTAGTGGTGTAATTGAATTTAAGATTTATTTTCACTAATTTAAAAAAAATATATTTTTATTAAGTTCTTTTTACACTCATTTTGTGTTTGATTTTGCAGAATACACGCTTCTCGAGGATATTGGACGATCCTGCATAACATCAAGCAAATTTTTATTTTTTTTTTAATTTTTTTTATTTTGTGAGGAGAGTTTTAATTTTATTTTCACCTCGTTTTACGAGTGTGTGGTGTAATAATTTTTGAACTCTATTGTTTTTCATTTTATTTAATCACCTAAAAAAAAAAAAACCCAAAATTTTCTAAGTCAAAAGAAATTCTAGGGAAACAATTTTAATTGTACCCAATAATTTCTTGTGATTTTGAAATCCGACTTCTAAGACCAAGACCAGTAAATTTATTTGCATGTGCTTGTGTGTTGAGTGAAACGGATAAAAAGAAGTCAGACATATTTTTTAATTGTGCTAACTTTTTGTGCAGTACGGAATACGCACACTGTAAGTATTTCTATCACACGCAACGTATTAGCGACCCGGGTGCTTTGTGTAATTGTTTGAAATTGTGTGATTGGTTGTTTAATTTCTGTAATTGTGGATGCTAAACTTTAGTAATTCATAATAAGCAGACCCAGCTTCTAAATAGAAACTGGTGGGACTTGATATCCCCACCTCATCACTCCAGCTGTGTGCAACTAATAGCCAAACATAATTAAAATCAATTAGCAAGTTAGATAGAGCCATCTTTTAGGTACGGTGTTCATAGGACAACCAAGACCAAGGTGAATCCAATAATTTTTGTGTTGACCGCTGCTAAAAGTGACAATGGGTTTAATCATTCAATGAACTCCGAGAGGCCACTGCCACAAGGGTAATTTACCCGGTACGCCGAGTCATAAGTAAGCTACGATCCACAAGAAGAATTGGTGTAACTAACAGTTTTGGGTTAGGAACACAAGCCTCAAGTGTACATTTAACATCACATCGTTTTCACATCTATTGGCTTACAGAGCGGTAGCACAAGAAAGTACTTAATTGGACCATTGTGACCTCCTTCTCTTGTGCAATAATCCGATTTCTTTGAAACAAAACTCTAGCCTACTGATTTTGAACTTTGTGGTGTAAAGTATACACTCTTTGGATCATCTTGTAGCACCAATTGCTCTGTAATAAAGATTACATAAGAAATAATTGTCCCCCAAAGATAAAAAGATAATTGATCTCAAAAAAATGTGATTGCTTAGGGAGGCATGTTTCTTGTGCATTTATTGGTTGCTGATTGCGTGTGAGGCTGTGTATATTTTTAGAGTTAGTGCTTTCAAAAAAAAAAAAAAAAAAAAATGAACACAAGGGATTATCCAGCCTATTTTTTCGAGCAAGTCAATTCATTTTATGACATGCGACGACCTGATTATGATCCATATCTAGATTATTACAACTCAGGTCTAGCCTATCATCCTGACTTCTCATGGGCTCATGGTCAGTACCATGAAGGACCTCTAGACACTCCTCAGACTCCTCAAGCTTTCATTCCTGATAATGAGTTAGAGGATATCATGAACATTTTTATAGAGCGAACATGAGAAATACTTGAGCAAAATTTTCAGGATATCACAGAATTGACAGCTATTTATCAACAAAACTCCCAAGCTATCCGGAAACTTGAGATGACTGTGAGTCAGATAGCTGAGTCACTTCCTGAGATAGAGTTAGAAAAATTTCCTAATCAACCTATTTTTAATCAAAAGGGTCCATTCGAAATTAGTGGCACATCTGAGCCAGATGATGAAGATGTTCAATGCATTACTACCCTTAAAAATGAAAAACTGGTTGACAATCAGGTAGGAATGCCTGATATAAGTGTTATTATATCCTCACCCAATTTTACACAGGTTGCATCCTCCTCTCATAAGAAGGCTGATAAAGCCTTATTTATTGATGAACCTGAAGATTCTGAGACACTACAGACATCTCCTTCCCATGCTGACTCATGCCTTCCTAGTGAATCATGCATCGAATCAAACTGTGAACATTCTTTAGAGTCTCCCCTTGACTGTTTAGAGGCTTGTTTGACTCAATTTAGTTTAGACTTTGATGTTGATGATTCCATTAGGGAAGTCAATGATTTGTTTGACTCACTCCCCATTGTGGATCATAGTTATAAATGGAAGTCTAAAGTGAAGCCTCTTCCACTCAGTGAGTCAAAACTAGTCTCATCAGTTGAGCTACCTGAGCTTGACCTTAAACAATTACCTGACACCCTCAGGTATGCATTTTCAGGTGATGAGTTGTCTAGACCAATATCTCTATGTAATTCATGTGATGAGCCTGTACCACCTGATATATCCATCGTCTCATCTACTTGCATCACATTCCCATTTACTAAGGCTACTTTCACCGATCCCTTGTGCTGTAGTGAGGATTTCAGTTTTCACCATCCTGTTGTGAAAATTATCCAATCTTCTGATTTGGAACCAGACATAGGATGTTCCCTTTTTGGAGCACGCAAGGATCATCTATTGTGTATGACTACTGGTCACTTTTGGAATGTCCTAGTGTATTTGGTGCCCCATGTGATTGCTATATTTTGGTGGACTGATCCTCAACTGTTCAGGTTGTTGATATACGACCATGGACTAAGTGTTTGTCATGTTCTTCCTCTCCACTTTTCGATACACCATTTTTTAGGAAGAATATTTGTCGGGCTGATGACGTTAAACCAAGCGCTACTGGGAGGCAACCTAGCTTTAGTTGTGTGTCTTTGCTGTTAGTCTAGATTGATTTTCGAGTACCCTATTTAGTTGTGTTTCACTCATACTCGTTAGCTCCATAACAGTTTTTGACTTACAACTTGCTTTTTTTTTTTTTTTTTTTTTAGTTTTCTTTGTTAGTGTCGAGTCTGCATTTTATCGATTTCTAATGAAAACTCCATGATTCTTATGTTTGTGAGCCTCATTGATGGATGACTTCTTGGAAATTGGTAAAATCTTCACTGCGGTAATACTGTTCTAACCTTCTCTTATGTACTTATTTCATTCATTTGTCAGAATTATTTTGTTAAACATTGAGGACAATGTTTGGATTAGGTTTGGGGGTAGGGTTCATGAGTTGGTGAATTCTTCGTAGTGTTTTCTTCTTTTCTTGTTCTAAAAAAAAAAAAAAAAATGTTTTTATGTCAAGAAAACTTGGTCTTTTGCGAGTATTAAAATGGATTTTAAATGTTTTATGCTCAAGAAAATGCAAGCTAACTTGACATATTGGTATATTGATAAAGACTGAAAGTTTAGTATGATCCTTAAGTTAGATCTAGTTCATAAAATTTTTCAACTCGATTATCTTTGCACCATGAGCCATGTTAGCATAACTTGAAGTTGATGAGTGAAATATATACTAGAAAACCTTAGAATAATAGTGGAGACTTAACCCTGAAAGCTTTGAGCCTTCCTATTTTTCTGAGGGTTATACATAAACTCTGATTTTTCTTGAGTCTACATTATCTCGTTGATGATTTCATTATTTTCATTCTTTTGATCAATTGCTTTGGGAATGACATCAAAATTGAATTATTACACTAGAACTCCTTGGCTTATTCAATTGAGATGTCATAATACTGACCCGAACTTAGGAAATGATCTAGGCATTTTTTCTTTAGACCATTAACTAGCCTTTTAACTTACCCATAACATTTACCTTTTTGTAGCTTTTTTAGCCTTAGGATAACTTTTATTTGTTAACCCATTAACCTTTACCCAACTTTTCTGGGAATGTATATGGATGGATATACTTGGTGTCAAAAGGGCATTAAAGAGCAAAATATGAGATATTTCATAAATCCTCTATGAAAAAAAAAAAAAATAGAAGAAAAAAAAAGATTCTTCAATGAGGATAAAGATGTGAGAATGAAGAAAAAATTGATGGTGTGCAACATTGGTTTATTCTTGACAGCCCTAATTGTTCGTTTAATGGGTGTATACATTCCTAGAAATTTTTCTTAGAATCCTTTGACATTCCTTATTAACCATTACCCAAGCCCCGTTACAACCCAACAAAGTCCTAGTTGATCTTAGGTAAAGGTTGGTTCCGTAGATGTGGAGATTTAATAATCAAGACCTATGGTGTTTGATTCAACATTCCCAAAAGTAATTGATATTCCTGTCCATGAGATCATATTCATTCCATTCTTGAAAAATCCATTCTTCATATTACTATATGTGAGATGATTGTTTTCCATTATTTACTTTTTCCTCACATATAAACTGAGTGAAATACCAAATCTTTGAGTGTTTTATTGTGAGCAACATGAGAGGTTTGAAGTCAAAACAAACTTTCTACAGGAGATTTAGTCATTATTTTACTCTGAAATAAAAAGTTATGTTGATAGTGCTATCCACACACACACATTGAGTTGAGGATGATTGTGAATTTTTTCTAATCTTTGGAGAATATTAAATTATTTGGAAATTTGTTGATACACTAAAATGACACTGTTAGTTTCTTGCATATCTTGAAGTTTTAAAATAAACACTGTTTGACCAAGTTTTTTTGAGTCAGTAATGTTTGTGGGTAACATTTCTGGAAACCCTCACGAGACTATAACTCGTCCACTAGAGGTAATCTAAGGGTTCAAAGCCTTGTTGCACGTTTAAGGTAAGTGCAACCGATGATTCCTGCGAAAGTGAGTTAGAATTTTATTTTTATTGTTTTGCTCGAGGACTAGCAAAATATAGGTTTGGGGGTATTTGATATTCACATAATTATTACATAATATATCCCTTAATTTATACATGTTAGTGTTTCGATTATTATATTTTATAGTAATTATTTCGTTTTCATGTCTTTGTAGGAATTTGAGCGTGAACGATGAAATCGTATTAAGGCGACAATTTAAGGAATGACAATTGGTCGATTCTAGCGGTGGTACAAAGCAGATGGTCACAAACCTAGACCCAAAACCTACCCATAAACCCAAACCCAATCCTGCCCCTAAAGAATATTCTCTCATTTATACCTTGATGAATGTTCCCTTGATCTCATCCCTATTCACTTTGATCTTTCTCTATAAATAGAAGAGAATAGGGTGAGAAAAAGGGGAGGACACATCCATCAACCTCCATCCGCCATCAACCACCATCACCCTGTTTCGCGACAAAACACATCCGCGAGCCACCACAACCACCGCGAAACAGAGCCGCCATTACCGCGACTCTGTTCCGCCTCCCGACAGAGCCAGGCAGGCCGTCCTCCTCTCCTCTCTGTCCTCTCTTCGTATCGGCCTCCTTACCGTCTCTCCGCCACCGTACAACCACCACAGAGCGGCTCGTCCGCGGTGCACAACCACCGCTGAAACAGGAATCGAAACAGGGAGTCTCCTTCCTATTCTCTCTCTCTGTTTTTGAGTTTCTTATTGCATCTCTCTCTTCTTTTGTAGGTTCTGGAGACATTTTGAGGACGAGGACCCTCGCGAGGAACACGGAGGAAGGTGGAGCAGCGGTGCTGCTCGCTGGAGACGACGACCAGGGAGTGTAGCGCAAGGCGGGTACTGTAGCAGAGGCGCGAGAACCAGTCAATTGATTTTTGGCTATTCACACCCCCGGATCTGCTCTGTACCACCACAGAGCGTTTTTTTAACATTTTCTCGGGATTCGTGTTCTGACCACCTGCTGATCTGCTGAGTACCACCACATCGAGTTTGTGACAAACTAAATGGGTTGCATAATTCTTTTTGATTTATGTTACTGAATTGTGTGCTTAATTGTTAATTACAGTTTATTTCTGAATTTTTGATAAATTGCTTTCACCTTTCATTTTCGAGAAATTAATCTTGATATGTTTGGTAGTTAGAATTACCCTTTTTCAATATTCAAAGCATGTGCTAAAAATATTAAGCTTAAACTTTGATTAAGTGTGCCCTAAAAAGACACTTAATACTTGGTAAGAGCGTATTTGCTTGAAATAATTTGTTAATATTTGATAGAAACATGATATAAGTTGAATTGGATTTTAACGATCACATATTCGGTGTAAGCAAGGGATTGTCATCCCTAACGCTTCTCGTTTAAATTTTCAGTAATTTAGATTTAAATGTTTTTGCTAATTCATTGGTGAGTCCAATCCCACAAAATCCATCTCATCTATCTTTTATTTTATTTTATTTTTCTTAGTTTTAATTTATTTTTAGTTTAGCTTTAAAAATGCTGTAACCCCATTTTCCTCCAAATTAGTTTAATTAAATTATTAAATTCAATTGCACTCACTTTCCTCGTGGGATCGACACGTACTTGCCGTTGTCTACCAGTTAGGCACCGTGCACTTGCGGTTATTACAAGTGGGTTAAATTAGCCTATTAATTTAGGTTAGTTAAATTCGCATCAAGTTTTTGTTTTTTTTTATTTTTTTTATTTTTAAGAATAAGAAAAGAAGAAAACACTACGAAGAATTCACCAACTCATGAACCCTAGTAAGCAAGGGATTCTCATCCCTAACGCTTCTCGTTTAAATTTTCAGTAATTTAGATTTAAATGTTTTTGCTAATTCATTGGTGAGTCCAATCCCACAAAATCCATCTCATCTATCTTTTATTTTATTTTATTTTTCTTAGTTTTAATTTATTTTTAGTTTAGCTTTAAAAATGTTGTAACCCCATTTTCCTCCAAATTAGTTTAATTAAATTATTAAATTCAATTGCACTCACTTTCCTCGTGGGATCGACCCGTACTTGCCGTTGTCTACCAGTTAGGCACCGTGCACTTGCGGTTATTACAAGTGGGTTAAATTAGCCTATTAATTTAGGTTAGTTAAATCCGCATCAGCCGTCCGGTTTGAATAATGCAGGTGCTACGTATCAATGACTGGTAAACTGAATGTTCAAATAACAAATCAGTAGGAACATGGAGGTCTACATAGACGATATGCTGGTCAAAAGCTTCCACAGCCCCGACCACATAGGAGACCTCATCGAAGCATTCAACCAGCTCATAAAATATTAGATGAAACTCAACCCGCAAAAGTGTACGTTCAAAGTTGAGTTTGAAAAATTCCTATGTTACATAGTGAACAAGAGGGGAATCGAAGCTGATCCAAAACAGATTTAGGCCCTTATCAACATGAAAGCCCCCGCTAAAATAAAAGATGTTCAGAGCCTGATTGGGAGGGTGACAACACTCAACAGGTTTATATCTAAATCATCCGACAAATGCCTTCCTTTCTTCAAAATACTAAGATGAAGCAAAGGATTCTCGTGGGACGAAGAGTGCGGACAAACTTTTCAAAGCCTAAAAGCATACATGGGGAGCCCCGAGCTGCACTCAAAATCGGCAACAGAGGAAACACTCTACTTATACTTATCCGTTTCCAAGCATGCTATCAGCTCAGCCCTCGTGCGAGATGATCAAGGAATCCAAAGATCAGTATACTACGCCAACATAATCTTCATGGAAGCAGAGGCACACTACCCAGACTTGAAGAAGTTAGCCCTGCCACTGGTCGTATCCTCAAGAAAACTAAGGCCTTATTTTCAGGCCCACTCGATAACAGTTCTAACCAACCACCCGCTCCGCACGGTACTGCACAAGCCAGAGTTATTCGACAGGATGGTGATGGTCAAGAGAACTCGAGTAGTTTGACATACGTTATGCCCCCAAGAGCCGCCATCAAAGCCCAAGCACTTGTAAACTTCATCGCCTAGTTCACGGGCAGAGAAGAACCAAAGACAGACCTTCAAGCCCAAGATTCAAGCATTCGGGGATGGATCTTGAATTGCGATGGATCATCGACAGGAAAAAAACAAGCGGAGTTGGAATCACACTTCGCTATCCAAGCGACTTCAATCTCAAAAAAGTCGTCAAATTCTACTTTCCCGCTTCAAACCACGAAGTCAAATATGAAACCCTCCTGTCCGGCCCAAAACTAGCCTTGGGGATCGAGATAGAGCACCTAACGACATACATCGACTCAAGGTTGGTAGTGAACAAGGTCAAAGAAGAATTCAGCAGCAAAGACCCCGACATAATAGCCTACCGCGAAAAGGTACTCCATGCAATAAGTGGGTTCAAAAGGTGCAAGCTCTTACAATGCCCCTGAGATGACAATAAAAGAGTTGACGCGCTAGCCAGGGAAGCTTCAGATTCCGCTGAAGTCTCAAATAGTCTCATCGAATACCAAGAGCAATCAAGCCTTGACGAAGAAAAACCTCGAGATGTTTGTGCTAAAAACGCGTCAGTGAGTTGGATGACTCCGATTCACGAGTATATCGAAAGCGGAGCCCTGCCGGCCGAGAAAGCCGAAGCCAGAAGACTAAAAAACAGAGCAGCGCGATACATTCTCCTAAACAACAAGTTATACAGGAGATCAGCGATCGGACCCCACCTCTCGAGGCAGATCAGGTCCTAGGAAGGATCCACGACGGGATATGCGAAAATCATCCGGGTGGGAGAACCCTCGCCGACAAAGCCTTAACTTTAGGGTACTATTGGCCGATAATGCAACAGAAGACCAATGATACTGTCCGTAAATGTGACAAATGTCAGAGTTTCGTGCCATACACACACATGCTTGCCCAACCACTGACACAGATGACAAGCCCATGGCCATTCTCATAGTGGGGGATGGACATCGTCGACCATTCCCAGCATCAACAGACAAAAAAATTCTTTTTGTGACAGTCGACTACTTCACCAAGTGGGTCAAAGTGAAGCCCCTATCCAAGATAGGAAAAGTTCAAATAGAGAAATTAATATGGACAACCATCGTTTGCAGATTTGGCATCCCCAGAGTATTGGTCAATGACAACGAAACTCAATTCGAAGGTATCAAGGTTAAAAATGCTATGCAAAAGTTTGAACATCAATCGCCATTTTTCCTCGGCAGGGCACCCACAAGCCAACGGCCAAGCAGAGGTTACCAACCGAACAATCTTAGAGGCAATCAAAAGAAAACTTGTCGCAATCTAAGGGAAATGGGTTTCAGAGCTACCAGGAATACTCTGGGCGTATCAGACAACCAAAATAATCCCTACCAGAGAAACACCCTTCGCCTAGGCATACGGGTCAGAAGCCATGGTTTAAGTAGAACTCGAAGTGCCCACCTTCCGAATGGAGGAGTTCAGAGCAGACGATAACGATGTAGCCTTGCACGCCGAACTAGACCTCTTCAAAGAAAAGCAAGATCTAGCCTTCGCCAAGATAGCTGTCTACCAGCAATGAATAACGCAATCAAGCCACGCGAATTCAGAGTGGGAGACTAGGTACTTAGAAAAACCCGACAAAACACCAAAAAAGCTGGCGCAGGAAAATTGAACCCAAATTGGGAAGGACTCTGCAGAGTAATCAAGGTCAACATACCGGGGACATACTAGTTGGTAGACATAAACGCGTCAGACTTAAACGACCATGGAATGTAGTGCACCTCAAAAAATATTATCAATAAAAATATTTGCTTTTACTAAACATCCACTGCTGTCCCTTACGACCAACATGACCTCCAATCATCCCTGCTATGACCAGATCAAAGAGATCACGCTCGATGCTTAGTCCGCTGCGCGCGGATGACGATGGCCGAGGAAGTGGGAGTCTAGTTAGAGCTCTCACGTCTGATGACGATGACTCGCTAAAGGATCATTGCTCTTCTACAGAGGATGATCGCCAAACTTACCAGGTAAGCTTAGTTAGTTCGCGACTGATGAAGACAACTTCTGGTGCCCGACGCCTAGTGCACTGTATGCGGATGATGATGGTAGGGGAAGTGGGAGTCTAGTTAGCACTTTTACGCCTGATGACGGCGATACGCCAAGGGATCATTGCTCTTCTATAGACAATGATCGCCGAACTTACCAGGTAAGCTTGGTCAGTTCACGACTGATGTCGACAGTTTCTGGTGATCGACACCTAGTCCGCTGCGCGCGGATGACGATGGCCGAGGAAGTGAGAGTCTAGTCAGCGCTCTCACACCTGATATGACGACTTGCCAAGGGATCATTGCTCTTCTACAGACAATGATCGCTAAACTTACCCGGTAAGCTTAGTCAGTTTGCGACTGATGATGACGGCTTCTGATGCCCGACACCTAATCCGCTATGCGCGGATGCGATGGCCGAGGAAGTGAGAGTCTAGTTAGTGCTCTCACGCCTGATGACGATGACTCTCCAAGGGATCATTGCTTTTCTACAGACAACGATCGCTGAACTTACCAGGTAAGCTTAGTTAGTTCGCGACTGATGTCGACGGCTTCTGGTGCCCGACGCCTAGATCGCTGTGCGCCGATGTCGATGGTCGAGGAAGTGGAGTCTAGTCAGTGCTCTCACGTCTGGTGACGACGACTCACCAAGGGATCACCTCTCCTCTACAATTCGTGGTTGCCGAATCTAATCACAACCTAATCTGTGCCCTCGCGCCTGATGACGACAACTCGCTAAAAAACAAGTGATCTCCAAAACACACCAAGTAAACTTAGTAAGTCCCTTTTGACAACAACTTTCTGAGCATCCTAGTGCCTAGTCTGTAGTACACGGGCAACGACGGCTAAGAGTATATTCAGTGGTTCCATGGCTCGTGGCGGCGATTCATCAAGGACCACAGCGGCTCACCCATAAATAAGGGTGGCTCAAAATAGTTAGTTTCAACACGACTCAACTGACAAACATGGACAGTTTGCCATCATGTAGGGTCCGAAAGTACTAATTCCACGACCTGCAAAACTTCTAAAGAAGACACAATGGCACCACAGTACAAGACAAGAGGCAAATTTACCAAACATGGCTTTCATTAAAAAATTTTGTCCTCCTCTGTCCTTATAAGGACATTACAACTATTTTAAAGTAGAAAGGGGCAAAACGGCTTCCTCATCAGCCTGTCCCGAAAAGCTAGGACCTTCTTCCTGCATGATGATTCCAAAAACAACCTCCTATATTAGGCGAAGTCAAGGTCAATGCCAGGGTGCTCTTCCCTGATAAGCTCCAAAAGCTCTAATCTGCCTCGAAGAACCTCCGACGAGATTTGCGGCCTCCGTCCCGTAGCACCTAATATCCACTGCGCCTACCAAGGCGGCATAGTTTGAACGCTCTTTTGACAGTAAGTGTTCTGTTTCACGAACACGGGGGAGTCCCTCAACAACTTCAGACTCAAGCTATTGTCGTGTACGGCCCATTCAGTCTCGACTCTCTTCCTCTCGCCAATCAGAGTCTGTAGATCGGACGACCACTTGTCAACAACAACTTCTAAGTGGCCCAGCTCAGTGCGGGCCTGTCCCAATTCCGCTCGGGTAGAAGCCAAATGGGATTCGGCTGACCTCAGTTGAGCCCTTATGATTGCCAACTCTGCTTCAAATGCAGACGTCGTGGCCCGCATGGCCCCAAGTCCTCAACAACATCAGAATCCTACAGTCGATCAGTCAAGGAATCCACCTGGTGGAGAGCATCCTAATATGACACCTGTAGATCTGTAAAAGCCTTCTCCATAGCAAGAACTCTCCTACGAGCATCAAGGTGCAGCACAACAAAACCATGTGACTTAAGAGCGCGAGCCTCTGCCACAGACCCATGGTGACTCACAACATCAACACCTGGTCCAATGCGCTCTCCTTCTAAGTCAGCAGGGGGATAACAAGATCCAGCAAGAGATGACAATCCCCTGAAATCACCTCTTGAGTAGATGAAGGTAACTCGTGCCTCGCAACAACCATCTTCTTCTCTGGCAAGGACGACGGCTTGGAAGAAGAAGCTGTATGATTGGAGGGTCACCTCCTTTTTGGAATAACAATAGAAGGGGCACTCACTTCCAATTCTACCAGCCTAGTTGGGCTAGGCATAGCCATGCTCCTTTTCTTCGAACGACGACCCTCGACATCTTCTGTCGGCAAACTAGATGCAGCAAGGACATCATGGGAGCACCGTGACAACCCGCTCGGTACAACATTACCTGGCATTATGACCTCCTCGGCAGACATCAATAGGAGTTTAATAAACTCTCTCTCTATCTGTTATTCCTCCTCAGTGAGGATCGAAGTCGCAAACTTCCCTGAAAACAGAAACGACATATCAAGTTAGCACTACATCTAGGAGCAAGACAATAAGACAACAACGAAGAAACTTACCAAGGTCAAACTGGAAGTATCTGGGGATTCGGCATCCTCCAAATCTGAAGTATGAGGAATTCACTGAAGCCAGGAACCAATACTTTTGCCAAGGCTCAATGTTATCCACTACTGAACGCAAGCAAATAGGGTTATTCAGTATGCAAATGCCCCTAGAATCCAACTGAGTGACGATCAGATGATGAACCATTGCCAGGGTTAAACGAAGGCCAACATTGTGCGCTTTGAAAAGGATCACAATCAAAATCCTAAACCCGCTCGAGGCCATTTGAGCGGGAGGCATGCAGAAAAGAAAAAATGAAATGCCAAACGTCGCCTAGCACTGGGAATTAGAACCCAGATTCAAACATGCCTTGGTGCAACCCCATATACCCTTGAGGGGTGAAGATGGAGCCTTAGTCACAAATGCAGGGATGATTTCCAGATCCTCGGGAACATGGTATCGACTCTGAAGCCTGATTAACTCAGTTTCATTAGCCAAGCTATCCTCGAAAAGCTTGAGGCAAGTATAAGACAACTCATGCTTGGAAGCAAGTTCAATGTTATCCACCATCAATGGAAAGTGCAAATCAAACTCTACAAAAGCACAATCACACAAAAGAAAAAACACAAGAAGAATCAAAAGATATCTTCCTTGAAACGACGGGTATTTATTGAGATTATAAATCGTACTTCTTCTTCTTGATCAGTCACGTATCCATTAATGCTATGCGCCGCTTGAGACAACACTTTGGGTTCAATCATCACGACGATACAATTACTTTTTAGAGATTCAGTGGACCGACTAGATGCCCCACTCACTCAAAGGGAGCAGCTGATGATACATCGAAACGTCCTCTCTCTTACGCTGTACACGTGTCATGATGATCTTGAAGAATAATAGGCCCACGCGTCAGCCCAACACTGATTCGGCCCAAGCGATTTCAAGCCCGCTCAATGCAGTCCGCCAAACAGACCCAAATCATTAAAGCCTGCTAAGCCCACGTGTCTCACAGCTATCCCCAATGCTCGTAAGCCCTATTAAGGCAAGTATCTCGGGGATCAGCTTCGGACAGGCAAAATGACAACACTTTGCTTTCAACTAGGAAACAAATATCTGAGTGTACGTCGCACATGGAAACTTCTATCTATGGACAACACTCTGATTGGGAACTATCTTCCACGTATCTAGGAGCACAAGTCTAACAGGGAAACTTCCCTTCGATGCGCAAATCCTAATTAGAGAAGGATCTTCACGAAGATCTTCTTCCCTAAACTATGCCACCGATGGTCTGGCCAAACCAGGACTCCAGCACTATAAATAAGACATGAGGTTAGTAAGCTAAGGTACGCTACAAATTCTCTGTTTACAACATTACACCTTCCTCAAATACCTATCTGATTTTAGCATCGAAGTGGCATCGACCACCACAACGGTGGTCCATGGTTCACGTACGTTCCTTGTGCAAGTCAGTAGGTCAAGGTCAAGAGGGAGTGAAAATCGATTGGATCAACACCATTTTCTATAGTTGGAAAATGATTCCTGGTAAGTCATCGTGTCAGGCATTGAGAGCACTGACTAGACTTCCACTTTCTAAGTCATCTTCATCCGCGCTTGACGGACTACGGTCTTAGAGCGGACCAGAAGCTATCGTCGTAAGTCAGAACTAACTAAGCTTTGGTTAGGTGAGGCTTCTGCTAGGCCTTGGGCATGCAAGTTTGACTTGGGGGTTCTAACTTACTTAATTCTCCTAATAGCTCGACATACAGGTCAAACCAATAAGTGTGATTCTGGAGTCGGATCGCCATAAACCAGATTTGACGAACAACAAGGGAATTTTAATAGAACGGATACTTGGATTTATTGATGATATCACTATAGGCGTGCTCTGCATTCTTTGGAGGATTAAGGCCTTCGCCGGTTGTGTCTTTGCGTGTACTGGGCCATTTTCCGTATTCTGGGCCGGATCTGGCGAGGCACTCTCTTGGGCCCATTGGTTGGTTGGGCCATGTTGGAGAGGTGATCGTGCCACATGTACGACGTAGATTGTGAGACGGTTTAGTACCGGTTACTCCCCTAGTTAATGGGGCAGCGTGCAGTGCCATTGATTTGATGAATGTGGACTCATGCATTTGAAATTGAAACTGTCGCCTCCTTATTTCCTGTACGACATTTTATGCTTACGTAATTGTTGGGTGACTTTGTTACGTGAACCTTCACACCTATATATAGGCTGGTCTTCATCATTTCAAGCTTTGTCATGAATGCTTTAGAGTATGTTCTTCAAATGCATCTTTCAAGAAAATATGCTTTGGGTTTTCCAAAGGCTAATGGAAGATATTCGTTGTTGGAGTCTTCGAATGCTCTGACATTTGCAGCGACGAGTTTTGACAAGACCTGTTATTATGTGATGCCACCTAGGTGAGCATCCAATTGGTTCCATAGGACCTTGTAATTTCTTCTCACATTGCGTAAAAGTACAAACTCTCCCTCAGGGGCCAACTTTATCTTCCATCTTCTATTGCTCTTGCGTTGCCTCCCACCACCGCTTTTGGGAGGTAATACTCGCAACTAATTTTGGGATGGTTGTTCCTGCTGTATCTACTGAGCTTCGCTCCTGATGCCACAAAGTAGCAGAGCTCAATTGGACATGGCCTACGGTTCTGGGGTGCTAACTCTGCATCACCCCAATCATCCCTCATTTGAAAAACATCTTCATCTGCCTTCTTCTGTTTTTACTTCTGAATCCTCTTCCAAAGTCAGATTGACGGAGCGAATTCTTGACGCGCTTTGCAACGGAACCATACTCACACCAGATTTAGATACTTGTATTGTATACATTTTTGTACTAGTCAGTTAGGCAAGCTTTGTAACAACTTTCTTGGTAATCAATAAACTCGGTTTTCTATAATTAGAGATTTATTTCTTGAATGAATCTGTATCATATAGGCTTGTGCGAACAAATCTTCTAGACTGAAAAATAAAAGAAATCAAAACAATGTGATAGTTTGATTCTAAGCGGCGATTAAGCTAATCTAGCCCTGAAGAAGATGCGCATGGTCCTGTCTCAAACTGTGTAGCTTCCTTGGCGAAATGTCACGTTTTGCCAATGCTAGTAAAGTCATAGAAAACTAAATTTCGCGCGAGCGGGCCGTTCCTTGTTTGTTGCCAGCTTTTGGAGTAGGCACCGGTTCATTAAAGTCATAAAGTGTTGTTACTTAGCTTTGTACTCGACTGGAGTGACAAACAGATGGTGTCTCCAGTGCTGGATTCTGGCTCATCGCATAGTTGAGCCTTGGCTGTCAGATCTTTATCTTTGTCCGCGAGGGGTGGTTCTTCCCTCTTATTTTGGCCCGGTCTCTGATATGTCTATCCCACGGGCCCAAGATGTAATTGCTAGCAATCTAGCTGCTTCGTAGTGGCAGTCTCTCGCTAAAGGTTGGCATCCACGAATTGTTCCTTCTGCCTGATTGGCAGTGTACTTGATGCACTGGTGAAAAGTGAAAACTACCGCCTCTATATGATGGAGCCAGGGCCTCCCAAGATAATGTTGTAGGTGGATAAAGCATCGACCACCATAAACTCTTGTAAAAAAGACTTTCTATAGTTGTGGCTCTCCTGCCACTACTATTAATATGATCTTCCTGACAGGGAAGCACTTTTCTCCGCTAAACCCGATCATTGGGTAACATTTGAGTGTCAGGTTCTCCTTTTTGAGTTGCACATTGCAGAAGGCGTTGAGAAACATGGCGTTTAGAGAGCTTCCTGTGTCTACTAAAGCCCTTTTCACTTCCCACTTTGCTATGAGGATCGAGATGACCATGGCGACATTGTGAGGAGAATGGACGCCTTGGAGGTCCTTGTCCATGAATGTCAGTGGTGGGATCGAGCTCTGAATGCGTGCTTATTGCACTTGTCGGTCTTCACAGGTGGGCTGCATCCGAATCTCGAGGAGCATCCCTTTTTCGGGTCTTGTTGGACTGCTCACCTTCTGAGCCGACTCCATGAAGACCATATATGATGCAAGGAGCTTCTTTTTTATCTGTTTGACGCCATCTTCCCTTTCCTTTGCTTGGTTTTTTTTTAAGGCCCAGGAATTCTTTGAGCCTCCCCTTCTTGATCCAGTACTCGACCTTGCTCTGGAGACTCTCACAGTTATCGGTGTCAAGGCCGCCTTTCTTGTGAAATGAGTAGCATTTGATGTTATCGCATTGGGAGGGACCTCGTTGCTGTTTGGCGGGCCACTTCAATTCTCCCCAATTCTTAATTCAATTGAGGATGTCGGACATGCTGGAGTTGAGGGGAGTGATGGATTTAGACCCGACGAAGTTGGAGGCCTTATCTTGCCTGTTGTCATTGTGCTTCCTCTTTCTGTAATTGTCCTTCTGTTTCTTTCCCTCCTCTAGGACCAAATGGTTTCTTTTCTGCTTCTGCCTCATTTTTGGTGGCCAACATCTCATCAAGAATGATGTATTTCTGGGCGTTCTTCAGCAAGTCTGCCATGTCAGTTGAAGGCTTCAGAGTGAAGAAGTCGTAGAACTTGGCTCTCGTCAAACCTGCGATGAAGGCTGTGACCAAGGTGTCGTCACTGCAATTGTCGATGAGAGTTAACTCATCATTGAAGCGTGTGACGTACTCCCTCAGTGTCTCATTCGACTTATGTTTGAAGGTGAGCAGGTAATGCGGGCCCTTCCAGATTCGTTGGCTGCTGACAAAGTGGTTGAGAAACAATTTTGCCATAACATGCTGGTGGAACCAGGTCAGCGCTGACTTCTTATGACTAGGGGGAATAACTGGCGCATTACTATTTCAGATCCTTCTTTGGGCGCCATAACATGCTGAAAGTGGCGTAAGTGGTCAAACGGGTTTGCTGTCCCATCATTAAACTCCAGCTTTGGCGGGTCGAATTTCTTCGGCAGTGACTCGTTCATGATGTGATCCATGAACGGGGGGACGGTGAGGTTAAACAACACGTCTAGATTGGTGGCCCCAAGCCCGAGGGGTTTCTGCGAGGCAGGTTTTGTCATCCCTAGACGATGGGTCTCCGTTGGCCGCTCCTCCGGCCTTGGTCCAATGAGAGCACGTAGGGGCAAAGTGGCTCTCCTGAACGTGTTATCTGGTGTTTTCTGGGGGTGGGGCTCTTCACTGCTCCCGATCTCCTTCAGCGGGTGGAAGGTTTCGTTGAGTGAGTATCTCCATTGCTCGTGCGATTTTTTGCACCTGGGTTGACAATAGATCCACCCAAAGGTCCGTCATGGTTGCTGTCGGCGTGAGGGTATGAGGTTGTTCCCCGCGGTACCGGTGCTGCGGGAGCTGGCGGAGCTCTGCCTGTTTGAGTGTTTGAGGGCTCAACGATGTCTCCATTATTGCGAGATGTCATAGTCACCATCTTTCTAGACTCTAAGAAAGGGTGATATCACTATTTTCTAAGGAACTCCATTGTTCCCCATGGACGACGCCAAACTGATGTAGTCGAATCATGCTTTCCTTGACCTTGATCTACACAGGGAACATATGTGAACCAAATACCATAGTTGTGGTGGCTGATGGCACTCCGATGCTTAAGTAAGACAAGGCTTGAGAAATGTGTAGCTGTAAATTGGGTTCTGTAGCATACATTTAGTTCATAGACCTTATGTCCTATTTATAATGGGAGAGTCCTTGTTCGGCTAGGCCTTTGGTGGGGTGATTTGATGAAATATATCTCATCGGAGATCCTTTCTCTGCTGGGAGTCGTCCATATAGGAGAATTTCCCCTACATGACTTACGCTCTTAGATCTATGAGAGATTCTCCCTTGTGAAGTGTTGTCCATGCAGGAAAGTTTCCATGCATGACTTATACTTCGGTATTTGTTTCCTAGTTGAAATCAATGTATTGTTGGCCTGCCTGTCCTAGGTCGATCCCCCAGATACTTGCCTTATTAGGTTTTACGGGTATTAGGCCTTGACCGTGTGACATATGGGCTTTGTAGGGCACTGCAATTAAGGTCCAACCACCTGGACTTTGCCAAAATGGGCTTAGTGTTTTTTGGGCTTTGCCAGATTGGGTGGGCAATCAGGTTTGCTTTGCTCTTTTGACGGGATTATCATGACACGTGTATGGAGGATTGATGGACGGTTTGGTGTATCATTACTATAAATAAATATTCGTCAACCCTTCAAGGCTATAAAGCCATTTTCTGTAAGGGGGTTTTTGACTTTACCCCAATAGAAAACAAGAAAATAAAGATTATGATATTAAAACTTTTAGTTCATCCTCAACTTGTCTTCTTATATTTTGAATATATTCTATAACCCCCTTTTTATATTTTTAATCTATTCTATAGCCCCCATTTCTTCATATATTTTAAATCTATTTTGATAATGAAATATATATAGGATACACTTGTCAAACATTTTGTTGAATTTGTAAATCATTTTATTTATTGAATTAGCCAAAATTTCCCCTTTAATTATATTGTGTGTGCATGTGTGCGACTTGCTGACTATGTGTGGGTGCCCTTAGCCCTTGGGGATAGTTTTGTCGGGGGCCTTAAGAGAGGTTGTGGCAGTTACCAAAGACAAAAAGAAGAAAAAAAATCTACTCAGCTTGGTCTTTGTGCATGGTTAATGCCTGGGGAGGGTGTCCAACACGAGTACCAACTCTACCCTTCTCTCCATGGGTTTGGAGATGGAGAGGGGTAGAGTTGGCACTCATGTGGACACCCTCCCCAGGCACGAGTCAGTGCTCTTTCCCCAGGCTAGATAGAAAGGTTGCTGAAAGAATGAGTTGAATTGAATTCAACTCGGCCATAACATAAGTAGATAACATAACTAGGAAATAAAACGAAGGTCATCCATCTCTCTTCCAGGCCCCAAGTCAAAACTCCCCTTGTTGATTCATTAGAAGATGGAGATGGAGAAGGAGCAATAGGAGAAATACAAATATGATGACGATGGTGAAGATGCACTCTGCCTACTGTCCAAAATTCTCCTCCAACACCATGATGCCTCTCTTGGGGCGTACATGAGCCAAACATCTCTATGCCTAACTAAATGCTTTTTAGCCCAGGCCACCCAAAGGTTATACTTCTCAGAAGCCATATTCCATATATGTCTCACGATGGCTGCCTAATTTACATGTTTCTATGCTACACTTCTAATACCCAGTCCCCCGTGTTTGTTAGGATGACAAATAGTTTTTTGGCCTATAATTGCCTTCTTAGAGGGGAATTGTCACCTGACCATAAGAAGTTCCTGAATAGGGAATTGATCTCCTTAATGGTACGTTTAGGAAGGCCATAACATGAGGTCCAATAAAATGCGTGCTACTCAAAATGGACTTGATGAGAACTACTATGCCTGCATACAAAAACAATTTATTCTTCTAGGAGTTAACTTTTTTGCGCATGTTATCAATAAGGGGAGAACACAAATCGTGAGAAAGGCCATATGAGATGAGAGAAAACCTGAGTATCTAACTAGAAGTTGACCAATAGTGAAGGGAAGATGATAGCTGATTGTGGACAATCATCTTATGGAATACTCTAACAGAGTAGATTGCTTTTATTTAAGTTGAATTCTAACCCTGTACATGACTTGAACTTTCGAGAACATCAAATAAAGATCTTGCAGAACCTCGTCCCCATGGAAGAAAGTAATCAAGTCATCCGCAAAGCTCAAATGAGTAATAAGAGGGTTAGGACATCTGTAATGCAATCTGTAGGAACCATCTTGAACTATTAATTTAGAAGAACGATTAAATAGGGGGACATTGGACAACCTTGGCAGATCCCTCTTGTTGCTCTGATATATCTTTTAGGAGAGCCATTCGATGAAATGGAAAATGTCAGTGTAGTAATACATGCTTTGACCCAAGAGATGAAAGAAGAAGGGAAGTTCAACTTAGCTAGGACATGAAGTATAGCCTCCCATCTCAGCATATGATATGTTTTTTTAAGGTCATGAATCTTTGCAGCACACCTTGACAGACCCTTGTCTCTATGGTAGTTCCTTACCAATTTGTGAGCAGGCATGATGTTGTCTTGGTTGTATCTCACTTGAATAAAGGTTGATTGGCTAGAGCTGACTAGTTTTTTTTATTGCTTCCTTCATAATGTTTGCCATGAGTTTAGCGATGCATTTGTACATAACATTGCAGCATCCAATTGGCTTGAAATCACTAAAACGAGTTGGGTTAGTAACTTTAGGTACCAAAGCAACCACTACACCAAATTGACATTTTTGTAACAATTCCCAAAACAGTAACACTTTTGAGTTGTAACAGTCCATCGAACATTTTCAAGTTACAACTAAATTTAGTCAAAAAATAAAAAACAGTTACACAAAAAAAATGTTACAATAAATTAGATCACCATGAATAGTATCACTCGTATCACCATACTCTTCATGGTGATACAATTATTTTATCACTTTGTTTGTGAAAATGTGTAAAATTATTTGGTGGACTGTTAAAATTATTTCAGGGGTTGTTATAAAAATGCCAATTTGGTGTAGTGAACTATAATAGCATTACCGTCACCCAACTGCCCAAGAGTTTTGGTTTGCTAAAGAAATTGCATATTGCTTCAGTAAATTCATCACCTATGATACGCCAAGTAGCATTAGAGAAGAGAGATGAGAAGTCGTCCAAACCTAGGGCCTTATTGGAGTTTTTCAGTGATAATATTTGGAGTATTACATTTCTAGTCACTTCTCTTGTAAGTTTTCTACCCATATCATCTATGAGAATACTCTCCATATCAAGGTTGTCAATGAAAGAGACATCATAAGGAAATGTTCCCCTACAAATATATATTCAAAGTAAGTTATACATTATGTCTCTATCTCCTTGGTCCCTCTAGTTTCTCTCCGTCTATTCTATATACTCAGAATTCTGCTATTGGCTCTTCTCTCCTTAAAAAACTTATGAAAATAAGAGATGTTTGGGTCCCCAGATGATAATTTGGCTACTCTAGACTTTTGTTTAACTTCTTCTTCTTCATTGCACAGAGCCTTAGAAATGCAGGAGGGTTTCTAGGGTTCCTAATTTGAGTTTCTAGGGTTCCTAATTTGGGTTTCTAGGGTTCCTAATTTTGCTCTCAAAGTTATTTACTAAATAACTTATTCGTAATCTTTCAATTTAATTAGGAGTCTTTCTAGTTTCCTTTTAAGATTAGGCTTTACTGTTATTTACTAAATAACTTATTCGTAATCTTTCAATTTAATTAGGAGTCTTTCTAGTTTCCTTTTAAGATTAGGCTTTACTTTTTCTTTTAGGAATAGACTACTTGTTATTTAAGTATTTGATTCAATTTTTTTTTTTTAGGAATAGACTGCTTGTTATTTTAGTATTTGATTCTAATTTTTCTTTTAGAATAGGCTGCTTATTATTAAAGTTATTTGAACACTATAAATAGAGCTCTTCCTCAATAATGTAGTAGAACTTTTGATTTGATAATTTTAATTGAACATTAGAGTATTTCTCTGTGTTTTGGGTAATCTTCTTGTGTTCTTCCCTGTGAATTGTCTGTTAGAACTAGCTTGCAGGATAATTGCTATTCTGCCCGGCGTCAGTTGGTATCAAAGATTCAACATCTTTTTGGGTGAGATTTCATCAGTTTCTATGGCTAGTGGTCGTGGTGATGGTCGTCGCGGGCAGGTTCCGAACGAGGAAGCCCCAAATCATGATCGTAACATTCAGGATGTGATGATTGAGGATTTACAGATGAAAGTTGCAGAGTTAACTCGGCGTCTAACGGCGCAGGATTTCGGTGATCGTGAGATGGAAAATCACGATTCTGATTCCAGTTTCGAAAATTTGTATCACTATCGTACTCGACTCTGGGAGCACCGTGGTCGGAAGGATCGTCATAGAGACCTCAGATTCAGAGTGGATCTGCCCGAGTTTTCTGGTATGTTACAGGCCGAAGGATTCGTTGATTGGTTGAATGAAGAAGAGCGTATTTTTTAGTATAAAGAAGTCCCAGATCGTGTCAAAGTGAAATTGGTTGCCATCAAACTCAAAGACAGAGCATCTGCGTGGTAGGAGCAGTTGAAGCGAGCACGAGACAGGCAGGGCAAGGCCAAGATCACTGATTGGGAGAAGATGAAGGGTCACTTCCTTCATTTCGGCTACACTCTACATTTATTTCAACGACTTCACTCGTTGAGGACTGTTTCTGAAGCATACCAGCGTGCACTTGCTGTGGAAAAACAACAGAGCAGGGGGCCAATAATCAGCAGTGATCAAAGTGGTTGGCCAGTTCGCCCTCAAGAATTTTGTCCTGCTCAGCAGCCACCACAGGGTAATTCTAACTCAAATATTAGATGTTTTAGATGTGGTGAACAGGGACATAGAGCGACTGAGTGCAGGAAGCATGTTATTCAGAAGGGTAACAATCTCCTGATTGAGGAAGACGTGGCAGACGAAACTGAAGAGCTTGGAGAGCCTGTGTATGACACTGATGAAGAGTTGAATATTGATGATGCAGATGGCTTGCAGAATGGGGATGTTGGAGTTGTTATTGAAGATGGTGAAGTGCACGAAGAAACTGATAGGGAAGGAGGTTGGGACCTTGAGGACTTGGAGGTGCCACCAGAAGTTGATACACCAAGGGCTACTACGATACCCGCTCTTCAGTATTTGTCACCCCGACTCAAGGCATGCCTGTAAGCCAGATCTGGATCCAAAAATCAGCTCTTGTTGTAGAGCATGCAGCAGCTGGTAATTTTGATACAGCGATGCGGCTGCTGAACCGACAACTGGGTATAATGTACTTTGCACCTTTGAAGCCCATGCTTATTGATCTGCAAAATTGACGTCATTCATACATACGTGCGTTTTCCCCCTCTCCAGTGATTTCATTTGCGGTGGAGAGCGGGTGGAGTGCGTCGGTGAGCCCGAATGTGAGGGGGCCACTAGCACTTGTGTACAGCTTCTACCAGTTGGAAGAAAAATTGAAGGCTGATTATAGAGCCACGAGGCGGTACGACTGTTTCTAAGTATTTTGCATACTATACCACCTATTGTTGTTGAGTCGATGAGGGAGGTTGATGAAGTTAAGGAATTGATTATTATAGTTAAGAAGTATGTCCTAGGTTTGCAGATGGAGCTCGAGAGAAGGAAAATGAAAGACAATCCAGTACGCCAGCAGCTAGCAGAGTTTTCTGACCTGATACCAGAGGATCTTCCTCCTGGGCAGCTGCCAGAGGATTTCGATGAAGGTGTTGTGAACTCGAGGATGAGTTCTTTCCAACCCGGGGCGACTGATGCAAGAGGGTTTCTAGGGTTCCTAATTTGAGTTTCTAGGGTTCCTAATTTGGGTTTCTCGGGTTTCTAATTTTGCTCTCAAAGTTATTTACTAAATAACTTATTCGTAATCTTTCAATTTAATTAGGAGTCTTTCTAGTTTCCTTTTAGGATTAGGCTTTACTTTTTATTTTAGGAATAGACTGTTTGTTATTTTAGTATTTGATTCTACTTTTTCTTTTAGGAATAAACTGCTTGTTATTTTAGTATTTGATTCTAATTTTTCTTTTAGGAATATGCTGCTTATTATTCAAGTTATTTGAGCACTATAAATAGAGCTCTTCCTCAATATTGTAGTAGAACTTTTGATTCGATAATTTTAATTAAACATTAGAGTATTTCTCTGTGTTTTGGGTAATCTTCTTGTGTTCTTCTTCCCTGTGAATTTTCTTTTAGAACTAGCCTGCAGGATAATCGCTATTCTGCCCGGCGTCACTTAGCGTACTCTCTGATTGAAAACTGCTCTTCAAAGCGAGATGTGTGTTCGTTGGGTTTGCTTGAATTGCACTCTGGGCTCTGAGCTTGTTCTTCTTAGTTATAATTACTTGGTTGCCTGCTGATATGAACTTTTTCCTCCTCCATGCTATCAACCGCTTCTTTACATGCTTCACTTTTTGAGCAAATTGATACATGGGTTAACACACACCTGGATAGACCACACATCTTCCACTGTCTTATAGAAATCATGTTCAGTAACCCAAAAGTTTAAGAACTTGAACGGAAATGGACCACTACTCTTATGCTCATAAATAGTCATAACCATGGGAGAGTGGTGAGAGATTCCTTGTTGCAAGAAATCAATCTCAGAGTTGGGCATAGCCTGTATCCACATGTCATTCACCGTAACTCTGTCAATCTTCGACTAGACCCTATATTGCCTTGCTTGCTTATTGCACCATGTAAAGAAACACCCTTTAAACTTACAATCATAATGTTCGCTTGTACTACAGTCATGGAACTCATTAGTATCAGAGGGCGTAACCACGTCACCTCCTTATCTTTCTTGGCTATATAGAATAACATTGAAGTCACCAAGGACAACCCAAGGCAATTGATTAACTATTGCAAACTGGGTGATTTCATCCATAATGTACGCCTTGCAATGTGGTAGTTGTTACCATACACAAATGTAAGAATAGCAGTGACCCATTGTGGCCAAACAACATTGATAAAAATTTCTTGGGCTGTTTTGGAAATGACTAGAGCACTAAAGAGTTTTTCTTCTGCATGATTTAAACTCATTCCACGATTTGAAGAAGCCCTATTTGTTTCCTGCCAATGTTCTTCTTCTTATTTGTTTCTTGATAAACCATAGTAATTGAAGGAATGAAGTTTGATTTTAGGTGATTGTTGATTGATAAACGATATACGTTCCAAGTGACTGAAGATTTACGTTCTAGGTCATTGAACATTTCAATAACTGAACTCGAATTTTCCCCTAAAAATTTCCCCTTTCTAATTGATGGCTTGAAGTGTGATAAAAAATTGTAACATCTATCTTAGAAATGATCTAGGCGTTTCACTATTCATAAGGAATTGTAGATAAAAGATGACTATGAGAAATTCGTGAAATATGTTGAGGGTTGAGACTCATTTACTAAACTGACATGTTTGTAAATATGCAACATGTAGAAGAGCAAACTTGGTATTGTTAGACTGCATTTTTTAAGATCTTTCCAATTAAACCAATGATCAATACAAACGTAAAAAATTAATATATAAGATGATCAAGTCTTTAATATTTTTAATATTTTCACATAAATGAGACAAGTCGATCATAACCAAAAAGAAGAAGATATAAGATGGACATCTTAATGCACATTCAAACAAAAACCATGAACTTCATATTTTGGTGAATTCAAAGTTTGGGGGAAAACTTACTTTCGGCGTTTGAAAATATTTTCTCCCAATTGATTTAAATTTTGACTTAGTCTAACCCTAAAGTTTATAGTATGCATATTTGTTTTTATCTCAGAATAGAGTTGCACTTCAAAATTGATTGTGGGCGAAATTGTGGATGTGGCGGGGGTGTTTACTACATGATATTGAAAGTTGGGAAAGTTGTTGAGGGTTGAGATTCATTCTCTATAGTAGCATGTTTGTAAATATGAAACATGTAAAAGGCAAAAGAAAAACTACATGAAACTTCAAAGGCAACGACTACCTCACCACCATTTCCTCTCTCTCACACCATTCTACTCTCTCACACCACCTACTTTCTTTCTCACACCCCATACTTTTTCTCACCACCTATATAAGCAAAAACCATTCATTTTTCTCCCTCACCATTCAAATCGACAATGGTTCCTCCCTCCCTCATTCGAAATCTGTTGCAAATCTATTCCAAATCTCTCCCCACACTCAAATCTCTTGCAAATCTCCTCTCTCTCCCTCGAAAACTCTCAAAATCCCCTTAAAGTTTAAACCCTTAAACCCAAACTCAATAAATATGCATAACTTAATATAATAGACAAACCAAAACTCAAAACGAAAAAATGAAAAACAGGGTAACTTTCGAACCACTTTAAACCCTCAATTGAGACTGATTCTCAAGCTCATCAAAACATGGAAGTTGTATTACTCTGATGTTTCTAATAACTACAACTTGAATCACTTGAAAATGTTTTGAAATGAGCAAGTTATGGTCATTTTACTAAAGCGCGCAAATCTGTCCGAAAAATGAAAACGGGATTGTGTTCCTCAGTTATCTAATAAACAAAAGTTGTAGTACTCTCAGTTATCTAATAACCAAAACTTGAATCACTTGAAAATGTTTTGAAATGAGCAAGTTGTGGTCATTTTATTAAAGTTGCGCAGAATGGGAAAAAAAATTATGTTCGCAGTGTGCACTGCGAGGTATCTTGGACTTTGAGAGTTTTCGAGGGAGAGGGAGGATATTTGCAAGCGATTTGAGTGTTGGGAGAGATTTTGAAGAGATTTCGAATGGGGGAGGGAGGAACCATTGTCGATTTGAATGGTGAGAGGAAAAAAATGGATGGTTTTTGTTTAAATAGGTGGTGTGTGAAAGTAAAAAAAAAAAAAAAACTCAATGGTGGTGTGAGAAAGAGGATATGGTGGTGCGAGGTAGTCGTTGCCAACTTCAAATGAGTGTGTGGAATGTATATGCATCATAGAGAGAAATATTTTGTTTTCTTTTATTTTTCTCAAAAAGAAAATTGTCATAACTATATGCATAGTTGTCAGATTTTAGTAAACTTGATATCGTTGAAATTCATTTTTGAATATCTTTTCAATAAAACCAATTATCAATACAACGTTTAAATTTTAAAATATGTATTTATTATTAGATGAAATATTTAATGCATTTCACTGAACGGGTATCGTAATGCTCATTCAAACAAAGATGTCGAACTTCATATTTTAGTAAAGTCAAAGTTTCGGGTGAACGCACTCCTGCGGTCTTAAAATGTATTTTTTTTCTCTTGTTTGAACCTAAAGTCACAACCCACTTTCTATCATGCCAACGACACGAGTAATACTCTAGTTGCTAATATGGCTTTTTTATGTGAATAGATTCAACTAAATTATGTGTGAATAGATTCTGTAGGCAACAACTTGTTTTCTACCTAATTATGAACACATCCTAAGTAATATACTTTGGAAACTAATACATTGTCCCTCCTTGATCGAATTCAAGTTAAGTCCTTGTAAAACCTCACGTATCTATGTTAGAAATCGATGAGACATCAAACATTCACTCAATAACAGCCGTACACGTTGCATGGGCTAACCATAGCACGTAAAAGGCTTTAGCGCAGTCCCAAGGTGACCCATGCACAAAACTACTGTTCAGCCCGTAAGTCAGGTGTCCAGGCCCACGCCAGCCCTAGAGGCACGTGTTTTAAGGCTTGGCCCAGGACAATAAGGCCCAAACGATGAATCTCAGAGCTGTCACAGGCCCAAGACCCACTCGAACAAAATCAGCTCTAGCCAAATTAAGCATCTTATGCACGATCTCCTCCCTTTATCACGCCCTCGATCGCAGGGAAGAGTCGGTGAAATGACGAAGAAAGGTACGCAAGTATACACACTGCAATTTATATATAGTCTTCACTCTTCCTCGAACTGAAATCTAACTTAAGCATCAGAATACCTTTGGCCACCACAATGGTGGTCTTGGGCTTACCTGCTGCTCATTTTGCAGGTTGGATATCATCGGGATCAACGATGACATAACTGTATGCATCAGTTTGGCGTCGTCCGTGGGGAAGACGATAATAAGTTTTCTTGAAACGAACATACAAATTTCTTTCAAAGTTGAACAAAACATCAAGAAATGGTAACCATCACCAGATATCGAGCATTCAAAAATACTAAATTAGACAACCCTCCGGCTAGAGAAGCCCCTGCAGGGTCAAATCGATCCAACTGAAGGGACAGAGCAATCGCGTGGCCCAGCCGCTGCGACAGACACGATTGATCCCCGCATAGACTAGATCCTGGTTCATATGGATCATCTGGCACGAGTGGTGGAGAAATTTGCTCTGGATCTACAATATCTACACGAAGACGACGAAGATCCCACACCAAAGAGGACGCCCAAGAGTGCGTCCAGGAAAGTGAAAACCTCCCCAGGGAGTATCAAAATACTGATTAGCAGGAAATCCTAAGGGACGAAGGAGAGTATGGGGACCACGCCCCTAAAACAGACTGCACCACAGTCAGGAATCTGCTCCGACTAGGGGCAACCAATCCGGACGTCTTGTACGATATCACCATCCCTCCGTTCTCGGAAGAGATCATGAGTGCCCCACTTCCAAAGAAGTTTCGTCCCGTTGAAACTCAAGTTCTATGACGAAACATCATATTCGTCGGACCATTTACGCCATTACCATTACATGATGGCACTTAAAGAAAGTTCAGAGGTTATTTTGTGTCGAACTTTCCCACCATCCTGAAGAAGGTTGCGCTGACCTGGTTCCACAATCTTTAGCCAAGATATATCGTTTCATTTCAGGTCTTGGTGAAGGCGCTTATCACAAGATTCGTGGGGACCCAACGAATCATAAAAGGCCCTTAATACTTGTTGAATCTCAAGCAAAAGCAGGGCAATACCCTTAGAGATTATGTCACTCGTTTAAATGACGAGTTCACCTTGATCGTCGGTGGCAATGACAACACATCGGTAATCACCTTCACTTCTGGTTTTCTAGGAGGCCAGCTCTACAACTTTCTCACCTTGAAACCTCCAAGGGATATGGCGGATTTGCTAAAAAGTGCACAAAAATACATCACTCTGGAGGAGATGCTGGTCGCCAAGAAAAGAGGCAAAAATGAGGCCAAACAGGCCCTCAGGGACCAAGATAGGCGAAAGAAAAGAGGCGCGAAGAAAAGGACAAGTAAAAAATGAAGAAGAACGACAGCAAGATCTGGTCCAACAAGGCCACCAACTATGTCGGTGCAAGGTTCACTGAGTATGCTCCACTCAACTCAGCTTGGCCAAAATCCTCTCCGCCATGAAAAATTGGGAGGACGTCAAGTGGCCCCCAATGATCAAAGGTGATCTTTCCAGGCGTGATAAGCACAAATATTGTGCCTATCATAAGGATCACAACCACATCACCCAGGACTGCCAAAGTCTCAAGAACGAGATAGAGTACTGGATTGGAAGAGGAAGACTCGGAGAATTCTTAAATTCTGAGGAGAAACAACCTCAAGAGAAAAAAGAAGCGACCGTAGAGGCCTAAGAAAAAGTTGCAAACGTCATCTGCGTCCTGCATAGAGCACAAAACTTACAAAAAAATCTAACCAGTCAAGGACACGGGCTATTCGGTAGCTGTGGATAGGTCCCCACGGTGGTGACCGCTCAGTCCAACATGCCCACGTGGAACACCCATCCTCGGACCTGACATTTACGTAGCAGAACATGCAAGGGATCTACTACCCACACAACGACTTGGTTATCACAATTACCGTATCAAAATGGGGCGTCGAAAGGTCGTTGGTGGACATAGGGAACTCATCCAATATCCCGTTCCTTGAAGAATTCCTTAGGATGCGGCAGATAGAAGAGGAAATGAAGCCGGACAACCAGGTGATGGTTGGCTTCAGGCGCTCGAAGTTACTTGGTCGGGAGCATCAACCTACCCGTGGGAGCTAGGGAATAAACGAAACTCCTCATGATAGAGTTCATCGTAGTGGACGCCCCCTCCCCGCATATAATATAATCCTAGGAAGAACTTGGCTCCACCAGATGGAGGCAGTGGTCTCCACAGGGCACAGTGCCTCAAATACCCTATCAACAAATAGACATGAACTATCAAGGGAGATCATTCTTCTGCCAGAGAATGTTATTACATGGTGATGAAGCTATCGGTTAAGTAACCACGATTGACTCAACCCCCCAAAAGAAAGATAGACAAACAAGCCTAGGGCTTACTGGTGAGGAACAACTAGGGTGGCCTATAGTACTTTTTGAAACAGATCAATAATGGTAATCTCTTTAAAAATGACTCTACTCCACGCCCAACTCCTTCAACAGGGAAAGACTTGATCCTTACAGGGGGGCCAAAATGGTGCACAAGCGGCTGAGTCTAGCCCCACTGAAGGCAATGATGGCACACTGCATAATTGACCTAGTTTGCCTAAGGAGCCGAGATATGATACGGCATGTCAGACCCAGTCTCCGGATAGCTCACCGCCTGCCAAAGCCTAAACCTGACACGGGGATCAAAATTGCACACAAACGGCCGAGCCTAGTTTGCCGAATCAGTGACCTAGTCCGCCTTAGGAGCCAATGCAACGCGAATGCTGTCTGGACCCAGTCCATAGACAGTCCACCGCAAGTGAGGGAACCCAGTCCATGGACCGTTCAGTCCAGTCCACGAACAACTCACCACTCCCAAGATAGCCTTGTCCAACCTCAAGATCATGATGGAACACATGCGGACCGGACCCAGTCCCTAGATAGTCCACCGCAAGTGGGTGAATCCACTCCCAAGACAATACTTCTCAAGTGGGCGAGTTCAGTCCTCAGACGACTCACCCCTCCTAAGATATCGTTCGGACTATGGGGATCGAAATGACACACAAACGACCAAGACTAGCCTCACTGAAGGCCACGACAACTCGTTGTACAAGTGACCTAGTATGCCAATGAGCCAAGGTACGATGCATCAGATTGAGCCTAGTTCATGGACAACTCACCACTCAAATGGAATCTAACCTAGGCAGACATAACATACTCCTTCCTCGCGCAGGTCCTCTTCAGGACCGAGCTAGAGGAATACATGAGTCTAGCCCGTTTGGGCAAATATGATTCCTCAACAACTCAATTCCTATTCAAATTGAGGTTATTATGAAGTCTAGCTTAGATAGGCCTAGAAAACTTCTCTTAGCGTAGGTCTTCTTCAGAACTGAGCCAGAGGAATACAGGGACCTAGCCCGTTCGGGCAAAAATGGTTCATCTGCAACTCAACTCCTATTGAGGGTTGAAGTTATTATAAAGTCTAGCCTAGACATGCCTAACAGACTTCTCCCATCGCAAGACTTCTTCAGGACTGAGCCAAAGGACTTCAGGAGCCTAGCCAGTTCAAGAAAAGATGGTTCCTCAGCAACTCAACTCCTATTCAAGATTGAGGTTATTATGAAGTCTAGCCTAGACAGACCTATCAGAGTTCCCTCAGTGCAGGGTCTCTGCAGGATTGGGACAGAGGACTAGGAACCTAGACCGTTCGGGCAAAAATAGTTTCTCAACGACTCAACTTCTATTCAGGATAGATGTTATTATGAAGTCTAACCTAAACAGACTTAGCATACTCTTCCTAACGCAGGCCCTCTTCAGGATTGAGCCAGGGGACTACAGGAGCCTAACCCGTTCAGGCAAAGATGGTTCCTCAACAACTCAACTCGTATTCAGGATTGCAGCATATTATGAAGTCTAGCCTAGAAGACTTTTCCCGACGTAGGTCCTCTTCAGGATTGTGTCAAAAGAATACAGGAACCTAGCCCGTTCGGGCATTGATGGTTCCTCAACAACTCAACTTCTATTCAAGATTAAGGTATAATATGAAATCTAGCCTAGATAGGCCTAGAAGACTTCTCCCAACACATGTCCTCTTCATAAATTAGCCAGAAGACTACAGGAGCCCAGCCTGTTCGGGCAAATATGGTTCATCGACAAATCAACTCTTGTTCAGGATTGAGGTATATTATAAAGGCTAGATAGGGTTGAAGATTTAACCCAGCCCAGGTCCTCTTAAGGACTTAACCTGAGGAGTATAGGTGCCTAGTCAGTTTGGGCGAAGATGATTACTCAGCAGCTCAACTCCTGTTCAGGATTGAGGTATACCAAAACGTCCAGCCTATACAGATGTGAAGGACTTCTCCTGGCTTAGGTCCTTTCAAGGACTGAGCCTGAGGAGTACAATAGCCTAGCATGTTCGGGTAAAGATGATTCTTCAGCAGCTCAGCTCCTGTTAAGGACTAAGGGGTATTATGAAATCTAGCCTTCTTAAGGATTGAGCAAGATATGCACAGGAGCAAGATATGCACAGGCAAAAAAGATCCATCTACAACCCAACTCATGTTTAGGATTGAGGTCAAAATAGAAGGACTAGTCCTGATGGGCGGAGACTAGTTCTTCTCAATTCAAGACCTCTCAAGGGTTGAACCTGATAAATACAGGGAGTCTAGCCCGTTCAGGCAAAGACAACTCCTCAACAACCTAACTACCACCTAGCAGTGGGGCATATTATGCGAGCCCAGACCAGAAAGGCAGAGGTGATCCAACTTAAATTCAAAGTTCTCAGGACAGACAAGGTTGTTGGTATACAATACTAAACCTCAGTCTAATAACAGATGGTTTACCAGACAACCTAATATTTACAAAGGTCAGAGACCAGCAAGGAATTGCAATCTTCAGCACGAGGACAAGTCTTATGCAAAATCAACCATTAAGGAATACAATAATCACGACACCGAGGGAGCACGACCCACAAAAACAAAGGTGACTATCCTACAATTTAACTCTCACAACATATCAAGTTATTACTATTGACAGATTATGCGTAAACAAACAAAGAAACAACTTCGGTTCAGACTGAAACCCTACTTCAGGTGGGGCAGATATGTTGGCCTACTCAGCCTAATCTAAGAAAAAATTGGAAATGACAAGTACGACAACTACATGCACAGATACAAATAAAAACAAAGAAGGGGGATTTTCTCATTGATAAAATTTTCTTTCGTTATACAACCCCGCTCATGCAGCGAAAATAGAGTCATAAGCATCCTCCTGTAACTCAGAATCTAGAACAGCCTTAGGGTTAGTAGCAAGCTCGGGAACAACCAGATTAGAGATCATCTTTGCGGCAGGAAGATCGACCTCAAAGCCACTCCTTAAGGAAGATGATGAACAATCCTCCTCCTCAAAGCAGGCAAAAAACCACTTGCCAGTGGGCAAAAATGTCCCATTTGATCTTGTGCAATATAGTTCAGCAAATCCATCATACCAACAACAACCTTGCTAAAATCAATAATCCTAGCAGCATCAAGGAACTCTTTTTCTTTGACCGCCCACTGGGCCTCCAAGCCAAACAGTTCCCACGCACTCTGGACAGTTCACTCTCACAGTCTACCAGTGTGTGTTCCACCGCAACACGGCTTGCACGCTCAGAATCCTGTTCCTGAGTAAGCTGGAAAACTTGCAACATAATAATGTCATAGAACTCTTTCTACTAAGAAGACTCAAAACACTCGTTATCTAGAGCACTCTGGATTTCACCAGTACACCTTTGGGCAGATCCCAGATGGTCAACAACATCCACCTGCTCAACTAGCAGTCTGTACCGATCTCCCCAAGCTCTCTTGAGCTCGGTCGACAAATCGGTCCTGGCAGCTAGGACCTCATCCAGACTCTTCTGGATTTCCTTCAGCTGGACCTTCAGGTCAACCTAAGCAGTCAATTTATCCATACTCTTGCGAGCATCCCAAAGGTGAGCCTCCAAGTCGTGACAGACGCTCAACTACTTTCCCAGTTTCCATTTCAAAAAGAGCAGCCGAAAGTTGCAACTACTGCTCAGCAAACGACCTCTCCATAGCGTAGATCATGTAATGCATAGTATACCTTAGTGCCCAACAGCCCAACATATGTTAGGTGGGCCATCCCCTGATTGGCAACCAAACACATGGTTACAAAAAAGGTATAGTTAAGAGGCCAATGGCAAATAAATAAGCAATAGCTTACCTACATGAGCTTCTTCAAACCTTGATTGAAGTGATCCCCCTCAGGTATCTTCTCCAATGGTGGACTATCAACCAGACAAGAAAAGGACCTCTCAGAAGTTTCAGGGATCCGTTCCTTGGATCGGGAGCAGAGCAAAGTTAACAACGCCCGACCCGTGAAAGTTGAAGCGAACACAAGAATGGAGAACTTTGGGGTCATGGATGAGTTCTGTAGCCCCTGGCAACTATGACCTTCGAAAGAGAAACTCTGTAACTCCCTTCCCTTTGCTGGTAGCAGGTGGCAAGGAACTTAGGGCGTTCAGAGTCGCCAACGATTGCAAGTAGTACCCCTTGGAGCACGAAACTTCAAACTCGGTTCACCACTAGTAGAAAGCCTCATGGTGGCATCGAGAATGCGAGCGTTGAGCTGTTCTTCATCCAAACCATTGGGGTCCTCCACTTCAGCAAGACGAATATGTTCCTCTTGAGGGAAGACATCAAGGCAGGCTTAGGTACCACAGGACGGGAGTGCTCAACGAGCTCCCTTTTCACGACAAACGGAAAGGGCAGCCTGGTCAGCCCCCACCTTGACCTTTTTGAACTTACGAGTTGGAGGAAGTAACCCTTCCACAACCTTTCTCTTGGAAGGACTGGAATCCTTTGCAACTATCTTCTTTCAGTGTCCCAGACGCCCTGACACCAAATGAAGAGCTTGTCGGAGCAATCAACACTCGATTCACCCTACCGACCTCGTCAGGGCAATCAACACTTGATTCACCCTACCAACCTCATCGGAGAACAAAATGTTGTGCTCGATAAATGCAGCACTAACTGCATCTATAAGGGGCATAGGCAGCAAAAAAAGAAATTCGTATTTAGTTCTCTCTTCTTCACGAGAAAGAGCAACCATGTTGTGTCCCTTTGGCAGAGAAAACAGATGGCACATCAGACATACAATAAGTATCACGCCGAGAACATCAAACAATAAAAATTAGAGGACTTACTGACGTTTATGAAGTTGTGATAGATTAGCCGGTCCCCGTGATCAAAGAACCTAGACCACACAGAGGTGAGGAAGCAGTATCGTTGCCAATTCTTCATGTCCTCTAAATTCCCGTTGAAGCAAGAGGCTTCACTAACCAACAAGTGTCATGGGTGCTCCTCCAAATAAAAGCCATGGAATGATTTAACCTAGGCGTTAGGAGGAGCCTCGCAGTTTTCGCCCTAGCTAGGGTGGCAATCAGAACCGTTCACCCATTTGGTGCCAATTGTGCCGGAGCGATACCATGGAATGACAAAAATTCCCAAATAATTTCAGGAATAGGGAAGCGAATGCCACTCTGAACATGGCCTTATACAGAGCTATGTACTTATCCTTTGGGGTTATCGGAGACTCATCGTTGCACAAGAACACTAACTATTATGCACCGAGATTCTGGTGCCCACTGCAAAAATTGGCGAGATCCCTCTCTGTCATTCGAGACATTCCATAAAACTCATAACAGACCACAAGATGGTTGGGCAAGAATCGGGAAGTCATGATCAGTAAGAATTTTGCACCTAACCCGACTAAAGAGGATTCTTGACAAGGAAACAGAGACTCATGCAAGGAAGAAGGTCAGATTCTCTTGAAGAAGATCTGTATAAACTTGACTTAAAGGTGAAGCAATAACCAATAACTGTAGCTAAGGAGTAAAAAATGCACCAAAATATATCATCACGACCCCACGTGGGCCCCTACACACAGACAGTTAGTGGCTCAGCACACAATCCCACTAACTAAGGGGGAGTAGTTGATGAGACATCAAACAATCACTCAATCACAATCGTACACATGGCATGGGTTAATCCTAGTACGTAAAAGGCTTCAGCGTAGTCCCAAGTGGACCCATGCGCAAGACTACTATTCAGCTTGTAAGTCAGGTGTCCAGGCCCAAGACATGCTAGCCCCAGAGGCATGGGTATTAGGGCTTGGTCCAGAACAATAAGGCCTGAACAACGAATCTAAGAGCTATCACTGGCCTGAGATCCACTCGCACTAAATCAGCTCTAGCCCAATCAAGCATTGGGTCCTAAACAGAGCCAAGTACTAAATAACTCAGTCATGCACATATAAGATTTTATGCGAGATCTCCTCCCTCCATCACATCCTCGATCGCATGGACAGTTGAGGAGAGAACGCTTGCTACAAGAGTCGGTGAAATGAGGAAGAAATGTACCTAAGTATACACACTGCAATTTACATATAGTCTTCACTCTTTCTTGAACCGATATCTAATTTAAGCATCGGAATGCCTTCAGCTACCACAATGGTGGTCTTGGGCTTAACCACTGCTCATTTTTGCAAGTTGGATATCATTGGGATCAGTGAGAACAGATCTGAACGGATCAGAAATAACTATCTCGTACAACTGAATCAAGGTGCCATAAATGGGGGGCGATCATTTTCAATACTTCAAAAAGATTAAGTTATTCATAAATCAAGTCACAGATAAATTTGTTTGTCAGATGGTGATATTGTTAGATTGGTTCATCCTCTTTCCTGTGCAAAATACAATATTGTTATGATGTGGCATTTGGGTGAAATTTAGGGAAATGTGAGAGTAACAAATATGTTAGTGTTTCTCTCATGGGGAAAACCATGGTTGTGATGGAATTTGGCAAGGATGGAACAAAGGTTGCTAGCTTGGGCAAAGGGCTTGGGTATGCATGTGATTACTCATGATCCATATGTTCAGGCAGATCGCGCCCATGCAGTAGGTGGGGAGCTTATTAGTTTTGTTGAAGCCATATCAAAGGTAGATTTCATTTCACTACACGTTCTTTTTACTCTAGCTACATTAAACATTCTCAATGAATAGACTTTTGCGAAGATGAACAGAGGAGTTAAAATTGTCAATATTGTTTGTGGCGATGTAATTGATGAAGAATCCTTAGCCAGAGCATTGGATGTTGGACACGGTTAGGTGCTCTTCTCGATCATGTTTACACTTCTTATGTGAACTCAGGATTGTGATTTCATTTTTCGAGTTAATTTTGGTCCCTCGATTTTAAGAAATAGTTCTTGAAAATATTTCATTTTGTGTAGAAAAATGTAAAAAAAAATTCAATTGTGATTTTGAATTTAATATTATAAGTTATGCATTTTAAACTCTTAAATACTACATAAAAAGTCTCACACGACTCGTAGTGTCATACAAACTACATATTACATATGAATAACTCACATAACAAACTTTTGATACTAAAAAAACATTACTGCATGTTAAAATATACAGAGATTAAAATATTTATTTTTTCTTAGAAAAATTTCAACATATTTCGGATTTTGAAAGAGATTTTAGTATCTTCAAAATGGAAAATATTTTTTAAAATTTTGACATATTTCGAAAAATCACATACCTTGATGCAAATAGTATGAAATATTTAATGTCACACCTCAATTTTCGAGAAAATGAAAATCCTTATAGACTGATTCGTGGTTTTTTGTTCAGACGATACTTGATGTCTTTACAAATCAGACACTTCAACAAGTTGGTACAACATGAAAATGTTTCTGTAACTCCACATCGTGGAGCCAATACTATGGAAACCCAAGTATCTTTAATAATGAATGACTAGCCAAATTCCATTAAAGTCTAATTCAAGAACAATATTACTGCTATGTTTGGTCCCTTTGACATCTACTTGCTTATTTTTTGGCTATCCTTTCATTCATATTGTATGTGTATATTACAGTCAGCAATTGCACCATTCATTCAAGTATTCATAAATCAAATCAGGATCATGTCCCCACGAACACACAACCACCACCACATTAGTGCACGGTCGATTGCCATCTTAATAACAAAATAATAACTCTGAAATTTACAGTATCATGGGTTTGATTATTGCTTACTATACAAGAGATGTGCAAGATCTCTCATCGTCAACGCGTGTCAATTACTTACACTTCAAAATAATGTTTTGTTATTGCTTATTTTGGTGTGTGTTTTTCTTGGCATTAAAATAACCATGTCTCCATAAATTTCTATTTTTTTTTTTTTTACCAAAACACTTAGTTCATCATATTCATTTCTTCTATTTGTGTTAATTATTTTTTGTTTTTTGTTTTTTGTTTTTTGTTTTTTGTTTTTTGTTTTTTGTTTTTTGTTTTTTGTTTTTTGTTTTTTGTTTTTTGTTTTTTGTTTTTTGTTTTTTGTTTTTTGTTTTTTGTTTTTTGTTTTTTGTTTTTTGTTTTTTGTTTTTTGTTTTTTGTTTTTGTTTTTGTTTTTGTTTTTGTTTTTGTTTTTGTTTTTGTTTTTGTTTTTGTTTTTGCTTTTGCTTTTGCTTTTTGCTTTTTTTGTTTTGTTTTTGTTTTTATTTTATTTTTGTTATTGTTATTGTTTTTAATTTATAAACATTATGGTCTGTTGCATACAAATTTATAGATGCAAAGTATTAAATAGTTTTATAGGTATGAATAATGTGTGCGATGATGCAAATAATGATGATAGAGGTGTGGATAATGTGTTGGGTGAGGCACAAGTACTAGGTGTGGGTATGTGTATAGGTGTTGTAAGCACCGGATAAGTATACCAACTGGAGGCTCAAGAGTGGGGTGTGCTAATTGGGCACATTGATGTAGGTGAATACATAATTAATTATTATTTAAATTTAGCAAACCATTTAATGACGTGCATTTGGCATCGTTGTTTGCAATAAATCGTTATGCACAATTAATTAAACCGTGACAAGCACATCGTTAGTCATCAATTACTTCTTACCCAATGACATTTAAAGCACGTCGTTGTTTCTCATTTTTAATGATTTGCCAAGCGCATCATTGAAGGCACTTACGATGTGCTTATGACGTGGAACTTGCATTGTTGTACAAATTAGCGAATGGTATAAAACCTACAAGGACGCGATTTGATGATGCAAAATGCACGTCATAAAATGATCATACCTATTAGGATATCTATACGACGACGTGTACATGGGCATCATCATAAGCATTTGACGTCATGAAACACGTAATCATATCCTATGTATAGAGGTCGTTGACAACACCTCTGTGCACATACCTGATAGTATGAATGCGCAGGGAAAAATAACAAGAACAATGAACTATTGGCAGTCATGGACTTAGTTAGTAGCAACGTGCAAAATATAATAAATGAGGTACGAAAAGAAGATCAATTGCAAGTTTCTACAGTTCCTATTGCAATTGGCGTTAGTACCAAGTTAAACCAACAAAGACTCCAACATCTTTCTTTTTCTTTTACCAGCAGAATAAAAGAAATAAGGTTGATCTTGATTGCTTTTGAATGGGAGCACATTCACTCCTCTTGTAACCATGGAAGAAGCTAGTGATAGGAAAATAAGTGATGAAAATATATCAATGGAAAAGAGTTGGACTTAAATTCATTACCATATGTAAGCTGGGAATCGATCAAAATTACTAACAAGGGTGTAATCAAACCTTCGTAGATCAAATAGATTGAGGAAGGCCGATCCCAAGTACATGGAGCATGGATCATATACATCTAAACCAAAGAAAATTGTAACTTTTAAACTCGGTGAAGACAATTAATATAGGATGCATATATCTTTCAGATTCTTCTATGGATGCTACATTAAAGCTACCATTCAATGGGTTCACTTTCAAGTTTCATTGTTCTCCGATCTCTATGTTGAGTTCTCTTGAATCTTGAGTACCCTATTAGGTGTAAATCATGTCATAAGGATAATTAAGCAATTGTGGTGCTCATGTGCACCAAGAAACTACTACTGTAGCAAATAATTTTGCGAGGTTATTTCCCAACTTGAGAGCATTGAGCTAGATCTAATTAGTTTGTTTGTTGAGAATTTGAAGAAATTTTCTGTTTATGTTTCTGTTGATGATGTAATGAACAAACGAATGAGTAAATTTTTCATCATTTGTTTTATTCATATAGAGGTTGATCTTTCAAGCCCCTGCTAGCTTTTCAAAAAAAATAACCAAAAAATGGAAGACCAGTGCAAAATATGCAATAACTTAAAGTCAAGAGAAGAAACTCGTTCAAATGATTGATTATCATACAAACTTTAGGGGTTTCCCTTGACTGCTTGTTTCGTGTGTTGACTTTGTTAAGACACAATCATAACTCACCTATTGCAAGTAGACTCAACCTCTATATCTGCCTTAGCAGGTTTAACCCTTGTTTTGTTCTTGTCTTCATCAAACTATTGTTCCATTTTGTTCGCAAACTCAACCTTTACCTTGAGTTTACCCCTTATTTTATTTTTGTCGTCCTCGACCTATTATGTGTTCATTTTTGTTCGCAAAAAAAATAGAAAATGTTATTTGGTTACAATTTCAAAAGGTTGTACTCCAAATCTAAGAAATGCAAGAAAAAAAATAAACTTGTAGCCTTGTACTTCACATTTCAAATGAAACCCTAAAACAAAATGCACCATAAAATTCAGCATGAAGAAAATTAATAGAGTATATATAGTTTTTTGTTATGTTAGTTTGGTTTGCTTAAAAACTGGAGTTTATTCTCACACTCCTAAACTGTACAAGTAATACAACAAATATAATAAAAGAAGAAGAAGAAGGGAGGAAAAGGAGGAAAAGGTGGCAGTGGTGGTGGTGATTGAAGAATAAGAAGAAGGGAGGAGGATGAGGAGGAGGAGAGGTGTTGGTGGTGATTGATGGAGAAGAAAGGGAGAGAAGAGAAGAAGGGTTAAGTTTTTTTTTTGTTTATACAGTTGTGGTGTCCTTCAGCAGATCCAAAAAAAAAAGTGGATGGTGGTATCTTTCAGTGGACTTGGTAGTGTTATTTAGCATGAGTAAATGCAATATGATTAATAATTGGGGGTAAAGTTGAATAAGGCATTTATAATAGGGGAAAATGCAAATAACCCGATTTTTCTTCTTTCTACCGTCTTCTTGTTCGTTTTCGAATCAAACCCACTCTAGATTTAATTTCTTGATTGAAATTCATGTTTCTTCCTTATCCTTATTCTTAAAGGAGGAGGAGGAAGAGGATGAACAAATAGCAATGGATTGTTTTCATTCTTATAGAACGAAACGAAGGAGGAGTAAGATGAGGAAGATGAAGGATTTGTGTATAAAATCAATTAAGCATTGTGAAGGATTTTAAAATTCGGGGGTATTCAATTAAGTATTTGAAAGAATCCATCTAAATACAGGGGTATTCAATATAGATTTAAAATGATTTTTTTTAAAAACCATCAAAATCAGGGGGTATTCAATTCATGCTTTTAAACAATCCACCAAAATCAGGGGGTATTAAAAAAATAGTGGATTTTGATGGATTTGAAGAATTTGTTAGTGAAAAGTAAAAATAACAAGATTCATTTCAAAACCGACCTTCCCCCCTCATATTTCAACGGATTTGTATTTTCTTTCTCCTTCCCCCGCTTTATCTTATTTCTCTATGTTCTTTTAGGGTTTTTGTTCTTTATGATGAAAATCAACAAACTCCCTCCATCTCAACCTCAACTGAACGCATCATCTGCTTTTTACGAATCTACCCCTCCTACCAAACCAATGTCAGTGCCCAATAGCTTTGAATTGATTGCAAGCAAAATTTACACAGGCAAGGAAGAAGACTAGGAAGGGAAGGAGTAATTTTTTTTTTTTTTTTTTTGCATATCTTTCGATTAAAGACGAAAAGAGGAATAAATACTACAGTTAAATATCTAAACAGCTAGTGCACTCACTATTTCTACCATGCATCCTCATCACAATCGGACTCATTAACATCCATACAGGCATACAACTACTACTGCAAAAAACATAACATTTAACATTCTAACAAGGCTTTCAGATTTGTGATTTTTTATGCCCTTTTCATCTTTTGTTCGTATTATTTTGTTATGGTGCAGTTAAAGCGCACCATTTGTTTGATGAAATGCCTCACAAAAATATTGTTTCTATCAACAAATTGATTTCTGTTTATAAAGTAAATACCACTATGAAGAATATTGTCATTCAGATTCATGCCCATATTGTTATATTGGGTGATGGATCAACACTTGTCATTTACAACACTTTAGTTGATTCTTACTATAAATGTCACTATTTTCAATTAGCTTCTCAAGTTTTTGGGTTCGATAATAAGGAATTCTCATACTCTAACATCCTAAGCATTACTACAATAATGAAGTATGAGAAGAATACTAAAGCTTTTCGAGAAAATTTCATTTTGTTTTTTGCTCCAAATCCATTAGATTGCTTATATTCCTATTAGAAAGAAAAAAAATTACAAGAAAATTCATTATCTTGTAATCAAAATTGGGACAAAGTTGGATGAGTTGCAAGCATGGAAATGTTGAAATGGGAGAAAAGGCTGCAAGGGAACTCTTCGAGCTTGAACCCCAAATGGAATCGACTTGTATATTGTTATCCAATATTATGCTGCCAAAGGGATGTGGGAAGATGCTACTAAGGTCAGAGCAATAATGTCTAGTAAGTGTATAAAAAAAAAAGAATTCTTTCGTGTAGTTGGGTAGAGGTTGATGTAAACCATGTTTTTCTCTAGAAATGGATCCCATCAAAAAGTCATAGTTGAAAATTGGATGAATTGGGTGAGGAACTGATTTCAGCAGAGCGTGTCCCAAGCAACGATTTCAGTAGACAGTGTTCTTTCGTGGCTTCCTATGACTAATAAAAAAAATCATAATAATCCATAGATATCCATAAGAATTCTTTAAAATTCATCAAAACTCAATCCAAGAGTTTTAAAATTCATCACAATCCGTAAGAATTCTTTAAAATTTATCAAAATTCGTAAGAATTCTTTAAAATTAAGAATCCTTTAAAATTCATCAAAATTCGTAAAATCCTTTGAAATTCTTTAAAATCTAAAATTTTTAAAATCCATTAAAATTCTTAATTAAATACACCCCTTAATAATCTGATCTAATAAACTTGTCTCCTTGTTCGATCCTCCTCTATTACGCCTGCATTTCTATTTCTATTTCTAAAAAAAGAGGGACTAATATGGTGATTGCAGAGTTTAGTAATGTAGATGACCACGTTGATTTGCAAAATGTAGCCTTACAATGCCTTGAAAGAGCTCCTTCTTTCCATATCACCTTCTCTTACAACGTTAGAAACAAGACTTGCAGTTTCTTGATGGAGGATCTCTTGGTTTACTTCGCCATTTTCGACCAACAACATGCCTTAGACCATGGCTTTCAATTCTTGGAGCGACTTAACAACAACCTTTTCTTCAACAAATTCATATCCAAACACAATACCAATCTCACCTCTCATTGCCTTCAGCAAGAATTTGCTCATGTTTTTCACCCTTTCTTCCATGGAACACTCTCTTCATCCTCCTCTACTAATTCCATCCATAATCAGGATCACCGACAACAACAGTTGGATGCCCCTTGTAGCAATGAAGTTATTATGTGTGTCGTCATTGCTTGAGAAGAAGAACAATGAAGTTATTATGTGTGTCATCATCGCTTGAGAAGAAGAAGAAGAAGAAGAAAAACAAGAAGAATGTCCATAGTGACGAGGCAACTGGAAATGAAGGTAATAATAAGGAATTGGATTATACTGAGAATAGTGTACCCAACGATAATACTAATAACGAATTCAGGTCTTTGTCCCACAAAAAGGGTCATTCTTTAGGACCTAGTGCACGATATTATGCTCAGAAGAAGATGTGATGGAAGCATGTTAGGACAATGTTGCTAATTGACTTAGTGGTGTGTTGTATTCTATTCGCGGCGTGGTTGTTCATATGCCAAGGCTTTGAATGCATCATATTTCTCAAGTTTGTTAAGTTCAACATTAAGTATATTGCAGTTACTTTAGTGTTCTAAAAATCGGCCTAGGCGGCCAGGCGGTAGAAAAATGCCCAGATTAATGGCTGGGCGGGTTTTGGGCAATCTAGGCAGGTCTGGGCGGTCTGGGTGGTCTAGGCAGTCTGGGCGAGTTTTTTTTTTTTTTTTTTTTTTTTTTTAACAAGGTTGATTGTGTTCTTATTTTATTTTTCTTTCCTTTTTTTAAGAAATAAACAATTTTATTATTTTTTATTCAGTATATATCTAAATGTAGCAAATGATGATTACTTAATGGAATTCTCAAAGGATCTGTCGGTACCAATTTTAGTAATGTAGATTTTATCAAACATGATTGAGGTTATTCATGCAATTTGAAGAAAAATAAAAGTGTAGGTTTGGATATTTGTCAACAAATTCAACTTTGTATAAAGTACCCATCATGACCAACTTCAGTCATTCGAGTTTTAATAAATTTTGTTCATGATTGTTAATTTTTCATGTTTATAAATTTTGCATATATATCTTGGCATTAAATTGGATGTAATTGATAAGATATTATGCTTAACTTTTGTAAATTATTAAATTTATAATACAAAATCTAAGACTGCCTAGGTGCCTAGGCTCGCCGCTCGCCCACCACTTAGCGCATTTTAGAACACTGAGTTACTCTCATAAGTTTTTACTTCAATTCCAACTTTTGATTGGGTCATATTTTACCCTTTCCTACGATCTTCATATTAAAAAATTACATAATTTTTCTTACATGTCTTACCTATATTGATTTGGAAAAGAGGTGCAATTAATTATAGTGTGAAGTAAAGAAAAATATCATTGACCACAAGAGACTATTAGCACAACAGAGTCTCATTCATTGTTCCATTTGAAGTTCCTCTGATCATGATGCATGATGCATGATGCACATGTGGCCTACCAAAGAGTAGATGACAAGCATCACAACACACCATTTTGCAGCAAATTTTATCAGTGTATTTCAATCCCACTGAGAAGTCCATTAAACATCTTTTTGTAGTTTTAATACAATTCTCGAGCTATGCCAGCTGGAACCATTTGGAAATAACTTTTTATTTTCTTATAACTTTTTGACTACTTCAGAGATTTTACCCACAATAGGGCTACTGGTGTTGAAGATATAATGTAGCGCAGCCACTAACAACCTTGTGCGATCTAAGGAGTGAAGTAAGCTCTTTGAACCCCCAAGTCTTCACCTTGTACACATAGTCGGTTTATTATTATATCTTGTTTATGCTATGTATTATCTTTCTTGAGAAACAATGTACAGTCCACAGGCTTCATCACTGATGCCTTCATTGTTAATAGCACATTCTTTACATTCTAACAGTTAAATTGCTCTATGACCAAGTCTGCCACATTGTTGTATTTCCCATGGATTGGAAAGCAAGGCTGAACAAAAAAACTGATCAAACGGTTTAAATTCGATTCGGATCGGTTTCGATTTTAAAAAATTCAAAACCGAAGTGGTCAGTTCGGTTTTCGGTTTCTATGTGATTTTAACCAACCAAACCGAACCGACCGAATATATATAATAAATAATATATATTTTATATATAAATAATATAATATATTTAAAATATTTGATTCGGTTCGGTTTTATTTCGATTTTGATTCGATTTTAGTCGGTTCGGTTCGGTTATGATTTGCATAAATTAGAATCGGTTCGGTTTCAGATCGGTTTTGTTAATGGTCGGTTCGATTTAAAAATTTTAAAACCGACCTAAGTCTGTTCGGTTCACGATTAAAATTAAAAACCAAACCAACTGTTCGGTTTTCAACCCTATTGGAAAGTTTGATAGAGGAATCCGAAAGTTCTTGGCAGTAGTTTGGCCAGAGATCTCCTTTAATTTGACCTCCACTACTTAAAGGCATAAACTCATCAGAAATGCTAGGAAAACATGTTTTATAAACATGTTTTGTAGCCATGTTGAGGTGTATATCCACCTCAGCATTTTAACAAAAACGAAATGGGAAAACACTATTAAATTTTCAGGTCTCTTTAACCATACTACTTAAACCCAATTATTGACACTTTGTATTTTTCTCAAAGACTACGTTAGGAAGGAGTCTACGTTGCAAGAAGAGAAATCTGTATTCTTCAAAGAGACTACGTTAGCAAGGAGGCTGGAGGAAGGAGACTGCGTTAGTAAGGAAACTCATCTATATTTTTCTCAGATGCGATTTTAGGTTAGACTCTCCTTTATCTTTCATCTATTCTTGTGATCTGTAGGTTTTTTGTATGCTATTTGCCTTTGAATCAATCTATGGGTTCTCTGTTTGGGTTCTTATTTTGAGTTTTTTACTTGGGATAGGGTTAAAAAGACTATTTTGAGTTTCCTGGCTGAGCCCAGACACATCCTTGTACAAACTTTATCTTGTTGATAATTGTGTATTTCCAAAGTATAGGGGAGATGGAGACACTGGACGCATTTGTGGCAATAATATTTTTCTTCTGTTTCATTGTCTGAGTCTTTAGCAAGCTGAATGCACTTCCAATATTGGAAGTAACAGTGATTATGAATGTTTGAAGAGTGACAAAAAAGACAGCATTTTTTTATGCTGTGTCAAACAAAAGTAACTATTTAGGTACATTTCCATGTCACACACAGAGTTTCGTTGGGTCACTGGCTGTTATGAAATATGGCATGCTTAACAATTTAAGGTTCTGATTTTCTAAAATTTACATTGGAGCAACAAACACAATCGTTTTCCTTGTAAACCCTTGAATTTAACATTTCAATAAAAGAACTGATGCAGTGAGTCAGTACCGTGTGGTTGATTGACCGACTTGCGCAGAGTTGACTTCTGAAGAAATCTGCATATTGTGAAGTCACTAGTATCTTTAAGGTTCTGATTTTCTGAAATTTAAGGTCAGGAAATGGGAGTTAGGCTGGGGAATGCATAAAGTTTTCTGTGACGGATCTTCAGGCTGTCCAAGTTGGTTCTTCTTCTTGTGTCACGTCACGGCAATAAGGACAACAACTATCTCATACCCATGTAAACCCCTAAGAGTTATCTAGAACTTATGTGCTTGCAATGTCAATTTCAAGAACAATTTCTCAGTTTTGATCATGGTAATATATTGATTCTCAGTTTTAAGGATATCAATATTGTTTTTTTGTGTATCACAGATATGGAGACAAATTCCATCAATATTGATTATGTGGTGAATGAAGAAGTTGATTGTGATGAAAATGAAAAATGTGTAGACATAATTAGTGAGGCTAAAGAAGAGGTAGAAGAGATATGTGAGCCGTATGCAGGAATGGAGTTTGATAGTGTTATTGCGTATAAAGACTATTACCAAACGTATGCGAATAAGAAGGGGTTTTCACAAAAAGTAAGGTCGCAAGAAAGGAATGAAGAAGGGGAAGTTAGGTTTTTGATTCTTTCATGTTCTCGTGAAGGAACATATAAAAGTCGTTCAAATAAAATTTTGAAGCTACGACCTACTACCAAAAGTGGATGTAAGGCTATGGTTAGAGCTATTATTGGCCCCGATAAGGTGCAGATAACGAAGGCCATAATTGATCACAATCATGAATTAAGCAGTCCAGGGAAATCAAAGTTTTACAAGAAAAATCGTATTATAACAAAGAGCGCCAAGAGAAGAATCGAAAATAATGATAAGGCAGGCATTCGACCATATAAAAGCTATAATTCATTTATGACTGAAGCGGGTGGCCATGATAATGTCCCGTTTACACAGAAAGATGTGCATAATCATCTCGAGAAACTGAGGCGGTTAAGATTAGGTGATGGGGATGCTATGGCACTTCAACGCTATTTCCAAAAAATGCAAGCGAACAATGCAAATTTCTTTTATGATATTGATTTGGATGATGAAGGGAGATTGAAAAATGTATTTTGGGCAGATGCATGGAGTAGAGCGGCTTATAAAGAGTTTGGTGATGTCATTACCTTTGATACTACATATTTGACAAATAAGTATGACATGCCATTCGCCCCTTTTGTTGGTGTTAATCATCATGGTCAATCAATACTTTTTGGTTGTGGATTGATCTCAAGTGAAACTATTGAGACATTTGTTTGGCTTTTCAAATCTTGGTTGGTTTGTATGAATGAAAGTGCTCCCACAGCGATAATCACTGACCAAGACAAAGCAATGAAGAAAGCAATTGAAATTGTGTTTCCTAACACACGTCATAGGTGGTGCATATGGCACATTATGAAGAAGTTGCCTGAAAAGTTAAGTAGCTATAATAAATATGAGGATATCAAACATGCCTTACAAATAGCAGTTTATGATTCTTTGACTCATAAGGACTTTGAAGAACATTGGTCAAATCTCATTGACAATTATATGCTAGGTAATAATGATTGGTTGAATGAGTTGTACAATGAAAAGAGGCATTGGGTACCAACATTTTTGAAGGATACTTTTTGGGCGGGAATGTCGTCAACTCAAAGAAGTGAAAGCATGAATGCTTTTTTTGATGGTTATGTGAACTCAAAGACTACCCTGAAACAATTTGTTGAACAGTATGAAAATGCACTACGAAGTAAGGTGCAAAAAGAAAAAGAAGCAGACTTCAATTCTTTTGACCGACAAATTCCATGCATTACTAATTATCCATTGGAGATACAGTTTCAGGTTGCTTACACTACATCAAAGTTCAAGGAATTTCAAGAAGAGATTAAAGGAAAGATTTCATGCTTGATTACTAGTAGGACAGATGCATATGATCGTCGTTTTTATGTTGTTGCAGAGGACATGTACGTAGGAGGAAAATTCCATCGTCGAGTCACTTTCAGCGTTTTATTTGAAAATGTTATTGATGTTGACATCAAGTGTAACTGCCAATTATTTGAATTTAGGGGAATCTTATGCAGACATGCCTTGACAGTGTTGATTCAAGAAGAACAATTAAAGTTGCCTGAGAAATATATTCTTCGAAGGTGGAGAAAGGATGTGAAGAGGTGTCATACAAAGGTGAACATTTTGTCTACTCTGATTGGACTGTAAACCCTGAAAATGAACGTTATGACCGAATGTGTAATGAGTTTCATGAACTTGCTGACTTGGTGATTGATCATCCAGTTATTACAACAGAGGTAGAATGTTGGATTCATTCAATGATTCAAAAAGTGAAGAATATGAAGCTATGTGATTCTTCTCCTCTTGGAATGGCAACCGTAGTGCCCAATGGTAAAGAAAGCAATAAAATTCATGACCCTATAGTGGTTTCTCGTAAAGGTCGACGGCGTGAAAAGAGGTTGGAATCCAACGTTGAACAAGTTGTTAAAAGGAAAATAGCAAAACCACCAAGAAGAAAAATTCAACATGAACCTGAAAAGGTAAAATAAATAGTATTTTTGAAAAATAATTTACCATATTTCAGTTAGAGAGTCTAACTTTTTTTTTTTAGGCTTCACAAGTAAGATATACTACTTCACAACACATGTCACATGGACCAGACGATCTCAATACGCAGGTTTGTTAATTTTCGAATGTTAAGTTTTGATAATGTTAGATAGTCTCAAATATTTTCAAACTCAGGTTGATCTGATGGAGGGTAATGATCATTATGATTCAATGAGACTTGATCCAAATTCAACAAATGTCGAACATGATTTGCGTGGGGAAGATCCATTTTTTTCTCTTCTTACTCAGGTTTGCATTTCATAGGCAAATGTGTAGTAATTATTTTGTACATTATTTTGTATACGTAATTTTTATTTTTTTTGTAGACACCAAATACAACATGTTTCTCCAATAACGTGGATTTTGGGTTAGGAGAATAAACTCGATTAATACATAAGGTACCTTATTTCTATTCCCTTCGATTTCTTGATTGTTTTACTTTTGTTCTTATTATAGTTTTGGTTTTTAAATTGTAGGCAGATGTGAAGAATGGAGCGATGGGCTTGTGTACCATCTGCTCATGGAGATGATAAATTGTCATGCATTTTCAATCATCTCAAAGCTTAAAATAACGGATTGAATACCTATTCTATTCCTGCTTTAGATTGCATATGTTCAATTATTCCATCAACGCTCTGGTATGTATTGCAGAATTCACAAACAGACTGAAAGTGAGAATGAAGAACAATTTATAGAAGAAAAGTAGGAGTTTATACAAGATGTTCAAGCACTTCGAGAGGCTTGTCTCTCCAATTGTAGAGCAGAATGCTCATGTACAGAATTCTTAATGCCTCAATTGTATTTCCTAAGTTCTATTTATACAATGTGTGATTCCTCAAACATTCAAAACAACCTAGACTAACTGCTAACAAATATAGAGCAACTTGACAGAATGCTACTTGCATCACAGTTGTTGCATCACAGATGAACATCTTGACAGAGCAGCAACTTGACAGAATGCTTACTATCCTAACTGAATTCTTGCACCACCTGCAGTAACGATTGGGTTTGCCTCTGCCTGCACAGAAGAAAACACAGAAGTCAGCATTTGCACATATATACTTGTACACAGAAGATCAAGTAGCATATTTCAAAGTAGCTTCAACTACCTAAAGCACCATATTTCAAAGTAGTTAGTGAATTCTAAAAACTACTTCCAGCTTTCCAAGAGTTTGCTAAATGCAAGAAGATGCACCTTACCGATTAATTCACGTGGCTAATTTAAGAAGACACTCGAACTCTTATGAGATACCTAAAGGAAATGCATGACTTGAAACCCACTATATTAACTTTTCTCACACATTCTTCCACAAAACCATTCATTACTCTATAAACCTCAAACTCATTTTCTCGTGGCCAGACACCATTACTAAATCATTGAACTCGACTATGTTCAAGTAATACAGGAGGCACCAAGAAGATTATTACTTGTTGGCGAGTAAAAAATATGTTGACGATCGGAGGTCTAAGCAATGTCAGAATCGTCAAATGTCAACGATGCTGACCAAAAAAAAAACAAGAAGAAGAAAGCAGAAGACATATCCCCCAGAGAAGTCAGATTGGGTAAGACAATTACTTGATAGATAATTACAAAATTTACCAAAAATCCTAGCAGGAGAAGGAAATACTTGGCACTATCCAAATGTGAGTAGCTAAACCACACAATTCCTACAAAGCCGAAAGACGGGAAAAAAACAACTAGCCAGACGAAGAATCTGTTTAAATGCCTGTTTGACTGTGTTTAAAGCCTCAAGGCATTAAGAAAGCAAGCTAATATGAAATGATTTACCCATCCCAAAATGTTAATGGTAAATTGGTAACTCAAAAATGACCCTATATTGGATCATTAGCTAGCTTTCTCAAGATTACTTATTGATATCAAATCAGATTTATTATTGTTGTTGTTGTAGAGATCTTCTCAGGTTCACAGTAGAGAGATTAAAGATACTAGTGACTTCACAATATGCAGATTTCTTCAGAAGTCACTCTTCAAACATTCATAATCACTGTTACTTCCAATATTGGAAGTGCATTCAGCTTGCTAAAGACTCAGACAATGAAACAGAAGAAAAATATTATTGCCACAAATGCGTCCAGTGTCTCCATCTCCCCTATACTTTGGAAATACACAATTATCAACAAGATAAAGTTTGTACAAGGATGTGTCTGGGCTCAGCCAGGTAACCGATATAAATTTGTCTAAAAACTATATTATAAAAACATGCTTCTAAAAGCATTCCATTCCATCTTCACCAAATGATGTGCAAAAAGTTCATTTGGATCATTAACAACAGCTATGAAATTTGAAAAATGGTAAAAACAAAACGCAGATGGAGCCAATAGAATTGTATGAGCAATTAAACAGTTTTACCTCAAGCTCGAATGGCATTGTATGAGCAATAGAACTGTTTATATCTTTAGATATATAAAGATATAAACAGTGTTACCTCAAGCTCGAATGGCATTGATGGTGCTCCATTCATGTTCTTTGGATTTAAGCGAGGTAACAGATGATCTAAGAAAGCCTTTCCTCCTTTACTGCAGATGTTCAAAAACAGTTCCAATGAAATATTTCATTTAGAGTATGAAGACAAACACATGGTCAAAACCCAAAACCCACACTATCAGCTAGAAATCAGAGATTACCGGTTATAGTCAAATATGAAAACACGTTCTGGCATGGCAATTGCACGTAATGTGCCAAGATTCAATAGAATAGCATTTTCCCGGACCTAACATAGAAGTAGCAAAAGGAGTTTGTTAGAAGTGATACTAAAAGCATACAGAGTAAGGTGTTCCAAACTAGCAATTCAATATAGGAGAACTAATAAAATTCATATGTTGCGCAAAATGATTAGATATCAAACTAAAATTCATCATCGATGAAGAAGTTTAGTCAAGCGACAAAATCTTGATTGGATTTCTGTGAATCAGCAAGAGCAACATCGGAGCTCCTCTTGCCATTCCTCCTCCACTCATTCGGTTCACCTTCGCCATTTAGGGTTTCCTCGTCGCTCCAAGATGTCTCCTCCGCCGATTCAGTGACGCATCTCAATCTTGGCAAGGGAACTACGTAATTACACTTCTTTGGTGAGCAGAGAATGTGAGAGATTGCCGATGATGGCCAAGAAGACGATCGAGGAGGCGAGACAGATAAGAGAAGCAGTGGAAAGGAGGAGGAGAAGAAGAAATTGAGGGGATCGAGCAAGGAGAGTGGTCCTTCTTCTTCGTTTTTCCTCTCTCTTTTCTCGCCTCCCTGTTTTTCTACAGCAATTGTTCGTGGTGGTCAGTGACGTGGATGTTGACGTGAATATCCACATCAACATGGTTATTAAACATGTTTACCAAACTGGTTTACCTAGCCCGACTCTAAACTCATTGCTTGCACACTAGCTCATACTTTTGGTCGTGCAACCACTACGGTTCAATGAAATTCATCACATCTTGGATTGGTTGCCTAGCCGCTAATATATATTTTCCCATGACCTAATCATTCCTCACTTTGATTTTCCCTTCCTCTCCTTGTGTTGTTTATATTTTGGTCTGCCATGCCATGCCATAGCCCTGGAGAACGATGCCTATCTAAAAAATCCCTCGAGTGTCATGACTTTGTGTTGTTTGTTCCAGAATCTCTTGGAGTTTGACTTTTTAGTGATAGTAACCTAACCAAAGAATTCATTGCCATTCCTCTGCGGAATGGATTTCTATCTACAAGACTTGTTCGTATTCCAGTTAACATAGTGATACTCTATGGGATACCATCCCTTACACCATGATCAACAAGGGATTCATAAGCCTGTTCATTGACAAAGAAATTCCCATCTACAAGTGTCTTAAGGAAGCTGCTTTCAAGTTTTCTAGCTTCTTAGAATCTCCAGCTGAGTTCTAAACTATTGTCCAACATTCGGGAAGATTCATGAAATCTCCTAGTTTCATAGTATTTCTTACTGAGGAATTTCTTCTGTTAGCTGCTGAGGCATGGCATTTCAACACACCTGACCCCTAGCTCACAAAAGCAATCTCAAGCTCTGATGTGACCCTCACTTTTTTCTTTTTTTTTTTCCTTCTCGAAGTTGCACTAAAGATCCCATCAGGGAACTTCCCTTCAGTATGGGGCCAAGAACAGCCTACAAGCTTCAAGCAGCAAGTCGCAGACATTTTCTACTAACTACTGTTATTCGGAAATTCCATTCTGTTTCTTCAGTAAATAGGAAGCAACCACAGTTTTAGGTTCAGACCGTGTTCTTCTCACTGATTTTACTATCGTGTACCACTTGTGTTGATGCAACTGCTTAGCTATATGAAAAGATGCTGATTATGGTTGTGTACAGGACACTCTGTACAGTGTCTAATGATACTTGTACAGCTAGCCTTTGTCACAAGGCATTGCACAACCTATTGTTTCAAGTTCTAACCACCTAACGTTCCCAACAGATAGCATCAGCAGTTCCCATCTCTTACTAAAAATTAGTCTTAGTTGGGTACTGCCACCTTTTTTTTTGAAGTTAATGTGTTAATAATGGTATTGTCTCAATGTAGATGGCTGATGAATTGGAGTTGAAATCTGATATTTCCAGAGTGACGAGGATTGCTGCAGAGAACAGATAAATATCATGCTTGACAAATGAATTAAGTTAGAAGATACTAGATTAGAACTTATCAGATTAATGAAGTCAGAAGACATTTGATTTGAATAATGATTGCCTTGTTTGATACACTGCGGTCTATACTCTATAGAGATTAATTCACCTGAGGATGATGTGTCAGTGTGGCGAAAGAAATCTAAGAATTCTCTGTTAAGAGCTACCTTGACACTTTTCTGCCTCCTCATAGTTCAAAACTTCAAAGCTCTCTCATTCTACTAATATAGTTAACTTCTCGGGTGATGAGTTTTGGTGAAAGAAAAAGGCTCCTACTTTGAGTTAATTTTCTCACCTAGAGAATAGCTCATCGAAGGGTTTCTCATGGTGGACCATCTAGGCTAGGGATGGCAACGGGACGGATTTGAGTAAATCCATCCCCGATCCGTCAGGAATAATGGATCCCCAAATCCGCCCTGCCAATCCGTTTACAAATTTAATTAAAAACCGTAACCGCCCCGAGCGGATTGGTGGATATCTGCCCCGCCCTGCCAATCCGTTTACGGTTTGCGGTTCTGTTACTGGATTGCTGGATCTCCGCCCCTAATTTAGTTATTCATCTTCCATCTAACTACAGTAAATTATACTTCATTCATTATTAGATCAATAACACAAAATTACAAAGAATCCATATAAAAATTACAAAAAACCATACAAAAAAAAAAAAAAAAATTCGATCTAAAGAATCTCAGATCTCAGATCTAATATCTCTCAGATCGAAGGGAGGGGAGAGGGAGGCGGCCGGGATGGGTGTCGAGTGAGAGCTTCGAGTGTCCATGAGAAGAGAAGGAGACGACCCTTCGAGTGTCTGTGAGAAGGAGAAGAAGGGACGACCCTTCGGCCTTCGCCTTCGCTGTGAGAGAGAAGAAGGGACGACCCTTCGGCCTTTGCCTTCGCTGTGAGAGAGAAAAAGGGACGTCGCCTTGCCTCGCCTCCGCCTTCGTTGTGAGATGAGTCCGCCTTCGCTGTGAGAGAGAATAAGGGGAGAATGTGAGAAGGAAACTGGAGACAAGGAGGGGAGAATGTGAGATGAGGGGGGCAAAATGATAGGTTTATTCCTTTATATAATCTAAGGGCATTTTTGTAATTTCACTAATTAAATGGATATCCGTGGGGCGGATATGGCTAAATTTGTATCCGCCCCGATTAATAAACGGACACAGATTGGAAATCCGTATCCACCCCAAGATCTAGGGACCATTTGTCAAATCCGCCCCACATCCATCCCTAATCTAGGCTTCTAGGGTTTCTCTTCGAGTCCTTACATCCCTCTTGCCAATTATTGATGATCCTCAAAGCATTGTCCCCCTCTTAAAGAGAAAAAAAAAAACCCTTCACTATAGTAACAACAAACAAATATGGTCAATTTATAGTTCCCCATTTTCACCAGATTTGCAGCTAACATTGTACAACCTGATAGATATAGATATAATGCCAGTACACAAGGTAACTTAAATACTTTATTCACATTAATGGTAGCTTGCCAATTGGATATGCAATGTGGTATGAATATCTAACTTGATCCTGGCTACCATCTGGGTTTTTCTTCACATGTTCAATATTCTAAACTTACGACTATTGATGTGTCCAAATCTGTCCTTACCGATCTTAAGCCTACAATAATGAGCAGCGGTTAGCCAGTGACCATCGTTGTGGTGGCCGAAGGCACTCCGATGCTTAAGTCAGATATCAATGCAAGGAAGAGTGAAGACAAGATGTAAATTGCAAAATGTATGTGTACATTTCTTCTTCATTTTCTCCCCTAAGTAGCGAGTGTTCATTCTTCAACTGTCCCTGATATCGAGGGCATGATGGAGGGATGAGATCTCGCCCAAGATCTTACTTGAGCATGATTGAATCTCTTCGACACTTGGCTATGTTTAGGACCCGATACTTAATTGGGCTAAGAGTAAATTCGTGCGAGTGGACCTTGGGCTTGTGAGAGCTTTGAGATTCATGTTTGAGCCTTATTGTCCTGGGCCAAGCCCCAAGGCTCGTACCTCTTGGGCTGACGTGAATTGGGTTTGGGCACCGGACTTACGGGCTAAACAACAGTTTATATATGGGTTCGCTTGGGACCATGCTGAAGCCTTTCTCATGTTAGGGTTAGCCCATGCCACGTGTATGGCAATGATCGAATGATCGTTCAATGTCTCATCAGTTACTCCGCCCAATTAATGGGGTTGCGTGCAGTTCCATTAATTCAAGGAATGGGGACTGGTGCAGTTGTACTTGAAACCGTCGCCCTTCCATTCCTCGCGTAGCATGTAATGTCAACGAGACTGTTGGGTGACTTCCTTTTGTGAATGTTGTGCCTATATATAGGCTAGTTCTTATGGGGTCAGGCGTTACCATGTGTATTGCAGAACTTGTTCCTTAAATGCGCCCTTTTAGAGAATGTGCTTCCGTTTTGACCTCTTCAGAAGACGAATGGGAGCCCCTATTGGTGGAGTCTCTGAATGTTTTGACATTTGCAGCGGTGAGTCTTAACAAGATTTTCTATTAGAGGAAGCCACCTGGCTTGAGTGCGCTTCTTGTGGTTCTATAGGACCTCCAAATTTGTTCTTACGTCGCGAAGAAGAAGTATGGATTTCTTCTTAGGGCCCAAGTTTGTCTACCATCTTCTGGCGCGCTTGTTGCCGCTTCTGTCTCTTCTCAGGGACAGTTCCAACAACAAGTCATGTTTCCTTAAGGAATTGATTATGCCTCACCTCAGGCATTCCTCATTTGTTAGATCACACTAGCAGCCAACTTTGGGTTGTTGCTCCCACTGTTACTTCCTTATATTTACTCATGACGCTTGTTCGGAAGGCATATTTGGCGGAGCCAAGTCCCGACATGTGTTCTTGCGGATCTTCGCTCGCACCTTGCTTTTTACCAAGCTCAGATAGTTGTAGTCTGTAGACCTTCGAATTGATCAATCTGTCAAGTTATGTAATAACTTTTTTATAATCAATGAAGTCAGCTTTTCAGTTTGAATTTGATTTCTTTCTTCTTTATGTATGCTCTGAATGAATGTGAGTCATATTGGCATGTGCAAACAAATCTCGGATTGTCAAAAAAATCACGGCTATCTGAGTAGACATGACCCTACGGTGCGAGACAGTCTAATTCTGATCAGGGACTAGGCTGGCCCGGTCTTGAAGGGGACACATGTAGTCTTGACTCAGTTTGCATAGTTTCCTTGGTGAAATAACTTGATTGGTCAATAATGGTGAAATTGCCTCGCGGGTTGGTTGCTTCCCGAGTAGGTGTTGGCCTGTCAAACTACTGCTACTTAGCTTTGTGTAGAACTGGAGTGACAAATAAACCGCTTAGTTTTCTTAGGGCTAGATTTCGTACCACACTTTAACTCATTCTTTAGTTGAGTCTTAGTGGTCAGGGCCTTGCCTTGGTCCTTATAGACTGGAACAATTAGAGGCGCTAAGTCGTCCGTGGACTAGACTCGTCCGCTTGTGGTGAACTGTCTGTGGACTGGGTTCGGTCCGCGTGTGCATTGCCTTAGTTCCTGAAGTAGATTGGGCTATTTCTGGAGTGGTGAGTTGTCCGTGGACTGAACTGACCCGCTTGCGATTAACTGTCCACGGACTGGGTTTGGTTCGCGTGTGTGTTTCCTTAGTTCCTGAGGCAGGCTAGGCTATTTATGGAGCGGTGAGCCGTCCGTGGACTGGACTGGCCCGCTTGTAATGAACTGTCTATGGACTGGGTTCGATTCGCGTGTGTCTTGCCTTAGTTCCTAAGGCAGACTAGGCTATATCTGGAGTGGTGAGCCATCCGTGGACTAGACTCGCATGCTTGCAATGAACTCTTCGTGGACTAGGTTCGATCTGCCTTTGTGTTGCCTTTGGTTATTGACGTGAACTAGGTAACTTATGCGGTAACCTGTCGACATCATGAAATGACTAGGCTCGGCCGCTTGTGCACCATTGTGATCCTCGTAGTTGGACAAAGTTATCTTAGGAGAGGTGAGTCATCCATGGACTAGACTTGCCCACTTCCAGTGAACTATCCGTGGAATGGGTTCAGTTTGCACTGGTATTGCCTTGGCTTGAGGCAAATTAAGTCACTTATACAGCAAGTTGTCGATATCCTGAATAGGACTAGGCTCGGCCAGTTATGCTTCATTATGATCCTCGTAGTCGGACCAAGTTATCTTATGAATGGTGAGTCGTCCGTTGACTGGACTCGTCCGCTTGCGATGAACTGTCCGTGGACTGGGTTCGGTCCGCATGTGTGCCATCATGATCCTATGGTTGGACTAGACTGTTGAGAGCATTGAGTCATCCGTCGAATGGACTCGCTTGCTTGCAATGAACTGTCCATGGACCGAGTTCGGTCTGAATACGTGCCATCATGGTCTTATGGTTGGACTAGACTTTTCTTGTATATGGAAACATATGGAATGAGATTATTTAAAGAGTGTACCTTTATTGATAATATTGTTCAAGTGCTTTAAAATCCATGGTCTTTTTAGACAGTCTCCATTCAGGTTTTCTAGCCAATAAGTTCCTGGCCTTTTGATTGTTGTTACCTTGTAGGGATCCTCCCAGTTCGGGCTTAGCTTGCCTTTTGTTGGGTTTCTTGTGTTCGGCTAAGTTTTCCTCAGTACCCATTCACCAACTTTGAATTCTCGAGGCTTAACCCTCTTGTTGTAGTGTTGGGCCATCGTTTGTTGATAGGCAACTATTATGACGGAAGCTCCATCTCTTCGCTATTCAAGTAAGTTTAGTTCGACTCTTAGAGCTTCATCATTGTCCTCCATCCTGAACTCCCCCGTCTTGAACGTAAGCATTTCTAGTTCAACTAGAACCATTGCCTTCAGACCCATAGGCCAGTGCAAATAGTGTCTCCCTAGCCAGAGTCCTTTTTGTGGCATGGTATGCCCAAAAGCTTAGTGACCCAAAAGCCCTTTGGTTGCATCAAGTTTTCTCTTGATTGTTTCCAGGATAGTTCAGTTGGTGACTTTTGTTTCTCAATTGGCCTGGGGTGACCCAATGCAGATAAGTAGTGACTGATGCCCAGGTCGGTGCAAAGTTGTTTGACTTTTTCGCCTTCGAATTGAGTCTCGTGATCGCTGATAAGGATTTTCAGTATTCTGAACCTGCAGATGATTCATTTCCAAAAAAAGTTATTGATTTGATTTTCTCCTATCTTTGAGAGGGTTTCTACTTCTACCCAGTGTTCTAAAAAGCGCTAGGCAGTGGGCGGGCAGCGAGCATTTGCCTAGCGCTTAAGTTTTGTATTAGAACTTTAATAATTTACAAAAGTTAAGCATAATACTTTATCAATTACATCCAATTTAATGCCAAGATATATATGCAAAATTTATAAACATGAAAAATTAACAATCATGAACAAAATTTATTAAAACTCAAATGACTGAAGTTGATCATGATAAGTATTTTATACAAAGTTGAATTTGTGGACAGATATTCAAATCTACTCTTTTAATTTTCTTCAAATTACATAAATTACCTCAGTCATGTTTGATAAAATCTATATTACTAAAATTGGTACCGACAGATCCTTTGAGAATTCCATTAAGTAATCTCCAATTGCTACATTCAGACATATACTGAATAAAATACAATTAAATTGTTTCTTTTCAAAAAAGGGGGAAAAATTAAAATAAGAACACAATCAACCTTATTTAAAAAAAAACTCGCCCAGACCCGCCTACCCGATTTTTCATCCCGCCCAGCCATTAATCTGAGCATTTCTCTAACGCCTAGGCCGTTTTTTAAAACACTGCAATCTACCTATTTGGCGAAGTAGTCGACATCCACGAGGAGGAACTTCTTCCTTTCGGAGATGGAAAACGTGCCTACGATGTCCATCCCCTAGGAGGTGAAGGGCCACAGGCTGATCATTGGGACCATGTTCTGTCCATGCATATGTGTGTACGAAGTATACCTCTCACACTTGTCACACTAACGGACCAGGTCTTTGGCCTCTTGCTGCATTTTCGGCTAATTGTACTCCAAGGCGAAGGCTTTATTATGAGCTAGTGTCCTTCCTCCATAGTGGTTTCTGCAAATTCCTTCATGGATTTGTAAGGACATAATTTGCCTATTTGGGGTCGATCGTTGATCTCTTATACAACCTGTCATTGAGGAGCATGTACCGTATCGCTCTAATTTTTTTAACTTACGAACCTCTAGCTTATTTGCTGGGAAGACTCATCTTTTATGTAGTTGATTAGGGGGTCATCCAGCTGATCTCCTCGCTTGTGGGTAAGGTTTCGTGTATCCCCTCTTCCTTTAGGGCCGACTTCTCCTAGTCCTCTATGAGTTCGTGTAACATTGTTCTAAAAAGCGGTTTTGACTGGCGAGTCGACTCGCTAGAAAAACGCACCCGTGCGTACCAGTAAATCGGACACCTTTTTTTATGACTCGTACGAGTTGAGTCGTCCGCCTCAACTCGGTGTGTAGCGTTCAGAGTTGAAGAAAGCAGTAGTTCGAGTTGAAGAAATCAGTAAATCTCTGTTTAGTGCTTATGATTTTCATTGTCTCATTTTCAGAGAAGAAGAAGAGAAGGTAGTCATACAGGTACACTCAATTTATAGTTGAAGAAAAAGAAGATGTTAGGATACCAATCCTATTTAGTATTTACTTGAGATTAGAATGTCTTAGTTATAACAATATTCTATTTAGAGAATATTAGCTTGTTTTGAATTAGGAGTTATTGTTTGATTAGAATTAGGATTGAATTCAATTAGGAAGTATTATTCTTTGCTTTCAGTTATAAATACATATGATGTAATAGAGTTTAGGCAAGCAATACAAGTTTTATTTTAATTTATTTGGTGGCTGATCCCCAATCAAAGGATCTAGGTGGTTTGATCTCCAATCAAAAGGTCAAGGTCTCTATTATCTGGTATCAGAGCATCATCGATTCTGAGCCAAATTTTTTTTCTTGTTACTTCATTCTTCACCCTCCACACAACCTCCGATCTCCCATATTTTCATCCCCACAAAAAATACAAAAAAAAAAAAAAAAAAAAAAAAAAATTACCTCGCAACAGCTCCGCCGTCGCCATCATCCTCAGCATCATCTCCGATTCAGAGCCCTTCGCAGCAACCGCCATCGCATCAGCCCCTTCGCCCTCGCAACAGCACCCCTTCGCCCTCGCAACAGCACCACTCCGCCTTCGCATCCGCCTCGAAACAGAGCAACCACCGCTCCTCTCCCTGTTTCTTTCTCTAGCAGCCACAGCCGCAGACCACCACCTTCTCCGCCATCACCTGAGCACCACCACCATCGACCGTCTTCCTCTCTGCCACCTGGAAACAAGCCGGACAGCACGCGACCACCCTCAATCACAGTCCGAGCAGCAGCCAGCACCGAGTTTTCGTCTCGGCCTCTCTTCGTCTCGCCCTCCGACCACACCTGCGCAGACCCAACCATCCTCACTGGAGCATCCTCTTCTTTGCACGCCCGCAGCTGCAACAGGTCACGGACGAGAACAGCACGACGCCTGCGCTCCCGCCTTGTGTCTGATTTGAATCGGGAGAGATAGGATTAGCAGCTATTTGCACCCCGGGGCAATTACTCTGTGTACTACCACAGTAGAAGAAGCTGCTATTTGCACCCATATCGATATTCATACCCAGATATTTGCACCATCGCGATTCTCCCCAACAACCCTCTTTATTATGACGATTGCTGCATTACAAGAGCAGGTCAATGCGCTTACTGCTCAAGTTACCGGGATCTCTTCCCGCCTCCATACACTTGAGACCACTAATGCCACTATTCTAGAGACATTAAGGAATCTCCAGCCATATCGCCCGGCACCATACGTTCACCTGGAACGACAACGACCGATTATTCCAATTTCTGGCAAGGCCCTTGATGCAGCTAAACCCAAAAATTATGATGTTGTTTCCAAGGCACCACCACCATTGCCCACCACTCCAAGGCGCAATCCTGTGCAGAGACCATTCGTGCAACAAAAAACAGGTGGGCTTGGTAGCCATAATCCTTACCATAAACAACCACCGGCCCATCATCCGCAAGCGGGTATTATTAAGTGTAACCATCCTTCAAATGGCGTGCCACCCTTTCCTGTAACCATACCTTATCACGTACCACCAATGCTGCCTGTTTTTCAACCAGTTGTACCTACTCCACACATTCCAGTACATGAACATGTTTACCAACATTATCCTGGCAACTTCGATCCTCATATGTTAAGATCTCCATATGAAACCCCCGCGCATACTTTTGGTGCACCACTTGGTCATGTTGGTGCTATGGATTACAATAGAAGCTTTCAACCTCCACCGAGAGAAACCAATGCATATGCTGACAATTTTGCTAATCGGAGACAAGTTGCACAAGAACATGCTGGTCGTTTAAATAAATTACGGCGCCATCATCGAGCATTCAATCCGAGAGAAAATTTTAGCATGCATCGAAGGGGACCATGGCCTTTTGTGTGGCCCCCTCCCTATCTTGGTCCTAGTCCAGGGCTTATGGAGGGCCCTTGTTTTTCTAGCCCTACCCATATGTATCATCATCCAAGTGCATTAGGAGGTCCTCCACTTCGCGTTATTCCACATACTTGGATTCCTGCAACTGCCTCAGAGACGTTGATTTTGAGGGCTAATATTGTTAAGCAAATTGAGTATTATTTCAGTAATGAGAATTTGCAAAAGGACAACCACTTGATTTCTTTGATGGATGACCAAGGATGGGTTCCGATAACCAACATTGCTGACTTTCATAGAGTGAAGCGAATGACTACAGACATTTCTTTAATTTTGGATGCAATGCATAGTTCTAGTAAGGTAGAAGTTCAGGATGACAGAGTTCGAAAGCGTGATGGCTGGTCGGAGTGGGTTTTGGCTTCTAGACAAAATGCATCTTCAAATGATCAGAAAATGCAAGCCGATGTACGGGCTACTATGACAAGGCTTAGTGAGTGCAATGATGACAGTGACAACAGTGATAGCAATGCATTAGACACAGATTCAACTATTTTAATTGCTCGGGAACATGCTAGAAAGTTCGATACCAACTTCCGTATCATATCTGATGTTGAAACTGCTAATTTTATTGTACCTAAAACTGGGAGTCTCTCTTGTTTGCCAAAGCAAAAGTCACACAATTCCCAATCAAATAAGCCCCGGAGAGACTACTTGATTGAGGATTCTTTGAAAGCCATAATAAGCCCATTACACGTTGGCTTAACAAGGGGACCGACCGTCCTGTGGAGGAAGCTACTTGGGATGACTATGAGCAGTTTCTTGTCCGTTTCCAGATTTTCAGGCTTGAGGACAAGCCTTGTTTCAGGCGGCGTGGGATGTTAGGATACCAATCCTATTTAGTATTTACTTGAGATTAGAATGTCTTAGTTATAACAATATTCTATTTAGAGAATATTAGCTTGTTTTGAATTAGGAGTTATTGTTTGATTAGAATTAGGATTGAATTCAATTAGGAAGTATTATTCTTTGCTTTCAGTTATAAATACATATGATGTAATAGAGTTTAGGCAAGCAATACAAGTTTTATTTTAATTTATTTGGTGGCTGATCCCCAATCAAAGGATCTAGGTGGTTTGATCTCCAATCAAAAGGTCAAGGTCTCTATTAGAAGAACAAAAGATGAAGAAAAGAAAGGGGAAGAAGAAGATAATAACAGGTCCGTCTCTTTCTCCTCTGTTCCATCTCTGCCTGTTTTCTCCTCCTTTTCTTCTCTGATCTGAGATCTCTTGCAGTTTCAGGTCCATCGTCTCCTTGGCTGCTTGGGTGTTTCTTCATTTCATTCCAGTGAGAGAGAGAGAGTTTGATGAAGAAGAAAAAAAAAAGTGACCTTTGGTTGATGGTGAACAGATCTTCTTGCCATGACTTGACACAGAAGAAAGAGATAGATATGAAGGAGGCTATGAAGAAGGCATGCATGGCTATGACTGATTTTATGCCATTATTAGCTGGATTCCAGAAGATGCAAGCCATATTTCCAGAAGATGCCAAACAATATTTCCCCGAATTCACTGCCAAGCATGGGGTGAAACCTGCCCAACACGTTATGTTTCCATAAAAAAAACTATTTAAATGGGCTTTTGATGACAATTTCCTCCAATTAGCTTGAACCATGTGCTTGATATGTCGGTAGGGCATAAAATGGGAGTAATCACCTCTCCCTGTCTTTGTTTCAAGCTATAAGGTTTGCTTAATTTTTTCAATAATAAAGGCTGGTAAGATGAGTTAAAAAATTGTAATTAAACTATGTTGTGAGGTGGTATTTAATTGAAAGTGGCATGGCATGGCATGGCATGGTCAAGATGACAATTAATAAGTATTTATGGGCATGACCATTATTAGATTGAAAATTTACTTTCACAGTGTGAATGGCTCAAATATTAAATCCTAAAAGAAATCAACCATTTCTTCAAGACCATTACTCAAAATTGTTTCAATAATTCAAAATTCGTCATGACCATTATTCAAAATTGTTTCAATTATTCAAAATTTGCTCAAATATTTATGGTCATGACCATTATTAAAAATTGTTTCAATTAGACTACAAGACTTGAAGAATACATAAAATAAGGATCAAACAATACTGTAAGACTTTAATAATTCTACCGCCTCAATCATTTTTATGATTGAATTTTGAAAATATGCACGAATGTAACCAATCTACTACTCTCTTTTTTCAGTGGTCTGGGGAGCCCATATAATCCCCCATGCTTGCCTTTCCAAAAAAAAAAAAATGATTGTTTCATTTGTTTGTAAATTTTTTCATCATTTTTTTAATTTATGAAAAACGTCTCGCTTCGCTACGCCTCGAGGCTGAAAAACGTCTTTTAAAACATTGTGTCAGAGTCGTCCTCTGCGGACGAGGCATTTTGGCCAGATTGTCGGCTTCCTGGTTATCTGCCTTGGACCAGCGACAGAGTAGTATTTTCTTGAACCCTCTTTTGGTGTTGACTGCTTTCTCGCAATAGGCCATCATTCGAGGTTTTTTAACATCAAATTCATTGTTCACTTGATTGACTACCAGTTGGGAGTCGCTGAACACCGTAATTTCTTCTAGTCCAATTCCTTTGGTTAGTTTTAGTCGATTATGAGGGTTCATTCCGTTTCATTGTTTGAAGCACAAAAGCCGAAATTGATAGCCTTCTTGAGGTTGTCCTCTTCTGGGGGTGTAAAGGACGATCTTCGCTCCACAACCCTTCAAGTTGGATGACCCAGCCTTGGTTCTCTTGTCCCAGTGAACTTGACGATGAAGTCTACCAGTGCTTGCTCATTGATGGTCGTTCTCAGAGCGTAGTGGATGTCAAACTATCCCAGCTCCACTAACCAGTTGTCATTCTTCCTAATAGCTTTGGCTTGTGTAATACCGACCAGAGTGGGTACTCGGTTAGGACTGTTATTGAGTGACTTTGGAAGTAAGGTCTTAGTTTTCTGGAGGAAGTCACCAGTACTAAAGCCAATTTTTCCAGATTAGGGTAGTTATCCTCCACCCCATCGAATGTTTTGCTGATGTAATAGACGAGCTTTTGTTTCCCTTTCTCCTACCGAATCAGAGAAGAGCTAACAACGTGATGTGAGACTGAGATGTATAAGTAGAGTGTCTCACCAAGAGTAGGTTTTGAGAGTAGTTTCATGTTTCCCATATACGCCTTAAAATCTTGGAAGGCCTGTTCACACTGCTCTCCCTATTGGAATTATTTGTTCCCCTTCAGGATCTTAAAGAAGGGGAGGCATATGTTTGAAGATTTGGAGATGAATGTGTTTAGAGCTGCCACCTTTACAGTCAAGCTTTGAATTTCTTTAATGTTTGCGGGTGGTCTCATGTCGAGAAGAGCGTGAATCTGCTTTGGATCAGCCTCTATCCCTTTTTGATTGATTATGAGGTGCATTTATGTTGGTTGAGCTTCATTTGGTACTTCCTGAGTTGGGAGAATGCTCATTTGAGGTCCGCTAGGTGATCGGGACTGTGGAGGCTTTACCAGCATTTCGTCAATGTAGACTTTCATGGTCTTTCCGATTTGTCCTCTGAACATTCAGTTCACCAAACGCTGGTACGTTGCCCTTACTTTTTCAGTTTGAACTGCATTACTCGATAGCAATATGTGCCTTCAATGTAGTCAAGGCGACCGCCTAAGCGCGCCTCAAGGCGTTTTTACAAAATTCCTCCTCAAAGTGAGGCAATACAGTGCAGTGAAATGAGGCGTCCGCCTCATACCGCCTCACCACCTCAGCCCACTCTATAATAAGGTTTTATGCTTCTTGGTATAATATTTGATCAATTTGATAAAAACAAGATAAAATGTTTTTAAGTTTTGATAGATTTGTCACACTTTTTATATTATTTTTTGGAGAAAACATACCATGTTCTGATCAATATATCAATCTTGATTTTTCATAGCTTAGTTAAATGATTTTTATGTTTTTGTAATACTAATAGTGATTATACTTGTGGATTTTTACCAACAATTTCTTTTAACAAATGTTCAATATTCTCAAGTTTCTATTCTTTCAAGATTACTGATTTTTAACGATTTAGTAGATGTTTGCAAGTTACTTGACACTTATGTAGTGCATATTTTTTCTATGCTATGTAACATTATTATATTTTCATTTCGATTCTAGGTAGTTGTGTCACTTTTTGTGCATATTTATTTATGATACTTATCAAAATGATGATATATACTAATATGTTGATATGTTTCAATTTATTATAAAAATCTTTAAAAAATATTTTGATTCTAGATAGTTGTTTCACTTTTTGTATATATTTGTTATGATACTTATCAAAATGATAATGTATAATACTATGCTAATATGTTTCAATTTATTATAAAAAATCTTTAAAAAAAAGTTAAGACGGCCTCATAGAAGTGAGGTGTCCACCCTGCCTCACGCCTGAGGCGTCCACCCTGCCTCACGCCTGAGGCGTTTTCGGGCCCGTCCGCCTCACCTCTGTCTCAACGCCTTAACTACAATGTGTTCCTCTGCCCGTTATGAATGAAGTTTTCCCTTGGTCCGGCGGGTGCATACTGATTTGATTGTAGCCAAAATACACGTCCATAAAGCTGAGTAGGCTGTGTCCGAATGTCGCGACCACAATCTGGTCTATCCGATGGCAATAGAGAATTGTCCTTTGGGCAGACTTTGTTAAGTTCTGTGTAGTCCACGCAGACCCTCCACTTCCCGTTTTTCTTCTTAACCAGGATTGGGTTAGCCAACTATTCCGGGTAACGAGACTCCCTTATCATGCCGACGTTCAGAAGTCTTTGCACTTCTTCATTAATGACCTGGCTGCACTTGGGTGCCACCAGCCTTCTTTTATCTAGACTGGCTTCAAGTTAGGATTGATTGTCAGTATGTACTGAGAGGTCAATAACAACCACTCTGTTAAGGTGAGAGCCTATGTGGACTGATTTCATGTTAGCCGAGCTTCTTCTTCCAGCTACCCAACATTTGGCCTTCCCCCGGGCTCGATGTCCGAAGGTGGGGGTGGGCCCTCTATATTTGGATTCAGAGTTTCCTCATCCACTTTTTGCTCAGGTAGCTGTGCTCCATTTTCTGGTTGCCTGGCCATTGTGTAGTGGCATTCTAGAGCGATAGTTTGGTCTCCTTTGATCGTCCCTATTTCGCCATTAGAGGCACTGGTGTTGGGTGGAGAGTACTACCTCAATGTGGTGTAACCAAGGTCGACCCGAGATTGCATTGTATTTGGAGTGGGCGTCTATTACCGAAAACTGTCATCAGGATCTTCTGCAGGTCTGGCTGCCCTGCAACCACTGGCAGCGTGATTTTGTTAATTGGGTAACAACTTTCTCCATTGAAGCCGAACATAGCTTGATTTGAAGTTGTTAGTTCTCCTGTCATTTGCATTTTTTAGCAATGCGTCTAGGAAAAGTACGTTGACAGAGCTGCCTGTGTCCATCAACGACCTTCTCACTTCCCAGCTTGCTAGCCCTACTGAGATTACTAGGGCATCGTTGTGGGAGAATCAGACTCCCTTTATGTCCCACTCTATGAATGTTAAGCTTGAGATTTTTCTCTCCCAATGTACGTGTTGTACGAGATGATCTCAATAGTGCGATCTAATTCGCAATTCTCGTACCGATTTCTTTAGTGAGCGATTCAAGTGTCGTTCTCCTTGTTTGGCCCATGAAGGACACATACCACGTTAGGAGTCATGTCTCCAATTTCTTGTGTCATTCATTTGCCTTGGGGTTGCATGTCCCCGAAGCCGATGAACTCCTTCAAACATTTTCTTTGGATCCAGTACTGGATCTCATCTCCAAGGCTCCTGCAGTCTTTGGTGTCATGACCTATCTCCTAGAACAATGCTTATCATTATCATGCTTTGAAGGATCTCCTTTAAGTTTTATTAGTCACTTAACGTCTTTCCATTTTCCCATGGCAGATAAAACATCATACAGACTGGAGTTGAGCAGAGTTTAATAGGGGTACCTGGAGCCACTGGCCTTGTACAACTTTGCTTGGCCAAACTTGTTCTAGTTTTTGCCCCGTTTTCGCTTGGAATTATCTCCCCTTTCATCCCTGTCCTTAGTAGACCCGCCATATCTGCTAGAGGTTCCAAGGTGAGGGAGTTGTAAAATTGATCTCTTCGTAAGCTCTGGGAGGTAAAAGAAGTGACTGATGCATCATCAATGCAACCATTGATCAATGTCAGCTCATCATTGAAATGAGTGACGTACTCCCTAAGGGTCTCATCAGGCTGGTGGAAAAAGTTCTGCATGGATGACTTCTGAATTTTCCTCAAGTGCCAAGACGTTGTGGTAATGGCGCTGATGATCTGACGTTCCATCATACAACTCAAGCTTCAATGGGGCGATCTTCTTTGGGAAAACGGCACTCATGATCTCTTCCGAGAATAGAGACAATGAAGTCATACAGGACATCAGGATTGGCGCCTCTAGTCGGAGAAGCTTCTTTGTCGTGGCCCTATCTGTCCTTGGGATATGGTCCCTGATCCTCTCCTTCTCCTGGGCTCCCTTCTCGTCAAGCTCTTTGTTCCTCTGCGTGGTTTCGCCTTACTGAACATGCTCCCGTACGTCCTTGGTTATGAGATCTTCCCGAATTTTAGTCGATCTCAAATTGTTGTTGTCGATCCCGAGTGAGCCTTGCTACCACCCGTGTTAAGTGATATAGGTGGAGCATGATCTGACTCATGTTGGGTAAGCCTTGATCGTTTCGCTGGCTGGACCATGTGGTTGCTCAGCCTCCTCGATCAGATTGATTCGGCCCCGTGGTTGGATTTCCCTGGCTAGAGCGTTGTCTGGCTCGATATCATCATCGAGAGTTTGAGATTTGGTACTGGTGACCGTGTCTCGATGCTTTGGTTAGCTAGAAAAAACTTTATGTGTTCGTTTCAAGGAAAATTTGTTTCTCCCCACGGATGGTGCCAGACCTATGTGTCCAAATCTGTCATTGCTGATCTTGAGTCTGTAAAAATGAGCAGCGATTAGCTAAGGACAACCGTTGTGGTGGCCGAAATCACTCCGATGCTTAACTCAGATATCGATGCAAGGAATAATGAAGACTAGAATGTAAATTACAAAGTATATGCGTATCTTTTTTCTTCCATTTTCTCACCTTAAGTAGCGAGTATTCCCTCCTCAAATGTCCATGATATCGAGGGTGTGATGGATGGAAGGAGGAGATCGCACCCAAGATCTTACATGAGCATGACTGAGTATTTTCAGCACTTGGCTTTGTTTTGGATCTGAGCTTTATTGGGCTAAGAGCAGATTCGTGCGAGTGGATCTAGCTATGAGATTCATGTTCGGGCCTTATTGTCCTAGGCCAGCCTAAAGGCTCGTGCCTCTTAAGCTGGCGTAACTTGAGTTTGGGCACCTTATTTATGGGCTAAACAACAATTTCTTTATTTGTCCGCTTGGGATCCCGCTAAAGCTTTTTTGTGTTAGGATTAGCCCATGCCACATGTACGGTTTTGATCAAGTGACTATTGGATGTCTCTTCAACTATCAATTCCAATATTTCCTTTTAGAATATAATTATTTCTGGCAAGATTTGATAAAGACACCAAGTGCTTTGAGTGTAATGAAAATGAACCTCTATCACTAAAAAAATAGATTTTGACCAACAACACAATTAAGGAAAGCCTCATTCATTGAAACTCAAAGATTAATAGAAACCGAAAGGAGTAATTCTCACCTTGATAAGTCAGAATGATATCCAATTTGTGACTCCTTTCGACCAAGTCCCCAAAGTATGCAAAAATTTAAATTGAGTGAAGAGACTCACATGAACCATAATCCCAAAAGCGGTGAGAAAATATAATAAGATACAAAAAAATGTTTGATAAAAAAAATTAATAATAAAAAAATGAGATGTCTTAGTCTAAACAGTTTATTTTACTATACTGTTAAATAGGGTTGGACATTTCAGACCGATAAGCTGGATCAAATTGGGAATGGAACCGATTGGGTGGCCCGGGTTGGTTTTTTTTTTAATATTAATTTAATCATCAGTTCCAAAACCTAGACGGGGTCAAATTTTTTGGTTTGGACCTCAGTTCCAATTCCTAAAACCCGCCGGGTTAGCCGACCCTGCCCGGGTCCTTCTCAAGCTATTCGTCTTCCTTCACCAGCAGCAAAAACAACCTCTTAACTCCTCCTCAGGTACTTATCTATTTCCTTTCTTTTTTTCCTTCTCTTTTTCTTCGTTTTGTTTGAAATTTCTCTCCCATATTTTCTAAGCTAGTGTTTTTTATTTCTTTTGATCTTCAAGTCAATATCTTTTTTCCTCTTCGATCAATCCTTTGTTCCTCTTCCTTTACTAATCCTCAGCCATGGATACTCCATCTTCATCTTCTCTCTGATTTCTCTTTGAACAAAAAAGGATTGTTTTGTAATCACCGACACCGTCAGCAATGAATATCAAATAATACAAACTATTCCTTTTAAGCAAAGGATTGGCAAGAAACAAAATCCCAATTGCCAAATTCACACGAGTGTAAGTAAATTTATAAGTTTGTGAACCACTTTGATATGATCAATTTTTTTGTAGAAAAAAAAGAATGACAGAAAGAAGAGAATTAGGGAGAGATATTTGCTGGATAATAATTTTCATCCCTTTATTGAATTCCAAAGAGCCTTTTATAGGCTTACAAAAAACAAGTGGTCAGCCATAATTCCTGAGAACCAGGAACAACTACCCACTAACAAAATAATGCCAAAAGAAAAGGAAACCACTAAGCACTAATGAGCTACTGCTCTGAATTCAAAACAACTAACTTATTGACCTATACTTGGTCCACCTAAATAATCTGACCCATGATCTCCATTCCCTTACATGTCTCCTTCCATGACTTGCAAGAAAACCCCATGATCTGCACTTATCATTCCCCACCACTTGAAGTCTCCTTGTCCTCAAGGAGAAAATCAGGATACATTCTGGCAAAACGTCGTTGATTTTCCCACGTCGCATCCTCTCGTGGTGCCCCTGTCCACTTGACAAACACTTCTTTTTTGGGAAGATAATTAAACTTCTGAATGACTCGAGAATCCAATATGACCTCAGGTTGTGGAAGAATTACTGAATCCGAATTGGTAGGCGGTAGGGATGGGTAAACTGGAACATCCAAACCCAAGCATTTCTTCAATAGGCTAACGTGAAAAACATCATGGATTAATGAACCAACTGCTAACTCCAACTTGTAGGCCACAGTACCGATACGAGCAAGGATTTTAAATGGTCCAAAAATTCGAGGTGCGAGTTTGAGTGATCCGTGAAAGACCACTGATTGTTGACGGTATGGGTGAAGTTTGAGATAGACATACTCACCCACTCTGTAAGTAATGTCTTGACGATGTTGGTCCGCCTGAGACTTCATGCGGTCACGAGCAGCGATCAAGTTGTTGCGTAACTCACGCAAGATCTCCTCCCTCGTGCGCAAAAACTCATCCACAGCTTGAACTCGAGTTGTGCCAGGAACATATGAAAGTAAGGTAGGGGGAGGTGTACCGTACACGGCCTCAAAAAGGGATACGCCTGTGGAAGTGTGAGTGGCTGTGTTATAGCTGTATTCACCCCAAGGAATCCAATCGACCCACTTCCGAGTTTGATCACTCATAAAACACCGCAGATATTGCTCCAAGGTTCAATTGACAACTTCGGTTTGTCCATCCATTTGGGGATGGTAGCTAGAGCTCATGCATAGTTTGCTCCCTTGTAATTGAAATAAAATTTTTCCAAAAAACACTAATAAATATACGATCACTATTACTTACAATTGAAATCGGAACTCCATGTAAGCGAACAATCTCTTGGACAAAGGCTTTTGAAACCGAAACAACCGTGTATGGATGCTTAAGCTGTAAGAAGTGTGCGTATTTCGTCAAGCAATCCACAACAACCATGACGACAGTGTGACCTTGGGATGGTGGCAGTCCGTCAATGAAATCCATGGATACTTCGATCCATACCTTCTCAGGTAACTGCAATGGTTGCAACAACCCAGCTGGTAGGAAATTATCGGATTTGCAACGTTGGCAGATTTTGCACTCTCGGATAAATTGCTTGATCGATGTTCGCATCCCAGGCCAAGTAAAACAAGTCTTGAGACAACTCAATGTTTTGTGGTACCCAAAATGTCCACCAATTGGCGTTAAATGACCTTCTGTCATAATAGTAGGAAGTAGGGATGAATTAAGACTCAATAATAACCTCCCATCTTTTCTCCAGACTCCCTCACGCTTGAAACAACAAGGTGGAGTAGAAGTCTCCAGATGAACGTAAAAAGGGTCATTAACAACTTCTTCTTGTAAGGTCTCCCACCAATTTGTCTGTGGGATCGTAATTGCAAGGAGTTGAAATTCAGCTACTCGTGATAATGCATGAGACCCATTATTCTCTTTTCCTCTTTTGTACTGAATAGAGTAATCATACCCCATTATCTTCAGCAACCATCGTGTCTGTGTTGGAGTGGTAATACGTTGTTCTAGCAAGAACTTCAAACTCTGCTGATCAGTTTGGATGACAAAAGGCCTTCCTAGGAGATATGGTCACCATTTGCGGATCGCCCTTACGATGGCCAACATCTCTTTTTCGTAAGTCGAAAGTGCTAGGGCGGAACCCTTGAGTGCTTCGCTGTAAAAGGCAATTGGCCGGTTGTGTTGTGTTAGAATGGCACCAAGTTCTACACCTGAAACATCACACTCAACATCGAAGGGAATGGTGAAATTTGGTAGCTGCAGAACCGGAGGTGAAGTGATGGTTGTCTTCATGTGATTAAAAGTTGTCTCGGCCTCAGGTGTCCAACGAAATCCTTCCTTTGTCAACAAACGTGTTAATGGAGCAGAAATGATGGCGAATCCACGGATGAACTTTCTATAATATTCTGCAAAGCCAAGGAATCCACGAGCAGTAGTTGGAATTGGCCAGTCTAGGACAACTCATATTTTTGCTGGGTCCACGACAACTCCGTCCAAAGAGATGAGATGACCCAAATATTCGACTTGTAGAACCCCAAACCTGCATTTTGACTGTTTTGCAAACAAACAGTTAGCTGACAAAGTTTCCAATACAACTCGCAAATGCCGTATGTGGTCCATCCAGTTCTTACTATACACCAGGATATCATCAAAAAATACCAACATGAATTGTCTGAGATATGGACGGAATATATCATTCATGAGGCTTTGGAAGGTGGATGGTGCGTTCGTCAGGCCAAAAGGCATAACTACGAATTCATAGTGCCCCTCATGAGTCAAAAAGTCTTCTTGTGTATATCGTCAGGCTGGACACGGATTTGGTGATACCCTGCCCGTAGATTTAGTTTGGTAAAATACTTCGCGCCGTGTAACTCATCGAGCAATTCGTCTATGACAGGTATTGGATACTTGTCTTTGATAGTAATATTATTAAGAGCTCGGTAGTAAATACAGAAGCGCCATGATCCATCTGATTTTTTTACAATAAGCACAGGCGAAGAAAAGGGGCTATGGCTGTGTCGAATAAAACCAAAGTCAAGAGAGTCACGTACCATTTTTTCGATCTCAGTTTTTTGATAAAACGGGTACCGATAGGGATGCACCCTGATGAGTCCATGACCAGGCTGCAACGGAATTTGGTGGTCGTGTTCGCGTACTGGTGGTAGCTGTGTTGGTGTGCTAAAAACATGTGAAAATTTTGTCAACAACTGAGTCATGTCTGTTGGGAGGGAAACTGATTCATCTGTAGGTGAACTGGATACCATATGCAATAAAAATCCCATTCCTGTCATCTGTTGCAGTTCTTTATTGGATATAGGAGCTAGATGAGAATGTTTCAAACCATGAAAAGTTTGTGATTGACCGGCTTGTTTGAAGGTCATTGTCAACTGCCGATAGTCGGTTTCTATTGGTCCCAATGTCTCCAACAACTGTACTCCCAAAACAGCTTGGCACGCAGCAACTGGTAACACATAAAAATCCGCCTGAATTGGATGGTCTTGGATGACTAAAGTAAGTGCCAAACAACGCCCAGAGCAATCAATCTTTTATCTGTTACCGACCATGACCTGAAGTGTTTTGTCTCGAACCACAGGCAATCCAAACTTGGTGACAACTGACTGATCCAAGAAGTTATGAGTGCTTCCTCCATCGATTAAGTTGGTAATGTCTTTATTCTTCATTTTGTCAATTACTCGCATGGTCTGCGGGTGTGACGTACCTGCCATTGCGTGGAAAGAAATTTTCGGGAGAATTTCTGGAGTTGTATTGTCATCCACGGGCTCACCTGATTCCTCATCAATGGTTGCTATGTCTTCCAACATGAAGAGTTGGGGTTTCTCACAACGGTGGCCTGGAACGAATTTCTCACGCATTAGTAGCACAACCCTTTTTCCCGCCGTGCTCGAGCCTCTTGCTCCGTAATACATCGGATTGGGAGAGCTGGTGAACCTGGTGTGGTCGACGTATTTGAAGTGGGAGGAGGACCAAGAAGGCCTGTCGCTGGACCTGGTGAGTACTGTGGGAGAGCTGATGAATTCTGGTGTCGAAAGAGAGACGTTGGTCAGCGCTGCAATAGGTTGCGATATTCGACTAATCTGGCCACATTTATGGCATCCGAGAGAGTACGTGGTTGTTTAATTAGGACCTCCAGTCTGACCTCATCCTTGAGCCCTGCAATAAAATTGCCAATAAGAAAATTTTGTGGTAGGTCATCAACACGATGGGATAATCTTTCAAAGGATTCTTGGTAATCAGCCACAGTAGAGGTTTGTTTGAGATGGGAGAGTGCCTTAAAGGGGTCATCATAGTCCGTCAGACCAAAACGATGGAGGATGGCCTGTTTAAATTCGTCCCAAGAAGATGGTCTTGTGAACTTGGTGTACCAACGAAACCATTGCAATGCCAGTTCATCTAGATGGAAAGAAGCCAGTTTGGCCTATTATGGAGGTGTGATGCCCTTAAAATCAAAGTATTGTTTGGCTTTGAAGAGCCAACCGGTAGCGTCAATGCCTGTGAAGGTTGGAAATGATAATTTTAGTTGGGTTTGGTGGTGACGATCGTTTGGGATGTTGCTGGTTGGATTGGTTGTTTGTGGGAGTTGATATCGGTGTGAAGGTTCTGCGGAGGAAGAGGGATCGAACTCAGTGTCAATAGTGTTACCATTACGGCTAACACGTAATGCTTGGAGCTTGGAAAGGACTGCTTGCATGGTAGTGGTAACTGATTGCATGGTGGTGGTAACGTGGTTGATGTTGGATTCGTGATGGGTCAGGACTTCGTTAACTTCGGTCCGAAACTCAGCATTGCTCTTGGCACGAGTTTCCATGGAGCGATTTGCTCTGATACCAAATTGATATGATCATTTTTTGTAGAAAGAAAAGAATGACAAAAAGAAGAGAATTAGGGAGAGATATTTGTTGGATAATATTTTTCATCCCTTTATTGAATTCCAAATAGCCTTTTATAGGCTTACAAATAACAAGTGGTCAGCCATAATTCCTGAGAACCAGGAACAACTACCCACTAACAAAATAATTCCAAAAGAGAAGGAAACCACTAAGCACTAATGAGCTACTGCTCTGAATTCAAAACAACTACTTATTCAAAACAACTAACTTATTGACCTATACTTGGTCCATGATCTCCACTCCCTTACATGCCTCCTTCCATGACTTGCAAGAGAACCCCATGATCTGCACTTATCACACTTAAACAACATAAGTACGTACCTTAATGAGTGAGTGAGACTTGGAGGTTTGTTTATGAATTTTATCATCATCGAGGTCGAAGAAGTAATCGTCTTCGTAATGGTTGTTGACAATGAATTCATCACTATCAGCAACACTATAATCGTCATCATTCTCGAGCACAATCAGTGAATGCTTTCTATTCATTGTGATGTGTGGGTTTAAGACCTGAAAGAGACGAGAGAAGAGCATAAACAAAAAAGAAGAAGATTAAGTAAAAAATCTTTCCGACTTAGCCTCTACGAACTTTAATCTCTACCAATGTTTTTTTAACCTGTTAATTTGGACTACTGGTCTACTAAAGAGAGTGGGTGCAGCTGAGAAGTGCCTTACACGTCCCATGTGGTTTAATCGAATTCAATAAAAAAAAACTATTCAACAAGTGGTTATTATTGCTGGTAGGGTGTAGACGCGCCCTACGTGTTCAAATATTCAATATTTTTTATTTTATTTTATTACAATAATAAAAATTTTATTATTAAATTTCTAAATAAAATAATTATATATAATTTTAAGGGCTTATGTATATTTTATAAATAAATAAGGGGCTTCAAATAATTTATGTTAGGGGCATATGTATAATTATTCAATGTTTCAGATGCGCTAATTTTGATTGTAAAAGTATGAAATGTTAAGGGAAAATGGAAAATCCATAAGTTGGACGTAAGAGCCTTTTTGATAATTTCTAGATAATTTAAGGGCTACAAATAAATTATATATTGGGCCTAAGTGTAATTAATGAATGTTTACAGGGGCTGATTTTGATGGAAAATCAAAAAATTAGATGTGACGGTCTTTTTATAATTTATAGGTAATTGAAGGACTTTAAATAAATTATGTTAGAGGCTTAGCTATAATTAAAAATATTTGAGAGGGACGAGTTCTGATTGTAAATAATCTCAATTTGAGAGGGTAAAATGGTACATAAAAGTTTTAAAACTTAAATTACAAAAATACCACGAATCACTGTTTACATACTTATTGATTTTTCTTGGAGGGTATTTAGGGCATTCCAAAAATCAGGACAAAATCCACTAAAAACAATGTTCCTAAGGGGATCTCTCATTATATTGTACAGATTATCATCACTATTTGAGGGTATTTTTATAATTTATAGGTAATTGAAGGACTTTAAATAATTTAAATAAATTATATTAGATGCTTAGCTATAATTAACAAATTTTAGAGGGCGGGTTTTGATTGTAAATAATCTAAATTTGATAGGTAAAATGGTACATAAAAGTTTTAAATTTTAAATTACAAAAATACCCCTATCACTGTTCACCTACTTATTGGTTTTTCTTGGAGGGTATATTGGGCATTCCAAAAATCAGGACAAAATCCACAAAAACAATGTTCCTAAGGGGATCTCTCATTATATTGTACAGATTATCATCACTGTTATAGTTACCCCACTAGTGAGTTGGAAAAGTATTGGAGAAACGACCCTCCATGTAATGTTGAATATTACATCTCGGCAATTAGGGGTGGACACGGGAAGGGATGGGACGAGATTGACCCATCCCTATCCCATCCCGTTCATTCGGGATCGGGACGGGACAGGATGGGATAGACCTCATCCCGACCTCGTCCCATCTCAAACGGGATCGGGACGGGATGGGATGAGCAGGTACTAAATAGTCCTCCAATAAAAAATAACAAAAAGAGTTTTATCTCACATTACTCATACACCAATAATGTCAAATTTTTATACATATAACTTACATAATAAATAATAATAGATATTAAATAAATAAATATTAAACTTTTTTTGGAAGATAAATAAATATTAAATTTCATTTAGAATTAATGATTCAATTCATTAAAATTCATATAGAAATTCATCTTACATTTATTTAATTTCAACACATCCTAAACTTTAATTTAGAAGAGTATTTTGATTAAAATTAATAATAATTATTAAATAAATAAATTCGGGACAGGATAGGCGGGATTGAAAATCTTCATCCCCATCCCATCCCACTCTAGATTGGGACGAGACGAGATCGAGATGAGTTTGATCAATCCCAAAAAGATCCAAAAAAATCAGGATAGGACGGTACGGGATCGGGACGGGTTCGGGATTGCGAGATGGGATGCCCACCCCTATCTGCAATCACAAATTAAAATTTTGTCAAAAAATACATGTACTAAAATAACTACCTCTCTAATTAAAATTTTATGACAAAAAATACTTGATTTAAAAAATATATTTATACCAAAATAAATACCTCAAGATCAAAACGATAGCCCAATTAGGTATATTTGTAAAGGGCAGAACAAAATGTTGGAAAGTAGTCCAAGGTGACAATATGCATAAAATATGAAAGTCATCCACAAGTACGTTTTTTGCAAAATTTTAAAAATTGCTAGGTGGTAGGCGGGCATCAAGTAGGGGACTAGCGTCCAGAGGCCTAGTCGGGGGCTTAGGCGAGGTTTTTTTGTATTATAGTTTATAAAAGTTAAACACAATAGCATATAAATTACTTCAAATCAATGTATAAACATGAAAAGTTAAGCATAATAGAATATAAGTTAATGAGTAACACAAAAATATAGTCTTAATTTTTTTGAACTGGAAGTGAAAAAATAAAAAATATTTCAAAAACCCGCCCAGCCCGCTTAGGCATTTCCCAACCGACTAGCCCTAGGCGGCCGCCTAGGCCAATTTTTAGAACAAAGGTTTTTCGATACTAGTTGCGAGAGGGTCATAAATATTTAAAGTAATGCTCTCGATTATAGTATTCTCGCATCTAAAATAATACAAGTTTTAAAAAGAGAAAAGAAATATATTTTATTTAAGGCTAGATGTAAGCATGTTGTTTGATCCTGATTGGGCTAATATATAACAACTAGATTGTCATGGTTCTTGATGTTCCAACTCTGTCACACCTAGGCTCTGCTTGGTACACCGTAAACTAATGCTTTTGCATTCTTTTACGGGCGGTTACACAAATATAGACGCTTGGTACTATTTACAAAAAACAGTTTATGGAATTCAAATTTCACGCCTCCGTATCTTGTAGTTAAGTGGTCTCACAAATCTTTACAAGTTAAAATCTCCTGTAAAACTTTGCAAGTCTCACTCTTTCCTTCAACGTCTGCTTAGACAGTCCAACTTTATAAGGAAACAATTTTTTTCAGAACTCTTTTTAATAAAAATAATTAGAACTTTTTATAAGGAAACAACTTTTTTTTTTATTTAAGAACTCTTTTTATAAAAAATAATGAATAATAGTAGGCAGGAGAATGAATTAATTAGAATTGTTTTTCAATTTTATGTAGTTGGTGTTTGCATAAATGTAATATCCAGGCCAACCAAGCAAACATTGGGTGTATGTATTTTTTTCAATAATCATTACCAAGCAGTTGTAAAGCAATGCACTGCAAATTAATAGATATGCAAACTAATGCAGATGCAAATTTTTGCAGAATGCAAAGTATTACGGTGTACCAAGCGGAGCCCTAGTGTTACACAGAGATGGTCATGAGGGTTCCAATACTTAACTATTTGACATTTATGTCACTATTAATATTACATTAAGATATATTTATATAAGAAAATGAAATAATAATAAACATAACAAAGTCATGGGAAAGGGATTACCATGAAACTAGCGTATGAATGCACGTTATATAATCTCTTTTACTTATTTGTAGTTTTTCTTTTCATGAGATTGTTAGTAATTTTAATCGAATTATTTTTATAGAAAATTATTATATTAATGATGCAATATGACCATGCATAGTTATTATAAAATATGTTATAAGTTTATTATTTGGGTTAATTGCACTTTGCCCATAAAACATATAACCAATTTAGCTTTGCCCCCAATTAACATTCATATTGCACTTTCCCCCTCAGACTAACAATCACCGTGCCTTGACTGTTAAACACCTCACGTGCCACCATTCTTTCTATTTTGCATGGCGAAAACTCCCTTAACGTGCTTATCACGCCTGATGTGATAGCATATCAATCCCAACCATCTATTACCTTAACTAGGCACGTGGACGGCTAGGGTTTATTCTGTGTCAGCTCGTACCATTGAAGAGACGGACAGTGGAGGGAAAACTCCCTCCATTTTCATTTTCACTGTTCCATTTCTCCTCTCTCCCTGTGTTCTCTCTGATTTCTCGCCGAAATGAAGAAGCGTAATATCGAAACAAAGAAGAGGAAACCCAAAACGAAGAAGAGGAAGAAGGTTGTTTTCGGTGTCAAAATCAAAATCAGTAGCAGTGATGATGATGATGAGAACACCGCTTCTAGCATACACTGGGACGATTGCAGCTCATTCAGTGATTTTAATTATTTCTTCAGTCAGATGCCAAGCGATGATGAGCCAAATCTGAGGCGAGATTTCACTCCTTTAGACACTGAAAAGGACGTGAAACCTCCTCCTGTTCATTGGAGTGATGTATTGTAAGTCATTTTTGCTATTTTAGGGTTTTCATTTTGGTGCTTCTATATGTAATGCATGTTTGAATGGATGGTGTGAATGGTATGATTTTGTTAATATTTTGTTCATTTGCACAAATTTGGGTTTCTCCATTGTTTATTTGGTGGTTGTTGTTTGCATTAGTGAAAATGTTGTTTCTGAAAGTGATTTAGTTTGGTTTAGTGTTGCTAGTAGTTGGTGATACTGATTCCATGAATCAGTAACAGTGTTCATTTAGTGTGGTTTAGTGTTGCTAGTGGTTTAGTGTTGTACTTGTCTTCTTTTTTTTCAGTTTACTATTCACGTTTGATTGCATGATTTAGTGTGTTTTAGTTTAGTTTTGTTTGCATCAGTGAAAATGGTCTGATTTTGTTATGTTTGTCTGTTTTCAGTCCTCTGTTTGCATCAGTGAAAATGGTATGATTTTGTTTTGTTCGTGTTTTTGCAGCAATGGTAAGTAGGGATAAGAACTGGAAGTCTGTAACTTAGTGATCCATTACAATGGAAAGTGGAGTAAGATTGCAGAGATCCCTGGTCTGTGGAAGGTCAGTGATTATAAAGATGGGTTATCTATAGAGTTTGTACAAGTGCATGGGGATTACCTAAATTGGGAGAAGTTAAATAATAGTATACTTGAAGTTATCCCCAACCCACATAAGCATGTCTTAACCCTTGGAACAACACATACCTATGTGGAGAAAGGGGTGAGGATGGACATTACAAATGATAAAGACTTGATGTATTTTTGGACCCATGCAAACATTGATGACAAGGATGTTTTGCATGTGTTTGTTGAGGTTAAAGTGGTAGCACAAGTACATAAAAGCAACACACTTGGGATTAGTGTAATGGAGCCTAAACTAATTTCAACCCCACTCATAGTTGATGTAGACCCTACCCCTGTAACACAACCCACCCCTACTAAAAAAATTCATTTGAGGCCCAAATGCAGGGCCAAAAGGCCTTGGATCAAGAGAAAGCTCCAACCCCAAGGAAGAGTAAACCTAGTGATTGGTAATCTCCAAGGATAGAAGGTAGGAAGAAAGGGATAAAGTCAAGTAAGACAATAGTTAAGTTATATGATGAGTTGAGTGAAGAAGAACTAGATGCAGACCTACCCGATGTAGTACCACCGGGACCTGCTGAGGAAGCAGGTCCATCTTAACCAGGTCCATCTAAAGCATGTCCATCCGAACCTGATCCATCTGAACCTGGTCCATTTGAGTTTGCTGAGCTAGATGATCTTCCAGTAGAATAGGAGTATCATTCAGGCCATAGCACTGAAGATGAGGCATCTCTAGATGTGCATGTTAGTTTTGTGGCTGAGACTGAGAATGTTTATGGTGATGAGAGTGATCATGAGGCTCACCATGAGGATGAGGAATGGGTCTTCTAAGTTGGGAAGAATGGCCCACAGTAGATGATGCTAGGTTTTGGTTGAGGAAATATGTAGTAAGAAAGAAGTTTTTGATGAGGTTTAAGAAGAATGATCTTGATAGGCTTTTAGTTAATTGTGCAGATGAAGAATGCAAATGGCATTTCTATGCAGCAAGAAACAAACATGGGCACGCCATCAGTGCTAGGATCATGGGGCAACAACACACATGTCTGGGGATTGTTGATGGGAAACACCCTATAGCTGATGCTAGGTTTGTTGCTAAGGAGTGTGAGACCATGTTTAATACCCACTTCCAATCTATCACACCTAACTCACTTGTGAAACAGACATGGAAGGAAAACATTGTTGAAGTCAGCTACCATGTAGGGTGGAGGGCAAAACATAAACTGATGGCAAAAATAGTTGGTAGCTATGAGGACAGTTACAAGATGATCCCTTCTTGTTGCATGGAGTTGTTGACAGCTAGCCCAGGAAGCATTGCTACATGCTCAACAAGTAATGAAGATCAAAGGTTCACATGCTTGTGTTTGGCTTTTTCTGCCAGTCTACTTGGTTGGCAGCATGGGTGTAGACCCTTGGTGGGTTTGGATGGGTGCTTTCTGATGACAAAATATAGGGGTTGTTGTTTGTCAGTCACAACTTTGAATGACAACAATGGTCTCTTTCCATTGGCCATCTACATTTAACAGTCAGAATGCTACAAGACTTGGTACACCTTCCTGAGCATAATTGAGATGCAGTTGAAGATGCATGAAGGGAAGCTGACATTTATCTTTGACCAGCAAAAAGGCTTGATTGAAGCAGTGAAGCAGCTCTTTCCAGATTCAGATAATAGATTATGTTTTAGGCATATGTACAAGAACTTCAAGAAGACGAGTTTTGGTGGGACTTTCTTGATGAGACTAAGTTGGAAGGCTGCGAGTGCATACAAAGAGGTTGAGTGTGTCTCCCACTTGAAAGAGATTAAGGAAGCTAATCCAAGGGCTCATTAGTGGCTAGTTGATAGGGATGTGAAGAGTTGGTGCAGGACCTATTTTGACACTAGGCTATGCTCAAAGCATATCACTAACAATTTTAGTGAAAGCTTCAATAACTGGATCATTCACTTAAGGGACAAACCAATATGCAAGTTCAATGATGACTATCACATGCTTGTTATGAGGCTTATGTATGATAGAAGGGTGAATATTAGAACTTGGGACATCAATGGGTTAGTACCTAGGGCTCAAAAGCTAGTTGACAAGTATTGTGAAATGAAGAACCAATTCAGGATGTTTGGGTCCAGTGATGGCTTCATCAAAGTGTAGCATAATGACATTGGTGATAGGTTTAGAGTCAAGACATCTATTAGATATTATGACTGTAGACAGTGGGAACTCACAGGTGTCATATATGTGCATGAAGTCTTGACTCTAGTCAATCAAAGACCTCAGTGGGCAGAGTAAGTAGTTTTCTCATTGCTTATATAATCATTGTTTATATACATATTTCCATTTAATGCAGGTACTGCAGCCCCTATCATTTTGTGAAGATCTATGTGGAAGCATACTCTAGGGGCATTGTGAGTATAAGAAATATGCGTGAATGGGATGAAGTAAGTTTTATCTTCATTGCTTGTGTATAGTATTTCCATGTATGATTAGTATCTCAAAAGTTAGTTAGTATTTACATGTCTGATTAGGATTTTTATGTGGCAGCCAAGATACTTAGTATTGCCTCCTCTAGTAAAAAGAGGTCCAGGGAGGCCTGAGAGACAGAGAAGAAGATATGAAGATGAAGATGAGGTTCATAGGGAACACATGAGTTGAAGAAAGTGTGGAGTGGAGGGTCACAACAGTAGAACCTGTAGAAACCCTCATAGGGAGCAGACTACTGAGGATGGACATACATCTAAGATGCCTAAATGCATGAGGTCAAGGAACAACAAACCAAGGGTTGCAAGGATTGCTAGTGGAAAAAGAAACAGTGAACCTCCAAAGGAAATGCCCACATGTCCTCCACAACCACCAAACTTCCAGCCTGAGATGCCTACAACTCCAACTTTACACAACAGTCAGAGTACCATGTTCACAACTCATCCATTTGCACAAGGAGTTCAGCCTCCACCAATGAAGCCACTAGTTAATCCAGTGTTTCAGTGTGGGAACGGTAGGGGCAGGAGGGGACAAACTCTATTTACAAGGGGACAAAACAGTTGGAGACCTAGGGGGCCTTGGAGATGACCTTAGACAATTGGCGACTCATTCTCATTTTGGTGACTCATATTGACATTCTCATTTTGGTGAAAGTAGTTAGTGAAAGACAATTAGACAGTTGGTGAAAGCAGTTACTAAAAGGCAAATTTTTTTGGTTTATTGACATTGTCATTATGTGTTTTCTGATGGTATTGAATGCTTGTGTTGGTATGGTATACTAACTGATGCATTTGTGTTATGTCATGACTTGTGTTGGTATGGTACTCTAAATATACACTTGTGTTGGTTGCAAGTTCTGTTAAATGATAGTGAATGCTTGTTGGTATGGTATGATATTGAATGCTTGTTGGTATGGTACACTTCAGGTTGTAAATTCAGGTGCTGAATGTTATTGAAAGTGCTATTTCAAGTTGCTATATCAGGTTGTTAGGTACTGAATGCTAAGGTTGTTAGGTACTAAATGTTAGGTATTGAAAGTGCTATGTCAGGTTGATAGTGTTGTGTCAGGTTGTTAGGTATTAAATGTTAATGTTGTTAGGTAGTGAATGTTATTGAAAGTGCTATGTTAGGTTTTGAATTGCAATGATTTTGCGTCAATTGAATTACATTGATGTTAAGGCATTTGATTACAATGTGCTATTAACATCCAGTTAACATAAAATGAATTTACATTGTTGAAAAAACATCAAACTTTGTTGCAAGAACATCAAATGAATTTACATTGTGCTTTAACATCCAATGTACATGTACTCCTTAAAAAACTTGCTTAGTTCAAACCTCCTATTCACTTGTTTGATTGTGCTTATGACACCATGGGATCTGCAAGAAAATCAATTAAGAATTGTTAATTAACAGTAACTTAACCCCTTAAAATAAATTTGAATTTAACTTTGACCTCTGCAACAGAACTGACCTAACAGATGATGAAGACGAGCTGCAACTCAAGCTTGCCATCAAAACTTGGCAGAGATGAGTAGTAGAAGAAGAGATGATGTAGATGTAGTAGTAGTAGAAGCAAAGGTGAGAGTTATTGGTGGTGAAGTGAAGACGATGGTGGTGAAGTGGAAACGGTGGTGGTGAAGGAGGAGTTGGTGGATTATCCCAACGTCTTAATGGAAGTTTGAATCTCAAACTTCAATTTTAATTGCGCATCAATTTCTAATCTTAGCCTTCAGATCATTAAAGGGTATTTTGGGTAGTAAAATATGACATTTTTGAATCTATCACGTGCCACGTTGACTGTTAGTCTGAGGGGGGAAAATGCAATATGAATGTTAATTGGGGGCAAAGTTGAATTGGCTATATGTTTTGGGGGGAAAGTGTAATTAACCCTTATTATTTTCGTTACATACTTAATTGGCATTCATCTAAGTTTGTTTCTTTGCTATTTATTTATGCATTAAAATGTTTTGCATTTAATATACTTACTCGTACATGTAATTTAATAAAAATGGATCTAAAACTCTTTGCATACTTGGCCGACTTAATTTCTAGTCCAAAAAAAATATTTACTCGTACTTGTAGTGCTTTCACAAGTTTGTCAACGAGTTGACTAGATCATAGTTAGCTGATATGATTGATTTTTCTTTTTGTTCAGCTTTTATATTCATCTTTGTTTTAACTTCTTTTTTTTATTTTGTTTATACTTTCTTTTTCATTGTGGTTACGAAAACTCTGCATTTTTCTTTCTCTGCTTTTGAGATTAGTGAAAAACTTTTGAAAAAGTAAAAATAATTAATTTTTTATTATGACAACAAAGATCTTTTTCTTGTTTGAAAATTTATTAGTGAAAAACTATTTTGAGATATAGTTTTCCATTTGTTGGAGAAAACCTTTGAACAAGAAAGGAAACTCTTAAAATTTTCTTTCTTACTTCTTCAAAAGATGTTTCAATTAAACCTTCAAACTATACAAATTAGACAACTTGTTGATATGGCTTGGTGGATTTTGAAGTGCTTGCTTTGGTGGATTCTAAAGTTTGGTTTTGGAGGATTCCTGATTGGTGATCGTAGAGGAGCAAAGTTGAAAGTCAAGGTCTTGAGGGTTCTTGGTGGTGCAAGGGCTAGATTGTTGAAGACAACAATGAGAAGGATCATGGACTTCGATCTAGGTTGTGGGTAAAGTTTTTAACTTGTATGTAACTTTTCTCATTAGTGAATTGCTTTTGATCCATGGTTTATTTCTCTTAAGAGCATCTCCAATGGTAAGAGTTAAATTTGGTACCCCATTTTAGCTAAAAGCTAAATTTAGGATCCCATATTTCTTCATCACTCCAACCACATTCCCTAGTTTAACTTTTTCATCATTATTTAAATATATCTTCTACTTTATTATATCAATTCAATTTCAATTATACTATTATATTATTATTAATTTCCATTGGAGCATGGTTTTTCCCACATGAGACCCCCAAATTAGTTTTTTGGCTAATTTAGAAGATCCCTTGGAGATGCTCTAAGAAGTTTTCACGTAAATCTATGTGTTAATCTTTATTTTTCGCATTTTGTGATTGATAACATAGTTAATTAATTGAAATTCATTAACAAATCAATCTTAGAAATTTCAGATGCGTCAAGTTCTCTGTTATTTACTTCTTTCTTGCTAGGCAATGTTTCTCTTTTTTTGTGGTTTGATTGAGATTGAAGTGTGAATTTACTCTAGAACTTATATATTTTATAGCTATGGGTCATAGTGTTAATTTGTTTAATAAGACTACAGTTGTTTCATTATCAATTTTTTAGAAATTTTCCCTCCTCCTTTTTCCTTGAAGCAAATTACATATTTTTTGAAGAACAAATATGAGCATATTTGGTTTAGAACTAGATGGGGTTTTGCCATGAAAAAATGCATGTCACGTGACCTCTTTAAGTGTATATTGTTTAAAAAATGAATTGGACTTTGGGTGATTTTTTGAATCACAATTGAGGTGAAGTAGACAACTTCTGGATCATAAACATAAGAAACAATGTGTGTAGTTGTACAAATAATCGCAGTAAAATATCGTGAGTGTGTATAAAGTAGTGTTCTAAAAAGGGCTAGGCGGTGAGCGGGCGGTGAGAAGGTGCCTAGCGCCCAGGGGCCTAGGCGATTTTAGGATTTGTATTATAACTTTAATAATTTACAAAAGTTAAGCATAATACCTTATCAATTACATCCAATTTAATGCCAAGATACATATGCAAAATTTAAAAACATGAAAAATTAACAATCATGAACAAAATTTATTAAAACTCAAATGACTGAAGTTGGTCATAATGAGCATTTTATACAAAGTTGAATTTGTGGACAAATATCCAAACCTACTGTTTTATTTTTCTTCAAATTGCATGAATGACCTCAGTCATGTTTGATAAAATTTACATTACTAAAGGTACCGGCAGATCATTTGAGAATTTCATTAAGTAATCATCCTTTGCTACATTCAGACATATATTGAATAAAAACAATTTAATTGTTTATTTCCAAAAAAATAAAATAAAATAAGAGCACAATCAACCTTATTAAAAAAAAATCGCTCAGACCACCTAGACCCCGCCTAGACTGCCTAAGACCCCGCCTAGACTGCTTAAGACCCCGCCCAACTATTAATTTGGGTGTTTCTCTAACGCCTAGCGCCTAGGTCATTTTTTAGAACACTGGTATAAAGAAAAATTGCAGAAAACCCTACACGGGTGCACAAAGCAAATGATCAAAGAAAACCCTTCATGGTGAAAATTGATGAACACAATATTTTATGTGTTTTTCTTTGCACACCTATGCATGGTTTCTGCATTTACTTTCTTGTGCACCCACGCATGGTTTTCAACATTTATTTTGTTGTCTACTTTCGTAATTTCCTTCATTTACCTTGATTGCTAACATTTTTTCTTGAATACATTTGGGAACACCTAATTTTGTTTGTTTAGGTTGTTTTAAATGGTTGGGTTTATGTGTGTGGTCGTCTTTTTCAAATGATAAATGATTTAGTAAAACAAGTTTAATGTCTTTGGATGTAAAATACATTTTTATGTGAGTATCGAAAACGAATCTTGTAGGTGCGAATAGTAATGCCCCTAGGGCATGTCAAGAAAAAAAAATTGATTTTCCATCCCCAAACCAACTCTACCCATGGAAAAATATGATATTTGTGCTTCCTCGTGTCCACTTAATGTAGAAACTCCACGTGTTGAACCCCACTGCCCCATTATCTCCCTCCACTTTGAATGCCACCTCTCATTCATAGTGGAGGGAGATAAAGGCGGACCCCCAGCATTTGCAACCTATATTCATGGTGGAGGGAGATAGAGCCGGTCCACACTTAAAATGCAACCATAACATTTACCCCCTGAATCAATGCGAGGGGATAGATCGATAGCCAAATATCGGGGTGATGTTTTTTTTTTTGGGTGCTTTTGGTTGTCTTGGTGGGGATGCTCTTATGAGTAATATTGTGTGTGTGCATGGGCATTACTAGAGTTCAAAATTTTTTGATATTGCAATCTAAGAGATCAGTGAAGGCATATTGTGTCATATAGTCTTCCTCTAGGTTACATATATTGGTGGTTTGGTGAGTGGTATGCATCATTATTCTTTACATTTTCTCTTATTTTGTCACTATGTAACATTCTTTTAACACCTATCTACACTCGCTTATTTTCTCATGTGCTAACACACTTGTTTCTTAACTTTAAAATTCATGTAGCGTAACCTCATTTTTAAGTATTTGCATTACATTGTGCATATGAATTGAGTTAAACCTTCAATTTGATCTCATTTAAGAGCATTTTTGTTGTTTAGAAACTAAAATCATGTGAATTAGGGCAAATAAATTGAAATATCTATGTACATCGTCCCTCGTGGCTAGTCATATTCATAGTGTGACCATGACAATAAAATCGTGCGAAATACCATATCCGATAGATACAACAAGATTTTGCAACACACCCAATCACCTTTTGTCTTCAAAACTACTAAAAACTCTCAAACCTAAATTCTATGACATTCTCGCTTCAAATCTCCCTCTAAAATCATATATATATTTTTTTATATTTACTATCACCTTTTTCCAAGGAAGCAAATCATGAAATTGTTCACTTTTGTTTTAATCTTTGTATGATTATGTGCAAACAACTTTTCTTGATGCAATACTGGTTTGAATCGACATTGGAATGCTAACTTGCATAAAGTTGTAAACCTTAATAAGTTTGATGGAGTTTCTAAAAGCAAATTGGTTAAGAAATATTAAGTTTTCAACTCTTGGGGGTGCTGCTAAGAGCATGACTTGACGGGAAGAATAGTTTTCAATTACTTTATTTTATTTCAGTTTGTCGAGATTGTGCATTATTAGGAGCATTTCGATGATATTTGATTGTCATGCAACAACATTTATATCACTGTTGATAAAAAAAAAAAAACATGTATATTATGGCAAGTCTTGATGTTTAGAAACGTAAAAACTCAATGCAAGTATAGTAAGGTGCATTTCCATTTTCGTCCATTAAAAAAGGTGCATTTCAGATGGCAACATTTTGAAATTGATGGGGTGTGATGATACATCAAATAAGACTATCATCACGACCATACACGTGACAACAATTACTTATCGCGATGACCAAGTATTTCAATTCAGAGACGACTCGCAAAGCCCAAAAAGTCAGATCCAGCCATTAAAGCCCAAAAGGGCCTTCACAACAGATCATAGTCAGAAGCCCAAATCCAGACCCAATGAATCTCTCCCTTAAAGAAGAGAAATGTTATGAAGGAAACGAGTCATGGTGGGAATTACTCCCCTAAGGAGGTATCTCCATAAAAGATGAGACTTTTACAAATAACGTCTCCCGTTGTCAAGCCTCACGTGCTTAAGTCACACATAGAATTAATAGCGATCACTATAAGGTAAAGGGAATAATCGACAAAGGTATGCAAGTTTAACTGAACTCTATCTAAATTAAGCTCTCTCCTACAAATTTACTGACTTAAGCATCAGAGTGCTTTCGGCCACCAAAAAGGTGGTATTTGGCAATCTAACCCTTGTTTTGCAGGACTTATTTAAGAGACAAGATTTGGACGCTTCAGTTTGGCGTCATTCGTGAGGAACGACAATTTCCTTTCTGAAAGAGAGTTTGTAGTTGGAAATTTCCTTAATTACAATCAGCAACAAAAAAGTTATAGCAAATGGAACATTTCACAAACCCTCAACTCAACAACAATCAAGGCAATCCCTCTACTGATTAAGCTGAGTTACCAATAAGGATTCCCCCAAACCCAGTAACAACAAAGTCAACTATGCCAGGTAACGCAATATTACAACATGTAATGGTGGCCCAATCGTCTCAAACATCTAGCTGTGGACCAACTCCTGGTCGAGATGGATTATCTTATTAAAATTGTGGACAAACTCACCCAGGAGCTCGCTCAATCTGCCGACCACGTCCAAACACCGCCACAACAGAACTCTGCCAACCATTTTCGAGAGAACAATGTCGTTCCTGCCGAACTTCGACGACCAAACCTTGAAGGCAGTGAACCATATGGAGATGATTCCTAGAGCAATGAAATTCCTCCACCAGTTACATTCCGAATTGGAGTTACGGATCCTAATGTGCTTTACAAATTTGCTAGATCGCGATTCTCCGACACACTCATGAGAACCCATGTTCCAAAAAAAATTTCATTCCTCCAAAGTTTATAACTTACGATATCACTACCGATCCGACATACCACCTATGACATTTCCATCACATGATGGTCCTAAAAGAAAACACAGAGTCTATTATGTGTTGAACCTTTCCGACCAGCCTTACGTCCATGGTTCAACAGCCTACTTGCCAGGTTGATAGACTCCTTCCAAGTGTTAGCCACTACCTTTGTCACGAGGTTCATTGGCAACCAGTGGATGAGAAAGGGTCCATACTACTTGCTACACATCAAGCAAAAGCCTGAGGAAACCATCAAAGAGTACGTTACTTGTTTCACTGACGAGTTAATAATGAGTGACGGATGCAGTGACAATACGGCCATAGCCACCTTTACTTTCGGGTTGAATCTCAACTCTCTGAACTTGGACCCCCCCAAAGAACATGACGACTCTATTGAAGACCGCCCAAAAGTACATCACCCTCGAGCAGATGTTGGCTGCTAAGAAGAAGAACGAATATGAGAAAATCGTTCTTAGCAAATCGGAAGAGGAAAGAAGAAAAAAGAAGAGACAACATGCCTCGATAGGAGAATGGTCAGTCAAAAAGGCATCGAACCAATGGCAGGTCCGAGTTCAACAGACAAGATTCCAAAAAGCTGCAATCCAGAAGATCCAGACATGAACGGTCAACAAATGCAGTCAACACGATGTACAAACCGTTCACGACTTTGAAAACAAGTCGAGTTGAGGTTTTGAAGACCATGGCGAAATGGGAGGGCGTCAAATGGACACCTAAGATGAAAGGAGATCCAGATGGGTGAGAAAAGAATAAATATTGCTCTTCCCACAAAGATCACGGGCACAACACCGATGACTACTACAACTTGAAGGATGAAAGCGAGCACCATATCCAAAAAGGATGACTCGGAGAGTTCATTGGGCTGAAAGATAAATAGTCTAAAGGGAAAGAAAAGGCGGATGCTACCATCGGGTCAAACAAGCAAACAAGAAAGCTGATATACATCTTGCACGGCTTAGCTGGAAAGAAAGAACTATCCAATCAATCATGGAAGTGATCAATCCGGGATTTACGGACAACGATTCAATATCCAAAGCCTTCCGTACAACGCATCAGAACGACCCAATGAACTCTGACCTTCTCCGAAGAGGATGCGAAGGGAGTCCACTTCCCTCATAATGACACTCTGGTGATTTTAGTATTGATAGCCAGATGGGTGATCAAAAGAGTACTGGTCGACACAGGTAGCTCGACCAACCTTATGTACCTAATAGTGTTCCGCAAGATACAATTCACTGAGGAAATGCTTACACCCAACGATCAACCAATGGTGGGTTTTAGTGGAAAACAGTGCCACCTACTCGAAATGATCTGATAACCAGTTGAAACAGAAGAACCAAGTAGACAACGAGTCCTATTAACAAATTTCTTTGTTGTCGATGCTCCATCTACGTACAACATGTTTCTCGGACAACCTTGGATACATGAGATATGTGCAACGTCCTCCACCATGCATCAATGTCTGAAGTATCACACTGACAACGACATCGAGGTAATCAAAGGAGATCAGCCAGCTGCACGTGAATGTCACTACACAACAATGAAAGCTTCGCACAGATAGCAATCACTGCCACGACCAGAGGAGCCACTACAGCGATCGAGTCAAATGGACTCCGACCTCCCAAATGACAATATAGCTCCAACCAGTCCAAGAGGTCGACCAAATACTAGATAACCAGAAGAAGAAACAACTACAGTCCACTTGGACGGTGAAAAGGGAGGAAAAACAGTTCGGAATGGCACAAAAATCCATCCAGAACTAGCCAAGAAGCTGATTCAACTGCTAAAAAACAACCAGAACGTTTTCTCCTGGATGATGAAAGACATGGTGGGTATTAATCCCTTCGTCATTACTCACAGATTGCAAGTCAATCCAAACAAGAAGCCAGTCCAACAGAAAAGAAGGCTAGTTGCCCCAGAACGCAACCAAGCAATAAACGAAGAGGTGCATTGTATCAAGGAATTTCATTATCAGGGCTGCCTGACTAACACGATTTTGGTAAAGATGAAAAACGATAAGTGGAGATTATGTGTAGATACACGGATCTGAACAAGGCGCAGTCAAAAGATAGTTTCCCACTCCCACGTATAGATCAAATAGTGGATGTCACTACCAGACACAAAGTCTTGAGATTCATGGATGCATATTCTGGCTACAATCAGATACATATACACCCGCCTGACCAAGAAAAAAACATATATTTCATAACAGAAAGAGGTACGTACTGCTATCGAGTGATGTCATTCGGATTGAAGAAGCACGTACCAATGTCTTGTCAACATGATGTTCAAAGATCAGATAGGCAATACCATGGAGGTTTACATTGATGATATGTTAGTCAAGAGCTTACACAAAAAAACCACATTAAAGACCTCGAAAAAGCCTTCTCTCAGCTTTGAAGATGCAAAATGAAGCTGAATCTAGAGAAATGTACATTTGGAGTAAAATCAGGGAAGTTCCTTGGATACATGTCAATCAGAGGGAAATCAAAACTAATCCAAAACAGATACAAGCACTCCTCAACCACTACAACATATATACGATATGATGACTTGCAATGCACGTCATCTAATGCTTATGATGATGTCCATCTGCACCTCAAGGAATAAAGGATCATAAGAGGTGTGGTGCATTATACGACCTGCATTTTACGTCATTGAATCATGTCCTTATAGGTTTTATATAAGTCGCTAATATGTACAATGACTTAAATTTCACATCGTAAGTTTCTTCAATGACGTCCTTAGCAAGTCATGAAAAGGTGAAGCAATGGCGTGCCTTGAATGTCGTTGTGCAAGACGTAATTGATGAATAACGACGTGTTGGTCAAGACTTAACTAATTGTCTAGGACGTGCAATGCAGGACGTTTTATTGTAAACAACGACGTCAAATGCACGTCGTAAAATAGTTTGCTAAAATTAAAAAAAAAAATTATATATATGTGTGTGTGTGATATCATGTAATTGAGGACGTGGGTAGCTTCTTCAAATAGACTGCAAAAGAAGGTGTCAGAGTGGTAAATAGATACATCTAGGATTTTGTGTATAATGGTCGGTGTTGGTTTTTGTAGAAGTCAACTTCAAGTTGATTTAGAAACCAACTCAATTGGACACATGGTCTACCACAAAACTCTTATCTATTTTCAACAAAACTAAATGAATTGTGTGTGTCACTCAGAAATGTTTACAACTTATATCAATTAAAATCTAAATAGAATAAAAGCCACATTCACGACACTATTGGTACCATGCAGCAATATTTTCACTCTTATCTCAACATACTTCTTACCCCTATTTCATTTTATTTTAACATTGTAGCTCAAGGGTTTATCATCACCTAAGCTCCAATTATACTTGGAAAGTCAAGATTATTCACAACTCAACAATGAACCATTTCCTGATATTTGTCAAGTTGCAAAACACTCAATTACCAGGTTGAAATTTGAAGACTATACCTGACTACCAAAACCCGATGATGTTAAAGGAGCCAAACCACAATCAGAGATGCGTACTTGCAGTCCATCATCAAGGAGAACATTGGCTGAATTGAAATTACGATGTATGACAGGCGGTTCACAAATTTCATGTAGACACCTTCACCACATTAAAAATAAATAAGTTAATAAAAAATTAGCTTTTATTTAATTTGCATAAAGAAATTGCTCATTACATAATTTGGAATCAGAAAAGAAAACTTTTGGCCTCTACGTGCCAACACATGCAAGTAGGTCAGGAAATTCTCATTAAATGGTTCAAGTCTAGAGCAAATTCCCTACTACAAAAGTGCCTTGTCCCCATTTTTCAGGGTTTTTTCAATCAAAGCACAAGTAATATATTGATAATAAAGAAACCAAGTAACTGAGCAAATCATACTACAAATAAAAAGGGAGCAACTGATTATGTGATGGTGACGAGGAAAACTCATTTTCCTCAAAATTTTCTATAACTAGAGGGGGAAGATCAGAACTCTGCCACCAGCAGTAAATGATGCTAGCATACCATGCCCCTCATACCTAAGATATCATGAACAATTAATGTGGGACAACAGATCCACCGATGACATCCCTTAACTTAGGACGAGCTGATTTCGATCGAGTATGCATAGATGATTAATTACACAATGTACTTAGCATGTAGAACAAAAAATGACACAATGGGGGTCAAATTTTGGAGCAAGAATAATTACATAGAAGATAAGATACCTTTTATCTGGAACAACAAAACCTGAATCCACTTTTGGCTGTGTTATTGTACTATGGCATCGCGCCAATGCAGATGATTGAAAGAAATTTTCATGAAAACTTTCTGAAGCTGCAATATTTCTTGCATATGCATTAGCTTGTGCAAACCATTACGAGGTTGGGCTGGATGCGAATTTGATATAGCCTGAAAACAAAAACCGAGATTCCCAATTTTCTTTTAAACTAACCTAACCCAAAAAACCTTACCTCTAGAGGGAAAGGGTTCAAGAACATGTTGGGAGATTGTTGGTGATGATTGTTCGTCAATCGGGAGAGAAGATGAAATTGAGCTCTCAAAACCTTGGGTGTTGAAGTTGGAGGAGTGACAGATCAGGCTATGCACGTCGTAGCCCTTGATTTAGGTTGCAAATTAAGGAAAAAATGATCAGAAGGCATTAGATGGTGAGTGGGATTTTTCTTTGAAGGAGATACCTGTTGAGAGAGGCAGAAAGGGATGAGAGATATATAAGTGGGGAGATTAGGGTTGAAGAAGATGGAAAAGCAGCGAGAAAGAGATGAACAAAAAAAAATTTAATAATTTTTTTAAAGTTTTCGTCGTCCCCCACTGGAAGTGATGGAGTAGATGAATCGTTGTGCGTTGTGTGCTCCAACCAAAACTCTAACTTACGAGCTGGATATGTATTTTAGATTTTCGTGATTTTAGTTCATTTTGTTTTGGCGCAAAAAAATGCTCATTAACGACTTGCTTAGAAGACGTGCTATAAAAGCAAGTCGTCAATTCTTTTAATTATCATATTACGACTTGTGTCATGACGTGCACTTTATGTACGTCACCAAAACAAATTACAAGGACGTGCATATTAGGCAAGTCATAAATCTAAGTCCTTAAAACCAATATTTGTTGTAGTGAACATGCAGTCGCTAGCTAACATCAAGGGTGTGAAAGCCTCAATGGTAGAATAACAGCTTTGAACAAATTCATTTCCAAATAGTCAGATAAATATCTTTTTTTTTCAAAATTTTGACAGGGAACAAGACGTTCAAGTGGAATGAAGAATGCAAAAAAGCTTTCCAAAGCCTGAAGGTGTACATGGGAAGCACTGAACTACTGTCAAAACCAAGCACGAGAGAAACGTTGTATTTATAGTTGTCAGTGTTTGAACATGCTGTTAGCTCAACATTGATATGAGAGGAGAAATGCGCATAAAAGGAAGTCTAATATGTTAGCAAAATATTTGTGGATGCAGAGATTAACTACTGGGCTTTGGAAAAGCTGGCACTCACCCTGGTCGTATCTTCAAGAAAGCTAAAACCATATTTTCAAGCTCATCCCATCATTGTCATGACCGGACAACCACTTTGGTTAGTACTGCACAAACCAAACTATTCGGAAGGATGATGAAATGGGCAATAGAGCTTGGGTAGTTCGACATCAATTACAGTGCTAAAACTGCAATAAAAAATCAAACATTAGCAGACTTCATTGCTAAATTCACGGGCCTCAACAAACATCAACCAAAAAGAAATTAAGAAGATGAGCAAACTGAACGAACTGTTCACAAATGGATCCTGTGTTGTGTCGGGGCATCCAACGAAGTGGGAAGTGGAGCTGGAATTATCTTGTATAACTCGAAAGGCGTAACATTGGAAAAGGCAATAAAATTCAGTTTTAAAGCCTAAAAAATGAACCGAGTACGAAGCAGTGATAGCTGGATTGCAGTTGGCCAAACACTTAGGAGTGAAAGAAATCAACATTTTCACTGACTCCAAACTGATGGTCAATCAGCCGAATGGCGAATTCCAAGTTAAAGATGTTTGGATGAAAGTCTATCACCAAAAGACCACTGAGTTGATGGAAAGCTTCCAAGCTACAACCATTTAACGATGTGTAAGTGCGCAGAATGAAAGAGATGACAAGTTGGCTAAGGAGGCAATTTCGAGCTGAAGAAACTGATAATCCGCTTATCACAATACAGGAAAGTTCCATACCAAAAATTCAAGTGTAGGAAGCATGTGCAAGGGATCAGGAGAACAACTGGATGACTCAAATTCTGGCATACATATAAAGCGGAACACTTCCAACGGCTAAGATGGAAGCCCATAAACTGCGAAAGCGAGCATCACGGTACACACAGATGATAGATTCTACATGAGGTCTACCACATGACCAATGCTAAGATGCCTCTCACCTGAGATGCCAACTATGTTCTGAGAAAAATTCACCATGGGATATGCGGGAACCATCTAGGAGGAAGAACATTAGCCCACAATGCTTTAACATTGGGTTACTATTGACCAACAATGCAAACGGGTGCAAGTGAACTCGTTCGCACTTGTGAAAAATGCCAAAGATTCGCCCCATATACTCACATGCCAGGTCAAAATCTAATCTTGATGAGTAGTCCATGGCCATTCGCACAATGGGGAATGGACATTGTAGGACTACTTCTAGTGTTTGATAGAAAGAAATCCCTCATTGTAGCAGTGGATTACTTCACTAAATGGGTAGAAGTGGAGCCATTAGCAAATATTGGAGAAGCTCAAATCAAAAACTTTATCTGAAAATACATAATATGCAGATTTGGAGTTCCAAGAGTATTTGTCACTGACAACGGAAACCAATTCGAAAACAAGAAAGTCAAGAAATTGTGTGAAAACTGGAGTATCAAACAACACTTCTCAGCACCTGTCACCCACAAGCAAACAGACAAGCCGGGGTGACCAACAGAGCAATCCTAGAAGCAATAAAAAAAAACTTGAAGCATCAAAAGGATTGTGGGTGTTCGAATTATTAGGCATCCTTTGGGCTTAAAGAACAGTGTAAGAAAAATCCACCTAGAGAAACCTTGTTTGCCCTCACATACATATCTGAAGCAATGGTACCAGTAGAAATTGCTATGCCAACATTCAGAACCGAAAAATTTCGAGCAGAGATTAACAACGAAGCACAAAGAGTCGGATTAGAACTCCTCAAAGAATAGCGGAAAAAAGCTTCGATAAAAAAATAGCCTACCAACAATAGATGGCGAGCTACTATAATAAAAAAAAAGTAAAGCCTCGCACGTTCAATGTCAGTGATTGGGTGCTCTGAAAATTCAACTCAACACAAAAGAACCAAGCACGGGTAAACTAAATCTGAATTGGGAAGGACCATACAAAGTGGTAAAAATCAACAGACCAATAACATACTGATTAGAGGACATAAAGGGTGAACAACTACCACGACCATGGAATGTCGAGCACTTGAATAAGTATTATCAATAAAACTTCCAAATTTAAACCCTTCATCTTGTGTTCAAACAATCAAGTTTGGTCAGGACGTCAAAGTTAGACTAAAATTCAACTCGTAAAACACCTAGCATGACCAATATATTGGGCTACGAGTAGTAAAGCTAAAATACATATAAAGGTCAGGACAAATAAGTTAGACGTACACATAGAACTTCTGGTCTGAGAAACCATGAAGCAAACTTAGAAAAGCCTGGACGTATGAGTCAAGCTTATCCATGAATATTCTAGTCGACTAGAATGTACGACCTCGATGTACGTTTGAAAATCTGGACACATAAAGTCAAATTTACTCGCAAAAGCTTTATAAATGACAAATATGTCAGACCACGAAACGTACTTATAAGAATTTCGGACGAACGAGTCAGAATTCAATCAGATTTGCCTGAAGCAAAAACAACAAAGTCTAGACTAATAACTTAGACGAAGAGATATACAAAATACAAACGATATTATAGATAAAATGAAATCTTCATTTATACTTTACTTCATTATATCAGAAGAAGTTACATGGATTGGAGAGGGGTTACTCGAAGCATTCAAGGCAACACTTGAATAGACATTCAAAGGATGTTGAGTATTCGTATCATCAACACTGACACCGAGAAGAAAAAGAGTTTTGTCTCCAAAAAGATACGAATACTTTTCTCCGATAGCAGATAATGTCACGGGTTCGAACGGAGGAAGAGACAAGTGTTCTCCATCAACCGAATCACTTAGCGGATCCAGAACAAATTCCTCATCGTCCTCGACTTGGTCAGCCAAACCACTAGGGATGTTAGTCGGGTGGATTTTCAAGAATATCTGCTCCGCTACACTCCGTTTGAGGCGGTTTAGGTTTACTTAACGGATATCGGGGCATTTTTGGGGATTAAAATTTTATCCGTTACTGTTTCGGGGTGGATACAGATATGACCATATCCGCCCTGCGGATATCCGTTTATCAATGTATTATTACTAAACTACCCTTACAAATATGTAGAAAGAAACCCTAACTGGTTCTCAATCTACTCTCTGGCTCTCTCAACTCGCCACCTATTTCCAGTTTATCCATCTCTTCCGCCACCTCCTCCACCAAAGATCGAGCTTTGGTGTACAAAGACGAATACTATCGAACCAGATCACAATTTGATGCTTGATTGATGGTTCTTATTCTTCCCCTATTCTTCTCATTTTCCTTATTTTCTTCTCCTTTTTCTTATTCTATTACACTAGTCAAGACTTTCCCATGTCCGAGATGTATTTGGGGAGACACATATGTAACGTCGTGGTTTGTGAAGGCGTGGGTCGGGTCAAGAGACACGAGACTTTGACTGAGTGGAGAAGGAGAACCGGATTTGCCGGGTTCGCACCGGCTCACTTGGGCTCGAACGCTTTCAAGATTTGGAATTGGGAACTTGATAGATGGGATCTTTTCAATCTCTTTCAAACAATGGCTCTTGAAACATGATGAGGAAAACAACTCAAGAAAATTCAAGGATGGTGACTCATTAATGAAAAAACTTCCTGATTTTCATCATTTACCCTCTCAATTTGACTCTAAATTGGTTTGGTCTGTCTTCTTCTTCTTCTTCTTCTTTTTCTTTTTCTTCTCTTCGTCTCTTCTCATTTTCTCTTTTCAATTTCTCTTTTCCTCCTTATCTTTTTTTCTCTTCTCCTTCTTCTTCTCCTTGTTCTTCTTCTGTTGCAGAGAATGAGAGAATATGGAGTTACTTTGGGCCTGCTTTGGGTTTGAATTTGGGCCTATTTTGGGCTTACTTTGGGTTTAACAATTTAATTTTAACAGATAATTGGGGCGGGGCGGGGCGGATATATGTCTTCCATGACGGGGTCGGGGACAATTTTAACAAAACAAAATTTGGCAATTTTTGGGGCAGATTCAGGGATCAATAAAATCCGGTGGGGCGGGGATATATTTAGCCAAATCCGGCGGGGCGGGGATGGATTTGGCCAAATCCGCCCCATTGCCATCCTTACAAACCACAATACATCGACATATCTAAACCCTCATCCGACTCCATAAAATCGATAAGGTCAAGACAATCATCAACAACTCTTTTCCAGTCCGCCACTTCTGCAATCTTCAATCTATCAGTGACTGCTACAAGCTCATTCCTAGTTGACATAAGTTCACCTTCAACAAGGGTGAGCCTCACGAAAACTGCCAACTTAGCAGTAGCAAGCTCAGCAGTCAACTGTGCCATTAATTCCTCATCAAAATTCTGACCGGCAGATTGCTTGGCAGCAGAACGCATGGCCTCATCACAACCAGCTCTTTCACTGGATAGCTCCTTCTCAACAACATTCAACCGATCACGAAGTTTATTCAACTCCGTTTCCCAGGTCTCAAGTTTAGAAGCAAACTTGTTCTGAACAACCTCTGCTTCCTTCAATAAAGCCCGAGCAATCTCAACTACCTTTTCATGCTCTGCACACTGGGCTTTCAGCGGATCAAATTGACGAAGGACATGAGAAAGCACCAAAGCCTTCTCCGCCATCTTCATCTCAACGAGTGTCACCTGATCACGCGCAACCCTATAATCTGACCCCATTACACCAACGTAAGTGAAGTGATTTGTTCCCTCCATGATTTGCTTAAGAACTTCATCGAGGTGACTACTAGGCGGATGCATGGGCATCAGAGTTTTCTCAACTAATCGCCTGTGCCATTTGACAATGAGATTACGCGAGCTATCCTGCACATAAATCTCAGATAATCAACTTAACTTTCCATCTGATTTGATACAAATCTCTTATGGGTTGGGCTCCTTCAAACCCACTCGTGGATGAAGAATAGTGGGATCGGGAAGAACTAAAGCTCCACTCCCACAACCAAATGAACAATCGGAATGGCAGTAATAATAGAAGTACCACTCTTGCCATTCTTCTTAAAAACAACAGTAGTAGGATGAGTGGGAGAAAACTTTGATGAGCAGGAGGAGAAGCATGCAACTCCAATGTGCCAGCAACAATGGAAGAAGGATGAGACTTAGCACTCTGACCACAGGAAACGTCCTGATCGTCCAACATGGGGTTGAACTCGAAATCAGTTACTTTCTTCATGTTATTCAGATTATTAGACCGCTCGATAGCAAGATATAACATCTCACTATTGAATACATGAGGGTCATCATCAGACAACTTGGCGAAATCAGGCACGCCATGCGTAGAGATGGGGCTCCTCTCATGCTTGTCCAAAGGACGAGATACCTCATTTTTTCTCCTTTCCGGAGCTTGATTTATTTAGTCAACCTCTCGATCAGCAAGGCAAACGTCCTCTCTATCATCCTTTCCAGAATACCTCAGAGGAAGAGGAACCTGAGTAGCACCATGATTTGAACTAGCAAGTCGCTTCTTCTTTGGGATACGACCATGGCTGATCACCAGCTGCTTCTGCTTAGGAAGTTTCATTTTTCTAATGCTCAAGCCAGCACCATCAACAGTAACAGGAGCATCGACATCCGAAAGCCTCATAGCAGAACTCACTTTCCTATCAATGCTAACATCACCAACGCCAACCGAAGAAGTATGCTCCTGACCCTCATCAGAAACGATGACATTGCCGGCATGAACAACAATAACCTCAGCAGCTTGAGCCTTAGTAACCGCCGCACGCTCTGCCTTACTCATAGTGTACAAGCCACTACGCTCGACAACATCTATAGGAAGGAAAACCTCTACTGGGACTCTAGGAAGCTTATTAAACCGATTAAGGAACACTTGCAACTACACAATCAAGTACAGTTCATTCCTCTTGGGTTCCCGGAACGATCGCATAATATTCCGATTCTGTAACTTGAAATAGCCAGAAGTAATGGACGCATAAAACCAGGACCTCAACCAGCCCTTGTAATCATCCTTAAGTTTCCTAAAACAAACAGGAGAGCAGAGATAGCAACTATGGTTATTGCTTTCATTAAACCCCACCATGAAATACAAAACCCTGATATTCATAGGAATCCTAGATAGAACGACCCTCGCCAAGGTTGAAACCATCACCCTCCAGCCGTTAGGGCCCATTTGAGCAGGAGCAATGCCCAAAAAGTCCAAATATTCCCAAAAGATCTTTGTGGCAGAACGCCGAAGACCTAACCGAAACATGCTAGGGTACAATGCAATGTAGCCAGTCCTTGGACGATAAAGACTATCATCATATCTAAGAAGGACGGTCTCAAGGTCAGCCGACAGTGAGTAATCACAACGAACACTATCTAGAGTCGTCCACGTCGCCTACTTGGGCAAAAAGAAAGCCTCGCAAGTATCAAACACTTCACCACTTAGAATCTTGAGAGGAGACATTGTGCAAAAACGAAAATGAAAGAGAGAAAAAATAAATTCTGGTAATGAAGATAATGTAAAGAAAGAAATACAACTCTCACACCCCTTTTTTATAGGGTTGAGCAACAAAAAGACCTCTAATGGGAAGATGTGCGGGATACGATGGTTGCACGAAATCCCAAAAATTGCGCTTAAACGAACAGGCGGATGAAACATCGGAGTAGCAAACAACTGTCAACAACATTAAATGCAATGCAATGATGAAGTCAAAAATCCAACCGTCGTAGAATTAGTGGCCACGTAAGCATGCCTGCTAACTAAGGGGGGAGTAGCTGATGATACATCAAATAAGACTATCATCACGACCATACATGTAGCGAAATTACTTATCATGAGGACCGAGTATTTCAACTCAGAGCCGACTCGCAAAGCCCAAAAATGTTGATCCAGCCATTAAAGCCCAAAAGGGCCCTTCAGAATAGATCATAGTCAGAGGCCCAAATCCAGGCCCAACAAATATCTCCCTTAAAAAGAAGAAACGTTATGAAAGAAACGAGTCATGGCGAGAATTACTCTCCCAAGGACATATCTCCATAAAAGACGAAACTGTTACAAAGAACGGCTTACCTCGTCAAGCTTCACATACTCAAGTCACACGGAGAATTAATAACGACCATTATATAAGGTAAAGGGAACATTCGACAAAGGTATGCAAGTTTAACTAAACTCTGTCTAAATTAAGCTCTCTCCTACATTTACTGACTTAAGCATCGAAGTTCCTTCGGCCACTAAAAATGTGGTCTTTGGCAATCTAATCCTTGTTTTACAATACAAATCTCTAGGAGACATGATTTAGTCGCGTCAGGGAGTATGTAGTCTAGGTATACACAAATTATGACATGATGTATCTGGAACCGAGCCTTTCTAGGGGGCGAGGCCCGCCCACCACCATCCATCATCCTCGAGATGCTGCCCATGAGCGCATCTCGACAATGATGGATGGTGGTGGGTGGGCCTCGGCCTCGCCCCCTAGAATCAGGGATCTGGAACCTAAGTTGTTCCATTGCATTTGGGATCTTGTCCTAGATATCTCTCTCTCTCTGTATGGCCATGTGAAAGTTGAATGAATGCATGCAAATATTAATGTCGGTGGATGTGAAATGCCATTCCATTCCATTCCTTTCTTCCCGGTGAAGTCTTTTTATTATTGTGGTACTCGAAAAGGGTAAGCACCCCTCCCTGCACAAACCCACCGATTCACCATCCTTACTACCAAAAACAAAAACAGTGAGCAACAACAACCAATACCTAAATGTGTGTGTTGATTGAGCCTACATTAAAAACATTAGAGAGATGAGACGAGGGGAGACCTGTGATGAAAGTAGTGTCAATGTTCTTTGACCTCACCTCGAAACACCACACACACATATCAATACCTAATTGATGCAGGAGAATCCAAGTCAGATGATGTTGAGCTGTCATATAACACGTTATTAGCACTAAGATATCTTGAATTAGCATATTAGCGCAAGGATGGCAGGAAATAATAGCCTTTTTTTTTCTTCTAATTAGGCAGTTTTGGGTGCGTTTTTAGTATTTTGGCCATAACTTTGGCTACAAGTATCAGAATCACGCAAACAACCCCAATTCGGAAAGCTCTTTTCAATGCGCACGTCGTGGTCAATGACCTATGCTCGTTGCACAAATTTTTGAGGCCAAAATCCACCGTTTCCACTTTCGAATCCACAAATTTAGTAGTTTTTTCCCTTTTTAATAATATTTCAATTATTGTTTAGGAAGTGATTCTGAACCCAATTTGGGCCAGATTTCTAGAAGTATATTTCTTTTATTACGTATTTTGTTTTAGCATGATTATTGGGGTTTGCTAATTTTGGTAAAATTCTAATAATCATGAGTTATAGCTATAAAGCCCGGCTTGTGGGCTGATTTTAGAGACACCTTGGATTTGAGTAATTTAATTGACATTAGAGTTATTTCTCTGTGTTCTTGGGCGAATATCTTGTATCCTTCCTTGTGAATTGTCTGTTGCACTAGCCCGCAGGATAATCTATATTCTGCCCGGCGTCAGTTGGTATCAGAGCTTCAGCATCTTTTTAGGGTGAGATTTTATCAGTTTCTATAGCTGATGGTCGTGGTCGTCGCGGAAAGGTTCTGAACGAGGAAGCCCCTTACCATGATTGTAGCGTTCAAGATGTGATGATTGAGGATTTACAGAGGCAAGTTGCAGAGCTAACCCAGCGTCTAACGGCGCAGGATTTCGGTAATCGTGAGATGGAAGATCACGATTCTGATTCCAATTTTGAAAACCCATATCACAATCGTGCTCGATTTTGGGAGCGCTGTGGTCGGAAGGATCGTCATGAAAATCTCAGTTTCAAAGTGGATCTACCTGAGTTTTCTGGTACGTTACAGGCCAAAAAGTTTGTGTATTGGTTGAATGAAGTAGAACGTATTTTTGAGTATAAGGAAGTTCCAGATCATATCAAAGTGAAATTGGTTGCCATCAAACTCAAAGGTAGAACATCTGCGTGGTGGGAGCAGTTGAAGCGATCACGTGACAGGCTGGGTCAGGCCAAGATCACTGATTGGGAAAAGATGAAGGGTCACTTCCTTCCTTTCGGCTATACTCAAACTTTGTTTCAAAGACTTCATTCATTGAGGCAAGGCACGAGATCAGTTGATGATTACACGGAGGAGTTCTATCAATTGGTAGCCCATAATGACTTATCTAAGACGGAATAGCAGATGGTGGCACGATATTTGGGGGGATTATGACAATCCCTGCAGGATGTCCTCGGCCTTCATTCACAGTGGACCATTTCTAAAGCCTACCAGCGTGCACTTGCTGTGGAAAAATAGCAGAACATGAGGCCTATGATCAGAAGTGATCAAGGCAAACGGCCAGCTCGCCCTCAAGAATCTCGTCCTACCCAACAACCACCGCAGAGTAACTCTGTTATTAGATGTTTCAGGTGTGGTGAACAGGGACATAGAACGACTGAGTGCAGGAAGCCTGCTATTCAGAAGGGCAACAATATCCTGATTGAGGAAGACGTGGTAGACGAAACTGAGGAACTTGGAGAGCCTGTGTATGACAATGATGAAGATGGAAATGTGTTGTATGGAGATGGCCAAGAGACTCTGGTCGTTCGTAAGAGTCTATTAACTCCCAAAGATGATTCGGGGGACGATTGGTTAAGAACCAATATTTTCCACACGATCTGCACAATTGCAGATAAAGTCTGCAAGATGATCATTGACAGTGACAGTTGTGAGAACACCGTGTCTGAAGATGTTTTCCAGAAATTGCAGTTGAAGACAGATCGTCATCCCAAGCCATACAAATTATCATGGCTGAATAAAGGCAGTGAGGTAACAGTAGATAGGCGATGCCTAGTGTCTTTTTCTATTGGTAGGAAATATTTTGATAATGCTTGGTGTGATGTTGTATCTATGGATGTTTGTCATGTATTGTTAGGCAGACATTGGCAGTATGATCGTAGTGTTATTCATGATGGGCGGAAAATACATATTCCCTTAGCATTAAAGGAAAGAAGATTGTGTTGGCACCTTGTCGGGAAGGAACCACTCCTACCCCGGTAGCCAATAATACTAACCTGCTTTCTAGATCCAGGTTTTTAGTTGAGATTGATCGTGGAGATGTGGTCTATGCTTTGCTACCTTGTGGGAATAGTGCAGCCAATGTGAATTCAAATTTGCCAGCAGAGGTGCGGCAGCTTCTTGCAGATTTTTCTGACCTGATGTCGGAGGATCTTCCTCCTGAGCTGCCGCCTATGCGGGATATTCAGCATCAGATCGACCTTGTTCCAGGGTCCAGTTTGCCTAATCGGTCAGTTTATCGCCTCAGTCCTAAGGAATCTGAAGAGTTGCAGCGATAGGTGGTAGAGTTATTGGAGAAGGGCTAGATCCGTGAGAGTATGAGCCCATGTGCAGTACCTGCTCTGTTAGTGCCAAAAAAAGATGGCTCTTGGCGTATGTGTGTTTATAGTAGGGCAATCAACATGATTACAGTGAAATACAAGTTTCCAATTCCCCGCCTGGATGATATGTTAGACCAGCTATCCGGATCTAAGGTCTTCTCAAAAATTGACCTTAAAAGCGGATACCACCAGATTAGAATAAGGCTTGGAGATGAGTGGAAGACAACGTTTAAGATGCATCATGGGTTGTATGAGTGGATGGTCATGCCTTTTGGCCTGTCAAATGCGCCCAGTACATTTATGAGATTTATGCATCAGGTTTTACGGCCTTTCATGGGGAAATTCGTTGTAGTTTACTTCGACGACATCCTCATTTATAGTCCGACATGGGAATCACATTTTGATCACCTTCGTGTTGTTTTTGATAAGTTGAGGATAGAGCGCATGTTCGTCAATCAGAAGTGTTCTTTCTTCACTACTTCTGTTACTTTTCTTGGTTTTGTTGGGCTTACCTTGTACCCAACGGGCTTGAGATCTATTTTGGTTGTGGTTGACATGTTTTCCAAGATGGCCCATAATTAGCTTGCAGAAAAACAATGGATGCTGCTCGGATCGCCCATTTTTATTTCAAAGAGATTGTGCATTTACATGGTGTTCCCCGATCCATTACTTCAGATCGTGACACCAAGTTCACGAGTCATTTCTGGCGGAGTTTATGGGAGAAACTGAGGATGAACTTGAATTTTAGCAGCGCCTACCACCCCCAGACGGATGGACTGACCGAGGTGGTGAACTGCAGTTTGGGGAACCTTTTGAGGAGTTTGGCAGGTATTAAACCGAAATAATGAGATTTGGCGTTACCTCAGGCAGAATTTGCCTATAACAGGTCGAGGAACAGAACCACAGGAATGAGCCCATTTGAGATTGTCTATGACCAGAATCTATCCAAGGTGCTTGACTTAGCCCCTATACCACGTGTGGGTCGTTTGAGTCCCGATGCAGATGCGATGGTAGAACACCTTCGGGGTATCCATGAGCAGGTGAAGCTGGTCATTCACGAGAGTAATTCCAAGTACAAGGTTCAAGCCGACAGACACCGTCGTCAATACTTTTTGATGTTGGTGATTTTGTTTGGGCAGTATTAACCCGTGATCGTTTTCCTATTGAAGAGTATAATAAGCTTAAGGAGCGGAAGATTGGATGTGAGATCTTGCAGAAGATCAATGATAATTCCTACAGATTGCGCCTCCCTAGTCATTTGAGGACTTCTGATGTCTTTAATGTAAAACACTTGAGTCCTTGTTTTGCAGACTCCGATGATGCTATTGTGAACTCGATGACGAGTTCTTTCCAACCCGGGGCGACTGATGCAGAAGAATCCGAGTCAGATGATGCTGAGCTGTCAGATAGCACGTTATTAGCACTAAGATATCTTGAATTAGCAGATCAGCGCAAGGATGGCAGGAAATCATAGCCCTTTTTTTGAATTTGGCAATTTTGGGTGCGTTTTAGTATTTTGGCCATAACTTTGGCTACGAGTATCAGAATCGCGCAAACGACCCCAATTCGGAAAGCTCTTTTCAACGCGCACATCATGGTCAATGAGCTATGCTCGTTGCACATCTTTTTGATGCCAAAATCTACCGTTTCCCCTTTCGAATCCACAAATTTAGTAGTTTTTTTTTTCCTTTTTTGGTAATATTTCAATTATTGTTTAGGAAGTGATTCTAAACCCAATTTAGGCCAGATTTCTGGCAGTATATTTTTTTTATTACGTATTTTGTTTTAGCATTATTATTGGGGTTTTGCTAATTTTGGTAAAATTCTAATAATCACGAGTTATAGCTATAAAGCCCGGTTTGTGGGCTGATTTCAGATATACATTTGATTTGAGTAATTTAATTGACATTAGAATTATTTCTCTGTGTTCTTGGGCGAATCTCTTGTATCATTTCTTATGAATTGTCTGTAGAACTAGCCCGCAGGATAATCTCTATTCTGCCCGGCGTTAGTTGGTATCAGAGCTTCAACATCTTTTTGGGGTAAGATTTTATCAGTTTCTATAGCTGATGGTCGTGGTCGTCGCGGGAAGGTTTCGAACGAGGAAGCCCCTCACCGTGATCGTAGCGTTCAAGAAGTGATGATTGAGGATTTACATAAGCAAGTTGCAGAGCTAACCCAGCGTCTAACGGTGCAAGATTTCGGTAATCGTGAGATGGAAGATCACGATTCTGATTCCAATTTTGAAAACTCGTATCACAATCGTGGTCGATTGGGAGCGCCGTGGTCCGGAGGATCGTCATGGAAATCTTGGTTTCAAAGTGGATCTACCCTAGTTTTCTGGTACGTTACAGGGCGAAGGATTCATGTATTGATTGAATGAAGTAGAACGTATTTTTGAGTATAAGAAAGTTCCAGATCATGTCAAAAGGAAACTCAAAGGCAGAACATCTGCGTGGTGGGAGCAGTTGAAGCGATCACGCGACAGGCAGGGTCAGACCAAAATCACTGACTGGGAAAAGATGAAAAAGAAGATGAAGGGTCACTTCCTTCCTTTCGGCTACACTCAAACTTTGTTTCAACGACTTCATTCATTGAGGCAAGGCACGAGATCAGTTGATATTGATTACACGGAGAAGTTCTATCAATTGGTAGCCCGTAATGACTTATCGGAGACGGAAGAGCAGATGGTGGCACGATATATATTTGGGAAAAAGTGTTCTTTCTCACTACTTCTGTTACTTTTCTTGGTTTTGTTGTGTCTACTGATGGTGTTCATGCAGATTAGTCGAAAATAGATGCAGTCTTGGAGTGGCCCAAATCAAAGACCTTACACGATGTCAGAAGTTTTCATGGATTGGCATCCTTCTACCGTCGGTTCATCAGAAACTTCAGCACTCTGATTGCTCCTATCACAGAGTACCTCAAGGGGCGTGATTTCCAGTGGTCCGAGGAGGCGGAGGCCAGTTTTCAACTGGTCAAACAGAAGATGATAGAAGCACCAGTTTTGGCACTTCCTGATTTTGAAAAGGTGTTTGAGGTAAATTGTGATGCATCTGGGGTTGGCATTGGTGGTGTTCTGAGTCAGGAAGGGCGCCCAATAGCTTTTTTAACTGAGAAGCTATCAGGATATAATAAGAATTATTCCACTTATGATCTGGAGTTTTATGTCATAGTTCAGTCCCTGAAGCATTGGCATCACTACCTAGTACAGAGGGAGTTTATTTTTTTCACTCATCATGAGGCCTTGAAGTACATCAATGGCCAACACAAGCTGAGTCGACAACATGCCAAGTGGGTGGTGTACTTGCAAGAGTTCACGTTTGCGCTGAGGCACCAAGCAGGGAGTCTGAACCGTGTCGCAGATGCACTGAGCCGTCGTACGTTACTCCTCACCACCATGAGTACTAGAGTTGCAGGATTTGAGGCTTTCTCTGATATGTATGCTGCAGATCCTTCCTTCGAGAGGATAATTCAGGAGGTAACTAATGGTCAACGACATGACTTTATTTTGCATAATGGTTATCTGTTTCGTGGATTATAGTTGTGTATTCCAGATTGTTCACTAAGGCAGCATATTATTCGTGAATTTCATAATGAGGGGCGAGATAAGACGTTGGCCTTGATCTTTTCTTCCTATTATTGGCTTAAATTGACCAGTGATGTGGCTCATTATGTGGAGCGTTGTTATGTGTGTCAACAGTCCAAAGGAGTTCTCACTAATGCGGGCCTATATACACCTTTACCTGTACCTGAGGCCATTTGGTTTGATGTCAGTATGGACTTTGTATTGGGCTTACCCCGTACCCAACGGGTCTGGGATCTATTTTGGTTGTGGTTGACAGGTTTTCCAAGATGACCCATTTTGTAGCTTGCAGAAAAACAATGGATGCTGTCCGGATCGCCCATCTTTATTTCAAGGAGATTGTGCGTTTACATGGTGTTCCCTGATCCATTACTTCAAATCGTGACACCAAGTTCACGAGTCATTTCTGGCGGAGTTTATGAGAGAAAATGGGGACGAACTTGAATTTTAGCAGCGCCTACCACCCTCAGACGAATGGACAGACCGAGGTGGTGAACCGCAATTTGAGGAACATTTTGAGGAGTTTGGCAGGTATAAAACCGAAACAATGAGATTTTGCGTTACCTCAGGCAGAATTTGCCTATAACAGGTAGAAGAACATAACCACAAGAATGAGCCCATTTGAGATTTTCTATGACCAGAATCCATCCGGGGTGCTTGACTTAGCCCCTATTCCATGTGTGGGTCGTTTGAGTCCCAAGGCAGATGCGATGGTACAACATCTTTGGGGTATCCATGAGCAGGTGAAGCTGGCCAATCACGAGAGTAATTCCAATTACAAGGTTCAAGCCGACAGTCACCGTCGTCAGGTACTTTTTGATGTGGGTGATTTTGTTTGGGCAGTATTAACCCGTGATCGTTTTCCTGTTGAAGAATATAATAAGCTTGAGGAGCGGAAGATTGGACTCTGTGATATATTGCAGAAGATCAATGATAATGCCTATAGACTACGCCTCCCCAGTCATTTGAGAACTTCTGATGTTTTTAATGTAAAGCACCTGAGTCCTTGTTTTGCAGACTCCGATAATGCTATTGTGAAATCGAGGACGAGTTCTTTCAAACCCGGGGCGACTAATGCAGGAGGATCCGAGTCAGATGATGCTGACCTGTCAGATAGCACGTTATTAGCACTAAGATATCTTGAATTAGCAGATCAGCGCAACGATGACAGAAAATTATAGCCTTTTTTTTTCTTTCTAATTTGGCAGTTTTGGGTGCGTTTTAGTATTTTGGCCATAACTTTGGCTACGAGTATCATAATCGCGCAAACGACCCCAATTCGGAAAGCTCTTTTCAACGTGCACGTCGTGGTCAACGAGCTATGCTCGTTGCACATATTTTTCGAGGCAAAAATCCACAATTTCCTATTTCGAATCCACAAATTTAGTAGTTTTTTTTTTTCATTTTTAGTAATATTTTAATTATTGTTTAGGAAGTGATTCTGAACCCAATTTGGGCCAGATTTCTGACAGTATATTTCTTTTATTACGTATTTTGTTTTAGCATGATTATTGGGGTTTTGCTAATTTTGGTAAAATTCTAATAATCACGAATTATAGTTATAAAGTCTGCCTTGTGGGCTGATTTTAGAGATACATTTGATTTGAGTAATTTAATTGACATTAAAGTTATTTCTCTGTGTTCTTAGACGGATCTCTTGTATACTTTCGAATTGTCTGTTGAACTATCTCGCAGAATAACCTCTATATTGCCCGGCGTCACTAATTAACGTCACTGAATTAAAAAGAATAAAAACTGACTGAAAAAACACAACAGTGTTTAGCAAATTCCATTTCAAAATCCAACCATTTTTTCTAGCTTGTTATATCTTCTTCTTACCTTCTCACTAATTTTCTTTCTTAGGGGAGAATCATCTCCACCTCCGTCTGTCTCACACACCGCTCTCTCTTGTTCCTTTAGAGAGAGGGTATAAAAAAAAGAAAGACAGACAGACAGAGAAGAAGGGGTTTGCTCAGCTGTTGTGTTTTGTTTTTAGCTCATTGGGTGTTTCCTTTTGACATCTCTCTCTCTTCTCTTTAATCAGTTTCCATTCATCAGTTGTGTGTGTGCGCTTAGATGGCAATCTGCAAAATTTTGTTGCTTTTCCTCGAAAACCTCAAACTCAGATTCTTCTCTGACAACCCTTTTCTGGGTTGCTATCAAACTTCCCTCTTATTGCTTTTCACTTAATATTACTACTACTACTACTAGTGGGGTTTTTCTTCTTCCTTGAGGATTAAATATAATTATTTTTTTTTTGTTTCTCTCTTCTTCGTTGGAGTGGTTGGGTGGGAGATTGTGAGATCCCATCTCCAGCTTTCTCTTTGGGATGAGAATGGGGATGCAATTGATTCTTCCACTGCTCTCACTCTGCATGCTTCTTCATGGATCTTCAGGTAATGGGCTTTTCTTTTGTTGTATCCATTGTTTTTAATCTGATCATCAGTTGAGAATGATTCCACCTTTTCATAAGTTCATCTATTCAGCGTGGGATTTCATGGTATTACTGTATTTAAGCTAATTTGGGGATCTGGGTTGGTGTCTGAAATTGGGTTATTAGATATGTAATAGCTGCATAGTATGGTTACTTAATTCTGTTAAAATGAGTGTTAAATTATTTGATGTAATCTACTCGTAAAAATCCCGTGGATTGGAGCTTGCCTGGAGCTCAATTTGGTTCAAAAACTTCAACTGGGATCTCAATTCGGTTTCCTATGTTTAGATCATCTGGCTAATTCTAATTGGTTGTTTTGTAGTAATGTCCCACCAGAGACCTATAAGTTGTCACACTTGAGAATTTTGGTTGAAAGACGATCGCAGTTAATAGCTTTATTCGTTTTGATTAACTAGTAACAAGAGTGGTGGACCCTGCCCATTCTGTTCTATGCCTTGCTAAGACAATTTTTCATGATATCTAGATCTCCGTATAGTAATTGAAACTACACGAGTGTGCACTTCTTTATATTTTTTATGAGGTCAATGATTATTTAAACATCCGTTAGTGTCATGCAAAACTGAATTGGATGTCAACTATGTGTATTGTTTGCTACATTTTATGCAACAATGATTTCTATCTTTTCTGTTTTGAATTCCTATATGATGTAAAATCCATACAAAGGGTAGCATGTGAAGCTGTTCTTTCTTAATCACTTTATTAGAGTTAATCGAACCCACATTCCTGTGATGCAATAATCATCAAAGTGAACAGACCTGAACTTTGACAATTAAAGAAAAAATTGCACAATTACAAGCAATTTTCTTATGGGGAGGCCTTGTATCAGTGAAAGACCATGTACACAAACCAATTTCACTGTGCTCAAAGACAAAAAGTTGTTAACAACTGATACAACTATTGGAATTTCATTGAACACCTTTTATATACACATTTGAAACATTACAGAAGAAATTCCTGATTTAGTTAGATGTTAGTACAAGTAGTATACCCCCGAACTTTGGCTAATCAAGGCACTTCAAAGTATATCCTTTGTACTTAGTACACTGTCTACAGTCAAGATGTTATTTTATATTTTTTATATCAATCCCAGAAGATACAGTCATCTCTAGCACATCTACCGCAATGTGAAAACTATTATTGTATTAACAGGGAACAACGCATCCCCATCATCTGCAAAATATTCTGCTCTTCATCCCATTGAGAAAGTAAAACCTAATCGCACCTACCATGTAAAATCATTCACAGCCAGCCAACCAACTGCTTCACTTTTATCCAATGGTACTCTTGGTTTGTCCTAATAATCTTAAAACTTTATGTTCTCTGAGTCTCATTTTAAAAGCCTATGTTTATCAATGCAGGGTTAGTTTTACAATCTGCAGTAGTATCGCCTACTTATAAAGGCGTGCCTGTTCCCCAAACTATCCACGGGATTGTACCATCCATTCCGCCAAGTACTCCAATGGCAGTGCCACACAAGTCAGCAGCTCCTCCCAGAACAATGCCACAAATAGCATCATCTATTCAACCAAGTCGTCAGATTAAGGGGCCACATATCTCAAGACTCCCACCCCAAGTCATGCCCCAACTAACACCATCCATTCAACCAAATCCTCTAACAGTAGTGCTACATATCTCAGCACCTCCATACCAAATCATGCCACGGGTGGAACCATCCATTCCACCGAGTCCAATTGGAGTGCCACGTAACTCAGCACCCCCTCCCCAAGTCATGACACAAGTAGAACCCCTTCGACCAAGTCCTCCCATTGGAGTTCTATCACATAAGTTAGCACCTCTGAACCCGACATTGCCTAAACTAGTACCACCCATTCCACCAAGTCCTCCAACTATTGTGCCACAAATCTCAGCATCTCCTCCCAAAATCATGCCACAAGTGGCATCATATATTCCACCGAGTCCTCCAATAGTATTGCCACATAACTCGGCATCTCCAACCCAAATCATGCCACGACTAGCCCCAGCTGTTCAGCCAAGTTTTCCATTTGTAGTTCCTTCAGATAAGTTAGCACCTCTGTCCCAGACCATGCCCAAACTAGTGCCACCCATTCCACCAAGTCCTCCCATTTTGGTGCCACCAAGTAAGTTGGGACCTCTTCCCCAGACCATTCCTGAACTTGCACCATCCAGTCCACCAAGTCCTTCAATTGTAGGGCCATCAAATAAGGCACCACCTCTATCCCAGACCATGCCACCACTAGCACCAGGCGTATCACCAAGTCCTCCAATTGGGGTCCCATCACATAATTCAACACCTCAGCCTCAAACCATGCCACACCTCCCGCCATCCATTCCACCTACTCCTCCATTTGCAGTGCCATCTCATAAGTTAGCACCTCCACAACAAGCCATGCCTCGACAAGTACCATCCACTCCAACTCCTCTATCTACAGTTCCATCACATAAGTTAGCACCACCCATACCACGACTAGTACCATCCATTACACCAAATCCTCCATCTGCAGTGCCATCACATAATTTAGCTCCTCTGCTTCAAACCATGCCAAGACTCGCACCATCTGTGCCACCAAGTGATTTTTCACATAAAAAAATGCCAGAACTTCCGCTCCCAGTCACAGTTCCAAATGCTCAAGGTACTGACTGGTATTCTTTGTTTTTGTGTCATCAATTGGTTATTAGTTGCAATGGGACCTTATGTAGCTTTTGTTGATCTAACAAAACAGTACCTGTTGCAATGTCGCCGAGGGAATCTCCACTAGAGCCACCAACTATGCACTCTATCATACCAGGAGTCCCACCATCTGCTTTATCAGGTAGACATTATAACATTATAAAATGATTATTGTTCTGACCACCTGTCCATGGAGCAATAAAATTGTTGTATGAATTTGTTTCTCCTTCGAGCAATTTACATATGTCACTCTTACTGCAAGCCTATATTGCAGAAAAAGTGAAATATGTTTTTGGTTAGATATTTCATGTTAATGTTCAAGAGAGAATTCCCTATGCCTTGGATTTGAGGTTCTAAAAACTTCAGTGGTTGATAATTTTCATCAATCATGTCTAATATGGTGTCTGATGGCTCTCTAATATCAGCTCCTCCTCCTAGCTCCCGTAGGAACAAAAATGGAATCCTAGTTCCCGCGCCTCCAAAGGAAATAGTGAACCATTTGTCTCCCATGAACCGTCCCCCAAAGAAAGGTATTTTGGCAAGTGGAATTGAGCTTGATGATTCTATGGATAGGAAAGTCAGAATTTCATCTCTATTGATAATTATTTTGCGAATAGGTACTTTTCCTGTCTTAGCACCTAAACCACACAAAGTTACAAGGCCCTCTGATATTGTTCCTGCGCCATCTATGTCATCATCTGAACACCCAGGAAGGAAATGGACTTACAGTCCTGCATCATCACCTCCTGTTCCAATTTATAAGCATCATCATGCATGGAAAAGAGCTAGTGGCCCTTCTTTTACGCCATTTCATTCCATTGTTCCTCCAACTTATCACCAAGGTTTGATTTCTCAGTTTTTATTTCTTTATTTCTTATATGAAGAAGACTCGGTTTTTTGGATAATCACGCTCTTTCCATTTCCATTTACCCTGTTCATTTTCTTTTACAGGTCCCATCATCCTTCCGACGCCTTCAGTCGCTCCAACAGCTCCTTCACATGCCATAACATCATCACCTAAGAAAAGCAGGGAAATGCACCATAATCCTGTGCCACCTTATCATGGTACTAGAATTTCTCCAATTATTTTAAATTTGTGCACAATTATTTCGTTATTTTGCATTAATTATAAATTTCGTACGTGACAGGTCCGTCTGCCTCCCCATTCCAATCTGCCTTTCCTACAAAACCTACTCAGAGTTCCCTTGCACCTTCTCCTTCATCAACAGATGCATCTACCCGAACCAAAAGTATGTCAAATACTCTCTTCCTATTTTATGCTTTATCTTGGACTTGCTATTTTCATCTAGGGCACTCATTGTTGTTAAATTTCTCCTTTTTGCTAGGGACCTTTTTTCCTCCTACATTTTCTTCTCCAAAGTCTTCCCCGATGAAACCCAAGGCCACACTTCCACCACCAACACAGGCGCTACCACCTCCACCTCCTAATCAAGGTACATAACAATGTTAATCTGTTACACTTAATTGAGTTAGTGTTTTTGTTTTATTTGGCGTCCCTATCATATTAGTTATGCGACAACGTGTTGTAATCTGAGTTATTTCCAATCCTACTTGTAGATTGTACTTCACTGGCATGCACAGAGCCATTAACAAATAGCCCTCCTGGATCACCCTGTGCTTGTGTGTCGCCAATACAAGTTGGACTGCGTCTTAGTGTGGCATTATACACTTTCTTCCCTTTAGTTTCGGAACTTGCTGAAGAAATAGCATCTGGTGTTTACCTGAAACAAAGTCAAGTTCGTGTAATGGGAGCAAATTCAGCTAGTGAGCAACTGGATAAGACTGTTGTCCTCATTGATCTTGTACCACTTGGAGAAAGATTTGATAACACTACTGCCTTTTTAACGTATGAAAAATTTTGGTACAAGCAAGTTGCGATTAAAAGTTCCTTCTTTGGTGACTATGAAGTGTTGTATGTTCGCTATCCAGGTATTGTTGTCAGTTTCATGATCCCTTTGTATTCTTATCTTGGATTTTGTTACCTTATCTATTGCCTTTCTGCAGGGCTTCCTCCATCACCACCTTCAGCACCATCGAGCATGGACACAATAGATGGATCTTACAGCAATCAAGGAAATAACGCGAGGATGATACATCCTCTGGGGGTTGATGTTAGGAGGAAACAGAAAAAGGGACTTGGTGGAAGCATTATTGCTATTATAGTTCTATCATCTTTTGCAGCGGTGGTTTTGTTTATTGGAGCTGCTTGGTTTTTTCTTATAAAACATGGAGGTCAGACGACTCTAGCTGCAGCAACACCACAAACCTTTGTACCTTCCCTGGCAAAGCAGTCAGGTAGAGGTAGTAATATCCTATAATGGGCTCATCACGAGTAATTTTCATGCTTTCATTCAGGATAAATTATGAGAAATTTTAGTTTAGCAGGTGTTGGCGGGTCTTTGTTTGGAAGTGGGCTCAGTTCAGCATCGCCATCTTTTGGCTCCAGCATAACAACTTATACAGGATCTGCTAAGACTTTCAGTGCAGAAGAGGTCGAAAGAATCACCAACAACTTCGATGAGTTGAGAGTACTCGGAGAAGGTGGCTTTGGGCGCGTGTACAAAGGTGTCATGGAGGATGGAACCGAGGTGGCTGTAAAGGTTCTTAAGAGAGATGATCAGCAAGGTGGCCGAGAGTTCTTTGCTGAGGTGGAGATGCTTAGCCGTCTTCATCACAGGAACTTGGTCAAGTTGATAGGTATATGCGTAGAGGAGCATGCCCGCTCTCTGATCTACGAACTGATCCCTAATGGCAGCGTGGAGTCCCATTTACACGGTATCACTGAGAACCTGGCTACCAGCTTTCTTGCTTTCTTAGTCGCGTCAGTTAGTATACGGTTAATTCTTTCCAAGTTTGGTGTTGTTAGCAGGTGGTGGGTTACTGAGTATTGTGGATCTGTCCTTTGTGATCAAACAAGAAAACGACCAGTTTTGAGAAAACCCCCAAATAAGACCAATACTGTGTTCGCCCCCGAAATTTATTAATTATAATCTGAAATGGCAAAACTACATTCACGTACAACTCGAGGACAAAAAGAAATTGTTCTCTTTCTTCCCAAAATAGCCATCACAGCGTGCTGAACACGATGTAATCTGGATTTTTTTTTTAAATTTCATTAATTGGATTAATTTTATCATATATTCATGTGCTGTGCACAAGGGAAATTCTGTCTTTTTGCATCTCAATGAGGGGCAAACTCAGTCTTGATCTTATTTGGAGAGTTTTCTTTTGGGCAAAGTCTAAATAACCTAAAATAATTTTCCAATTTTTCGTTATTCGTATACTTTGGAGGAATGGTTTTCATTGTGTTTTCCTCTAATCTCAGGAGTTGACAAGGAAATTGCTCCACTTGATTGGGGAGCCCGAATTAAGATAGCACTTGGTGCAGCTAGAGGTCTTGCTTACCTTCATGAAGACTCAAGCCCCCATGTTATTCATCGGGATTTCAAGTCAAGCAACATATTATTGGAGCATGATTTTACTCCAAAGGTGTCAGACTTTGGCTTAGCTAAGACTGCTTTAGAGGAAGGACACAGGCATATTTCAACACGTGTTATGGGAACATTCGGGTGAGAATGATTTCTTTCTCCTGCTGCTTGAATTCTTCTAACATATTGACCCACCCCAAAATGGTATGGGTACAGGAATTAGTATGGATATTGCTCAGTTTTACCAAGAATATCAACATGCAAGTCATTTATTTAATATTCATGAAGTTGTGCAAGTACAAAATGCTCAATTATGATGCAAGGTGCTGCTTAGAAAGTTGGTCTGGGTGATTCTTTTTACCAAATATTTCCCTGTAGCACAAACTATAAGCTTCGTGACCCATTGGTGATTTGCACCTAAGTATTCTTCCTGGTCAGCGATTGCAAGCTGTTAAGATATTCTGCAACCAGCATGAATAAATAGCTTAAACTTAGTATCTGACATTCTCCAACGAGGTTAAGGTTTTGGTTGCATATTTCATGATACTAGTCGTTTTTATTAGATGAAAATTGTAGGTTTATCTTGTTTGATCTTTTAGATTAAATGAGTTGACACCTTGGTAGCATGTGATGCTTTAATAATTTCTTTGTGCTAACAACATCTTGTTTCTCAGTTATGTAGCCCCAGAATATGCAATGACTGGTCATCTTTTGGTCAAAAGTGATGTTTACAGCTATGGTGTAGTCCTTCTTGAGATCCTAACAGGTAGAAAACCTGTGGACATGTCACAACCACAAGGTCAAGAGAACCTGGTCGCTTGGGCTCGTCCACTCCTCACAAGTAAGGTGGGGTTAGAGATGATCATCGACCCAGCTCTAGACTCTAACGTTCCATTTGATAGTGTAGCCAAAGTGGCAGCTATAGCTTCAATGTGTGTACAACCAGAAGTCTCACACCGGCCTTTTATGGGTGAGGTTGTACAGGCCCTAAAGCTAGTTTGTAATGAGTGTGATGATGCAAAAGAAGCAGAATCAGAAAGTTGCGGCCATGAGGACTCGTCTGTTATAGACATTGATACCAGGACAAGGACTGGTTCGTGTCAGCTAGCGGAACCTTCACGAACCCATTGTTCTGACTATGATACCATTTTGGAAGGTGATAGGGAACTTTCAGCGTCTTATATATTCAGTACGTCAGGGCAATTTGGGCTACAGCCATCACGATCTTTTAGAAGGCACTCCAGTTCAGGACCTCTCAGATTAGGGAGGAGCAGACAGTTCTGGCAGACAGTAAGAGGCTTGTCCAGAGGTAGTGTGAGCGAGCATGGAGTTGCATTCAGGTTATGGGCAGGCTCCCATTGAAATTCAAATTTGTTGCTATCTTCTTCCATGCTATTGAAGATTTCCTGCACACAATCCTGGAAACTTGTGAGACAGTTTGAAAGATACATCATTTCTTGCCATCATTTGGAAGCCAAGAATGTCAACAAAGCACAATGGTTAGGGTGGTGAAGAATGTCACGGGATCTTTCGTTGCCAATGACTTCCAAGTACAAGTAAAGCCCTTGTATGATGCATGGTTCTTATGAACCTCAATAAACATCTCGTAATAATAGTGTTACCGAGATTTTAATGCAACCTTAGTTGTCTGAATGAATTCATTCACCACTTGTATTCCAATATTCTCTCTCAGATTGTAGCAACAGTTATTTCCGACAGTCTTTGGGATGGGTGGATGAGTTGTGATGTTACTATTACATGTATAAAGGCAACAAATTCTTGTTAACTAAGGGATACAGTAGCTAATAACCAAAAGCAAAATACCAAGTCTTTGAGATATGTGAATGAGTTGTGATGTTATTGTTACATGTTGAAAGGAGCAACAGTCTTGTTCACCAGGGGATACAGTAGCTAATAGCCAAAAGCAAAATAGGTAACTAATTGGTCTCTTAGTCTTTAGTCTTACGCAAATAACACTTATGTCTATGTAGTCTTGGGCAAACTTATAAAACCTGAAAATGAACCCAGATGACTGTAGCTGATTTATGTCGGATTCAAAGCATCCCCTTTCCAAGTATGGTGTACCCATAAACAGAGTAGGAAAATGAATCTAAGGTGGTGTTATAAACAGAAGGAAGATGGTGCGGAAAGACTTGTCTGAGATTTTAGTTAATTTTTTTGAAGCACTCAGGCTCTGTGGCAATGGTAAAGACCGAGGTAGACTCGGCCTCAGTATCAGGCAATTGCCTTCTTGTTGACTCCCTTCTGGGTGTCATATTTTGTTTTTGTTTTTTCTTTTACGGAAAGAAACTAAGAGAGGGTAGCGGTGGATGGGGGGAAGAAAAATAAAAGCATAAACTGTTTTGGGAAAGCTCATCTTCAGTGATCACCCTTATCTGAGTGTCTCAGTTTCTTCGGAACTCATATTCAAGCATACTAATTGTACTGAAACACAGGATATGATCTATATGCCACTGGTTACAACTAATGTGATCCATAAGCCATTGGTTAAAAGCTTTTATACCTCCCATTAAACCAACTTTGTATGTGAGCATTGTTTATCAGTTTATGAAACTTTAGACCAAATGAGAAGTTTAGCAAACAATGTACGTCGTGGATTGGATTGGCGCTAAAATTAATATGGCTTATCACATATTAGATTGGTCTTTTTTTCCCACTAATGTACTGGCACGAGCTAGGTTCTGACATTGATCACTCTCATCCAACAGTGCACACTCACGACATTGTTGTCTATGGATCTCAATGTATCCGCACTTCAAAGTTTCACTCCATCGTTGTTTGTTGTCCAAGAAAAAGAAAAGCTCAAACTTTTAGTTTCTTATGATTGACATAGGTGAAATTTAAAGTAGCGATATGAAAGGTAAATCTCCTACACATTGGTAGCACTGTTATTACCAAAGCAGTTTCAAAGTGCAAACTCTTCGCCGTACATCAAATTACAAAAAGGCGCATTGGCACTTCAACAAAAAATGGTTTTTACTACCAGACGATTAGTGTCATCCTTAAGGCGGGGCCATCACTCGCTTCATGATTATGACAGAGAAATTCACTTTTTCACACTTTAGTAAGTATCTCGAGGCACACACATGTCAACACGAGCTAAAACTTTGACACATTTTATGTTGGTATTTATTTTTCAAATAATATAATTTTCATGGAAGTTGCTATATGTACCCGACTGTTTGGCTCGGTGGCACCAACTTTAGTTTACATATTTAACTTATAAACCCAACAAATATTTGTTAACCCTAAAACAACAATACTTAATTACTAGGAGTAAGAGTATTAGCTTCCTCCTCATCTTCTACGTTCATCGGCTTGGTAGTTATTCTTTCGAGCAACCATACAATGTATTCACAACTCCAATTATTGAAATAGAAAATGTCACTGAAATAAAAATTAGATGTAATTCTAACTTCTAAGAGCATTGCAATAGTTGTGAATAAAAAAATCTCAAAATCTAGCACATATTCAATGTACATGTATGAACCCAATTTCAAATGTCATTGATTTTTTATTTTTTGCTCAAATAAAATAAGGCACCCAATAAAATCGTTTTTGATGCAGTCGTTTTTCACTCCCTCCTTTGACCTTGACTTGCAAACCCGTTGATTTGCCCAAGGAACACACGTGAGTCACAAACCATTGTTGTGGTGGTCGATGACACTCCGATGCTAAAGTCAGATAGGGATTTGAGGAATGTATAATGTTGTAAACAGAGAATTTGTAGCGTACCTTAGCTTACCAATCTCATGTCTTATTTATAGTGCTGGAGTCATGGTTTGACCAGGCCATCGATGGCGTAGTTTAGGGAAGAAGATCTTCGTGGAAATCCTTCTTTAATTGGGAGTCATGTTGTGGAGGGAAGTTTCCCTGTTAGCCTTATGCTTCTAGATACGCGGGAGATAGTTCATGTTCCGAGAGTAGTCTATAGGTAGAAGTTTCCATATGTGATATATGGAAGCAAATAGCTACTATAATTGCCTGTCCAAGCTGATCCTCGAGATATTTGCCTTAGCAATGCTTACGATTATTGAGGATAGCTGTGAGACAAATGAGCTTAGCAGGTCGTAAGAATTCGAGTTCGTCTGGCGAACTGCATTGGGCGGGCTTAGAACCGCTTGGGTCGGATCAGTGTTGGGCTGATGCTAGGGCTTGTTATTCCTCGAGATCATCATGACACGTGTACGGCGTAGAGTTGGGACCGTTTTGATGTATCATCAGCTACTCCCCCAGAGTTAGTGAGCCATCACATCGGTTCGCTAAGTCACTTCTTGAAAAGATACGTTGCTCATGATGATTGAGTCTGAATCGTTGCTTGAGCCGCGCACTTCATTAATTGAATGGGCGTCGATTCAGTGGAGAAGTGGCGGGAACCCAATCCCTATTTAGGCCTTCCTTTATGCGGAGACTAACTTTTCTATTTTCTTTACTCTTAGAGATTTTGCTATGTTCATCTTCTTCATGTCTCACCAAAACCATCTTGATGATGCGACTTTGGCCAAGGGCCTTGAGTTTTTTGAAGACATGTTGTTTTCTGAATTGAGCCTTGCTGAAATCTGAATGAAGTTCGGGGTCCTTGAGGACCTGCCATTATATGCTCTAAAGGATTATCAGACGCCAATGTTTTCGCCAGCGGGGTTTATCTGTTTGCACGCTGGTTGCTCCAAACTGGAGTCTGCTTTCCTGTTCTTGACGTGATTTGGGACCTTTTGGATTTCCTTGGAACTTCTCCTGCCCAGTTGGTACCTAATGGGTACATAATCGTTCTTCTTATTTTAATTATAGCGAAGGAAGCTGGCGTTCGCGTGACTTTGCAAGTGATCTAGTTATTGACTTCTCCTCGGCTGAACAATCATGTCGTTTGTAAGATGATGTCGCCTACTTGCTTTGAGAATTTGCCTGATGACTTCAAGCCCTGGCAGAATTATTGCTTCTTGGCTCCTGTGGATTCAAAGTATTTCCAGCTCAAGGGTCGTCCGCTTGAGTGAGAGTTTAAGCCACTTCCTAAGTGTAGCTTTACCTTCCAATTCCGTTAAGCTGACTGTATGCTAATCATTGCTCGTGTTTCCTAGCAGGAGGTTTCCCGCTACTCATCTTACTCTAGAAGAGCGAAACACTATGAAGAAATTCAACGACTTACTGACGAATAATGTGAAGGAGGTCATATGTGTTACCAACTTTATTCGCAGTGGGTTGTGGGACAACTGACATGAGACCCCCACTCTTTATCGATCGTCGCGAGTTAAGTCTAACGGTGGGGCCCCTTCTAGGAAAAGGAAAGCTATCGAAGTTAAGGCTCCCATTTTGTTTGACATAGAGGCGTCTTCTGAGATGCTTACCTCCTTTTTGAGTTCGAAGAAGTTCTGTATTAGGACTTGGTCATCTTCCAAACGATCTGCCCCAGTAAGTAAAAAGCGTGAGCCTAATCGACCTGCTAGAGTGGAGGCCGAAGTGTTCGACTAGGAGAAGAACCACCTGCGATTAGCAGGGGCTGAAGATGCATCGAATCATAGTGTCGCGCAGGTAGAAACTCTGAGCGAGAAGCTCATGTTGGTTGCTATGGCGGCTTTTACTAGTGATGATCCGTCCGAGACCGTTCTACTAGAGGGTCCTGATGAGGATTTGCTCGAGGTTCTGAAATCCAATCGTTCCACTGGTGGGTTGCCTGATAGTGGTTGTGGTGACACAAGCCAAGGTTCTCATTGTCCGCTCTGTTTTCCATCTCACTCCAGGTCGTATCTCAGGGTGATGGAGGGTTCGTTGGACAACTCGCTTCCTCCTCTTCCTTCGTATTCCGCTAAGTTGTCTCGCAATAAAGAGTCGGATGTTGGTGATAAAGGAAAGACTGCAAAGGAGGGCCTGGGAGTAGTGGCGACTATGAAGGGTGGTGTTGGGGTAATTCCTCATCTGGAAGAGCTCCATCTGGATGCGCGGATAAGTCTGTTTGCCCCGGACTTAGTGAAGATGGGCAATCAGGTCTGGCATAAGGAGATTGATGTGGATTATGTTTCGAGGAAGCATATAAGCAGGCATCATAGCTGGCTGATGGATCACACTCCAAAACCCGAGAAGGGTATGCTAGAATGGCGTATGGATAAGGGTTTAAAGTACCTTATGCTGGGAATGTCTCATTTGAGCCAGATGGGCGTTGCTGGGATGAAAGTTGAGGCAACTCGTGAGAGGGTGTACTCCATGGAGCGTGTATTTTCGAACATGCAGAGGTTGTATTTCGACACGCTTTATGAAATTGAGTTGCTAAGGAAGCAGGCTGAGGAGAGAAGGCTGGAACAGTCGGTTATTGCTGCTGAGACTCAGAGGGTTTGTCTGGAAGCCCTTAAGTCTAACTTAGCAGAGGCGGTGTCTGCGAGAGATAGATTCAACCAGGAGTTGGATCTGACCTACCGTGACCTGGAGTTGAGTAGGAAGCTGCGGCTGAGGCGCGTTCTAAATTGCGGTCTCTCACTGAGGAGAATGCCTTAAAGGAGGCTGATTGGGCTGTTCAAAGACAACAGTTGGAATCCGATGTGGAGTTCAGTGCTCGGGATGCGAGGAAGGCCGAGGACCAGCTTGAATTGGAGCAACATGAGCTTAGTGTTGTAAAGAGCAGTCTGACTACATAGCAATCTCAGGTCAATGTGCTGACAGGTAAACTGGAGTTGTTGGAACGTGAACTTTCTGAAGCGAAGGCGCGTGAGGAAGATCTTCTCCAGGAACAAGGCAAGTGTGAATTTCGTTGGGTTGTACACGGTAGATTGGAGCTGCTGGCACTGATGAAGAAGGAACATCTGGAATGGGACCTCGATCACTATAAGAAGATGTTGTATGTAGACTTATCAGTGGCTTCTGCGTCATCAGACGAAGAGGGCGATCTGGATCATGATGCTCAGATTGCGGCGCATACGGATGCAACTCCTGCTCACTCATCTGTTAAGCTTAGCTCTTCTATTTCTGTACCCTTTCTTGATGAGGAATAAACTTTATACACTTGTACCTTTTTTGCTTTAACTGTTAATGAAAACAGATTTATCTAAAATATGTTTTGTATCCGTTTTGTGCTCGTTTGTCCTATTGTGCACTTTTCGGTTCGCCTTGTCGTTTTACTTTTGCACAGGCTTGTTGGGTCAATAGGAAGTCGAGTGGTCTGTCTGTTGTTAAGAGTTTGACCATTTACGTTACGAGTGACTTGGAGTCACTGTTGCTTAGTTACATCCAATAGTGGGCGTTCCACGGATGGTTTAGAAGCAGGCTATGCTACCCAGATGTGGTCCATCCTTAAGGTAAGCCACTAGGGGATTGTTTTGCCTATCAGACTGTCGGTGACAGTTGCTGGCATGAGTGAATTGTGATAGTCGAGCACATGCGTTGTCTTGAACTAGAGCGCTTGTCCCGAGTCAGGTTTTGCAAGTTCGGGCTGACATTCCATGTAGTACTTATTCGTGTGTTGGCAGGACAACTTATGGGTCGGCATGAGCGGTCTTGGCTGGTAATAGAATGTCAGCTCGTGTGAGCTTGAAGACACTGCTTGAGTTGTGATTTATCTCTGCAACCGTTGTTTCGAAAGAGAGCGGTGGTTGCGTGGCGAGCTGTTTAGGGCTCCCACCTTTCGAACCATCTATGTCCGACCAGAGTGGACTACAGGTTCGGGGAGCAAGGATTCGGCGATCATGGTCTGTTGAAGAGTGATGTTCCCGTGGCGAGCCGTCGACATCAGTTCGGGGCCGACTAGTCTCCCACCATTCAAACCATCTACACCCGTGCGTAGCGAGCTACAAGTTTGAGACGAGGGGAATCAACGACCATGCTGAAGAGCAGTGGTCTCGTGGCAAGTCGTTGGAATCAGTTCGGGACTGACTAGGCTCCCACCTTCCAAATCATCTACACCCGTGCGCATCGAGCTACAAATTTGGAAGTTTTCGGCCACATAATCTGTAGAAGAGCAATGGCCTCGTGGTGAGCCGTCGACATCAGTCAGGACTGACTAGGCTCCCACCTTTCAAACTATCCACACATGCGCGGTGGGGGCTATAGGTATGGCTTTGATCAGAAGTTGTCGTTGCCAATCGTCCCCAGCTAGGTTTACCTGATTGGGTTTAGTGATCGTTGTCCGCAAAGGGGGCAACAGTCCATAGCTAGTTGTCGTCACCAGGCGTGATAGCACTGATTGGATTCCCACTTCCTAAACCATCGACATCCGCACTAGGTGGACTAGGTGTCGGGGTGAACAAGAAGCCGTCGTCATCAACCAAAATTGACTAAGCTTGCCCGACCAGGTAGGGACTCCGCTAATTGCGGGCGTGCGAGCCTATATCCACGAGCGGAATGCATTGTGCGGACGAGTTATGAAGAGACATGAGTACCTTGAATCAACTGGTGATATGCAGGTGTGATCCGTGTGTCAGGAATGACTAGGGTTTCTAATACTTGTGTCAGGCATGTGGTAGAATATTGTTTGAGTAGTGGCCCAAGCCCATGTGTCTGTAAAGTGAGAGCTAGGGTTTCTTGAACAAAATACGCTACGTGTATAGCTAGATCACATGGTAACACGTGTACAGCGTAGATCGTGGGACGATTGAGTATCGGTCACTCCCCCCCCAATTAATGGGATTGTGTGCAGCCTCGTTGATTGGACGAAGGTGGATTTGTGCAGTTTCCTTGAGAATCGTGTCTCCTCGTTTCCATATGGTATTCAATGCTGACAGAAAATCCTACAGTGCCAGTTTGGTGAACCATTATGTCTATATAATGGTGTTTCTTCATCATTATAGGCATTGTCTTCTGCAAAGCGTATCTCTTGTAATGTTCTTATTTGAAGAAAATGCTTTGGATTTTCTAAAGGTTGAAGGGAGATCTCCATCGTTGGAGTCTTCGAATGTTCCGACATTTGCGCCGATGAGTCATGATGAGATCGTTGTTATGTGTAGTCACTTGCTCTAGGTGAACACTTAATTGATTTGCTGAGATCTCGTAATTTCTTCTCATGTTGCGAAGAAGAAGTACAGACTCCCTCCCAAGGGATGAGTCTGTCGTTTATTCGCTTGCATTTTAGTGTTACCTTGTGCCACTCTGCCTATAGGTAGACGGTTCCTGCGGCTAGTATATGGTTGATCGAAGGGTTGGCAGATGCGTAGTTGCTTCCGAGGGTGGTATCTTTGAGTTACCCCAAGTATCGCGCATGGGAGAAATGTCCTCACTTGACAGCACTGTGAGACCTTGACTGCCTCGTCGCTTGCAGCCATCTTTGTCTGTCCTCTTCTACCTCCTTCGGGAGGCCGGATGTCGTTTGAGGAAGTTTGCAACTAGTTGCAAGGTATGTAGTTTCGTTGTCGGGTCACTTTCTTGGCAGAGCAACCGACTGCTTTATGCTTTCATCCCCTTTTCTCACATATGTTTTTGATCTTGGGACATGTTTTTCGGAGGAGTCGCTGAGCGAAGTTTACTTGGGGTACCTTTGTTGCCACTTTCGATTCTTCTATGTAGTCGGACTGTTTAAGCGAGTCTCTATTTTATTTCGCACTGGATTCAGATGCTCGTAATATGTAGTCTTTTGTATTCGCCATAGGGCATCCATTGTTACGTATTTCTAGTAATCAATAGAGTGTGTTTGCGTAATTATTCTTTTATTTATTTATTAAATGATTGAAAAATCACATAATTTTCTAAGAATTAAAACTCTACATTGACTATGGAAAGGAAAATAAGCAACTGATAGACTAACTGTTGGCGGAGAGAAGTCGACCCGACCTAGAAGTGAGTTTGCATAGCCCTTGTTGGATCGTTGATACTTTAGCGAATTGTCGAGTTTCGTTGATGTCTCTGAGGTTGCTGAAGAGTAAACCTTACGTGGGAATTAATCTCCGCGCCGACGGATTGTCAGGGGGTTGTACTCCCGTCTGCATTGACCTCTCCATTTTGTTGGGTTGAAGAACGAATTGCTTCTGTATAACTTGATTGTCCCCCGTTTCTGAAATGAGCCACCGCTGTTGGGATCTATGTGAGTGGAGTGATGCGTCCACAGACACAAGGTCTTGCTCTAGTTCAGAATGTGTTGTGAGATCCAGTTGGATCTGGGAACATTCTATTTGCTTCAATGCAGCATAATGGCGGCCTCGTGACATAGGCTGGTCCCCACGTATCATTCCTTCATAGTGGTTAGCAATGTACTTAACACACTGGTGAAGGGTGGAGACTACTACTTCCATCTGGTGGAGCCATGGCCTTCCCAAGACAAGGTTGTATGTAGACGGCGCATCTACTACCATGAAGTCTAAAAACATGACCTTTCTCAGTTGTGGCTCTCTTGCCAGTGGGTAGTCAGAAGACGACAGATTCTCCTCTTTGAGGTCCATACCACGGAATGCGTTGTAGAACATGATGTTGAGTGAGCTTCCCATATCTACTAGAGTTTTCTTTACTTCCCACCTTGCAATCGAGATCGATATGACAAGAGCGTCATTGTGTGGGGCTCAGACTCCTTCGAGGTCCTTGTCTGTAAAGGTTAAGGTGGGAATGAGGCTTTGCATTCTCGAGTAGTAAATGCGTCTGTCCTCATCTACGGGCTGTGTCCACATCTCCAGTAGAGTCCGCTTGCAGAACCTGTTCGACTGGTCTTCATCCGGTCCAACTCCATGAAGGACATAGATTATGCTCGGATTCTTCTTCTCGATCTCTTTGACCAACTCCCCTCGATCCCTAGATCATTCTGGTCGCTTCTCAGAGCACATGAATTCCTTTAGCTTGCCCCTACGGATCCAATACTAGATCTCGTACCTTAAAATTTTGCAGTCGTTGGTGTCATGGCCACCGTCTTTGTTGTACGAGCAGTACTTGCTGTTGTCACGTTTGGAGGGGTCTTGGCGCTATTTCAGGGCCATTTCAGATCTTTCCAGTTTTTCATGGAATTCAAGACATCTGATAGGCTAGAATTGAGGGGGGTCACGGATCTGGATCCAACGTAGTTGGATGTTTTCTCTTACCTGGCTCGGCCAGGGTCTGACATGTTGTCATTGCATTTTCGTTTGCTCATTTCTTCATCCTCACGCCTCCTTCCTGTCCTTAGGAGCGGATGGCTTCTTCTCGCCTTCTGTTTCTCTCTTCACAATTCTCAACTCTTCTAAGGTGATGTACTTCTAGGCATTCTTAAGGAGCTAGTCATATCCAAAAGGGGTTACAAGGTGAGGCATTCATAAAGTTTTCCCTCTTTAAGGCCTGCAGTAAAAGTCGTCACGGTTGTGTCATCACTGTAGCAGTCAATGAGTGTCAGCTCATCATTGAAGCACGTGCCATACTCTCTGAGTGTCTCATTGGATCTTTGTTTCAGAGAGTGTATGTAGTGTGGGCCCTTTTGGAGACGCTGACTTTTGACAAAACGTGTTAGGAACTCCTTCGCCAAAGTCTTGAATGAGTCAATCAACTTCGGTGGGAGGCTGTGGAACCACGTTAGTGCTGACTTTTTCAGGCTGGTAGGGAAAGTCCTGCACATCACCGACTCGGATCCTTCTTTGAGTGTCATTACATGCTGGTAATGGCATGGGTGGTCGAATGGGTTGGTGGTCCCGTTGTAAAAGTCGAGCTTTGGAGGCATGAACTTTTTTGGAAGAGTCTCGTTCATCATATGGTCCACGAACGGTGGAACAGAGAGCCGGTACAAAACGTCTGGGTCGTGCGCCTCTCTATGGAGGGGGTTCTGAGGGCCAAGCCTCTCTGCTCTGAGAGTCGATTCCGCGTTAGCTGCGGAGCCTCCTCTAGTCCAATGGGAAGTAGCAGGGGCTTGACTCTCATGTGTTTGCTCTCTATTGTCTTTCGGAGATTGAGGCATGTGTTGCTCTTGATTTCCATTAGCGAGTGGAGGGTTCTAATGTATGAAAGCCTCTACTGCTTTGGCGATTTGTTGTATTTGAGATGACAACAAATCTATCCTGGAGACCGTCGTTGTTGTGGCTGGCGTGGGGGCATGAGTCTATTGTCGGTGTGTCACCGACACTGCTGAGAGTGATGGTATAGCGCCAGTCTAGGCGTTTGATGTATCCCCTTGTTCTCCATTGTTGCGTCTGGTGGTCACCATCTCTTAGTATTTTGATGAAAAATGATGCTAGTCAAAGGTTATGAACTTTGTCGTCCCCACAGACGACGCCAAACTGATGCAGTCATTTTTCGCTCCCTGCTTTGACCTTGACCTGCAAACCTGCTGACCTGCACAAGGAACGCATATGAGCCACAGACCACCATTGTGGTGGTTGATGGCAATCCGATGCTAAAGTCAGACAGGGATATAAGGAAGGTGTAATGTTGTAAACAGGAAATTTGTAGCGTACCTTAGCTTACCAACCTCATGTCTTATTTATAGTGTTGGAGTCCTGGTTTGACCAGGCCATCGATGGCATAGTTTAGGGAAAAAATCTTCGTGGATATCTTTATCTAATTGAGAGTCATGCTGTGGAGGGAAGTTTCCCTGTTAGCCTTATGCTCCTAGATATGTGAGAGATAATTCCCGTTTCGAGAGTAGTCTATAGGTAGAAGTCTGCATATGTGATATATAATCTGGAATCTGTTTCCTAATTGGAAGCAAAGAGCTGCTGTAATTGCCTGCCCGAGCTAATCCTCGAGATACTTGTTTTAGCAGGGCTTACGGGTATTGAGGATAGTTGTGAGACACGTGGGCTTAGCAGGATGTAAGAATCCGAGTCCGTCTGGCGGACTGCATTGGGCAGGCTTAGAACCGCTTGGGCCGGATCAGTGTTGGGCTGATGCTAGGGCCTGTTATTCCTCGAGATCATCATAACATGTGTACGGCGCAGAGTTGGGACTATTTCCGTGTGTCATCAGTTTTCATAAAAAAAAAGGTAAGTTCGTGTTACGCATTTTAACATCCAAAAAAATCGGTGTAACAAAGAGTTAGTGCAACCGAGCCAAATAATCGGGTACACGTAGCAACTCCCATTTTTTCATTTAATTGTGTGTATATAATGTCACTATTTTACAATAAAAAGTAAAGGGGTCTTAAATGAGAGGTCAAAATGTTTTTTTTCCCTAATATACGATATCATTACAAAAAGGGGCAAACTGTAGACAAAATCAAAATTTTAGTATAGTGGAAAAGACTGGAGCAAAGCTAAGCTATAAACTCCATTGCTCGAAAACGAATAACATAGACTTTCAATACCACGTTATCGAAGACCCCAACATCTCAGCTTGTTAGTTTGATACAAGTTGGAAATAAAATCTCATATGACAAATCTTCCATGTTCCTATGGTGTTGAATCCTAGTTTCATTACTAATACAACAAACTAAACTTGTATGGACACAACAAAGGAAGAGGATTCACCACCTTCAAATAATTTAATAGAACTTGCGCTTCAAGTGACTGAATCAGTTTTCTCAAATTAAATGACCGAATTTATTATTTATTTTAAGGTTGCAAAAAAAAAAAAAAAAAAAAACAGTTGAAAAGTTTTGAGGCCCCACTAAAGGGAGTTAGTATTCAAACCAACACCTTACTTTTTTTTACACCCACATAAAGCATTTCAATTTCCCTCCAAAACAAGTACTCATACACCCACATATAAAAGGGTTAGAAACCCTCAAGTATTTACAATAAGAACGAGAGTTTCAGAGATAGTCAGTAGGGGTTTCCTCTCGAGAACCCCTTATTCTTCAAAATAAAAAAAATCCTCATCCTTGCTCCAACTACTTCGACTACTCTATCTCCATTTCTTTTTCTTTGAATAGATTTCATGTAGGGTTTCCTCGCAGAGAAACCCCAAAACACAAGAAATTTGCTTGATTTCCTTCTCTATCTCCTCCATTCTTCAATCTCTTCGCTGAATCTTTTCCATTATCACCATTGAAGGTTTTCTCAACCAGAATGAACCAACAAATACTCCGCCCTATCATACCGAGCTAGCAAGGGTCGAACAACCCTTTTCCAACTACCCGAACAACCTTTTTTCGACTACTCTTAGTGATAATCAAGAAATGAGAAGCAATATGCTCAATTCTAAACTGCATAGCAACTTGCAAACATGGACAACACACATGAATGACATATATCATAATTTGCATTAAGAAAAAATGATATACACAACCTCAACACTTAGGAACTGTTATAATATGTAAGCACTCAATGTAAATACCATACAAATATTGTTTTATAGTTCTATGAACAAATCATTTCTTATTCCGTTGAAGTCTTTTGGATTGAATTAGTTGCATGCTCTTCTTGCACTTTTTGTTGTTGTTGCCTTAGTAAAGAGGTGTCCATATCATTCCATTTTTTTTCCAAGACTTTCATCTCAAACAAGTATTTCCAGGGCAAGAATTAAGGTATTGGTTTGACCTCATTGCTGAACACCACCACCAATAGCAACAGGAGGTTTGACCTCCGACCTCCGATTTTGACCTTTTCAAACATATTCACCCTTTTGACTGGGTGCTAGGTCCCACTTTCTCTTGTAAAAAACTTATGGATGTGTTCACCCAACCTGAAACCAACCGAAAAACAAAGGGAAAAAATGTGAAACGGGTTAGACGCAAGAATTGTGGCGTGAGGTTGTAATCTTACTTGCAGGAAGTATGGTGTTGGTATAATTGGTCGCACATTGATATTATGGGGTGGATTTTTCTATGTCCACACCATAGTTTTTGCGTGGAAATACACAAACTCACTATAAGATTTATGCGTTTACAGACTGAAGTTTAGATTTTCAGTGAAACTTCAGTGGAATCTAATTTTTCTTCAAAATAAACTATAGGGGACTTCGATTGAAGCTTGTAAGCATGAATGAAGTTGAAGTCCATTAAAACTTAACTAATCTCATTAGAGCACGATCATGACCTTTTTGAAGAGATATCGCTGAAAAATGAGTTTGTAGAGATGAACAACTATTATTCATCTTCTCTTCTTCGGTGAGTTATCGACTAAAACAACAATGATTTTGGTCATAACTCAGACCCTGAAAACTCCATTTTAGGGTTTGAAAACTCCATTACAACAATTAGTTGATTTAAGTTGCGAAAAATGAGAAAAAAAATTGGGTGAGGATGATTGAACAGTGGCTGAAAAGTTTTGTTGGAACTGGTCGAAGTGTTTGGGCTACGATTCCTTTGTGAAATGGCAATTCAACAACTCAACCACAACCCCACTACCTCCTCAAGGTGTTTTTGAGCCTTAAAGATGATAGTTCTTGCAAAGAAGAATGTTAGGGTTCACAGAAAGTTGGGACAAGAGTTTGAGTTTTTTCAAAAAAAATTATTTTTTCCGTACCTTGTGTGTGCGAGTAGTTTGCAAGTATGTTAAGATATGGGTGTAGAAAAAAGGAAATTGTGGGTGCAAATAGTAACTTTCTACTGAGAAGATATCGTTGATTCTTACAAAGAAAACCCTAAAATATGGACTAGTGAATTCTTTGTTCCCTACTTCCAAGTTGGACATTGTGCAACAATGAGCACGAAGGCGACATCCTCTACTCTACTTCAGTTACTAGGAGGGTTCTTCATCAACCCCACTCTCATTGCAATATCATTTGTCCAACCTCCATTTCTCTTTTACTAGCTTATTTTTGCTCGAACCACCTCAATTTCACTACTAAAAATGTTAGTAGTAGTATTAGTAGGAAGACCAATTGGAGGTGGGATAACCCCTCAAGACCCTCATTTTTCGTCTTCAACATCACATCTCAATCTCAGTCTTAGAGCATCAGCAACCCAACTAGTAATAATACGCAAGAAGATGATTTCGTTATTAGGGTTTTGAAAGAGAATCCTAGTAAAGTAGAACCCAGGTTTCTTGTTGGCGAAAAACTCTACACTTTGAAATAAAAAGAAAAAGGCTTTTTTGAGTAGTAGTAGTACATTGGATAATGTTTCAACAATTTCACTTATGATTAGCAATTTGAGGTTTAAGACTAATAATGAAGAACCCCTTTCATCCTAGTCATCGCCCAACTTAAGGATCCTGTGAATATCAAGGACTTGTGTCACAACCTTAAATCAAGAAGGAAGTTATGAGGAAGAAACAGAATTGGCGCCAAATTCAAATTTAAATAAAAGGGACTGAAATGTAATTTTGTTAGTATTTAGTTAATAAAGCACATGGAGTGACACATGTAGTCACACCATTGCCTCATATGAATTTATGTTGTTGTATTAAAAGGGAGGTAAGGGAGAGGTTAAAGGGATCAGATAAGCTGTAACAGAGGCTCCCTTGTTGGAGAAGAACCCTACATACTTGTAGTTCAACCATTTTTCAATCAAATTTCTTGTTGTTCATCCATTCTTTGATTGAGATCAAGTCACAATCGTGACATTTGGTATCAGAGCAAGGTTGAATTTCATCCACCCGAGTAACAATGGAGACCCTTGTGAAGGAGATAGCGGCTTTCCTCAAGGAATCGAAAAGGAACCAAATCGAGACTAACGGGCAAATAGAGCTGATGAAAACTGAGCTAAAAAGGTTGGCTCAAGCTCCTTTTGAGAAATTGGTTCAACTGTTGCAAAACCCTAGGAAGGTTGTTGGATCTGCAGAATCAAACAATTCCCCGACCATCCAAAGCGCTACAACTTCAGATCAAGCAATGAGATCTCACTCCCAAATTCCTTGGGAGTCCTCTGGTATGAATTCTCGATGCCCTAAACTTGATGCGACAACCACTAGGTCTTGGGTGAAGAAAAGTGAACGATATTTTTCATTTTATAATTTCTTAGAAGAGAACAGAGTGGCAATGACTTCGATCCATTTTAACGAAAGGGCCAATTTGTGGTTCCTTGATTACCATGTAGGGAAAAATAGTCTACACTGGTCCCAATTTGTTCATGATCTATGTGAAAGTTTTGAAGACTCTATACTAGAAAATTATGTCGATTCATTCAACAAATTGATCCAAGACTCCACTGTCACTGAGTATTATAATAAATTTGAAGAGTTGAAGTCTCTTATGCTCACCCATAATAGTCATTTAGATGAAACTTATTTTGTTTTGAGTTTTCTCAGTGGATTAAAGTTTGAAATCAAAGCCTTGGTTTGGCTTTTCAAACCATCTAATGTCAGCCAGGCTTTCTCTCTTGCCAAGATGTATGAGGCTTCATCCATTAAAAAACAAGCCAACACCAAGGTCAATTCTCATTCTTCATATACACCTAGGAGTATAAGCTACTCTTATACACCATTTTCTCATACCAAGTCTAGCTACCCTTCCATGTCTCAACACACAAATAATGTTAACCCTCAACAATCCACCAACTCCAACAAACCTACCTACCCTTCTTCCACCTCATATCCAACAGTCAAATTTGCTTCTCCTACACCACCAATCAAGAGATTAACCCATACTCAAATGAAAATAAGGAGGGAAAATGATTGTGTTACAATTGTGAAGAGCAATATAAGCCTAGACATGTTTGCAAACAACAACAATTGTATATGCTAGTGCCTGAAGATGGCATACTTGAAGAAGATGATAAAGGAAATTCAAACATACATGGAAGTATCTCTACATGTCATTCATGGCAACATTTCAGTTAATACAATTATGTTAAGGGGAATGGTGAAGAAAAAACCTATATCTATACTAGTGGACACAGGGAGCACTCACTCTTTTGTTGATCCTAGGGTCATCAAGGAGACCAACTGGCCTACTACCTTAACACCACAGATGATAGTCAAAGTGGCAAATTGGCAAATTGGCAACAACTATTCAACGATGCAATATGTGAGAAGATACAATGGACTATGCAAAATTTACCCTTTGAAGGGAAGATAAGGGTATTACCATTGAGGGTGTTATGGGGTGATTGGATCAATCCATTTGGAGATATTATCATCAATCTTCAAAAACTACAATTGACACTAATTATTAAGGGAAGAGTTATTATTCAAAGTACTTCCAATGAGGGTTCTTTATGCCTAATGGAACAAAAGGATTGTCAAAAACTATGAAAAGGTATTATGCTTCTTTTATGAGACAATTCTTCTCAATGACTTGTATACCCCAAAACCCATACCCTCATCCTGCTATTGAACAACTCGTTGTAGAGTTTGAAGATATACTTCAAATACCCACCAAACTACCACCTGACAGAGCCCTAAATCCCAAAATTCCCCTCAAGCATAAAACAACACCACCTTCCCAAAACCCTACAAGATACCCTATGTGCAAAAGACTGTGGTGGAAAAACTTGTCCAAGAAATGTTCGAGGTTGGGCTTTACAACAGTCTCATGGTCCCTTTCTTCCCCAATCCTGCTAGTTAAAAAGAAGGCTGAGTCTTGGAGGTTCTGTTTAGACTATAGAAGGCTGAATGACATTAAAATCAAGGACAAATTTCCAATGCCCCTTATAGATGAACTCTTGTTAAGCAACATTGAGCCACCATCTTCTACAAGTTGGACCTTTGGTCAGGCTATCATCAAATTCTAGTACACCCCCTGATATCTATGAGATTGCCTTCAAAACACACCATGGCCACTTTGAATTCAAAGTTATGCCCTTTGGACTCACCAATGCTCATGCTACCTTTCAAGACTTAATGAACCAAATATTCCAACCTTATCTTAGGAAATTTGTGTTTTTGTTTTTTTATGACATCTTGGTATATAGCTCTTCCTTAGAACACCATTTGTCTCATTTGCATACAACCTTCTTCACCCTGAGATACCACCAATTATTTGCCAAACTCTCAAAATGCTTCTTTGCTCAGCCAAGGCTTGAATACCTTGGACATGTCATCACTTCCAATTGGGTAGATGAAAGCCCACAAAAAATTGAAGCCATGGTCAAGTGGCATATTTCTTCCAATCTTAAACAATTGAGGGGCTTCTTAGGACCCACTGGTTACTATAGGAAATTTATTCAACATTATAGTCAACTTGCACAACCTTTGACTGACCTACTCAAGAATGATTCATTTAAATGGACTCCACAAACCACACAAGCCTTTCAAACCCTTAAACAAGCTATGTGTGTGGCACCTATTCTTTCCTTACTTGATTTCAATTCCCCATTATATTGGAATTGGTGCTTGCACCAGAGGAGTAGGAGATGTTTTAATCTCAGGGTGGCAAACCAATTGCCTATTTCAATAAGGCACTAGGTCCCAAAAACTTTACACTATCTATCTATGAAAAGGAGTTGTTAGCCATTGTGTTAGCAGTAAACAAATAGAGGTCTTATTTGTTGGGTACCAAGTCCCATATCTACACAGATCATTAGAGTATTGAACACTTCCTAACTCAAAAGGTAACCACCATACTACAACAAAGATGATTGTCTAAGCTACTAGCTAGGCTTTGAATATAAGATACACTGCAAGAAGGGTATAGACAAGGCTGCAGATGCCTTATCTAGGTGTACAGAGGAGAACCAACTCACTGTGTTATTACCAATGTATCACCTCAATGGTTACAGGAAGTAACCTTTAGTTATGAGACTGATTATGTTGCCAAGACACTTATTCAACAACTTATAGTAGATCCACATGTTGTGCCTATTTATTCATTCTCCAAGGGTGTACTCAAACACAAGAATGATATCTACGTTGGCTCAAATGGTTTACTTAAAGTTCAAATCATGATAGCACTACATGAATCTACAATAGAGGGTTACTCAGGGATTAATGCAACCTACCACAAGCTTCAACATTATTTCTACTGGCTTGGTATGAAGGCTCATCTCACCCAATACATCACCAGCTATGATATCTGCCAGAGAAACAAAAATGACCAGTCTGCATATGGGGTTTCTTACAACCCTTACCAGTACCTGAACATGCATGGCCGCACATCTCAATGAATTTCATTGAGAGCCTTCCTCCATCCCAAGGAAAAACAGTAATCATGGTAGTAGTGAACATGCTTACCAAATATAACCACTTCATGGCATTAACACACCCCTTCACTGCAGCCAAAGCAGCTGATGTTTTCTTACAACAAGATTATAAGCTACATGGGTTGCACTCTTCTATTGTATCTGACAGGGATAAAATCTTCATCAATGCCTTTTGGCAGGACTTATTCAGAAGCCTAAGTACTACACTGTCCTTAAGTACAACTTATCACCCACAGTCAGATGGAAAAACTGAACGTGTCAATAGATGTTTGGAAAACTACCTACATTGCATGACAGAAGATACTCTGCTCAGTGGTCCAAGTGGTTGTATCTTGCAGAACATTGGTTTAATACCATCTTCCATTCCAGTATGCAAACTACTCCTTTTTGGCACTTTATGGTTACTCTCCCCATTGCCTGCAATATTTTTCATTAGCAATACCAGATGTGCAACAATATTTGAATGAGAGAGATCATATGCTTCAACTAATCAAGGATAAGCTTCATAAAACTCAAGAAAAATGAAATTATATGCTGACAGACACAAATCAGAAAAACAAAAAAAAAACTTTAAATGTGGAGGATTTGGTATACTTGAAATTACAACCCTACAGACAGACTTCAGTAAATTTGTAGAAGAATCTAAAATTGCCAGCTCGTTTCTATTGCCCATTTCACGTCATTGAAAGAGTGGGGTTAGTAGCTTATAGACTTCAATTACCTCCCCAATCCAAAATACACTATGTGTTTCATGTATCTACTGAATAAGGAGTTGGGTTCAGCTATGATTCCTTCTCCCCAACTGCCATTAGTAGATCTCAAATCATACCGCAGGCGCACAATTATCTATTGAGTTAAATAATGACAAATACGGGTCAAATCCCACAATAAGAGCTATAAAGTTAGGAAAACTAATATTCAAATCTCTTTTGAAACTTAACCTAGTTAGAAAATAAGTGATTGGTGAAGTGTTTAAAATAAAAATGCAAAGTAAAACCTAAATGTCAGAGTTAGGGCTTTGAGTTTACCATCATGATTAGATAACACCATTAGGCCACTCTTCGATTAACCTTTCCAAATTCATTAACACATCCTAAAGTAGATTCTCATCTCACCTTAGGATGGAGAATATGACATTATGAGCAATTGATTTCAAGCCTAAATTATATTACTAGCCTAAGAATCAAATGTGGATTTAAAAGCATACAAGAAATCCATACTTAAATGAAACACCAAATATCTAACAAATCACAATGAAACTTTGACTAATAATATGTAAACATTGTAAGGAGCTTGTTAGAGAAATGCAATGATAGAAAGTTATCTAATCTTGAACTTAAGAAGTAGAAAAAGAAAACATGAATTGAATTCATATGATGAAACACAAAACATCTTACTTACTTCACAGGTTCATGATACAACCAAGCTACAAGATCAATCTAACAAAACTTGTTTCTGTAATACATGAAAATGGTAAGAACTAACCTAAAAGAGAGCCATCGTGGAGCTATCCTCCCATGGGCTCACTAATACTCACGAAATTATTACATAATATATCCATCCCTTAATTTATATATGTTAGTGTTGCGATTAGTATATTTTATTCTAATTATTTCATTTTCATGTCTTTGTAGGAATTTGAGCGTGAACGATGAAATCGCATTAAGGCGACAATTTAAGGAATGATCAATTGGTTGATTCTAGCGGTGGTACAAAGTAGAGGGTCACATATCTAAACCTGACCCAAACAAACCTAGGTCCACCTAATTTAACCTAAGCCCAAACCCAAAAAGCTAATTTAGAAACCCAAGCCCAACGCCTTTTGGAGAACCCAAGCCTAAGGAAATAAGATAACTCTATTTAGGCCTTCCCTATTTTTAGAGAAAGGTCTCTCTTCTTCTACGTTTTTTCTTGCTCTTCTCTTTTTCCAGCCACCACTCCTCCCCTCTCCTCATTGGCAGGGACATAGAGACCTTCGTCTCTCACCACCAACCAACTGTCATCGCCGCCATCTCACTCCACGTCGCTGTCGCAACTACCGTCACCTCGCCAACACCACCATCAGCCGCCACCTCCTCCAATTTCCTGACCTCTCTCTGGCAGCGTACCTCACCTCGCCATACACAACATCACCGTCCAAGCCACCATCACCTAGCGACAGAGCAAACCACGCACACCACCACCTCGCGACAGAGCTCTACTGCCCTGTCTCCCTCCTCCATTCTCTCCCTCTTCCTCCTTCGGTCTCTTTCTCTGTTCATCCATCTCCCGGCCCTCTCTCTCTCTTGCAAGGACCGGAGCTCACCGGAGGAACGGAGCTCGCAAGCAGCAACAGAAACAGGGAGCGCCTCCCTATTTCACCGCCCCTGCTTTTCTCCCGTTCGTCATTTCTTTCCTCTCTCTTGTATCTCCCTCACTTTGTCTCCCTCTCTCTTGAAGGTTTCAAAGCTTCCACGGAGGAAGAATACGTTCGCGAGGAGCACGGAGGAAGAAGAAGCAGTGGTGCATCTCGCTGGAGAAGACAAAGCGCGATTTTTGGCGGGAACCAACTGATTTTCAAATCAGCTGGTTATTTGCACCCTACAGTTCTGCTCTGTACCACCACAGTGCATTTGCAGCCTTTATCTTGGGATTCGCAATTGTGCTGAGATGGATTCCACTTACACCAGTGTCGTGACCACCGCCACCATGATCTTTTAGACCCCGCGCCGAGGCGAAAATGAAACCACAGGATTTTCTAGAGTTTGTTGTATTTGAATTTTTTGTTTTCTATATACTTGAACGTTAAACACAGTTGATTTCTGAGTTTCAATAAATTGCTTTCACCGATTATATTCGGATTAATTATCTAGACTAGTCGGTAGTTACAAGTACCCTTTATTGATGATATTCAAAGCCTGCATTAATCAATTAATCTGAATCTGTGATTGTGTGTGCCGTAAGAAAACATGCAATACTAGGGGTTTAGATTTAGTTAAAATAAATCTGTGATTGTGTTTGTCGTAAGAAGACACGCAATGCTAGGGGTTTATACCTTTGTTGAAATCAATTGCAAACTTAGATTAATCTTTAGGTTAGTCATGTTAATTCTTGAAAACAATAATTTGGATTACACAAATCTCGAAGAATCTGTGGTGGATTCGATGTCTCGGTCCTCTCTCTATCATCTTATCAGTTTAATTTTAGTTGTCAATTTCATTTTCTTAATTTAGTAATTTTCATCTGCTGTAACCCCCAACTCTAAATTAGTTCAAATAAGTCTTAGAATTCGACTGTCTCATCAATCCTCGTGGGATCGACCCGTATTTGCCACTATCTACCAGTTAGACAGTCGTGCACTTGCGATATTACAAGTAGGGTTTATTAGCTTATTAATTTAGGTTAATAAAAACTCCATCAAGTTTTTGGCACCGTTGCCGGGGAATTGTAATGGTACAATCGAAATCTAGGGTTGTTTTTGCTAGTTTATAAATTAGGTTTAATTTTCTTTTTAGGAACAGTGTTACGAGTCACTTTCTTATTTGTTTTATTTGCTTGAGTTTGAATTAATTTTGCATTTATCTTGCAGGCGGTATCACAGATAGGAGCTCAAGTGGGAACGAAGTGAAATATTGCGATTCGCAAGGAAACTCTCAGAAAACGACTTCTACCCTGCGTCGCAAGTAACCCGAAAGAGGTTCACGCCGGAGGTAACTTCTACCCACCGCATCTGCACGCGATTTCTGTGTGATCACTTGTGCTTAGCTTGTTCTAGGTAGTATTGCATGCAAATTTGAATAGTGGCAGGATTGAGTTGAAACTTTTGTGCCCTCTCTCGCGGATAGGTTAATCACCATCTATTTTAGGGTTAGGAACCTAGGCCTTCACTATTTAAAATTTGTAGCAAGATAATTATCTAGGATTGGTGTGACGCTCATAGGAACCCTCTTTGGACGTTTGATAGCTTAAAGTGGTCGAGTGAAGGAACATATCTCATCTGGGAACAGTTCTTGAACTGGCATTTCACTTTGAGCTAGAGAGTGGAAAAAGAGGTAGGAGCAACTCTGCAGTGGCGGATTGATAGAAAATTACCGTGCCTCTCCCACTGTTAGGTAAATTTAATTGAATTTCAGCCCGACATTAGTAAAGAAAAGCTCTAAGGTCGTCTGTCATTCATTTTGTTTGTGCATCATTTAGGGTCCCGTTGTTTTTAAATTTTTTTAGATTTAGGTCAACTTCATATAGCGGTTAGGCTTGCATTTAAAATAAAAAAAATTAAAAATTAAAAATTAAAAATTAAAAATTAAAAATTAAAAATTAAAAATTAAAAATTAAAAATTAAAAATTAAAAATTTTAAAAAATTGAAGCCTGTTTAGGAGTGTTGACTTTGAACCTTCGTTATCCAGTAGTTTATGCATACCAGGGTGCGTGATTCTAAGAATAGACTTGTCCGACAAGAATTCGAGGAGTTCTTTGAAGTCCCCATTACCTATTTAGGTTCATCACCCTTGTCCACTGAGATGGCTGAGGGGAAGGCATTTAAGGATTACTTCGCCCCTCTTTCTAGTAGTGCTTCGTCTTGCATTGTCTTACCTAAGACAAATGCAAACAATTTCGAACTCAAACCATCTATTATTCATCTCTTGCCCACTTTTTATGGTTTTGAGAAAGAGGACCCTTATCTTCATGTCAAAGAATTTCTTGACATTTGCGCTACCCTGAAGTACCAAAACTTTTCTGATGATTCGGCTCGTTATAGGTTATTTCCCTTTTCTCTGAAAGATAAGGCAAAATCGTGGTTAAATGCATTAGAGACAGGATCCATCACATCATGGGATACGTTGTCAAGAAAGTTCTTGACAAAGTACTTCCCCATTCATAAAATGAATGCTCTCCGACGAGATTTATCCAATTTTCAACAAAAAGAGGGCGAACATTTCTATGAATGTTGGGAAAGGTTCAATGAGCTCATTGTCAGGTGTCCCCATCACGGATTCGAGAAGTGGCGGCTAGTTCAATACTTCCAAGACGGTTTAACCCCTCAAAACCGTCATATGATTGATGCCACTAGTGGTGGGTCATTAATGAAAATGAGTGTCAGTGAAATTTGAGAATTCTTTGAGACGCTTTCCGAAAATTCTCAGCAATGGAATTATTCGAGAAAGGAGTCTGATAGGCGTAAGGGCGGTCTATATGAAGTTAGAGATACATCTGTTCAACCCCCTTCTGTCTCAAAGTTAGAGACGACTGTTATGACCATGACTCAAAAGATAGATTCACTTTTGAATTTGAGTCAACCTGTACTTCCCACAAACGCTTCATCTGAAGTCAGTGCTGCATGTTCGAGTCTTGGTCATTCAATTGCTAATTGTGACTTGCAAAACGATTATCCTGCATACTATGTTGAGCAAGTCAACTCTTTTAATGCGATGTGCGACCTGGCACTAATCTGCAACCTAACTATTACAATTCAGGGTTCGCCAAACATCCAAGTCTCTCCTGGACCCATGGCCCACACCAAGGGGTACCTGTTGTTGTCTCCCAGGTTCCTCAAGCCTCTAGCCCTGTTAGGCCCCACTTTAACCAAGTTCCTCCATCCAACACATCAAGTTTAAAGGAAACGGTTAATCGGTTTTTGCAGCGCTCAGAAAGTATAATTGAGCAGCATTCTAAGGACATATCTGAGTTGAAAGCCACGACTCAACACCAATCTCAAGCCCTCAATAGACTTGTGATAGCTGTGAGTAAGATTACTCAGCCCTTTTTGGAGAAAGAGGCAGGGAGATTTCCTAGTCAACCTGTTCCAAACCCAAAGGGTCAATTAGCAGTTGGTAGTACATCTGAGTCACACCATGAAGATGTCCAATCTATTACTACCCTTCGGAGTGGAAAACAGGTTGACAATCGAGTACAAGTGCCTGATTCGAGTGATTTCATCTCCGTCTAAGTCAACGCAGGTTGCATATCCATTTGACAAGAAGGTTGATAAAGCCTCATCTTCTAAAGATGTGCCTCTTGACTCTGACTCCACTCAGGCATCTTATTTGCCTAGGGCACCGTTTCCATCACGGTTAGCTCCGGCAAAAAAAGGAACAAGTGTAAACGACGTAATGGAAATTTTAAAACAAGTTCACATAAATATCCCATTACTCGATGCTATCAAGCAAGTTCCTAACTATGCCAAGTTTTTGAAGGAAAATCAGAAGCTCCATGTGCAAAAGAGACCCTTCCTCATCGAGCAAGTGATCTCAATTATTCAACACAGAACCTCGCCTAAGTATAGGGATCCTGGTTGCCCGACTATTTCTTGTATTATCGGTGATCATGTGATAGATAAGGCATTATTGGATTTAGGGGCAAGTGTTAATTTATTGCCATATTCTGTTTATGAGCAATTAGGTCTCGGTGGTTTAAAACCGACTAGAGTAACACTGCAATTGGCAGATCGGTCTGTCAGAGTCCCTCGTGGTGTTATAGAGGATGTGATTATCAAGGTTGAAAAATTCTATTACCCTGTGGACTTTATAGTTCTTGATACACAACCTGTTCACAATCCCTCTAGTCACATTCCAGTCATTTTGGGTCGACCATTTTTTGCCACATCCAATGCCATTATTAACTGCAGGAATGGAATTATGAAATTGTCATTTGGCAACATGACCGGCGAACTCAATGTTTTTAATGTTAGTCAACAACCTCCCGAGCCCGAGGATGTTTGTGAAGTTGACATGATTGAGAGTTCGGTGGAGAATTCCTTATTGCAGTTTGTATCAGATGATCCCTTAGCAGCATGTTTGACTCACTTCGGTTTAGACTTCGATATTGATGATTCCATTAGGGAAGTGAATGCTTTGCTTGATTCAGCCCTTATTATGGATTCGGGTTACACATGGAAGCCTAAAGTGGAACTCCTTCCACTCAGTGAGTCAAAACTGAACCCTTATGCTGATACTCTTTGGCTTTCTGACCCATTCCCTTTTCCGCCTATTCATGATGACCACCAATTTGACATATGTCCTCCTAGTGACTTTTACATGAAGTTTGATCATCAATATTCTTTGGAGAGAATACATCCCATAGGTAGTGTTGATTTCAAGTTTGGGGGTGTTGTTGAGCTGTCTAGCTCATCATCTTTGTGCAATTCATTTTGTTATGATGAGCCTGTACCACCTGATATATCTATTTACATACCGTTTTCCATACCTTTAATAGTGATTGACGCTACCTATGTGGATCCCTTATTTTTAAGGGATGATTTTAATTTTGACCATCCTATTGTGCAACGCATTCAATCTTCGGATTTGACAACAGACATAGGATGTACTTTTTTAAGAGTAGGAAAGAGTCATTTGCTGGATATCCATGTTGGTGATGACTTTCTGCTCCAGATCCCTATGACTTCTTTACGACCGTGGGTTCATATGCATTTTCTCTATGATTTTGCATGGCGACTTCGCCATTTTCGAGATGTGTTAGTTTTTGTTGTGTTGCATACTATATGTTGGACGGATCCTCAACTTTTTTGGTTATTGCTATATGATCTAGTCAACATCATGGACTAAGTGTCTAGGTTTGGGGGAGTGCTTACTATGTTTTTTCTCGTCATTTCATGGTACATCATTTATGAGGAAGAATATATGTCGAGCTGACGACGTTAAACCAAGCGCTCCTCGGAGGCATCCTAGCTTCAGTTGTGTCATTATGGTTAGTCTGGATTGATTTTTAAGTTCTTTCTAATTGCATTTCACTCATACTCATTAGCTCCGTAAAAAATTGACTTACAACTGATACATGTAATTTTTTATTTTATTTTATTTTATTATTTTTTTTATTTTTCATTTGTAAATATTTTTGTGTCCTGTATTGTTTTTATCAATTTATTATGATGAGTCCACAATTCTTATGTTGTTGAGCGTTCATTGGTGGAAGGTTTCGTCTAAATTGGTAAAAACTTCCCATGGTAATATCTCTCTAACTCTCATCTTTTCTTTTTCCTGCATTTGTCATAATCATCATTTTATACATTGAGGACAATGTTTTGTTTAGGTTTGGGGGTGAGGTTTATGAGTTTTTCTGCATTTTTCAAAATTTTTGAACAAAAATTATTGTATTCTACTCAATCTCCATTGAATACATAGTTAATTATGATTGTGTGAAAATTTTTCACTTTGAAAATGCATTCAAAATCTAAGTTCCTTTCCAATGAAGATGGTGTGCTTTCAAGTATGCCTGAAAATTTTAGGAATACACACTTACACTTGTCACTTTAATATATCAATAGGAAAACATATGGTTTGATATTATCTTTAAGTTAAATATATTTCATGATATTTTTCGACTCGACCACTCTTGCACTATAAGCCGAGTTAGCATAACTTGAAGTTAATCAGTAAGATATTAATTAGAAAACCTTAGAATAATAGTGGAGACTTAACTTTTGTGAGTTTCGAGACATTCTATTTTTCTTGAGGGTTATTAAATAAACTCTGACTTTTCTTGAATCTGCAATATCTCGTTGATGATCTCATTACTCTTGTTTCTTTTATTGATTGCTTTGAGAATGACGTTAAAATTGAATTATTACACTAGAACTTCTTGGTTTATTTAGTTGAGATGTCATAATACCGATTAGAGCTTAAGAAGTGATATAGGCATTTTTTTTCTTTGAACCGTTCTTTAGCCTTTTATCCTACCTAATAATAAATATCCATTTGCATCCCTTTGAGCCTTTAAATAGACCTTTTCTTTGCTAACCCCATCTCCAGTACCTACTCCAATTAGGGAGTAATATCCCATACTATTTTTATCCTTACCCAATGTCTCTGAGAATGTGTATGGTTGATATATTTTTGGAAGGAGAAAATAAAAAAAGAGCTGAAACTAAATATTCCATGAATCCTTGGGACTTAAATCTTTCATTGTGCAGAAGGGGAAAGCATGTCGTTGATTTTATAAATAAAAAATAAAAAAATTGATGCTTCGAAGAAAAAGAAAAAGAAAAATATGAAGAAGAATTTCGAAGGAAGAAAATTAACGGTGTACAACATTGGTTTATTCTTCAGAGCCCTATGTGTTTATTAAAGGGTGTATTTATTCTCAGATAATTTTCTCGTATCCTTTTCCATTCTTGTTAGCCAAAATCTTAGCCTCATTACAACCTAATAAAGACCTAATTGATCTTAAGTAAAAGTTTGGTTCATAGATGTGGAGATTAAATAGACAAAAATTATGGCGTGTGATTCAATATTCTCAAAGTAATTGATATTCCTGTCCATGAGATCATATTCATTTCATTCTTTTAAAAGTTTGTTTTTCATGATTATTATATGTGAGATGTTTGTCTTTCCATAATTTATTTTTTTTCTCACATATAAACTAAGTGATAACTAACTAATCTCTGAGTGATTCATTTCTGAGTGACAAGAGAGATTTGTGGTCGAAGCGTACTATTCAAAAGTTATATAGTCGTATCTTTACTAAGAAAAATTAAGTTATGTTGATAAGGCCATTCACACACACACACACACACACTTCGAGTTGAGAAAAATTGATGAAATTTATTTAACCTTTGGATACTATTAAATTGTTGTTAGACGCTTTGATATATTATTCTGACATTGTTAGTTGTTTTCTGAAAATTTTGGCAATTAGATGATTACTCTGAGGATAATAGATAGAGTGACTAAGTTACCATGTTTTGGAAATTTAATGAGTCATAATGATTGTGGGTAACATTTCTGGAAACCCTCGCGAGACTATAACTCATCCACTAGAGGTAATCTAGCAGTTTAAAGCCTTGTTGCACAGTTAAGGTAAGTGCAACCGATGATTCCTGCGAAAGTGAGTTAGAATTTTATTTTTATTGTTTTGCTCGAGGACTAGCAAAATATAGGTTTGTGGTATTTGATATTCACGAAATTATTACATAATTTATCCCTTAATTTATATATGTTAGTGTTGCGATTAGTATATTTTATTCTAATTATTTCATTTTCATGTCTTTGTAGGAATTTGAGCGTGAACGATGAAATCGCATTAAGGCGACAACTTAAGGAATGATCAATTAGTTGATTCTAGCGGTGATACAAAGTAGAGGGTCACATAACTAAACCTAACCAAAATAAACCTAGGTCCACCTAATTTAACCTAAGCCCAAACCCAAAAAGCTAATCTAGAAACCCAAGCCCAACCACTTTTGGAGAACCCAAGCCCAAGGAAATAAGAGAACCCTATTTAGATCTTCCCCATATTTAGAGAAAGGTCTCTCTTCGTCTACGTTTTTTCTTGCTCCTCTCTTTTTCCAGCCACCACTCCTCCCCTCTTCTCCTTGGCATAGACATAGAGACCTTCGTCTCTCGCCACTAACCAACCGCCATCTCACTCCACGTCGCTATCGCAACTATCGTCACCTCGCCAACACCACCATCAGCCGCCGCCTCCTCCACTTTCCTGACCTCTCTCTGGTAGTGTACCTCACTTCGCCATCCACAACATCACCGTCCAAGCCACCATCACCTAGCGACAGAGCAAACCACGCACACCACTACCTCGCGACAGAGCTCCACCGCCCCGTCTCCCTCTTCCTCCTTCGGTCTCTCTCTGTGTTCATCCATCTCCCGGCCCTCTCTCTCCCTATTTCACCACCCCTGCTCCTCTCCCGTTCATCCTTTCTTTCCTCTCTCTCGTATCTCCCTCACTTTGTCTCCCTCTCTCTTGCAGGTTTCGGAGCTTCAACGGAGGAAGAATACGCTCGCGAGGAGCACGGAGGAAGAAGAAGCAGCGGCGCGTCTCACTGGAGAAGACAGAGAGCGAGTTCTGGCGAGAACCAACTGATTTTCAAATCAGTTGGTTATTTTCACCCTTCAGTTCTGCTCTGTACCACCACAGTGCATTTGCAGCCTTTTTCTCGGGATTTGAGATTGTGCTGAGATGGATTCCACCTACACCAGTGTTGTGACCACCACCATCATGATCTTCTAGACCCCACGCCGAGGCAAAGATGAAACCACAGGGTTTCCTAGAGTTTGTTGTATTTGAATTTATTGTTTTCTATATACTTGAACGTTAAACACAGTTGATTTCTGAGTTTCAATAAATTGCTTTCACCGATTATATCCGGATTAATTATTTAGACTAGTCGGTAGTTAGAAGTACCCTTTATTGATATTCAAAGCCTGCTTTAATTAATTAATCTGAATCTGTGATTGTGTGTGTTGTAAGAAAACATGGGTTTAGACTTAGTTAAAATAAACTTGTGATTGTGTGTGCTGTAAAAAGACACGCAATGCTAGGGGTTTATACCTTTGTTGAAATCAATTGCGAACTTAGATTAATCTTTAGGTTAGTCATGTTAATTATTGAAAACAATCATTTGGATTGATTACACAAATCTCGAAGAACATGTGGTGGATTTGATGTCTCGGTCCCCTCTCTATCATCTTATCAGTTTAATTTTAGTTGTCAATTTCATTTTCTTAATTTAGTAATTTTCATTTGCTGTAACCCCAACTCTAAATTAGTTCAAATAAGTCTTAGAATTCGACTGTCTCGTCATTCCTCGTGGGATCGACCCGTATTTGCCACTGTCTACCAGTTAAACAGCCGTGCACTTGCGGTATTACAAGTAGGGTTTATTAGCTTATTAATTTAGGTTAATAAAAACTCCATCACTCACCCACACCCTAAGGTGGGATGTTAGCCTGACATGATAAGCTCTAGGCCTTCCCTCCACTTATTACTCTAAACTCTATAAATACTACAACTTCTCTCAATTTGATTACAACTCTTTGGTTTTCTTCTGCTCTTTAAGTATATTCCAAGCATGGGGTATTTATAAGTGAGGAGGTCAGAGATAGTAGAATGGATGGTGGAATAAAATAAGAAAAAGATAAGGGAATATGTTGAAAAATGGATGGTGGAATAAGGAAAAGATAAAAGAATATGGTAGAAAATAATAATAAAATAAGAAAAAGATAAGGGGATATGTTGGAGAATGGATGGTGGAATATGTAGAGATTCATTTTGGCTAGGATGAAGTTGCCATGTGGATGTGTAAATCTTCAAATTAATTTTCTTGGGATCCATAGATGATGGTGCTTTGTGGGCTTGACTTCGTAGACCTTGGGCTTGAAAATCTTTGGTAATGCATGTGTTATCTTCCAATGAACTTTGTTGTTGAACTTAGCCTTATTGTGTCATTTTGTGCATATTTGATGATTAATACTTGAATTCCTGTATTATATAAAAAATACACGTAATGATAGTATTTTATTAGATAATAGAACATAACAAATATAGAATTAGGGGCTTAAAAAGTATAATTTATAAGGCTATCAAATCCCCCAAACCTACATTTTGCTAGTCCTCGAGCAAAAGAAGAATAAAAACTAACTCGCTTTGTAGGAATTGATAGGAGCATAATTAGGCTATTTTTAGTACCATATTTCTATATGTATTTTTGGGTATTACTTGTTAATTATGGTACTAATTGCTATTTTCGTGTTTGTGTAGGTTTCCAATTACAAGATTCCAAAATAGAAGCTGAGTGAAGCAAATTAGCAATTTAGAAATACTGATTGCAAAAGGAAACCACACAAGGAAGGAAATTGAGAAGAAAATTATAAAAGGGACAATACCTGCCCTGGAGCAATCACGCTTGCAACCACAACAAGCCGTCAATCATCCAGCAATAGCCTCATCATCCATCCACAACATCCTCAAGGCATCCATCCATAGCCACAATCCCTCAATCACAACCGCAGCAAGCCGTCACCCATCCTCGCAATCACAGCCGCCAACACCTCTTCTTCACAACTGCAACCACGATCTTCCTCGCATAAACCAACCTAGTCACAGACCATAACCATCATCCCCTTCTTCTTCGTTACCATTCACAGACCGTTTACCCAATAATAAGATTAATGCAGTGCTGATCACGGTTAATCTTGAGCATTGTCTCTCACGAGTTAGCAAGTGATTATTGAAGATTGATTTATGAGCATATGTTTGGTGTGTGGAGATAAACCCTTAGCTAATTTATCATATTTGCCATCCATTTAGTTTTATTATCTTTATAGTAATTTTCATAGTTATTTTCAGAGTTTAATTTAGAAAGTCCAATCCCCCATTATTTTTTTAATTAGGTTGTTAGTTTTATTTTAGCTATTCTTAGTGTTATTTGGCAAGCCCTCTAATCCCCGGTCCAAAACGATCCCTACTTATTCTATGCTACAATCACAAAACAGGGTATTAAGTTGTGTGCTACTAAAATAACGCATCAGGAATCACGATTACATTGAGCATATGTAATAAGCCTTTTAGCCTCTAGGTTTCTCCTAGTGGACGAGTTGCAGTCTCGTGAGGGTTTTCAGAAATGATACCCACACACATTAGTGATACTCGGGACTCAAACTAAAAAATTTAGTCAAAAATAATTCTTTCCTTATTTAATCTTAGAGAGTTCCTACTTGAATGTGCAAGCCTCAAGAGATGCATTCCTGTAACTTCTTGATCAGTACTTAGTCAATAAGTGAGTTCAGTAAACACTATTCAAAAGACATAGGAATTATTCATTCAAGTTTATATAAGTAGTTTGGTCGTATTCTTTGTTGCAAATTTCAGTAAAAAATGGACATATATCTGGATCACATTCTAGAAAATTTGCTTCAACTTCAAATCCCACAAGGAATATAATCACTCAGAAATTTGGCTATTTTGTCTCAAATGTATGTGAATAAAATGAAACAATGAATAAGAGATAGTTCACATACAAGACAAAAGATCGAAATTTGATAATATAATAATTATGATCTCAAAGAAGAATATCATCCGCTGAGAATGTTGATTCATTCACCATAATATTTCTAAATTCACCTCCACACTTCAGCCATATTTTTCTAAGGATCAAAAGATTTCGACTAGGTTGTAACGGGGCTTAGGAAAGGGTGACATTGAAAGTTAATGATAAACAAAAATACTTTTGATAATGTTTGAGGTCTTCTATAAGTGTTGAACTTCATGGATTGGCTTAACTCCTTTTCTATTAAAGAGCTTTACATTTTCATGGATGTAAAAAACAAGGGCTACTTTATTTTTATTTTTTTTGAAGCCTTGTACAAAATGGTAATGGAATGTGAAGCTCTTTCTACTCGTTTTGACACTATGAAGTGTATACCTATCCATTGATGGTGATAAAACTTTCTTTGTTAATCATTCATTTCCAACTTTATTCAAAAGTACAAGGGTCGGGAAAAATAAAATTGGGTCATTTTGGGGTTATCAATTAGTGGGTTAACAACAAAATTGTTAATATGACATGCTTCAAACTGGCTCCGAGGCTAAACAATACATGGGAAGGTTAAAAAGCTCAAATCTAGGCAAATAATGACTTCTCTTCATTTTCCAAGAATAACATGGTTTCTATGTCTTGGGTGAATTTTAGAATGTAATGTAGTGGTATGATTCAACTTTGATGTTTTATTCTCAGTTTTGGACAGAAACAAAGAATTATAGAGATCATGCAACAAGATAATATAGGACTCAAGAAATTCATAATTAGCTTATAACCTTCAGAAATGAGAACCGCTAGAAATCTCACAGGTTCAAGTCTCCATTATTATTCTCATGTTCACTAGATAACTAATCCACTTTTTCAACTTTAAACAAGAATATCGAAGCTAAAACACAAATCTCAATGCAAACTCTTAGAAAACGCCTAGCTTATAAGTAGTAAAATTATTGTCTAATATGAACAAACTACTAACTTTCAAAGTTTCAAATCCTACACTCCGAAGCATTTGCAACTAAATTTATGGAAACTAATCTCATTATGGATAAGTACTCGGGTTACAAAGATGATTTTTTTTATTGACTCAATAAATTGGACAACCCATTTTCAAATGAGACATAAGTTTTGAAATATCTCACCTCCAAACCTAAATCATACATTGTCCTCAATGTTCTAAAATAAAACACCGTGGGTCGACCATGAACAAGAGAGAAACAATAATAAAAATAAATGGAAAGGGTATACCATTAAACAATATGAGAGCTCAAATGACTTCTCTTAAGATTCAAAAGTAGGCTCCAATCAAATCATAGTCATGTGATTTTTCCTTTTTTTTTTTAATTTTATTTTATTCATGTGACCTAATATATACACTAAAATCTTAGTCTAACAATAAATCATACAATAACAACCTAAAAATCTGTGGGTCATACCAAACATGATTATACAGGACAATAAGTTGCGATTGATTTAACATGCCCCACAAGTGAATATAAGGAAACCTCTCTAGATTAAATTTTATCTTTAGCTCAGAAAATGTTTTCTCAAAAGAATGATGCAAGTTCAGTTTGTCAAAAGGAGTAAAATCAATTTGGTTTTTCTACGAGAGACCATCGGTCAAGCGTGGATAGGTCATCGACTTTTTCAAGTTCTTCACAATTTGTTTTAAATTTCCCAAAATAATCCTCCAAGATTTTTGAAACATGTAATTCAAGTCTAAACTCAGGGAACTTCCTAAAAGTGTGGGAAATGTTAACAAATTTCTCAGGTTTTTCCTTTGCATCGAACATGGATGTTCCAACAATGGTTAAACGAGGAATATTATCACAATAACAGGTGACACAATAACATCTGCAAACATGGAGTAAGCTAAGGAGTGACTAGACAATTCTACAAGCTCACCATGATTATCAATGTTATCCTCTTGAACACAAAATTCATGATTCATCTACAATCCTTCTCCATCACATTGTCTCACATGTTTCATCCACTCATGTTGTTCTACCTGGGGAGTTTAAGGGGTAATATAGGTAAATCAATATGGCACAATTCATCAGATCTCTCACTCTCATCTAATAAATTTTCTTCACATTCATCTCTAAATTCATCATTGCATTAGTTTGAGGGCTTGGTGACGTTGTTCTGTCTCTCATATGGACTGACGTAAGGATTGCATATATTGATCTAGGCTCTCTTGGAATGAAGGATAAATGTTAGTTTTCTCCCATAAGCTAATTGGATATGAATATGATGTGGATTGCATATTTTGCATGACGTGGTATGGATTGTTCTTTACTGAAGGCATTGTATGACAACTAAGGTAAGACTCATTGTTATGCACATATTAAGGATCAAATTATGGTGTGTGCCTAAAAGGTTCATAACCCTAATTGGGTTGGTGTTGGTTCCAAGGTGGTTGGTTTCCATAATCATTTTGTGACAAATGATTGGCGTAACCAAGACCTGATTTTAAGGGTTGATCTTGGTTTGTTAAGGCAAAGTAATTTTCCTTAGCATTGATTTGATATTCTCAATGAAAATCCATAACTCAGTGGCTTGTTACACTAGACAAACGCCTTGACACTGAACTTGAATCAAAGTTGATTGGATATTTTTCTTTTTTAAATGACGAAAATTTAATGCAACCTAAGATGATATGACTTGCAAATGCACGATTGACACACAAGCTATCAATTTTTATCCATCCATCTAGCAAGCAGTAAGTTGATTATCTTCAATTAAGTGCAAGGGGTGATTGATTTTTAAGCCCCAATCTAATTTGAAGTGGAAAATGATTTTTGAGTTCCTCAAAAGTTAATTCTCACCCTAGTTAGATTTTTCCATATGTCTTGAATGTAAGGAGATCCTTATTACGTAAAAACTCCTTAGACTACCAAACCAGGCAGAGATGGGTTCTAGCCAAGTTTTACCCTATTTGGTATGCTAGAACTGGCTAAGCCTTTGAAAGGCGTTTTTAAGATCCAAAGATTTCTTACAATATTTAGTTACAACTTAAATACTTTCAAGAACCCCTGTGTTCCTAATCAAAATAAGATTAGACTTGTGAGAAACCCGTCGAAGCATCACTCTCTATGTGAAAATGTCAGGCAGTCACAATGATTTTTACCGACGCAGACCAACTGGCAATAGAGTAGCCTTACTTCGAAAGAGTTCAATCACAGTCTATTAATTTTATGAGGTTCTATGAACACCGTTCTAATTGGCACTAGTTATTTGAGTTCATTTTATTAAATTTGGCCAAGTTTGAACGTGAATTGGAGTGATGAGGTGGGTGATGAAGTCTCACTCAGTTGCAAATAGCCAGATCCACTCTTACGTAGTTTAGCACCGTATCTTGCAAAAATTTAAACAATGAAAAAACCTTTCAGAAACAATTTTTGCAGGAGATTCAAAGTGGGTTGAGAGATGTACCTCACTTTGCTTCCAGTTGTATCCTGGACCATATTTTATCTATTACAACTTAATAGTACAAATTTAAATCCTCACAATCAGTCAAAGAAAACAAAAAAATTGTTCTGTTATGGTCTAAGTGTCTTCATTTTTTCCATTAGATCAACCAAAGCTCATCTTCAAGTATACTATCACAAAAATCCTGAAAATTACACCTTAGGAGAGTGAGTAGTGGCTTCAAAAAACAGAATATAGAATCAAAAACTCAAAAAAAAATTCAACTTTGGCAAAACAATGTACTGGTGGAAATTTTCAGAACTGATAGATCGACTTTGAAAATTTGTGCAAAGTTCAATACTTGATGAAATTATGATCTACAAAATTTCTTGGATTACTAACATACCAAAGTTTTCTTAGAAAAATCCTAAAAATTCATTTGGCATCAAGAAAGTTGCGGAAAGTCAAGTTGAACAAAAAAATAGTACAATGTCCAGATTGTGTAGATGTTGCAAAAATTCGAATTCTGTTTTGACATTTATCCAAATTGAAATCCAAAAGATGATCTAGAAACTAGACAAGATTTAAAACATGTTAAAATTTGGAAGCATTCAAAACAAAATTATCAATCGGTAGAAAAATGTCTCCAAACATCTATCATCTACAGCAGTCAAATTCCAACACAGGTAGTCCAATTTCGAAAAATTGTTTCTCACTGGTCTTTAATCCAATGAACGGATAGAAATATGTTCGTGAAAGCTCAGATCATGTATATATACCAAAAAAGATGAAAAAAAATTAAAATAGCAAACATTAGTTAGTTTAAAAAAATGCAAACATGAAGATGTTACAGAGTTTTCTTACTACAAATGTTATCAAAACAATGCAAATGCACCTAAACTATGAAAATGAACCTAAACTAAACTAGTGATAAACATTCAAAATTGCTTTTAAAACTAATTTTCCATTGCTCTCCCCGACAACGGCGCCAAAAACTTGATCAATCTCAAATCATACCACAAGTGCACGGTTATCTATTGAGTTAAATAACAACAAATACGGGTCGAATCCCACAATGAGAGCTATACAGTTAGGAAAACTAATATTCAAATCTCTTTTGAAACTTAACCTAGTTAGAAAAGAAGTGATTGGTGAAGTGTTTAAAATAAAAATGCAAAGTAAAACCTAAATGTGAGAGTTAGGGCTTTGAGTTTACCATCATGATAAGATGACACCATTAGGCCACTCTTCGATTAATATTTTCAAATTCATTAACACATCCTAAGGTAGATTCTCATCTCACCTTAGGATGGAGAACATGATATTATGAACAATTGATTTCAAGTCTAAATTATATCACTAGTCTAAGAATCAAATGTGGATTTAAAAGCATATAAGGAATCCATACTTAAATGAAACACCAAATATCTAACAAATCACAATGAAACTTTGACTAATAATATGTAAACATTGTAAGGAGCTTGTTAGAAAAATGCAAACGTAGAAACTTATCTAATCTTGGGCTCAAGAAGTAGAAGAAGAAAGCATGAATTGAATTCATATGATGAAACACAAAACATTTTACTTAGCTCATAGGTTCATGATACAATCAAGCTACAAGTTCAATCTAACTAAACTTGCTTTTCTAATACATTAAAATGGTACAAACTAATAAAAAAGAGAGCCATCTTGGAGGTATCCGCCATGGGCTCACCCACACCCTAAGGTGGGATGTTAGCCAAACATGGTAGGCTCTAGGCCCTCCCTTCACTTATTACTCTAAACTCTATAAATACTATAACTTCTCTCAATTTGATTACAACTTTGGTTTTTTCCACTCTCTAAGTATACTCTATGCATGGGGTATTTATGGATGAAGATGTGTGAGATGGTAGAATGGATGGTGGAATAAAATAAGGAAAAAAATATGGTGGAATAAAATAAGAAAAAATAAGGGAATATGTTGGAAAATAGATGATCGAATAAAGAAAAGATAAAAGAATATGGTAGAATAAAATAAAAGATAAGGGGATATGTTAGATAATGGATGGTGAAATATGTGGAGATTCATTTTGGCTATGATGAAGTTGCCATGTGGATGTCTAAATCTTCAAATTAATTTTCTCGAGATCCATAGATGATGGTGCTTTGTGGCTTGACTTCATGGATCTTGGGCTTGAAAATCTTTGGTAATGCATGTGTTATCTTCTAATAGACTTTGTTGTTGAACTTAGCCTTATTGTGTCATTTTGTGCATATTTGATAACTAATACTTGAATTTCTGCATTATACGCAAAATACACGTAATGAGAGTATTTTATTAGATAATAAAACATAACAAATATAGAATTAGGGGCTTAAAATGTATCATTTATAAGGCTATCCCTCATGGAAAAATGCAAGTTGAACCAATGTCCATTTTGGCCAAGTGCATGGTTCCATGCAACAACAGGGTTGTCACTCAAGTGTTCATTCATTAGTGTAATTCAACACCAGGAGAGGCTACTTAGGAGGATTGGACGCACATCAACTCACTGTTTCCAAATCTTAATCCTTGAGGACAAGGATTCACTGGAGGAGAGGGCAATGTCATGACCTTAAATCAAGAAGGAAGTTAAGAGGAAGAAACAGAATTGGTGCCATATAGCGCCAAATTCAAAATTAAATAAAAGAGATTGAAATGTAATTTTTTTGGTAGTTAGTTAATAGAACACATGGAGTGACACGTGTAGTCACACCATTGCCTCATATAAAGGCTCCCTTGTTGGATAAGAACCCTACATGTAGTTCAATCTGCATAAGATAGAAATTAATTCTTGACACCGGTGTGGTGCCTGCCACAGGGACTCCGATGCCAAAGTTAGAGCAATGTCTTTAGGAAAATATTTATTTATATGTAATTAAAAAGAGAATTGTGAATCAAGAAAGAGTTCCCTCCATATGGTTTTGTCTTTAACTATTTATAGAGGCAGAATGAGTAAACTGTTGGTAGATGAGTGAGACATGTGGCATATGAGTGAGACACGTGAAAGATGATTGAGACACGTGGTAGATTAGTGAGACGAGTGGCAGATGAGTGAGTCATCTGCTTGCAATCGGTTGTAACTTTTCTTCGGTAGTTGTAACTTCTCTCAAGTAGTTGTAACTTTCGTAGATAGTTGTAACCTTTGGTTGGCAGTTGTTACTTTCTATTTTGAGACACCCCTCCTGCAACCTTGTGTGCTCAGCTGTGCATGGTGGTCAGTGTTGAACACTACTCCTTTGCTGAGAAAATAGTGTTCTGTTGAGCTGTACTGGAACCGGACATGGGGTGCATTAGGCCCAAGCTTGGGCTTTATCTGTTTGTAACTTTTGTGGGTAGTTTTCAAGCTTCTCGGGACAACCCAAATCTTTGGGCTTCCTCACAAATGCCCCTCATCTCATTTGCTTTTGAACTGGCCGTTTTTCTTTCCCTTCTTACTTAAAAGTAGATGAGATGTATTTTCAATGAGGAGCCCCGCCAAAAATAGAAGTGGAATGCCCTCGATCTTGCTGATTGATCTGTCTCTATTGATACAAATAAAGGATCTGCACATAGAGGCTTCTGCTATTGTTGAAATGTAGTCTGCTGAAGACAAAATGATCTGCATGTAGAGGCTCTTACTATAGATGAGGTGATCTACCAGATGACTCATACATAGTCATTTCATGGGCTCTTGGACTTTGTCCAAATAGAAGATCATCCTTGGATGAATAAAATAAGTCATGCTTTGGCATCCTGGTGATTTGACTACCCATCCACCTATAAATGCCACACATTTTAAGGCTGACCTGCCCTTGTTTCAACATGAGTTGAGGAGTCTTCATTTATCGAAGGACACGACACTTATATGTTGGTTGACTTTGTTTCCTCGGTTGAGAAGGGGGCGAATTCTAGTATGAAATTTTCTAAGGCTTGAGCCTTTATAGTTGTGCTCGGCTGGTAGATTTTGTTGAAGGATGCGACACTGATCTGTTGGCTGACTTTTTTTCCCGATCGAAGAAGCTGAAGTGAATTCTATTATGAAATTTGCTAAAGCTTGAGCCTTTATAGTTGTTCTCAGCCGGTTGATTTTGTTGAAGGACGCGGCACTGATCTGGTGGCTGACTTTTTTTTGTTTAAGGAATGAGTGATTTCTACTATGAAATTTGCTAAGCCTTAGCCTTCATAGTTGTCCTCGCCTGGTAGATTTTGTTGAAGGACACAACAATGATCTGCTAGCTGACTTTGTTTCCCCGGTTGAGGAAGGAATGAATTCTACTAAAGCTTGAGCCTTTAAAGTTGTCCCCACTCCTCAGCCAGTAGATCAAGTCGTATTGGCTCAACTCTATCACTCATTTCATGAGTTTTTGACAAGCATCCGGGAGGAAGTTGTGCCCCCAATCTTCGCTGATGAGAACTGAGCTAACTGCTACATTTGAAACTGTCAAGTAGATGTACATGCCATCCCCTAGATTTGTCTGTTGATCTACTCAAGAATTGATCCAAAGTTGTTGCTCTACTAATGAGACTTTGAATTTCTTTTGGAGTTGACAGTGACTTCATGTCAAGTAGTGGTCTTCTTTGCTTTTATGATCCCAAACTTTCTGTATGTTTATTTGTTTGCTGACTTAGAAATATTTGCATTAAGGGCACAAAAACTTGATTGGCCTCTTTCATGAGTTTCCAATATGCTTAAGTCTTCATTTATGCATAACTTGAGAAAATTAATCATGGATTCAAATCTATTTATCTTGGAAATTGCATGAAAATATTGTGTGATCTGATGACCATTTGACAAAACTTAAAGAGGTTTAAGTAGTCCTGAGTAAGATGTTTATATGCTTAGTGATTGATTAATTGAATTACCCACTCATGGAGAGTGATATCCTCTATTGAGGTGTGATCCTTTACTGAGGCATTTGGCTTGTGTGGTTTGCTGATCACTTGACTAAACTTAAACGGATTTAAGTAGTCTTGAGTAAGAAGCTTTTATGCATTGAATTACCCACTCACTGGGAGTGTCATCCTCTACTGAGGTGTGATCCCCTACTGACGCATTTTGCTTTTGTGGTTTTTTGACCACTTGACTAAACTTAAACGGATTTAAGTAGTCTTGAGCAAGATGTTTTTATGCATTGAATTACCCACTCACTCACTGAGAGTGTCATCATTTACTGAGGTGTGATCCTCGACTGAGGCATTTAGCTTGTGTGGTCTGCTAACCACTTGACTAAACTTAAACGGATTTAAGTAGTCTTGAGTAAGATGTTTTTATTTGAATTACCCACTCACAGATACTTCCATCATCTATTGAGGTATACATAAATGTTTGTATTTCTGAATGTTTTCAACATGTAAAACGAATTCTCCTATTTCACTATTTCAATTGAAGAATGAGTGTTCTCTGCTAAGAAGCAAAATAACATATCCTCTACTAAGGTAAATGTAAATATTTGTTCGGATCATTTTTTTTGCCGGATCTCCTTTGATTGGTGGTAGTTTCTTCTGCCAAGGTTGGTTCTTCTCGTGGAGACTTTGATTGACCGTAACGGAGAACTCTGTGAATGTTCTACCGGATGAGGAATCTTTTTTTGAAGAAGTAAAATACAATAAAGAGATAAAATACAATCAAGTTTTTTTTACGAGTACATTGCATCTTTTTATTTCTAAAATGCAAAAAATAAAAAAACTAGGACACCTCTGCTTCAATCCACTTTGTGAAATGGTCGGTTGCCACAATCATCAGATTTTTTTTGCACTGAAAAGTTTGATTGATCGAAATGGTGAACTCTGTGTATGTTCTACTGGCTAAGGAGTCTCTTGTTGGGGAGTGTGTTCTACGCTTGTCACCCTTGTTCTTTTTATCCTCCTTCTGATCTGCATTTGTTTGTGCTGGTTGACTATCTTTCTCAGGTATATCTGGTGCATTAGCATTATTTTTTTTGTTATCCCACAATGCATAGCATTCTGCCATGGCGAAGACTACGACATGCCTAGTTTCATGGTCAATTTTCCATACAATAGGTGATCTGCAAGTAGACTCGTCTAGAAAGCTAATGATGCAATTTGGTCATCACACCCATTTATGCTTGCCCTTTATGCCTTGAATCTTGTAATGAAGTCTCAGAGAGATTCATTTGAATTTTTCCTTATGTTGAAGAGGTGGTCAACATGTTTTTTGATGGTTTGATAGGATGAATACTCCTTTGTGAAAACAAGGGAAAACTCCCCAAAGTTGTTGATCGACCGAGGGGTCAAAGTGTAGAACCAATCTTGTGCCATTCCTTGTAAAGTCATAGCAAATATTTTGCACATAAGTGAGTAATCATTTTTGTGCAGAGTCATGACACTACGAAAATGTTTCAATTGTCTATCAGGATCATAATCTTCTTTGAAATGAGTAACAGTTGGTATGATAAACTTTACCGGTGGAGGATCCCCTTCAATGTCATTTGTAAAAGGTGAAGTGCTTACCAAGGCCACCTCTCTGTGCAGAGCATCATCTAGATTTTCCATGACACGCGAGTTCCTCAACTACTCATTGATAATTTGTGCTATATCATCAACTTTCAAGGGCCTGGGTGCATCATGCTAATCGGCTACATGGTAGGGCAAACTACGCTGCTCAGCGACATGGCAGTTTCGGGACAAGTTAATATCATGATCCAGATCTGATCCTCTGCATTGTTAACATCCATCGGGATTATGTCTTCTGCGCCGACCACTCATGTCTGACGTCATCTGTGACCCCAGCCTTGAGTGTACAATTGCTTGGGAGCCCAACCTTAATAAGACTGTTGCTTGAGGTTCGAGTCTAAAGGGCACATTTGCTTGTGGCCCTAATCTTGAATGAATGCTTTCAGATAGATTATTTTCCCTTAGTGGATGACTACTTCTGCTCCCATGCACATGGTCTCCTGGCAGATGACGATGTGTTTTTTGCCTTGGCTGCATACTCACTAATTGCTCTAACAATCGAGTTCGGTATTTTAGTCAAATTGGCGACCTGTCCTGCGAGATTTTCTTGTTGTTTCATTTCCATTGGGTTCAGTTGTTGGGCAGAAAATTGTAATTGATGATCAGTCATTGGTGGTAGACCTACTACCAGTGGTCGTCTGGCCGGAAGCGGCTGAACCCATAGCGATGATGGCGGTCTGGTTCGAGCAGATGACTATTAAACGTTATTTTTGCTAGTTTGGTTTAGCGTTCCCACCATTGTGTTGAAAAAGAACCCTGAAAAGTGTCTTTGAAGGAAAATTCAAATTGATTGAATAATTTTTTTTTATGAATGGAAGAGAGCATGCAATGAGTTTGATTCAAGCTCTCGTTGTGGATGCAAATTTTTATTGGATCACGTGCTGATGACGCGGAGCAATCTGCATAAGATATGAATAAATTCTTGACACCAGAGTGGTGCCTGCCACGGGGACTCCGATGCCAAATTTAGAGCAATGCCTTTAGAAAAGTATTTATTTCTTTGTATTTGAAAAGAGAATTGTGAATCAAGAAAGAATTCCCTCTACATGGCTTTGTGTTTGGCTATTTATAGAGGCAGAATGAGTAAATTGTTGGCAAATGAGTGAAACACATGGCAGATGAGTGAGACTCGTGGCAGATTAGTGAGACATGTGGCAGATGAGTGAGTCATATGCTTGCAGGCGATTGTAACTTCTCTTAGGTAGTTGTAACTTCTCTCAAGTAGTTGTAACTTTCGTAGATAGTTGTAACCTCCGGTTGGCAGTTGTAACTTCCTGTTTGGAGACACCTTTCCTGCAACCTTGTGTGCTCATCTGAGCATGGTGGTCGGTGCTGAACACTACTCCTCTGCTGAGAAAAGAGTGTTCTGAGCTGTACTGGGCCCTGACTTGGGCTACATTGGGCCCAAGCTTAGGCTTCTCGGGAACAACCCAAATCTTTGGGCTTCCTTATCTTGTTGGGCCAAGGATTATTTTTGGCTCCCACACTTTTTGTTCTTTGTTCATTCTTTGATTAAACTCTAGTCACAGTCGTGACAACTTGCTTAAGGACTTCAAATGGAAGCTTTATGTTCCAAAACAGGTGTTCAATGCCAATTTTTCGAAGAAGGAGAGTTGAATCTAATTTAGAGAATTTGGCACAGATGAACTATGAAGATTTCCAAAAAGCCTTCAAGTGTAATCAGGTTAAGTTATTAACTTCCAAAGTTGTTAGTGGAATCTCAAATAAATCTCAGGCGACAAGAATTTGCAGAGAACACAATTGTGAGTTTCAAGTATTTATCAAATATTTTTGCAATATTTATTTTTGTTGTTTTCGTACAGTCCCGGTTGTGTTTTCTGATCTCAGGTTAATGAAATTAAATAAGAATCATGCGCAATCAATCTTGGAGGTTACTTTGGATGAGATCTCAGGTTTCTAATCTCAGGTTACACAGGATTATAGTATGAAATTGAAAAGCAAGGTTTGGTAATGTACTTCTAGTGCTTATATTCGATGGCTTTTTATTTATTTATTTGTCGTTATGTTAAAGCCCACTGTTACTAAAAATTTCAATAGTTAATGCAGTCTTACATTGGAAAATTTCCCGAGTATCCTCATCCGGTTGCATCTTCCATATCTAGTAGAATGTTGGTGGAGCTTGGGGTCCTTACAAGTATGATGGCTGCTACAGTAGCCATCATTGGGGGTTTCATTGCGTCAGCAGTATTTACGGTCACAAATTTATCATTTTTGGTCTTCGTATATATTGTGTGGCCTCGGTCTTAAACTGTCCCAATTCTTCCTAGAACGCCAAACACCAGACCGAGCGTCAACAATATTTACTGTCCCTCGGTCTGGTGTTTGGTGTTCTAGGAAGAATTGGGGATAATCTTGGAGATGTTTTTAGTGATGGCGGCATTTTCTCTAAATTGTCTGAAGTTTATACTTTTGGTGGTGTGACTGCAAGTCCTTAGATGCTCAAACCAATAATGATGATGATTTTACTATGGTTCTACTTATTTGATTTACTCTTTCAAGACGACCGAACAACTTCAGAAAATGGGTAATGCCAGTGTATCTTATTTCAAGTTTATCTATGTTACTTTGGATTCAAGTTTCAACAACTTTTGCATTCCAAATTTTGTTAATTTGACACTTTCTAGTCTTCTACAGGATTATGGCAAGGCATTCAGTTGATGTTAGTTTTTATAAAACTTAACAACTATGACATTCTTAAGCATTGGTTATGTATAAGAAAACAAAGTTTTTTTACCATTTCTCAAATGAGAATCCCCTCAGGGTTCAACAGGAGTTGGTTTTAGCGACGTGGCATGAAATGAAGATGCAATAGAGGAACTAAAAGAGGTGAATTATATTGTTCATGACAAGTATAAATATTTTCAGAAGAAAGCAAATAGATATTATCTTAAGCCAAGAAAATCAACCAAATTAACTCTACCAGTTAGTGCTTTTGAATGCTAAGGTTTATTCAAGGTTGAGTCTCTTTGATAACATCGGGCATGTCAGCTTGTTTTTTAGAAGAAAAATATATATTTGGTTGGTATAGGCCAAATAAACTTGCTTGGAGCCTGCAAAGTAGTGATTTGTATTGAAAATGGTTTCCTCGTGATGGAGATGGAATTATCCTTACAAACCTTAAGATGAAATCCTCTAGCATATCTAAGTATCTAACAAAATCGAGTAGTATTCAAGTTCCCTAAATTTGTATGAAGAAAAAAATATGTAAAAGGGCAAGATTCCAAAAACAATGAAAAATGCAATATATAAACGACTTGCAAGTCACCAAATCATAAAAACCAATAACAAGATATTATGGAATAAACATGATGTTTTCCTCAGAGGGAATGAGCTCTTGGAATTGAACACCCTTAAATGACGCATGACCAAATCACATATACTAGAGGCACCCGATAATATCCATAACCAACTGGTCCTTTGACGGGTGAGAAAGTTCATCCCCAATGGACCTAAGAAAAACCAAGTCTACTCCATTTGCACGGAGAAAATGGTCCAAAATATATCAAGATTACAATGGAAGAGAAGATGGTCAAATGTCTCCACCATCCTTAGACACGGAGTACTCTACTATGGATGCAAAATTTCATCGGATCACGTGGAGCAATCTGCATAAGATAAATAAAGATTTTTGACACCGGTGTGGTGTCTGCCATGCCGACTCTAGGCCAAAGTTAGAATAATATCTCTCATAAAAGTGGTTGTTTCTGTGTTCTTAGAAAAAGTTGGGATCAAGAAAAGAGTTACCCGAAGATGACTGTGTTTGGCTATTTTATAAAGGTGGAATGAGTCTTATGTTCGCAGATGAGTGGGACATGTGGAGCCATCTACTCACAGATGAGTGGGACGTGTGGTAGATCAAGACTTTTGTCTTGTTGATAAATGACTCTAAACTCATCTGTTTGACAACCGAAAGTTGAAGTATATTAGATGCACTCTCTCATCTTTATGAATTCTATCAACCATGGCATAAGCAATCTGAATGTTGATGACGAGTGCGTCTTCATGTGGTAGATCAAGACCATGTAGGTCCCTTTTGGTGTATCCAATCATTTGATCTTCAATTGAGAAGCCAATTATGGGACCGGTGATAGAGGAGTTAGCAATTAAGAAGGTGACCAACACTTGGGAAACTGAAATTGCTTGTTTGATCTTTCGCTTACTTTCGTTACTAGTGAGACCAAAGAATTCGATTTGATCGAAAATTCCATTAATTCTTATGATCTTCTTTGGGGGTTCCTTGGTCGCATCCTTTTTCAATTTGTTGAATATGTTTTTCGGCCACATATTCAATGTTATGCCCAACTTTGACTATCTCCTCAAGGTGGTTTTTTTATGCTCGACATTCCTTTGTTAAATGACTAGTGGCTCCATGGAATGCACAATATTTTTTCGGATATCTTTTTGTAGGATCTCCATTCATGGATAGTGGTCTCTTCAGCAAAGTTGGCTCTTTATCTCGTGGAGAATTTGGTTGATCGGAACGGAGAACTCTGCGTATGTTTTACCGACTGAGGAGTCTCGTGTTCAGGAGCATGCTTTACGCTTGCCACCCATATTCTTTTTACCTCCCTCTTGATCTACATACTTTATGCAGGTGTTGACTATTTTTATCGAATGCATCTAGTGTCTTAGCATTAATTTTTTTGGTCATCCCACAATGCATAACATCCTGTCTTGGTGAAGACTTTTGCAAGAGTTTTGCTCGGTTCCATGATCATCTCGCCATACAATGGATGATCTATGGGTAAACCCTTCTTGAAAGCCGAGGATGCAATTCGGTCATCACACCCAACTATGCTCACCCTTTCTGTCTTGAATCTTTTGATGAAATCTCGAAGCGATTTATTTGACTTCCTATTTATGTTGAACAGGTGGTCATCATGTTTTTTGATGGTTCGATAAGATGAATACCCCTTTGTTAAAATAAGGAAGAGCTCGCAAAATTGATGATCGACCTGAGGTCAAAGTGTGAAACCAATCTTGGGTTGTGCCTTGTGAAGTCATAGAAAATACTTTGCACATAAGCGAGTCATCATTTTTTGTAGATTCATGAAACTTCGGAAGTGCTTAGTGTCTCTCAGGATCAGATCTCCTTGTAAAGTGGTAAAGGTTGGTGTGGTAAACCTTGCCATTAGAGAAGCCCCTTCAATGTCATCTGTAAAAGGTAAAGTGTTCACCGAGACCACTTCTTTCAGTAGCATCATCTGGACTTCTCATGACTCACAAGTTCGTCAACTACTCATTCACCATTCGTGCCACATCATCAGCTCCGAAGGGCCTAGATGTATCCTGCTGATCGGTTGCACGGTGGTTTTGATTTTGGTTATCAACGGTATATGACTTTTCATATTCTGAGTTTAGTTGTGACTCGCCCGCATGTGAATGAGGTAGAGTCTCAATGGGATTTTTCTGAAAGATCCTTGGGATTTGACTAGTCTCTAAATCTGGTATTTGAGACAAGTTAATTGGTCATCTGTGTTATTCACATCCATCGAGATTATGTCTTCTGCACCGACCACTCATATCCGACATCATTTGCGACCCTAGCCTTGAGAAGACTCCCGTTTGAGGCCCGAGCCTAGAGTGCGCCTTTGCCCGTGGTCTTAATCTCAAATGCATGCTTCTAGAGGGATTATTTTCCCTCAGTGGATGACTACTGGTGCTCCCACGTGCATGGTCTGGTGGTAGACGATGATGTGTCTTCTGTCTTGGCTATTATTTACGAATCACTCTACTACCCGAGTTTGCTCTTCTAATATTTTAGTCAAATTGGTGATCTGACTTGCAAGATTTTCTTGATGTTTCATCTCCATTGGGCTCAATTATTGGATGGATGATTGCAATTGATGGTCAGCCGGTAGTGGCAGACCTACTACCAATGGCGGCTAGTACGGGCAAAGGATTATTGACTTGCAAGTTTGTACATAGTCTAAATGCAAGTTTGGTACGATAATATTTTCGTGACAGTCTATAATTGTGCCACAACCATATATATATATATGCAATTAAGTTTATTAATTAATAGTAATTGTGAAATAACAAACGGGTTGGTTCCTTGTCAACCGTGTCAAGATCCCAAATCAAAACCCAATCCACAAATTTGATGGGTTGTGTGGTGTCAACATGATTATTAGTTGTGTCATATGTTTCCAAACCCAAGCCAACTGAGTTGTGTCGTGTTAGATTATCGTGTCGGGTCGCTAATTGCCACCCCTACTTTAGGCTTCTTATTGGAGGTAAACAAAATCCTACCTAATAATTTATTTACATTTCCAAAAGGGAGTTTCTATGCAACACCACCATTTCCACTTTATTACACTACCAACCACATGTAAAACCACCATTAAATAGGAAAATTCCTCTTCTTCTTTCTTCTTTCTCTCTATGATCTTTCCACCTGCAACTTCACTTCTTGGAAGCTCCTCATTTCTTATTCCTTTTTATGATCTCTCCACTTGCAACTTATTTTCTTCTGAGTTATTCCTCCTACGACCACCCCTTTCCATGACCACCATCTCCTCCTCCCTATTTAACAACCCCCTATTTCTTCCTCCAACAACCATTCTCATCTTCTTCCTCCTCCAACAACCATCTTTCCTACCCCATCTTCCTGTCATTGTTACGTTGAGGTGTTGTTGTAACAAATTTAAAATGTTGGTATTACATAGCAACTCCGTTTCTGAAAATGGTAAGTAATTGATGGGGATTAGCTTGAGCGTTGAAGTGAGTTTGGAGTTTGAAAGGTGATGTGTCTCAATCAGGTGGTTTTTTTAAGTGCTTTGAGGCTAACTTCTAACTGGAGTTAGAAGTTCTGAAGGAACTGTTTGTTTTGCTTCTAAATGGGTTGTTAATTAGAAGTTGTAAAATTAAAAAGGTTTTGTTTTTTAAGTGCTGACTTGATTTTTTTTTTTAACATTTTTGCCCACCACCACAACTCGCACTGCCACCACAAACCACCAACATTAACTCCCTTATCAACTTATTCTCTTTCTTTCAAATACCATTGAGATTCATTTCGACCAGTACCAGAAATCACCCTAGGTTTGCTAATGTATATGTATGAGAGTTTTTTTGTCCTAGGGACTTGCTGGATTGTGAAAATTAGAAAACCCTTCAAAAGCTCTTGGACTTTTTCTAAGTAGAAGATCATCCTTGGGTGTTTTGCCATGTATTCACCAAATGTTTGTCTGGTTGTAAGCTGAGAATCAGAATAGATGGCTACCTTTTAACTGACAACTCATCTGCTAGCCGTAAACCAACAAACAAGGCCTCATATTTTGCTTCATTATTGGAGACTTTGAAACCAAGTGTGATGGTTTGTTCTACCATGGTTCCATTAGGTGTGGATAAAACAAGTTCCTCTTCAGCACCCTTGTGATTTGACGACCCTTCCACATATAAATCCCAACATCTTTGGATCAACCTGCCTCTGTCCAGCATGAGCTGATGAGTCTTCCTTTGTTGAAGGGTGTTAATTCTTCTACAAAATCTACTAAGGCTTTAGCTTTATAGCTATCACCAGCCGGTAGATATAGTCATATTGGGTAAAATCTATAGCCAACTTCATGAGTTTTTTAGAAGCATCCGAGTTGCAGAGGATTTCCGTCATGACAGTCACTCGATGAGCTTGAAAGTAGGGCCTTAACTCCCTTGTCGAAACCAAAAGTGTCAAAATTATTGTTTTCATTTTTGGGTACCTGGTCTCAACATCGAAAGGGGCTTTAGAGATGCAAAATATAGGAAGTTGTGCCCCTGACTTTTCACTGATGAAAGCTGAGCTAACTGCTACATATGAAACTACCAAGTAGATGTACAAATCTTCTTCTGGCTGAGATTTCGACACTAGAAGAGGAAAAGATAAGTCTTCAAAATTTGAAGTGCAGTTTCACACTCTTCATCCCATTTGTCTCTCTCCATTTTGTTCATTTTTTTGAAAAATTGACTTACATTTGTTTGTTGATCTACTCAGGAGCCGACTCAAAGTTGTTGCTTTACTAGTGAGACTTTGAATTTCTTTTGGAGTTGATGGTGACTTCATGAATCATTGCTTTGATTTGACTAGGATGAGATTTAATTCCTCTCTGGGTGACTAAGTATCCCAAGAATCTTCCTAACGAGACTCTAAATGTACAATTTTTCTAGATTCAACTTCATTCGATACTTCCTAATAAGTCCAAATGCTTCCTCAAGATTTTTTTATGTGATCTGCCTATTGAGGACCATTGACTAGCATGTTGTCTACATAGACCTTCATGGTTTTGCTAATTAAATGCTTGAATATTCTATTCACTAATCTTTGATAGGTCTCTCCATCTTTTTTCAAACCAAAAGGAATCACCTTGTAGCAGTATGTTCCACTTTCGATGATGAATGATGTTTTGGCTCTATCTGGCTCGTACATAATGATCCGATTGTAGCCTAAATAAGCATCCATGAAGTTGAGCAGCCGGTTGCCAGATGTGGAATCTACTATCCGATCAATGTGAGGCAAAGGATAATTGTTTTTTGGGCAGACCTTGTTGAGGTCAGTGTAATCCACACAACTTCTCCATTTTCCTTTTTCTTAACTAACACCACATTTGCCAACCATTTGACATGGGATACCTCATCTCGGCTTCAATGATTTTTTGGGGCAAAAGTGTCGCATCTTCTACACAATAGGCTTGAAGGTTGGGTGTACATGTAGCTTGTGGCAGATCAAACTAGGATCAATTTTGAGCATGTCGAAAGCTGACCAAGAAATATCTTTGTTGCTTTGAAGGAAACTAGTCAGTTCTGCCTTCATGTCTACACTGAGGTGATAGACAATTGTTGCCTTTCTATCAGGAAGATCAAGAATCAGAAGTCCTGCATCTTATTCAGTTTTTCATCCATCCTCTACTGTGGATTCAAACTGAACTTCTACCTGATCCTGGTGCTGTAATTGTTATTGGGATGTATAAGGTTTTTTCCCTCTTACTTAGGCCGAAGTGATGTGATTAAATTTTTTCTGTTTTGTTTCCTTCAAGACTCGGGCAACACATCTTCTTGCAACAGCTTGTTCACTTTTTATTTCTCCAACTCCACCTTCTAGGATTAGATATCTATTTTTTTTTGTAGACAAGATGTGACAATATCAATTTTAGTTATCCATGGTCTACCCAAAAGTCTATTGTAGGGAGATGGCTCATCATAAAGTTCTGCGAACAAATGATTGGTGGTGAGTAGACATCTAGAATCTTAGTGCCAATTGTGATTGATGTGGTTCCATTTAAGGCTATCAAGAATTTTGTCTTGTTGATAAATGACTCTAAACTCATCTGTTTGACAACCGAAAGTTGAAGTATATTAGATGCACTCTCTCATCTATATGAACTCTATCAACCATGGCATAAGCAATCTGAATGTTGATGACGAGTGCGTCGTCATGTGGTAGATCAAAACCATGTAGGTCCCTTTTGGTGTATCCAATCATTTGATCTTCAATTGAAGAGCCAATTATGGGACCGACGATAAATGAGTTAGCGATTAAGAAGGTGACCAACACTTGGGTAACCGAAATTGCTTGTTTGATCTTTCGCTTACTTTCATTACTAGTGAGCCCAAAGAGTTTGATTTGATTGAAAATTCCATTAATTCTTATGATCTTTTTTGGGGGTTCCTTGGTCGCATCCTCTCTCAGTTTGTTGAATATGTTTTTGGTCACATATTCAGTATTATGCCCAGCTTTGACTATCTCCTCAAGGTGGTTTTTCCATGCTCGACATTCCATTGTCAAATGACTAGTGGCTCCATGGAATGCACAATATTTTTTCGGATATCTTTTTGTAGGATCTCCCTTCATGGACAGTGGTCTCTTCAGCCAAAGTTGGCTCTTTATCTCATGGAGAATTTGGTTAATTGGAACGGAGAACTCTGCGTATGTTTTACCGACTGAGGAGTCTCATGTTCGGGAGCATGCTTTACGCTTGCCACCCTTATTCTTTTTACCTTCATCTTGATCTACATACTTTCTGCAGGTGTTGACTATTTTTCTCGAATGCATCTAGTGCCTTAGCATTAATTTTTTTGGTCATCCCACAATGCATAACATTATGTCTTGGTGAAGATTTCTGCAACAGTTTTGCTCGGTTCCATGATCATCTCACCATACAATGGGTGATCTATGGGTAAACCCTTCTTGAAAGCCGAGGATGCAATTTGGTCATCACACCCAACTATGCTCACCCTTTCTACCTTGAATCTATTAATGAAATCTTGAAGCGATTTATTTGACTTCTTATTTATGTTGAACAGGTGGTTGATTACGCCCAAACAGTACACGTGGTCAATTGCAGTAAAGAATGGGGTGTCGATCCCACGAGGAAAAACGATCTACAAAACAAGGTTAAGGAAGACAAACTATGCGAAACTAAAGTTAAGAAATTCTAACAAATTTAAAATACGAAATTGAATTTAATTTAATAAAAATTAAGTTAGGAAGAATCGCAAGGTTCCAAGAATCCCTCCTAGACTTCACACGCCAACTAGTATTGATTCGCTATTATGACTCAACTACGTGTTTCACATCCCAAACGACGTAATCGGAAAAATAATCTTTTATGCATTAATATACCCTAATGTAAATGAATTTTAGATTTCACTTCTTCTAAAAAAAACACAAAGGTCTGTCATATGTGATATCCTAAACTTACGATATATCCGGAGACAATATCGTAATAAATGACGATCACATATAACTAACCTACCGGAATCAATTAATTCTTAAACATTCCATACATAAGAAAAACGTGACTAAGCTTATATGGAAAACAAAAAGACAATCACCGGAGTAATAATAATCTACGAAGAAATCTATGAAATCCTTGTCACTAAAAAAACATAAATTTCTATATTAAATAAAAGTGAGAATCATTAAACATCATTATTCATCGTGAAAACTTAAAGCGAATCAAATACTAATTTAGTGCGTTACATCTAGGAGTTCACCTCTTCACCTTGCGTGGGGTTTAGTGACTCATGGTGGTGGTGGTCACAGCATCAGTGGAGGAGGAATCCATCACTTCCTGTACATGCACGAATCCCGATAAATTTGCAAATCCCGAGAAATCTCATCAGCTGCACTGTGGTGGTACTCAGCAATGGGCTGAGGTGCGAATAGCCACGTTTGAAAAATGGTTGATTCCCGCCAGAAATCCCTGCTTCGCCTTCTCCAGCGAACCGCCCCCTGCTCCGCCGCTTCTGCTTCGCTCCTTGCGAGTGTCCTCTCCTCTCGACCGGCTCCGGTGCCTGCAACAACAAAGAGAAAGCGAAGGAAGAACGAGAATGGGATAAGCGATGGCTGTGAAACAGGGAGGCACTCTGTCGCGAGCTCTGTTTCACAGCGGTGATGGCGGTGGTTGCGTGGTCTGATTGTGACGGTGGTCGAGAGAGAGAGAAGTGGAGGAGGGAGATACTGTGGAGAAGAGAGAAAAAGGAAGGAGGGCGGCTACGAGGGAGGAAAACAGGGAGGGGCTCTCTGTTTCGCGGTGGTGTTGTGCGCGCGGTGGTGGTGGTGGTGCTCGGGTGATGGTGGCTGTGAGAGAGAGGGAGGGAGATGGTGGTGGCGAATGTGTTATGGACAGAGAGGATGGTGGTCTGTTTCGGTGGCGAAGTGAGGTTTGTAGCGTGAAACAGGGTTGTCACGCCCCTGTTTCACGGTGGTTAGTGATGGTGGCGAGATGGTGGTTGGTTAGTGGCGAGAGACACTGGGCTCTCTGTCTCTGCCCCAGTGGAGGTTGTGATGGCGGCTGGAAAATAGAGAAGGAGCAGAAAACGTGGAAGAGCAGCCTCTCAAGAGAAGGGAAGAGAGAAACCTAAATAGGGTTCCCCTATTTCCTTGTTAGGCTGGGCTTAGGTTTTTAGCTTTCTGGGTTTGGGCTTGATTAAATTAAGTGGACCTAGGCTTATTTGGGTTAGGTTTAGATATGTGAACCGCTATTTTGTATCACCTCTAGAATTAACAAATTAATCATTTCCTCAAATTGTCGCCTTAATGCGATTTTATTGTTCACGCGCAAATTCCTACAAAAACATGAAAATGAAATAATTAGAATAAAATATATTAATTGAAGCACTAACATATATAAATTAAGGGATATATTTTGTAATAATTACGTGTATATCAAATACCCCAAACCTATATTTTGCTAGTCCTCGAGCAAAACAAAATAAAGAACAAAATCCTAACTCGCTTTCTTAGGAATCACGGTTGCACTTACCTTAACGTGCAACAAGGGTTTAAACCTCTAAAGGACGAGTTATAGTCTCGTGAGGGTTTCCAGAAATGCTACCCCCAAACATTACTGACTCAATAAAACAAAATCTATTTTCTAAAAACATATGAACATTCTCTTTTATTTCCCTTAGAGTATTTTTCTGATTCCTTACAATTCAAGAAAAACAACAAACTAATAATGTCACAAAAGTATATCAATAGAGTACAATAATTTAATAGTATCTAAAGGTTAAATGAATTTCATAATCATTCTCAACTCGAAGTGTGTGTGTGAGGAGCCTTATCAACATAACTCTTCATCTCATAGTAAAGATGGGACAAGATAACCTTTAGAAAAGACGTTTCGACTACAATTCTCTCATGTCGCTCAGAAATGAAACGCTCAGAGATTGGGAACTCAGTTTATATGTGAGGAAAAGAATATACTATGGAAAATGCAAACATCTCACATATAATTATCATGAAAAACGGAATTTTCAAAGAGTGAAATGAATATGATCTCATGGACCGGAATATTGATTACTTTTGAGAATGTTGAACCAAACACCATAGTTCTTGCCTATTCAATCTCCACATCTATTAAGCTAACTTTCACTTAAGATCAATCAAGTCTTTACTAGGTTGTGTTGGGGCTTGGATTATAGCAAACAATAATGGACAAAAAGAATACAAAGATTTCCTGAGAATGGATACACCATTGAATAAACACATAGGGCATTGAAGAACAAATCAATGTTGTACACCATTAACTTTTTCTTCATTATTTTCTTCTTCAATCGCAATTTTTTTTTTTTAACATGTTTTTCCCCATTGATACAATCCAACACTTTTATTTCGAGGGCGCATGAAATATCCTTTTTTTTCTATTTGCCCATTCCATAAATATATCTCACCGTATACATTCTCAGAAAATTGGGTAAGGATAAAATAATAAAGGTATTACTCCTTGATTGGAGTAGGTATTGGGAATGTGGATAACAAAGAAAAGGCTATTTAAAGGCTCAAAGGGCTGCAAATGGATATTTATTATTGGGTAGGCTAAAAGGCTAAAAATGGTTTAAAGAAAGAAATGCCTATATCACTTCATAAGTTCTAGTTAGTACTAGGACATCTCAACTAAATAAAGCAAGAAGTTCTAGTGTAAAGATTCAATTTTTATGTCATTCTATCAGCAATCAATAAGAAAATCAAGAATAATGAGATCATCAATGAAATAGTGCGGACTCAAGAAAAATCAGAGTGTAATTAATAACCCTAAAAAAATAAAGAATGGCTCAAAACTCACACGGGTTAAAGTCTCCACTATTATTCTAAGGTTTTTCTAGTTCAATATCTCACTAATCAACTTCAAATCATGTTGACTTGGCTTATAGTGCGCGAAAAGTCGAGTTGAAAAGTCTCACGAAATACATCTAACATAAGGATAATATCAAATACCATGTTTTCCACTAATATAACTATGTGACACGTGTTAGTATGTGTTTTCTCAAAATTAAAGCAACAAAATTATTCTCTAAAATTGAAAACAACTCAAAACCTCTTTTTTTTTTTATTCACCAAGAGTTCAGATTTCAAATGCATTTTTAAGAAGATTTTACACAATTACCATAATCATCTAAGTATTCAATGGAGATTGAGTAGAACACAAAAATGACTCGGTTTAATTGTAAAATACGTTTTAAACTCAAAGATTTTTGAAAATTGCATAAAAAAATCTAATAAACCACACCCCCAAACCTAAACCAAACATTGTCCTCAATGTATAAAATAATAATCATGACAAATCAAGGCAAAAGAAAAGAGGAGGGTTAGAGTGATATTACCATGGTGAAGCTTTTTACCAATTTCGATGAAATCTTCCACCAATGAACGCTCAGAAACATAATAAGCATGGAGTTTTCATTAGAAATCGATAAAATGCAGACTCGACATTAACAAAGAAAACAAAAAAAAGGCAAGTTGTAAGTCAAAACTGTTATGGAGCTAACGAGTATGAGTGAAACACAACTAAATAGGGTACTCAAAAATCAATCCAAACTAACAGCAAAGACACACAACTAAGGCTAGGCTGCCTCCTAGGAGCGCTTGGTTTAACGTCTTCAGCCCGACATATATTCTCCCTCATGAAAGATATACCATGAAGTGACGAGGAAGAACATAAGGAACATTCACCTCCAAACCTAGTTTATGATATAAACGAGTCAAAAGGGTTAAGGAATCGTATACCAACAACCTGAAAAGTTGAGGATTAGTCCACTCAAAAATAGCAACCACATGCGACACAAGATATACTAGCACATCCCAAAAGTTGCAAGGATACCATCTAAAATCATATAAAAATGGTAAAGAGACTCGCATTCCTTGGAAGTCAGTAGGGATCTTAAACATGAATGGGTCACAAGTAGAGATATGCAACAAAGGATCCTCCCGTTCCCCTAAAATGAAACATCCTAAGTCTGATTCCAAATCAGAAGATTGGATAATTTTCACATTAGTTATTGGATAGTTTTCACGTAACATATTAATCAATTCTTCTTCTTGTGAGCTATCAAGCACGGAAGAAATAATAACAGGAAAGGTATCACCTGGTTCGAGGAATGCATGTTTAAGTCCCTCAGGCAGTGGAGCTAGGTCAACTTTCAGAGTTTCCACGGTGGATGGTTGTGGTTTCTGTCTGTCCTTTGGCAACTCCTCAAAGCATGGTTGCCATTGTCGCCCTCCTTTATCCTTTAACCCTGAAACAACAGAAATATCAAAAGCATTGTCAGGATAAAATGAATTCTCAAAATCAGAAATAGAAAGGAGGTACTCGAAGGTTTCAGAATCTGCGCTCAGGAGCACGTCCTCTGATATCAGCGTGTCTATCATGTAGGTATGATGACACTCATCATCATCACGTGGTTGCTTGCTAATATTGAATATGTTGACCTCCAGAGTCATGTTCCCAAAAGACAGCTTCATTAGACCGTTCCTGCAATTGATAAGAGCGTTAGCTGTGGCAAGAAAAGGTCTACCTAAAATAATCGGAACTGTAGACTCCATATTAACCGCAGAATGAGTATCTAAAATAAGAAAGTCGACGGGATAGTAAAACTTATAAATCTGAAGCAAGACATCCTCGATTATTTCTCTTGGCTTCTTAACCGATCTATCGGCCAATTGTAGTACCATGGATGTGGGTTTAATCTCTCCTAGACCCAGTTGCAAGTAAATAGAATATGGCATCAGATTTACACTTGCCCCTAAATCCAACAAGGCTTGGCCGAACTCATGAGTCCCAATCTGGCAAATGACTGTAGGACACCCTGGATCTTTGTACTTGGGTGGTGTCCTCTGCTCAATCACCGCGCTTACCTGTTCTGTCAAGAAGGCAGTCTTCTTGACATGATGTTTCTTCTTGATAGTGCATAGGTCCTTGATGACCCTCGCATAAGTTGGAACCTGTTTAATCACATGCAGCAAAGGTAAGTTAAGTTTAACCTGTTTCAAGTGTTCTAGAATCTCACCATGCATTTCTGATTTCTTTCCAGTAGGTCGTAGTGCTTGAGGAAAAGGAACTGAAACTGGAATGTTCTTGTTGGGCTCATCCTCAGGGATGCTCTCCTTTGCACTTGGGGAGGTGCCTATAGTCGTGGACGAGCTTGATCCCTTTAAAATCTTACCACTCCGCGTAGTAACGGCATTAACCTCTTTGACTTTCTGAGAGTCTGAGGTAGAGGTTTGTGCCATAAGTTGTCCCTTCGGATTTGCTTGAGGCTGTGATGGAAATTTGCCTCGCTCTTGTACTGTTAACGAACTTGTCAGCTTGGTTATCTGGCTTTTGATCTCCTTGTTCTTCTCTGCCAACTGTGTCAATGCAATCTCAAAATTTTGATTAGTTTTACCTTGTGCCTCTATTCTTTAAGGAAGACAAACTATGCGAAACTAAAGTTAAGAAATTCTAACAAATTTAAAATACGAAATTTAATTTAATTTAATGAAAATTAAGTTTGGAAGAATCGCAAGGTTCCAAGAATCCCTCCTAGACTTCACGCGCCAACTAGTATTGATTCGCTATGATGACTCAACTACGTGTTTCACATCCCAAACGACGTAATCGGAAAAATAATCTTTTATGCATTAATATACCCTAATGTAAATGAATTTTAGATTTCACTTCTTCTAAAAAAACACAAAGGTCTGTCATATGTGATATCCTAAACTTACGATATATCCGGAGACAATATCGTAATAAATGACGATCACATATAACTAACCTACCGGAATCAATTAATTCTTAAACATTCCACACATAAGAAAAACGTGACTAAGCTTATATGGAGAACAAAAAGACAATCACCGGAGTAATAATAATCTACGAAGAAATCTATGAAATCCTTGTCACTAAAACAACATAAATTTCTATATTAAATAAAAGTGAGAATCATTAAACATCATTATTCATCGTGAAAACTTAAAGCGAATCAAATACTAATTTAGTGCGTTACATCTAGGAGTTCACCTCTTCACCTTACGTGGGGTTTAGTGACTCATGGTGGTGGTGGTCACAGCATCAGTGGAGGAGGAATCCATCACTTCCTGTACACACACGAATCCCGAGAAATCTCAGCAGCTGCACTGTGGTGGTACTCAGCAATGGGCTGAGGTGCGAATAGCCAAACGTTTGAAAAACGGTTGATTCCCGCCAGAAATCGCTGCTTCGCCTTCTCCAGCAAACCGCCCCCTGCTCCGCCGCTTCTGCTTCACTCCTCGCGAGTGTCCTCTCCTCTCGACCGGCTCCGGTGCCTGCAACAACAAAGAGAAAGTGAAGGAAGAACGAGAATGGGAGAAGCGATGGCTGTGAAATAGGGAGGCGCTCTGTCGCGAGCTCTGTTTCACAGCGGTGATGGCGGTGGTTGCGTGGTCTGATTGTGACGGTGGTCGAGAGAGAGAGAAGTGGAGGAGGGAGATACCGTGGAGAAGATAGAAAAAGGAAGGAGGGCGGCTGCGAGGGAGGAAAACAGGGAGGTGCTATCTGTTTCGCGGCGGTGCTGTGCGCGCGGTGGTGGTGGTGGTGCTCGGGTGATGGTGGCTGTGAGAGAGAGGGAGGGAGATGGTGGTGGCGGCTGTGTTATGGACAGAGAGGATGGTGGTCTGTTTCGGTGGCGAAGTGAGGTTTGTAGCGTGAAACAGGGTTGTCACGCCCCTGTTTCACGGTGGTTAGTGACGGTGGCGAGATGGTGGTTGGTTAGTGGCGAGAGACACATGGCTCTCTGTCTCTGCCCCGGTGGAGGTGGTGATGGCGGCTGGAAAAAAGAGAAGGAGCAGAAAAAGTGGAAGAGCAGCCTCTCAAGAGAAGGGAAGAGAGAAACCTAAATAGGGTTCCCCTATTTCCTTGTTAGGCTGGGCTTAGGTTTTTAGCTTTCTGGGTTTGGGCTTGATTAAATTAAGTGGACCTAGGCTTATTTGGGTTAGGTTTAGATATGTGAACCGCTATTTTGTATCACCCCTAGAATTAACAAATTAATCATTTCCTCAAATTGTCGCCTTAATGTGATTTTATTGTTCACGCGCAAATTCCTACAAAAACATGAAAATGAAATAATTAGAATAAAATATATTAATTGAAGCACTAACATATATAAATTAAGGGATATATTTTGTAATAATTACGTGTATATCAGTGGTCATCATGTTTTTTGATGGTTTGATAAGATGAATACTCCTTTGTGAAAATAAGGAAGAGCTCGTAAAATTGATGATCGACCTGGGGTCAAAGTGTGAAACCAATCTTGGGTTGTGCCTTGTGAAGTCATAGCAAATACTTTGCACATAAGTGAGTCATCATTTTTTTGTAGATTCATGAAACTTTGAAAGTGCTTAGTGTATCTCAGGATCAGATTTCCTTTGAAAGTGGTAAAGGTTGGTGTGGTAAACCTTGCCAGTGGAGAAGCCCCTTCAATGTCATCTGTAAAAGGTAAAGTGTTCACCAAGACCACTTCTTTCAGTAGCATCATCTAGACTTCTCATGACTCACAAGTTCGTCAACTACTCATTGACCATTCGTGCCACATCATCAGCTCCGAAGGGCCTTGATGTATCCTGCTGATCGGTTGCACGGTGGTTATCAACGGTATATGACTTTTCATATTCTGAGTTAGGTTGTGACTCGCTTGCATGTGAATGAGGTAGAGTCTCAATGGGATTTTCCGGAAATATCCTTGGGATTTGACTAGTCTCTAAATCTGGTATTTGAGAAAAGTTAATGTAGTGATCTATAATTTGTCCTCTGTGTTATTCACATCCATCGAGATTATGTCTTTTGCACTGATCACTCATATCTGACATCATTTGCAACCCTAGCCTTGAGAAGACTCCCGTTTGAGGCCGAGCCTAGAGTGCGCCTTTGCTCGTGGTCTTTAATCTGGAATGAATGCTTCTAGAAGGATTATTTTCCCTCAGTGGATGACTGCTTGTGCTCCAACGTGCATGGTCTGGTGGTAGACGATGATGTGTCTTCTACCTTAGCTGTTCTTTACGAATCGCTCTACTACCCGAGTTTGCTCCTCTAATATTTTAGTCAAATTGGTGATCTGGCTTGCAAGATTTTCTTGATGTTTCATCTTCATTGGGCTCAGTTATTGGATGGATGATTGCAATTGATGGTCAGCCGATAGTGGCAGAACTACTACCAATGGTTGTTCGACCAGTGGCGGCAGTACGGGCAAATGATTATTGACTTGCAAGTTTGTACATAGTCTAAATGCAAGTTACATAGTCTAAAAAGGAAATGAAAGAGGAATAAGAAGAAGAAGAGGAGGAGGGAGGCCATGAAGGGTGTAGCGACAATGGAGGCACTACTCACATAATAAAGAAGAAGTGGAGAAAAAAGGGGATGGTTGGTAGAGGAGAAGGGTAACAACAATCATTACGAATATATTGTGAGGTTATTATTTGAATAAATTTTCATTAAGTACTCATGCTAAGTGATGATCACACTCTATGGTGCTTACTCCAGTCAGAACTTTAACTTCTCATTATCTCACCTAGGTGTGGGCATCCCATCCCGCGATCTCGATCTCGTCCCGACCCAATTTTTTTCGAGTCCTTTTGGGATTGATCAAACCCATCCTTATCGCATCTCGTCCCGATCTAGAGTGGGATGAGATCGGAATGAAGATTTTCAATTTCGTCCGTCTCGAAATTTATTTTATAATATTTATTATTATTATTTTAAATTAAACTACCCTTCTAAAGGAATGTTTAGTATGTGTTGAAATTAAATAAAGAGAATTACTACGTATACTTGATTGTTTGGCTCGATTCCTTCAACTTTATCTTTTAGATTTAGCTTTTAAAAATATCTTTGTGTACCCAACCAAAATTTGTTAATATTAAAACGTACAAAATACATTACTCATATTGTTGATTTAGAACTTTGTATAAAGGATTCCTAATGTAAATGTTCGGATATCGGATTTTTAAGGTTTTGAATGCAATTTTTTGGAATTTGATATTATAGTTACAACAATTTTTAAATTTATGTATTGATTTTATTTTATTTTTTTTATATTTAACACGTATTGGTTTTGCCAACCCATGTATGGTTAACGAACACACTGAAATTTAACGAATGCGTGATGAATTTTAGTTTATAGTCTATAGATGATGGTTACTATTGTTCTTCCATTCAATAGTCAATCAACGCTCCTGAACGAGAAAATTGTGTACCAATGATTTTTATTATTACAAAAAGTGATAAGTCGGTGTTACATACATTAAGTTGGTGCAACTAAGCCAAATAGTCGGGTACATAGCAACTCCCTAAATAAAACTATTTACTATTTGAAAACTTACTTGCTTGATTTTGTACTATTTGTTTAGGTAGAAACTTCAATTTGGATATTTTAGGTCAAATAGAACCCATGAAAATGTATGTTTTTTCACATTTTAGATTGGCTATAGGACAATTATTCTTGTAGAAAATAAAAGTAAATGATGGTTTAAGTTAGTTTTGCACTAAGAGTTATGTAGTTGGAGAACATTGCTCCTAACTATATCTTGTATGAAATGACATTTCAAGTCTTGCGGAAATATGCAAGAAGGATCTATGGAGGGGCTCCTTCAATCTCCCATAATTCAATTAACAAACTTAATTCCACTGTAAGGTAATCTCCACAAAATTTATATAACATTTAATATTGTTATGATAAAAACTATATGTATATAAATTTGACATTATTGGTGTGTGAGCAATGTGAGATAATTTTTTTTTAATTAGATGACTATTAAGTACATGCTCTCGCCCCGTCCCATCCCATCACATCCCGAATTCATTTTAAATGGAACGAGGCTGAGATGAGGCTTATCTTGTCCCGATCCCATCCCAATTCTGAATAAACGGGATGAGACAGGGATGCCCGCACCTAATCTCACTCACTCGCCATAACTCACTATGCTTGTTGGATTGATTGGGGTGGGGGACCGACTCTCTGCCTGTCTCCAGCTATTATTTCAACATCATCGTTCCGCTTCTTTAAGTTTAGTTTATCCTTTTGCTTGATTTTTTCAATTTTCAAGTGAAGTAGCAGCGAGATCGAGAGGGAGAGAGCAGCGCCACACCACACCATTGTATTTAAGTAAAAAAATTTCAATTACTCCCCCAACCTTTATAAATAAAGCATTTTAACCCACATTCCTAACTTGATCCACACTTCAGCAGATCTCATTCTCTGTTTGTTGGGTTTTGTTATTCGAGCCCCAAGAGAGTTGCCAAGATAGAAGAAACAAATGAGGGCTTCAATTGTTCATCTTCTTCTGTTGGTTTTGTGCATCTCTTCTGTTTGCTCAATTGCTTTGGGTGAAGAAGCTGTGATAACATGCTCTGGGATAGTACCAATGAGGCAAAGAAACGATGTGATATCCATAAAAGATTTTGGGGGTGTAGGTGATGGCAAAACTTTAAACACTAAAGCCTTTCGGGAAGCTATATATAGGATTGAACATCTCAAAAGAAGTGGGGGTACCCTTCTTTATATACCTCCTGGTGTTTTTCTTACTGGTAGCTTTAACCTCACTAGTCATATGACCTTGTACTTGGCTCAGGGTGCCGTTATTCGAGCTACTCAGGTATTCAAGTTAACATTTGATCTGTGGTATGTAGTATAATGTGATTGGTATTTAATTGTACAACTTGTTTGGCTGTGCAGGATGTGGAGAATTGGCCTTTAATTGCTCCATTGCCATCTTATGGTAGAGGCAGAGAGCTCCCCGGTGGGAGATATATGAGCTTTATCCATGGGGACGGACTCCATGATGTTATAATAACAGGTGAGGTTTTTAATTTTCTAATTGGCTATTATTGTCCTTTTTTTTTTTTTTCACTTGCATTTGGACTAAATTAAAGAGAAACAATCTAACATTTATGAAGTGACGCCGATTTTTTTATGGTCTGAGTTTGAAGAAATGGCAATTGGACATTGTTCATAGAATTTATGTGTGAATAAGAGATCTAGTGAAGGTTATTGAATGTGTAATATGAAGGTGGGAGACGTGAATTATGAAAGCTGCTTGATAAAATTTTATACAGGCAATCTCTCACTTTATCTATCTTCCACCCTTACTTTAGAGAGGGAGATGTCTTCTTCTAGTCAGGGGTCTTCTATATTTTCAACAAAGATAGAATGGAGACGAAGGTATCAAAAGCTTGTCCTAGTGAGGCTTCAAATCTAAATACTTCTAGGAACAAAGAACTTGGATATTAAAAGGCAACATATATATTTTCATTAGTCAATGAAGTGATAAACCAAAGTCCTTTCACAAATGGTGCATAAGGGGGTATTATAGATTCCTTGTACATAAACAATCTTTTAGACTTAACATAACTACCATCTACATAGAGCCAAAGGCTGAAAAGTGGGAGTCTTTAAGATTATTGTGGATACTTCTGTCCTTTCATTGTTTTCATAAACTGTATAAAACAGTAAAATAGAACTATTTTAGTTCCCTAACTAAAAGTGGCAATGGAAGGTAGGTCTTTTCCGAACATGAAAATGGGATGCAATATTAGTCTAATATGTTGCTATGTGACTCTCCTCAAGGCTGCAAATACTAATTATCCTCTCAAAGGTTTATGTGTAGATAACATATAACGGTGTTATAACGGGTGGGCAACATTACGTTTGTGCAATTTAATGGTTCCGTTAAAACGTTGAAATTACGGTCGTCACGAGGAAAAGAGTTCGCTATGTAACGGCGTCTTAACAGAATGGCTATATGCATAACTGGAAAAAATCGTTCTTCTGAAACTAATAGAGAAGAACAGAGAAATTTCGATCAAAAGAGAGAACAAATAATAAGAAAGAAGGGAAAATTCTTTGTTGCGATCGTGCGATCTACTATTGCGTGTGGTGTGCCACGTTTCGATCGCAGCATAACATAGAATAAGAAAGAAGAAAAGAAAGAAGAGAAGGGAGAGAGAGACGAGATAGAGAGATCGAGGGAGAGAGAAACGAGAGAAAGAGCGTGGAAGAGATACTCACTTGGTCTGATCATCTAAGTTTGTTGTTCCGATCTGATCCCACTCCAAGTGCCCGAGTCCCTCTGCCGCCATCATCTCCAAAGGGTTGTTGTCGTCAACGTCCATTGCTGATGGCGAGCAACAAGTGGGTTGATGATGGCTTCACCGCTCGTTGTCTCTCTCTCTTGTTTTGCTCGGAGGTTTTTCTGCTGCTTCCATAAACACAATGCTTGCATGTATCAATGTAAACCAATTTTGTTTATTTGCACCCTCTGTGTACAAATGGAGACTTCAATAAGTAAGTTCTTTGTGCCCTTTTTTATATTTTTTAACAGTGGCAATTGAAAGTCTGAAGAGTGAAATCTGATACTCTAATCCTTTCAGTTGATTACTGCCGCAAGCAAATTATAAACACATGGAAAAGTCATTTCTATTTTGCTTATTTAGTATTTACTTTTTTGCTCTATACTACTTAGAGGGGGTATAAAAAAATAGTCTGTTAAATCCCGTTATATTCTCTAATGCTCTTAGACCGTTATGGGTCTGTTATCTGTTTTAACTGTATAGCTCCAAGTTTAGAACTGCAACACAGATCCAACTATTCTGGGTCACTTACTTTAAGTGTGTTTTGGGTCCAAGATGACTCTAGTTGGGTTTTGTTGGTCCGATGTTCATAATGTTTGAAAGGAAATGTTGTTTTGGCTTTGGACTTTCCAATTTGAATAAGATTATAAAAGAAAATAACATAGAAAGGGGGATTTCGATTTTCTCTTTTGTATCCAAAGGTTAGGGATGAAGAAGAAAGCTAAGACCTTAGAAATGAAAAAAGAA